>CM042321.1:21579314-22204314 GCA_023566125.1 Zingel zingel
CATCAATTGTGTGTTAAGAAACTTACTCAAACATCGGAAATCCTACAGTACTACGACAAAATTATTATTATCTCCGTCAAGGAGGTTATGTTTTCGGATCTGTTTGATTGTTTGTCTGTTTGTCCATCAGCAGGATTACAGAAGAAATACTGGCCCGATTTAATAAAACTTGGTGAAGGGGTGTAGCATGGGCCAAGGAAGAACCCATTTAATTTTGGAATGGATCCGAATCACGGGGCAGATACGCAAATCATTTTTTGTTTTGTGTATTCGTTAACATTGCAAGATAGGGCATTTGTGCTGCATTCATGCAGTGTCAAAATAATTGGAAAAATGAGTTCCTGACTGGACAAATTCACACTGCATTAACATTGTGAAAAAGGCCCTGCCTTGGAAGAGGTTTGCGCTCTTCGAGTGCCCTTCTAGTTTAAAATAGGAAAAAAACAATAGTTAATTTAAAGATCAAATGAACTGAAGTTGACTAGATATGAGGATATTGAGGTTGAGCTTGTTTATTTTATATGTGGGGTAAATATGTGTTGTCATGGTATGTTTTGTTTTCCCATCTTGTTTTGCTTTGTGCTGGTTGTCGTTAGGATTGTGGGTCTTTTGTTGATGTGGGAAATGTATTAGGAAATTTAGGTTTGGAAATCTAAATACAATCTCTAAAAAAAACAGACATGCATTGTTGAAAAATGGACAGGCACTTGCTCAAGACCGAAACATCCCAGCATTCTGGTGTTTTTTTGCCAGCACAGGGGAAATAAAGGCCATCTGTTTTGACTCTTAAGCACTTAACATGAGCTGTTGTGTAATTTTATACCTTTCACCAACTGTTCACTTTTCTGTGCTCTCTAGCAGAGGTTTGCAGCCTGATTTGTGTCCGATGAGTATTTCGAGGATCTTTCTATGACAAAGTTGATATACAAAAGAAGTTGCTTTTTACATCTGATAAATTCCTTTGTATAGATACTGTACATATATCTTAGTGTGCAGGGTAATATTGCACCTCTTGTTTGATCAATGGCATATGGAACAAATGCAATAAGGTGTGTGTGTGTGTGTGTGTGTGTGTGTGTGTGTGTGTGTGTGTGTGTGTGTGTGCGTGCATGCATGCACACACTCTGAAATTCCACCCACATTTCAGTGCTGCTTGCCAAATACATGATTTTCTTCTGCTACTGTACAGTAGAGCTCTATAGCCATGTATACATGCTCTCAAGCTGTCAAGGTTATGGGTATGGTCACACAAAAATACAAATACACATGAGCCTCCATAATTACTTAGTCCATTTGGTGCCATTTTGTTCCTTATTTTTTTATCATTTATTCATCACCACATTATAGCTGTATTTGTTACATACAGTACAGAAAAAAAAATACAAAGCCTTCCACAAAATCTGTATGTATTATGAAAATCTTATGTATTATTGTATGCATTGGTTCATTCTTTAATTTCTAAATTGTGTGTCTTGGTGTGTTTTCTAACTAGTGGAAACTAGAGTGTCACTTTACACTGACATGAAAACATCCATTTAGTCTAGTCACAGTAATGGAGGTTGCTGCTGAAAACATTAGGTAGCACTCAGCCAAATCTTTTTATCTGCCTTTCACAGTCCAAAGGTTGTGAAGCCAAAAAGGAAATTATTGTTGTATGTCTTCTTTGCTAGCCGAAGAAAAGATTTATAAGTTCACCTAAAAAAACTGACTTATTGGGAAATGGCAATGGGTCGGAAAAATAGAATTTAAGAAATCCATATGGCTCAGTCTGCTTGGTTGGTTAAAAATATTGATCTCCCTTTTATAATAAAATCAAAAAAAAAAAATCTGGTCTTTCACTCACACTCTTCTCAAAGTGACACTGTGTGTGCGTAATGGCTTGTTGATTGCTTCCATTTGTTGGGCCAAAGGCATCAGCCTGTGTGTTATTTACACACATTCATACAGACAGGCTCACACACTCACACTCGTACGTATACACACACACACACACACACACACACACACACACACACACACACATGCGCGCAAACACACTCACAAGAGTGGGCCAGAGGAACCTTGGGTGTGCAGCAACCTCTTTTTAACAGCATGCTTTGTGACTGACATCTGAATGGAGGGGTGGTCGGCGGGAGTGTGTGGGGAGGCAGAAAGAAAGGGACAGAGAAATGAATGAGGGAGGTGTATTAGGGTCTGTGTTGCTAAATTGTTTCCTAGACAGGAGTGTGAATGCTTCCTGATTCCATCAATATATCATATCATGCTAATAGGAGGAGTTGGAAACAACTGGTAATGACTAAGGTGTGAAAATGGCTGCAATTACTTTTCTTTGAATGACCAATAGACACTTTTGATATATCCAACATCAAAAGTTGTTTCAGTGTTTTTACTACCATTAAACCTCACGATGTTGGAATGTATGTGTTTTTATGTATGCATGTATGCAGGTTTATCAGCCCTAGCAATTGTCTGTCTGTGCCTGATTGCTTAACATAGCCTGTCATTAGAAATATTAGATGCCTGATTCAACAGAAACCACTACAATCTATATGGAAATTCACATGCATGGTTTCCGGCTACAGGCTCAAACTATGTTTGGACTTTTCTTTCTTTCCTTCTGCTTTCCTTCCTCTCTCCCATGCTGTTTAGGGATTTTGTTTTCATTTTCAGTCCAAACACATGAGAGAAAGAGGGTGAGATATATAGGTACAGAAAAGAGTTATTTAGTGTGTGAATGTTGTGTGTTTTAAGATTGGAAGATTGCATTCACCCGTCCCATTTAAATCTCAGTTTATCACAGTATCACACAGTAGCACACACTTTGTCCAGACAGAGGACTAACTCAGCCAATCTCTGGAGGATTAATTCACGTTGCCTTGATAAATGCTAACTACATCAGTTCCTTTGTTAGCTACTTTAGCTTCTCATTTAACAAGCTGTGGAGCGCTTATCTTCCATTGTAAATTACCATGTTAACACCATTTGAAGTCTTGTGTTTACTTATTGATTTTACTTGGAAGTTGCAGAGCTTTTATCTTGAGCGATGTAAGGGGCCGTCCACACGGAAAAGATTTTTTGTGCAAACGCACATTTTTAGCATGGTTTGGGCCCATCGTCCACACAAATCCAGTAAACGCACTGCCTGAAAACGCACTTTTTTGAAACCGGGTCCCAGGGTGAAAAAATTCGAAAACGGATCTCTTTTGGCTTTGTCTGGATGGCAGACAGAATTGCAAAATAAAAAGCAATCCAACAGCACGTGTCTTTGTTTACAATGTAAACAAAGACACGTTTCCTTGCGGAGGCCTTTATAAAATGAGGAGTGATGAAAGTTATTATAGTCCATGGATGTATTAAGAGAACGTTAGTCTAGCTAGTCATGTTATGGGAAGTTAACTCTTCTTCTCCGTGTTTTGGTGAATTTCTGTAGCAGAAACGGCGCCGCCTATAGGCCTGGAATATGAAGTAGCGCGTTGAGTCATTTAAAACCGGATGCGTGTGGATGAAAAAAATGTTGAAACGAATTCAGGGAAGACGGTGTTTTGGTACGTGTGGACATGGCCTAAGTGTACAGGTTGTCCACTTGTCCGAAGGAGCTTAACGTGCTCATATTATGCTAATTTTCAGGTTCATAATTGTATTTAGAGGTTGTACCAGAATAGGTTTATGTGGTTTAATTTTCAGAAAACACCATATTTTTGTTGTACTGCACATTGCTGCAGCTGCTCTCTTCACCCTGTGTGTTGAGCTCTCTGTTTTAGCTACAGAGTGAGACATCTCACTTCTGTACCATCTTTGTTGGGAGTCACACTAAGTACTGCTAGCTTGTCAGTTGCAGAGTATGAGGGAGTGCCATGCTTGCAGCTAGGTGAGCATTATAACGTGTGTTACAAAGTGACGCACGGTCGTCACGGAAGTAAAGGCTGGACTACAATAGAGCTATTTGGAGCAGTTTGTGAACAGTGTTTTCTGTTGGAGATGGTAAGTCCCTTTGGGCTGGACTTTGGGCTTTTTCACTTTGTAAACCTATAATGTGCACAAAAAAGATATATAACACAATAAAGCAAAGGGGAAAAGCCAAAAAGCATAATATGAGCACTTTAAAATAACAAATCTTCTATTATTTTGTGTACCTGTTTTTTTAATTGCTTTACTTAACACATTAAAGCTGCATATTCCCCAGGTGTTACCCAGTTGTTACATATTTTGAAATTAGTTTTGTTGTTAAATGTGTCTTGTAATCAATTCCAGTTAGCATTTAGAAAACTGAACCTACATTTGGTTTTCTGACCAACCCTGATGTTTGTCACTTTTCAGGAATTTTCTTCTCTATTCTTGAAAAGTATACTTTTTGAAGAGACCAGCTTTATTCAATGCCACTAACTTGCATGAGTTGTTAAACCATGCACTGTTGTTCTTCCCAAGATACAGTAAAAACATCAGTCCTAATAACATCACCTATCTATTAAGTCAGCGATCACCAAATAACCACACATGCTCCCACACGCACACACAGGAGCTCAGAAAGAATATCATTCTGTAGTGACTATGTGCAAATTGTATGTTTACATTAGGATTGGGTTTTCATCAACCGGTACAAAATTTGGAACAACTTACAAATAAAACACAGTATCTAATTAGAAATTTACTTTTTGTAAGTGCCCATTGATTCTTGAAAAGTGAGGATTGAACATCTTTATTTTTCTTTTCAACCAAAAAGCATTATAATGTGTGAGAAAAAAATGCCTATGGCAGCATGCATCTGCTTAAAATAAAGATTTCTGCTTTTAGACATTTTGTCAATAATATGCCAAATATAGGACACAGGTTTTGATAACACCAAACTGAATCAAAATCATAATTGCTGAAGATCTATCCTAGTTTACATATATAAAAAAAGCATTGTTCTTTTCGGTAACATTATTTTTTAAGCACCACGAGCCAAATACAATACACTGTGAAAATGAAAAAAACAACCCAAAACAACTGTAGTGTACTGAAAAATGACCAGCTGCATATAAACATGAGTTTTACAGTAACATTTTATTTGAACAAGTTATTTGATTTCCTGCCTTAAGTTGCTTACTGTACTTCTGTTTTCTTATGTGCATACAAACATAGTGCAAGACCTGAAGAATAGTAACATTACACACACACACACACACACACACACACACACACACACACACACACACACAAGACCAACATACACAGACTGCACACATGACGCTGTAAATGAGCTGTGTGTATAGTGCCAAATGTGGGATCACTACTGTAAATACTTTATTCTCATTATAGTTGAATTACAAAAACTGGGGCACAGCAGGGGGGAAATGATACATTAACTGACTGCAGGCTGTGTGTGTGTGTGTGCGTGCGTGCATAAGGAAAAAAAGAATTTAGAGTTTAAATGAATGCAGTAAAAAATAGTTACAGCAAGTGTTTTTTGTTTCTTTTTTTAGCCTTGTTATGTTCTTTGTATGTTTGTGTGACAAGGACTATTCCCAAGTTGTCTCATCCTGACATCTTTGAGAAAAGTTTAAAGAATGTATTCTTATCCTAAATATTTGGTAGAAATTTCTCTTGACTCTGAGGATCTTGAGTCAGTTTTTTTCAGCCCTTTGCCAGATGTTTGATGGGATTGATTCATACTCTAAAGGCTAATTTGGGATTCAACATAATGTCACTGTACTGCAGGTGTGGATGTAGTTCTTTTTTAAGGTGGAAAGAACTGTAATTAGCCGGTTTCTCCCTTAACCTCTTCAGTGGTCTCACAGACCATTTTCTGTTCTGTTCCTGAGCAATTATTACTATCAAATCAGTTTCAAGTTCCAAAGGATCTATCATAAGGATGTTATCATTCTAAAAACGATAAACTGAGCTACTTTTCTGTCTGTAAAGCAAACTAACAACGAAGCATCACTTCCAGAATTGTTTCAGTGGTCTCGATACACCACCGACTACACCACTGCAAAACTATAAATCTGCTGTTGACATCTAATCAATAAACCAGCTTTATGTGTACACAACAACATTTAGGCGCAATCATAAAACTGCAGTCAACCATGCTGGAGCTTAAAATGACAAAACAGCATATCTGTTGGAAGTCTATCAGATATGTATTGTTAATTGATGAGTTTAAGGGGGTGATTTTGTTTTTTGTAACTGTATTCACTTTGGATCCATAATAACCTTTAGCAATGACTTTCTTGTGTGATTTTCCAACATACCAAGACATTTTCCATGATCAAAATTTAAAACAGTGGTTGGTTTATGGTTTCTAGACATTCATGTAATGTACTGTAACTGTGTAAAATGGCAGGGTAATCCAGGCCCTATATAAAACCACCAGGGCATTTGAAAATACATATTTCTCTGCCCTTTAATTGTTCAGATATTGTTTCCTTTATGTGTTTTTTTCCTGTAGGTATTGCTTTGATAACAGCTTGTTTTCTGCACAAGGATGTCTGCTGTTTTGTCAATTATATGTTGCTGCTGTAGCACTGCTGTAAGAGAGTGATTTAACAGACCAACATCATTCAAAACACCCTGGACAGATTTGGAGAATAAAGGAGAGAATCACTGCAAGATAAAGGAGAAAAAACAGCTAGAGCTTTCCACACATTGATGTGGAGAAATGGAGACAAAAGAAAGCCAACAAACACCTCAGAAAAAAAAAATGAGCTGAATATTTATGGAATCAAACTGGAGAAAAGAAAACAAAGACCCTTTTCATCGTTGACACCTATTCACATCAGTGGCTATGGTTTTCATTTTTCTTCATAATCTTTGGTGGAGTCATCTTTCAATGTGGTGCGTATAGATTAGTGTGTTTGCTTGTTGTGATAAAGGACTGTTAATTGGCTGTTTGGGGCTAATAAATAGCTGTAATTAACAGGCGTCATTAGGTGAGGCAGGGATTGAAACGCTGTGGCAAACCAGCTATGGGAAAACAATGAAGTACAATGTGGAAACATTCAGCTGGAATTTTTGTTCATCGGGACATTTAGAGTAATTGGGTAGCTACGTATTCGGACCAATGAGGATTTCTTGAGACAGTAATTATCAGTTCATAAACTAGGCATTATTATATCACTTAAGGAACAAGTGTGAATTGGAACTCACCCAAAATCAATTCACCTATCTTTTTTAAGCTGACACACATTTCATATTTGCATTATATATTATAAAATATTAGGGTAAACTGATGAGAATTCTATGCATACGTTAAAAACATATGTCCATTGATTTTTACAAGAATAATTTATTGTGTTTATATTGATGGTTGTTAATCTTTTGACACCTTATTTATCCTTTTTAGTTAGCGTGTAATTACATTACACTTGTAATGTAGAATTGCATTACTGTTTAGTGGTATATTATGTATCATAAGTGTCCGCTTGTTTTGAAGATGTATAAACAGCGTGTTGCCAAAACACATGTTGGAGTTGAAACGGGTCACATGCTTATTTCACAAATAAGAGGAAAGTTTTATTTTGATTCAATGGTGGGTTGCAGTTTTACCAGGCTTTTTCAATGTAAAATAAAGCCACACTAGAGTGCCGCTTACTGTGCTCCAAGGCTGCAACACAACAAGCGCCTGCCCTGACCGCTACGGAAACCAAAACTTGCGCATGTTAAATGTGGAACCCATAATCAGATTTGAAACCAAATCCTCCAAACTATTCCAAGTAGGAATCGGTTCTCGATGCCCAATAGTAGTGAAAAGAGACACAGGGTATATGTAGTACAAAGCAGATGGGCCTATCAATCTAAAGAGCATTCAAATAGTTTCCCCACAGTGATAGCAACTGATGGTCCCTGTGCTTCTTTTTCTTAAGCTGTGTCTTTTGTTCCATCATCTTCTTACATTTCTTCATTCTCACATTCAGAAGTCTGTACATTTTAGGGGTGATTGGATGAAAAGACTGTCTGCTGTCTCAATTGATTAAAAATCTACTCTACTATCTCCACTTCTGTTTCCCATCTTTACTAGACTACCATTTCTTGCTGTCTCATCTTTGTCTCGCTTTGCTCATCTCTTTCTTCTTTACTTTCTTTCGTTGCCCTAACTGAGTGTTGATATACGAGAGCCCAGACTTGTTGAAGCGAGTTATAGTTGTTGGAAGTCTTGCCAGTTACATAAGTGGACTTTAAGCCCATTAAACAGCAGAAAAAGCATCAGGGATCTTCTCTTTCTTTTGACTACAAAAGCTAGTTTTTTCATCCGTGGTTGTATTTCATTCCTTTAAAAAAGCAAATAAAAAGGTGAATGGGCGCAGGTGAGGCTCAAACATTTGCTTCATTTGTCTGTTTCTTAGTCAGAGCCACTCCTTTGGTGGTTTCTCATGCACACTTATGGTGCTATTATACAAGAGTACCGCAGTTATCTGATTCTTGTTATCTTACACATCTTGCACACCCACCAGAAAGGTTATAGAGAGAACCAGCTGCAACATGGTGTTTCAGTACACATACAGTGCCTTGCGAAAGTATTCGGCCCCCTTGAACTTTTCGACCTTTTGCCACATTTCAGGCTTCAAACATAAAGATATAAAACTGTATTTTTTTGTGAAGAATCAACAACAAGTGGGACACAATCATAAAGTGGAACGAAATTTATTGGATATTTCAAACTTTTTTAACAGATAAAAAACTGAAAAATTGGGCGTGCAAAATTATTCAGCCCCTTTACTTTCAGTGCAGCAAACTCTCCAGAAGTTCAGTGAGGATCTCTGAATGATCCAATGTTGACCTAAATGACTAATGATGAAAAATAGAATCCACCTGTGTGTAATCAAGTCTCCGTATAAATGCACCTGCTCTGTGATAGTCTCAGAGGTCCGTTTAAAGAGCAGAGAGCATCATGAAGAACAAGGAACACACCAGGCAGGTCCGAGATACTGTTGTGGAGAAGTTTAAAGCCGGATTTGGATACAAAAAGATTTCCCAAGCTTTAAACATCCCAAGGAGCACTGTGCAAGCGATAATATTGAAATGGAAGCAGTATCAGACCACTGCAAATCTACGAAGACCCGGCCGTCCCTCTAAACTTTCAGCTCATACAAGGAGAAGACTGATCAGAGATGCAGCCAAGAGGCCCATGATCACTCTGGATGAACTGCAGAGATCTACAGCTGAGGTGGGAGACTCTGTCCATAGGACAACAATCTGTCGTATACTGCAGAAATCTGGCCTTTATGGAAGAGTGGCAAGAAGAAAGCCATTTCTTAAAGATATCCATAAAAAGTGTTGTTTAAAGTTTGCCACAAGCCACCTGGGAGACACACCAAACATGTGGAAGAAGGTGCTCTGGTCAGATGAAACTAAAATCAAACTTTTTGGCAACAATGCAAAACGTTATGTTTGGCGTAAAAGCAACACAGCTCATCACCCTGAACACACCATCCCCACTGTCAAACATGGTGGTGGCAGCATCATGGTTTGGGCCTGCTTTTCTTCAGCAGGGACAGGGAAGATGGTTAAAATTGATGGGAAGATGGATGGAGCCAAATACAGGACCATTCTGGAAGAAAACCTGATGGAGTCTGCAAAAGACCTGAGACTGGGACGGAGATTTGTCTTCCAACAAGACAATGATCCAAAACATTTTTCAGTTTTTTATCTGTTAAAACAGTTTGAAATATCCAATAAATTTCGTTCCACTTTATGATTGTGTCCCACTTGTTGTTGATTCTTCACAAAAAATTACAGTTTTATATCTTTATGTTTGAAGCCTGAAATGTGGCAAAAGGTCGAAAGATTCAAGGGGGCCGAATATTTTCGCAAGGCACTGTAGTGGCTTGGCTAACAAACTTATTTCATGGCATTTCTTTTTCTTTGTCTTTTTTGTAGGTATTACACACTCTTGTGGGTATTTACTTAATTATTGAACAAAGGTTGTAAACACAAGTCAGTCACAGTGAATCATGTGAATAATAATCTAACTATTACTTTAATGTAGGTATACACTGCTATGTGGTAACAGTGTACACCTAATGGTTTTAACACTTTTGCTCTTTCTTGCTTGATACCTTTGCTCTCTGGGTGTGTGTAACTGTGCTGCACAAGTGTGTTTGGCTGTGCCTGTGTTCTTTATCAGCAATGGTATTTTACCCTTCAAATTAATAATTGTTTACTACTAAATAAATATTGTAGTCAATATTGTTATTTGTAGCACAGGGGCTGGAAAACCCCTGCTGTCAGTTGAGCTATACTGATAATCTCTGTGGTTTAACCACTGGCAATAACTATAGAGAATCTGCATTTTGATTATTGACAAAACTTCCCAAAACTTCAGAGGTCTCTTTATTGGGGAGACAAAGTAGCCGGTCACTCTCTGTAAGTGAATGAATTTCCTGGTCATTCACACCAAGACTGTAGTTTCTACACTTCTACATTTTCCTCCCTCAGGTTACTCTCTTTACATAATTAGCATAATAATGTAACACACATTTACATAATTTGCATAAATCAACTATCAGAAGCATAGCAGACCCACGCACCCATTTAAAATTAAAATGACCTGGGGCCTCATGTATAAACGTTGTGTACGCATGAAAAGCTTGCATACGCTGGTTTTCCCACACCAGGTGAGATTCATAAAAATTAACTTGACGTGAGAATGTGTGGGCCGTCCGCAAAGTCTTTTTTGACTCTGTAACGTGGCGAATTCTAAGTGAAAAGTGCCGACACCCACCAAACATTACAAAATAAAGTTTCCACTTCAGTTACTGGCATATGTCTGTGACGTTGTCTATGAAAAAAACATAATTATATCCGCTGATAATTCCTAAAAGTTTGATCATTTATGTGGATAATGTTTTACATCTTTCACACTACTAATGGTTTAATTCACAGGCTACTTAACCTCTGTTAAACATGAGGACGGGACATTAATGAAAAATCCACTTAGAAAATACTTTCAGTCATCTGTATTTCCCATAGATGAAATATCTACTCACTGTGCAACAAAAAGATCGGCACAGAAAATGCAATTGTGTCTGTGAGTCTGTAGTTGCTGAGGCTCAGACATCCATGGCGCACAGGAGGCGGGACGCTCTGATCCATCTCCCCAGGAACAAACGCAGTGTCGGGTGGGCAAACTCATGTGATGCGTAATTGATCCCGTGGAGGATTTGTAGGCTATGTAAGTGAACGAGGTGTAAGAAATGACCCCGACCCGGTCCACCAAACACTGGGCCGTCTTGACTGTCTTGATTCTGCACATATTTCTGGTACTGTAGTCTTATTTACTATTTCATTATTTCATCCATGAGGCCCCCTGGACTGTCTCTCTGTTTGTCTCTGTCGCTTTCTCTCTCTGTCTCTCTTTCAAGGCCCCTTTCTCTATCATCTAACACTATCTGTCTCATTTATTTCTGTCATATTGTTAAAAAATAAGTCCAGCTTTGAAAGGAAGAAGCAGTGCCCTGAGGGCTTGTCAGACAACTTGATGACAAGATTCTTCTGTTGAAAGAAAGAAGGGAGGATCAAATGCTTAATGTACACCTGTGTGTGTGTGTGTGTGTGTGTGTGTGTGTGTGTGTGTGTGTGTGTGTGTGTGTGTGTGTCTGTCTTTCAAGTGATGGTTTGAGGTTATGATATCACGGTACTGTATACTTTGCAGGTTGAATCGAAACTAGAAATAAAATTTGGAGTAACAGAAGGAAACAAAGTAGAGAAAACCATGTTACATTTGGCAATAGTGTGGTCAACTTTGTAATGCAGATCAAAATATTATGCACAACATGCAGTCAGCTGATTTTTTTATTTTTTTTTTTAAATCCCTAAAATCTTCAGATATACATGTTATGCATATATTTACCCAGAAGAGTGAAGGGGTAGAGGAAGAGGCTGAAAATGACTATGCCCTCCTTTTGAACAGCATCCAGTGATAAATAATTAGACAACTGTAAAAAGTAAGAAAAAATATTGAGTTACATGAATTATTTATTTTTGGAAGACTCAAGTAGGGTAACGCAGTATTTATTAGAACACACACATACATACAGTATATTATGTGCATTTATAGCAGATTAGATAATGTCTTGCTTTAACAGGTTTTCTCAAACCCACAATCTCATCGGTCATGGTTGCCCCTTGTAATGCTCAATTTGACCCAACCTATGTGTTGTATCTGTAACATTGCTGAATCTGTCTGTATGCTGGTGATTCTCATGGCATTTGGCTTCAATTCCAATATATAATTTGCTTGTATTTATACATACAGTATCTGTATAGCTTAGCTTAGAGCCCTGAGTATTTAGCTTCATTTACCTCTAGACCAGAAGCATTTACTTGACATCAAAAGTAGTTGCAGGTCACCATCATCGTATTGTCTTTATACCTGTGATGAGTTTTTTGTCTCCTCAAGATGGACACCTCTTGTCAGCCATCTAGTAGATGAGGACAGCTGTGTGTTGGTTCCTGTGGAATGTGTGAAGATAAAAAGAGGCTACAGTTCAGAATCAGGCCTTTTGTGAATTAACTGTCATAGATGGAAAAGGACATAAGATATAGAAGAAAGAGAGAAGAGACTGAAATAAAGAGGGAGACAGACCGGTTCCAGTTATCTCCTCTCATGCAGAAGTGATGTGCTGCCTTGAGCACATTTCTTTTCCAGGAACTTCAGCATAAACAAATTAAGTCAAAGTATCCCTACAGCTCTTTGTGTGTGCGTATCTGGAGATGTATGTGCGTGTTCTTAAATCTGTGTCTTTCAACCCCACTATGTTTTAGGTTTTGTGTTTGAGTCAGGGCGTGTGTACGCGGTGAATCACTGTGCGCGTGGTTGATATGCCTTTAACACAAAGGCATGTGAGTATTTAGTACGTTTTGACTGCTGTACTCCGAGGCGGTTTACGTACAAGTCACTGCAAGGCCACATTGTAATCACATTGTTTGGTGAGTGTTTTTTCATCAGGACACATGTAGTGACAACAAGTCCTCAAGCTTAAATTCAGCTAGAACACAACCAGTGCATTTAATTCCCCATCGGCAACAACAGTATAGACTATAGCATAACTATGTGTCCTCTGATAAGTGTGTAACCTTTTACACATCTGGCACCAGCTGTATCATTGAAGTATTAAGGGCAACTGTGGGGTACATTGTTAGTGTTTGGCTTATGTTATATAATGTTAATGAACTTTATTTGTGGAGTTGATAACTGTGCTTTCGGGCTTCTCCCAGTTTGTGTATCCAATGTAGCGTATATAAAATGTGAATAACCTTAGTTTGCATTGACAACTAGTGCTCAAGGCTTTTGTTGAGAATGTGTGGCTCATTTCATTAATGAATCATCTATAAAGATATAGCCGTGCTTAAAACCCCCCACTGCATTGTTGCTGAACTCCTATTGCACTTCTGGCCCACTTTTGTGTACTATTTGTATTCTGTTGCACTTTGCTTAACAATATACACAGCTGCATTCCCCTGTGTAACATTAGAGATCTATCTATGTGCTATTTATAGTGATATACCTGGCTGTGCATTAGTGTAGTTTACATATTAATTGTTTACTACATCCCTGTGGTGAAATTGCTACAATAGTAGTTAATTTCAGTTTGTCTTCCTGACTGCATTATGTTGTTTCCACTGTTATAACAGTTTCATAACATACTGTGAAAATATTTGTGTTTCCAAATAGTTTGTAATGGTATTACATGACAAGCATATGTTCATTTTGTATATGTATATATGATATATATGTATCAATTTATTTGTATCCCCTTTGGCCCAGAACACTGCCTACACTAAACTTGTACCTGATAGGCCTTTTATAGCCACCCTTCAGGCTCTAACAGAGCACACAGTGTATTGTGTGTGAGTGTTTTTTTTGTTTTTATTTTTCAGGCCTTACAATATGTCAAAAGTCATTCAGTGGCTGCACTAACTTGCTCAAAAATGATGTGATATGATAGCTTATTTCATGAGTAAATAACACTTTGCAGATAGGTTAATGAAATGCCTCAGGCCTTTATTGAAGACACAAGCTGTTTATGTATCTAATGCACCATATATGAGTGAATAACCTTTGCTGGCAAGTATGGATCAAACTGAGAACTGTGTGGAGGACAAAGCCTAGTTTACTAATCTAATGTAGTGTGGTATCATTTTCACTTGCTTTGACCTGTTTATGGGTAAATGCCTGTTGGCATTAGAGCATGACAGTGTGTGCCTATTGGCAGGCTAGTATATGGAGTTGGCAAAACTGCTGGAGGATTTTATTGGGTACACACAATAGGCTTGTTTATGTATCAAGTTCACCACAGGCCAGTGTCCAGCTGATATGTTTTTTATCCAGTGCCTATTAACAGATGTGCGTAGAGGCAAAAATGGATTTGTTCTGACAAACAAGGTCACAAGTGCAGCCTCTCAAGGCATTAAAAGGTCATTGATATTGTTTTTAACTGCAGTGTACACAGTGAAAGTCAGTCATGCACACATGTGTCCGTATATATATGCTGTAGATACGTTTTAATTGAAGTTTATTTTCTAATTTATTTTATGCATTAACTTTTCCTGCATGTCATGCTTGTCCAACAGGCATTCCCTACAATAGTGTCCTGTGTCTGTCTACGGAGCTCTTGAAAGTTCATAGTGGGAATTTGTCTTTCTGAAATTCTTATGCATTACCTCGCAATATGTATTAGGGCTGCAACAACGAATCGATAAAATTTGATTATTAAAAAAGTTGTCAACGAATTTCAGTATTGATTTGTTGTGTCGTGGAACTATTACGCCACTCAGTCGCAGAGATAAAAAAAAATTGAGTCGAGCGCGGTGCGGAGCAGCGCAGAGCGGGGGTAGAGGAAATACGGCGAGAGACCGGAGAGACCCGTAACGTTGTTCTGAAACACACAGCGGAGGCAGAGAAATCAGTCCGACCAAAGTCATCCAAGGTGTGGGAGCATTTCACACTAAATAATTCGAAAACGTGTTAATTGCAAGATAAGCAAAAGCGACGCGGCATGGCACGGGCGCACCATGGTGATGATTCAGCACCTAATACGTAAACATGTTGGAGTCCTTGATGAGGAGGAAGGGAGTTCAACAGCAGGGTAAAGTCACTACAGAATCCTACTTTTGTTCCGTTTTGAAGTGAGGAACGTACCGTCCCTCCAGTAGCTTTTGGTGCTGATGTGGTGTGTTTACTCGTTATCCAGCTGACTAGCATGACAAGCTAGCGTTAGCTCGTTAATCACAGTAGTAAAGCAGGCACGTTTTTATTCACTTGCCTTTTGTGGCCCATTATTTTTTCAATCTGTTGTCATGAACACATATATATATATATATATATATATATATATATATATATATATATATATATATATATATATATATATATATATATATATATACACAGTGAGGAAAATAAGTATTTGAACACCCTGCTATTTTGCAGGTTCTCCCACTTGGAAATCATGGAGGGGTCTGAAATTGTCATCGTAGGTGCATGTCCACTGTGAGAGACATAATCTAAAAACAAAAATCCAGAAATCACAATGTATGATTTGTTTAACTATTTATTTGTATGATACAGCTGCAAATAAGTATTTGAACACCTGAGAAAATCAATGTTAATATTTGGTACAGTAGCCTTTGTTTGCAATTACAGAGGTCAAACGTTTCCTGTAGTTTTTCACCAGGTTTGCACACACTGCAGGAGGGAGTTTGGCCCACTCCTCCACACAGATCTTCTCTAGATCAGTCAGGTTTCTGGGCTGTCGCTGAGAAACACGGAGTTTGAGCTCCCTCCAAAGATTCTCTATTGGGTTTAGGTCTGGAGACTGGCTAGGCCACGCCAGAACCTTGATATGCTTCTTACAGAGCCACTCCTTGGTTATCCTGGCTGTGTGCTTCGGGTCATTGTCATGTTGGAAGACCCAGCCTCGACCCATCTTCAATGCTCTAACTGAGGGAAGGAGGTTGTTCCCCAAAATCTCGCAATACATGGCCCCGGTCATCCTCTCCTTAATACAGTGCAGTCGCCCTGTCCCATGTGCAGAAAAACACCCCCAAAGCATGATGCTACCACCCCCATGCTTCACAGTAGGGATGGTGTTCTTGGGATGGTACTCATCATTCTTCTTCCTCCAAACACGGTTAGTGGAATTATGACCAAAAAGTTCTGTTTTGGTCTCATCTGACCACATGACTTTCTCCCATGACTCCTCTGGATCATCCAAATGGTGATTGGCAAACTTAAGACGGGCCTTGACATGTGCTGGTTTAAGCAGGGGAACCTTCCGTGCCATGCATGATTTCAAACCGTGACGTCTTAGTGTATTACCAACAGTAACCTTGGAAACGGTGGTCCCAGCTCTTTTCAGGTCATTGACCAGCTCCTCCCGTGTAGTCCTGGGCTGATTTCTCACCTTTCTTAGGATCATTGAGACCCCACGAGGTGAGATCTTGCATGGAGCCCCAGTCCGAGGGAGATTGACAGTCATGTTTAGCTTCTTCCATTTTCTAATGATTGCTCCAACAGTGAACCTTTTTTCACCAAGCTGCTTGGCAATTTCCCCGTAGCCCTTTCCAGCCTTGTGGAGGTGTACAATTTTGTCTCTAGTGTCTTTGGACAGCTCTTTGATCTTGGCCATGTTAGTAGTTGGATTCTTACTGATTGTATGGGGTGGACAGGTGTCTTTATGCAGCTAACGACCTCAAACAGGTGCATCTAATTTAGGATAATAAATGGAGTGGAGGTGGACATTTTAAAGGCAGACTAACAGGTCTTTGAGGGTCAGAATTCTAGCTGATAGACAGGTGTTGAAATACTTATTTGCAGCTGTATCATACAAATAAATAGTTAAAAAATCATACATTGTGATTTCTGGATTTTTGTTTTTATATTATGTCTCTCACAGTGGACATGCACCTACGATGACAATTTCAGACCGCTCCATGATTTCCAAGTGGGACAACTTGCAAAATAGCAGGGTGTTCAAACACTTATTTTCCTCACTGTATATATATATATATATATATATATATATATATATATATATATATATATATATATATATATTCTGTGCTTTGTCCCATATTAGTTATTGTTGACAAATATATGTGTGTGTTGTACTTTGTAATTTCATTTTAAAGTTCTTTTATAGCACCTGGTCATCTTAAGCTGTGTTTAAATGTGGTGTATAAATGAACTTAACTTGCACTTACTACAATGATGGTAATAATTTAATGAATAAGCTTCAAGTGTGTGTGTGTCTTGTCTGTATCTGCTCTATGGGTTACTTACCTTTACACAACTATTAACTAAAACAACAAGTATGTATGTAAGTATGTATTGAGTTGATGTAAATTAATGCTTTTGTTTTTTTTATCCGATTCATAGAAAAAATAATCGACAGATTAATCGTTAGTTGCAGCCCTAATATGTATTACATTCCCTCTAATACATAAAGAAATAGGCTGAGATGTATTAGGATTCAATATTATGAATCATTTAGTAGACTGCCACTGGTTGTTACCACAGTGCACCCTCAGCTGTGGCTGGCTCAGGCGCAAGTCTGTATAATTGCAGCTAGATAACTAGCGGATTAGTCACTATACAGCTACCATACTCGGGCACGAGTAAGTGCAGTGCCAAGATTGACGTTGTTTGGATTAGAAATGCAAAAGATATCATTAAATATATATCGCCAAAAGAAGCACATATTGGCTTTTGCCGCTTTAGTCGCTGGCCACTCCCCCTCTCGCCCTGAGGACCAGAGACGGAGAGCAGTGGAGCTTTGGCAGCTAAAATGTGACATACACTTCAGACCCACAAAAATGTGCAAAGTTGCACTACTTTGGACTTTGGTCTTTGACTTTGAATTAACAAACGACAATTCCCGAATTTAAGGACGTATCAGAATCTCACATATACAAGGCAAAACCACACAACAAGTGCAGACAGAGCGTGATGCCACTTATAGGCAGGCTATTTATTTTATAAAGTGAGACGTATCTGTTTGTGTGTCCGTGTTTGGGGGGAAGGTAACCTGCATATCAGCAGACGCCACATGCAGAACGCTTTAGAACAGCGGGGGGCGGGACTCTTTTCCTGCTATTGTATTAAATTGCTGTGAGCTGACAGAACATAACATAGCCTAATCTTGGAGATTATTCCTTCACATAGCGGTGCAATGCGAGAAAATCTCAGAGTTGAACCAGGCAGATACATCAGTTTTCATCAGACTCACCCTGGGTTGGGTTAATTAAGTCGCCAAAATAACTCCACGAATCAAATCCCCTACTTCCCCGTTAACCGCCAAGCCACTAAGCCTGTGTGAAAATGAACACCTCTGCTGAAATGTTAATTTGTTAACGATCTGACACAAGACAACACCCTCTCTCTCTCTCTCTCTCTCTCTCTCTCTCTCTCTCTCTCTCTCTCTGTCTCTCTGTGTCTCTCTCTCTCTCTCTCTCTCTCTCTCTGCGCGCACACACACACAGTCCGGTTCTGGTGGTTGATAAACGCAGATATGTGCTGATTAGCTCTCATAACAGGCCGGGTGGGTAGCGCACTGCCATGAGTCCATGATGCTAATGTCTGATTATTGTCTTATATTTTGTGAATACATTCTGAATCTGCAGCATTCTGTCAGGTAAATACAGTAGTACAACGTCTTCCTCTGATGTAGAAGTAGCCTACACTGTAAGTCAGTAGTAGGCTATACAGTGGAGTTGCATATTAAGTGGTTTGGGGTCCTTCTGTAAGTCATTTTGGGGTACAATTTGGTTTTGATGAATTCTACAAGCGGCAATACCACAGACCAAGCAATTGCCTATTCCAAACGGGCACTGCACTAGTCATATTGAATTATGCTTAGTACAGTTTTTGTATTGTTTTCAGCATTTGCACTGATAGAGTTGCTTTCAATCCATAGAGATTTCAAGGGTCCTTTACAAGTCTGAAAACATCTTAAACGTAAAGTGAGCTTTTTCACTAAAATACATGTATTGATGATGATTACATTAACTGCATGCATTGTTATTCAAGAAAATATTTTTAAACATTAATGCACATAAATACTGTTATCAAGAATTAGTTTCCAGTTGGATGAAATTTGGTGTAGATGTTTTGCAAATATTGACATCCTTTTGCAGCACAAGGGATAAAATGACAGACGGAACCTATCGTAGAAACCAGCACAGATATGAGCGCAGAAATCCTCTTGCGACAGGCTTCACGTGTGATTCATGAAACGTTCGTATCACACCAATCAGAGCGTAAGGATGGTCGTACATTGATAAATGCAGCGGCTGGAAACGATCGTAATTTAAATATCACACCCCAATATATTCTCGGTTTTGAGGCCTCGCACCTACAATTTACGACATGGCAAGACGTAATCCGGCTAAAAAGCAGCACTTTTCAGAGGTGGAGATTGAAACCCTGATATCTCAGGTTCATTTGCACTAACGTGTGTAGTATTTGGCAGCCTGAAACTTGTGTTAAAGGCTGTAGAAAGAATGCGGAATGGAAAGAGATGTGGTCAACAGTTGCCGTAGTAAATCGGACTTGAGCTGAAGTTTATTTAATTTATATATCCTTGACTCATGTATGCTATAGTAATATACAGTCCTAATAGTAATATACAGGCTTATGTTGCAATCTCTTAGGCCTACATGGTGTACTATATTTAAATAAACACACAGTAGCGGAGTTTATGCAGTGTCTTTTATTCTTTACTTGTGTTTTTTTCATGAGTCAGAGCCAGGCAACCGTGAGCGCGTGTCCTCCGCCCCCGTGCTGGACCACCACCCCGACCCTGTCTCCTGACAGCAGAGAGGCTGGAAAAACAAGCCGAAATATGTCAATGGCAGAAATAAATCGTTAACTTGTGATCATTAACGTTTAAATAGAGAATTGAAATCCTGAAGAATAAATAAAAATGGTGTGCATCATCATGTTTCCTGTATTGAATATCATTGCCAAACATAACACTATACCTTTTAAAAGCGTTGAATAACATCCTGTTAATCAATCCAATGGAGCGCTCCACCGTGGCCCGTGCGCGTACATGTGCACTGACTGTTGTACCGGCACATATAGAGGTCTTCTAAAAGAGCCAGATCTGCCATTGCTGATAAGTGATCAACTGATGACTTCTCCTTCTCCGTTTAAACTGATTATATGCTGCACCGCAAGGCCACACTGACTCCAAAACTTGCGTACACGAGTTCAGACCAGACGTGAGATTTTATCGCAGCCTACGCTCACGTTCAAATTGATAAATGCCGAGCTTTGCGTAGGAATCGGCGTACGGCGTAAAAAAAAATCCATAAAATCACATTGTTGGATCTTTAATGAATTTATTGGTAAATTCCTCGGTAAAATAAGTATTTGGTCACCTACAAACAATTAAGATTTCTGGCTCTCACAGACCTGTAACTTCTTCTTTAAGAGGCTCCTCTGTCCTCCACACGTTACCTGTATTAATGGCACCTGTTTGAACTTGTTATCAGTATAAAAGACACCTGTCCACAACCTCAAACAGTCACACTCCAAACTCCACTATGGCCAAGACCAAAGAGCTGTCAAAGGACACTAGAAACAAAATTGTAGACCTGCACGAGGCTGGGAAGACTGAATCTGCAGTAGGTAAGCAGCTTGGTGTGAAGAAATCAACTGTGGGAGCAATTATAAGAAAATGGAAGACATACAAGACCACTGATAATCTCCCTCGATCCGGGGCTCCACGCAAGATCTCACCCCATGGGGTCAAAATGATCACAAGAACAGTGAGCAAAAATCCCAGAACCACACAGGGGGACCTAGTGAATGACCTGCAGAGAGCTGGGACCAAAGTAACAAAGGCTACCATCAGTAACACACTACGCCGTCAGGGACTCAAGTCCTGCAGTGCCAGACGTGTCCCCCTGCTTAAGCCAATACATGTCCAGGCCCGTCGGAGGTTTGCTAGAGAGCATTTGGATGATGGGAGAATGTCATATGGTCAGATAAAACCAAAATAGAACTTTTTGGTAAAAACTCAACTCGTCGTGTTTGGAGGAGAAAGAATGCTGGGTTGCATCCAAAGAACACCATACCTAGTGTGAAGCATAGGGGTGTAAACCTCATGCTTTGGGGCTGTTTTTCTGCAAAGAGACCAGGACGACTGATCAGTGTAAAGGAAAGAATGAATGGGGCCATGTATTGTGAGATTTTGAGTGAAAACCTCCTTCCATCAGCAAGGGCATTGAAGATGAAATATGGCTGGGTCTTTCAGCATGACAATGATCCCAAACAAATCGCCCGGGCAACGAAGGAGTGGCTTCGTAAGAAGCATTTCAAGGTCCTGGAGTGTCCTAGCCAGTCTCCAGATCTCAACACCATAGAAAATCTTTGGAGGGAGTTGAAAGTCCGTGTTGCCCAGCGACAGCCCCAAAACATCACTTCTCTAGAGGAGATCTGCATGGAGGAATGGGCCAAAATACCAGCAACAGTGTGTGAAAACCTTGTGAAGACTTACAGAAAATGTTTGACCTCTGTCATTGCCAACAAAAAGTATATAACAATGTATTGAGATGAACTTTTGTTATTGACCAAATACTTATTTTCTACCATAATTTACCAATAAATTCATTAAAAATCCTACAATGTAATTTTCTGGATTTCTTTTTCTCATTTGGTCTCTCATAATTGAAGTGTACCTATGATGAAAATTACAGGCCTCTCTCATCTTTTTAAGTGGGAGAACTTGCACAATTGATGGCTGACTAAATACTTCTTTGCCCCACTGTATCATAGAACAGTAAAATATGTCACTCTTGCAGATACAAATTGCTAACGCTACATGCAGAAACACGAACCCGAAAAGTGCACTCACTTATCTACGCCAGTCTTGTGTAGTGCCTACATGTTTATGTTCAGGAAAGGGTTTTTGTTTTTTTTATCTGCTTGTTCGTACATCTGTGTATACCTGTGTGTGTGTGTGTGTGTGTGTGTGTGTGTGTGTGTGTGTGTTGAGTACAGTAGCTCTAGGTGTCTGCTCTGTGTACAAATTAGCAGAGCCCTCTGTGCGAAACATAGAGGAGTTTGTGTGTGTGTGTGTGTGTGTGTGTGTGTGTGTGTGTGTGTGTGTGTGTGTGTGTGTGTGTGTGTGTGTGTGTGTGTGTGTGTGTTTGTTAGAGGTAATGAATATAGAGGCGTCTAATTTTGGATGAACATTCAAATCCTACTCAAGCCCTAGCCGCGTGACACACACGTACACACACACACACACACACACACACACACACACGTACACACACAACACTGGCCGTTTGAAAGCCTTGCCACTCAGCCATATGCCACCCAAGGGCCTGGCATATGCTGCAACACAAACACACAGTAACAAGAGACACACACTGAAGTAATCACTTTTTTCTGAGTTGCACACAAATACTTTACATACATGCACAGCTCACACAGGGAAAAAAAAACCCACTATGAAGCACTCCTTCTTTACTTGCTATTTAAACAGAGCATACAAAGTATTTAAAGAGGAGATTTTGAACCACACACTTATAGGACTGGCATATTGGTCCCTGTATTCCTGTTTGTTTAGACAGCAGATCAGAGCTTACCATATGCAAAATCAGCCCCTCAAAAATGCACACATATTCAGGGAGGCAAAGTCAGTGGCAGACACACACACACACACACACACATTTTTTAACACATGCAGAGTCAAATTCAGATATACCAGACACAAGCTGGTATAATGCATATTCAAATGATGTCAAAGCCATTTAGATCGGCCTCTCATTTGCATTTGTGCCATTAGCTTACAATAAGAGCTGGCTTGGCCTGCCAACATGCCCCCTGCCTCATCTACATACACCACTTGCACTTAGATGTGCATTTGGTATAGTATGTATCTGTGCCAGAAATGCGGACTCATTCATTAACTGCTTTCTTCACATTTGTATGTGTCATGGTCTTAAATACCGGAGGATATGATTCTTTTATATAGTATCAATACATACGGGAGCCACTTTACCTATTTTGTACTGCAACGTATTAAGCATGCATTTTTGAGTTGGTTTAATAGCAACAGTAAACCAGATTGCTACTGTATTATGAGTGTATCCAAGGTTATCTACATGCAAGTTGTACTGGTCTTGAGTGAATGCTGAGGGATTGAGCTTTTTGTCTGTCTGTCTGCTTCTGATGACTGTTGGTTTGAATGGCACAGCTGTGTGCTAGCAGGCTAGCCTCTTAAAGATCTGTCTGATTACTACCTGCTCCCTTTGATTCATGTTCATTATGTCTGAGTGTGTGCATGTGTGTGTGTGCTCTGAGTCAATTTTCAACCTGACACCTCTCCCACACACACACACACACACACACACACCAACCACCATAAATCAATCAACACCATTGAAGTGCTAATATTGTCCCGTTTGTGAGCCATTGCTCCTTCAAGCCTCATCTTGCTGAAGCCAATCTGACTTTTACTGATGAGATGAGGATTTTGACTTTTCTGTTTTGATTTTCTTCTTTAACTTTTTTAGATATTTAAATTATTCTTACTCTCATGTTTTAATCTATTTACTGTAGGGGATGATGGCTACACTTAAAGGAAAGGATGAAACAAGGATTCAGGGAGATAACGCATTTGATTTAATTCTCCTGGTTGATTGGCTATCAAAGGACCTGGTGTTCTTGTATCACTCTGATGATGGATTTAGTTTGGAAAGTATTATATCTACAGTATACACAGAATAATTAAGAGAAATTCAAATAATGCAGGCCTTCTCAAACCTTTTCAATCTGTGTATGCTAAATATAAATTAAACAGTGAGGCCAACTGCTAGATGACATTAATGAAAAAGCCATTTAAAAAGAAACGTGTCCGATCTGAGCATGTATAAAACTGAAGTTGATTAGGTTAGAATCTGCCAAGCGACCTTGTGTGTGCACCGCAGTTCTTTTTTATCCTAGTCTTTCTGCTATGTGGATTAGACCAATAAGACACATTATATGTGCCTGTATCCTCTCCATCTGTCCAGACCCACTTTGACCATACATTGGCCTGTAAGCACGCATACATCAGTGTGGGTTTATGTCAGCGCTCATTGAGCCTGTGGCCACCAAACAGCCATAATTTATCAGTCTCTTCTCAACCTAGAAAGAGTGGGATATTGTAGCAAATTACATAATCATGACAAATTATTCTTTACATAATTTAATGAGAATGCCTTTTCCACCCTCTGAAGACTTGAAGACCAGTTTCTAATCTGCACGTTGTCTGCACATGGGCTATTATGTGCATACATGTTTCTCTGCCATCCTGTCACATTCTTTGTCTCTCTGAGACATAGATTCATACTACAGCCTTCACCTCATGCTATACTCACACATTGGCCATACATTGGCTAATAAGCACACACATATCAGTGTCGGTTTGTCAACTCTTTCAAACCCTGTGGCCAATAAACAGACACACTACATTCATCTCTGCTTTTCTGCTCTACTTTCAATCTATATCACTCACGTAAACACATTAGTGACATTCTGTATTTATTCTGCAACCTCACCAGTGCATGTACTTTTGTACTTAAAGAGCGTATTTTACCTATTATGCATTCATGTTGCTGTGAGAGTGTGCAAAGTAGGACTGTCAAACGATTCATTTTTTCTTAATCGCTGAATTTCTATAGTTAATCGCGATTAATCACATGTTTTATCACATGATTAAAATTCTATTATTTTGCATTTCAGAACTGTTTTTAAGTACATATTAACAATGGAAAGCAATTCTTACCAGTGGATCTTGATTGGGAATCAAATGAATGCAAAGAAAGTTATTTCATGAAGTTGACTTTAAGATTTGTATTTGTTTATTATTTATTTATTTATTTACTGTAAACAGAAGAAAATGTGTGAATCTAGTCACACATTTGAATCTAGAGTCAATATAGTGTGCAGTAACTCCTAAATAATTTTGATTACTCACTGACGTCCAGTGATCCCTGGTTAATGAGACAGCATTTGCACTTTGCAGCAGTTTCAGTTTAGCTGCTTTCTCCGTGTCGTACAGGCTGTGTATGCGTGAAATTGCTGTCCCCCTCGACGGAAATGTATAACAGATGTCAACATGTTCCTATTTACATGTTGTGATTTGTATAATCACAGCGTGTACAAATAACAAGGTCACATGAGACACGGCCATCTTCTAACCGTATACAAACTGCAAACTATATTCTCAGAAAGGCAAAGCATTGATGATCTGCTCTGGGCTTCTCAGGTGCTGCAAAGCATATCACTCTGGCCAAGTAGCAGAAGTAGCACTGCTGTGATTATACAAATCACAACATGTAAATAGGAACATGTTGGCGTTATTTTGTCACTTATTCAGAGCAGTAGGCTAGTTGGAACAGATTACCTTCAGGATCCGTGCTAGGCTAAGCTACCGGTGGAACCGTCGGACATAGTTACAACAAGCACGGAGATGAGAAGGGTATGTATGGACTTATCTAACTCTGGGGGTTACGATGAATAAGCTAAAGTCCCAATAAGTCGGCGTGTTCCTTTAAGAGGAAGTATGCCAGCTTGATGATAAGTAAAGGTGCGGCAAAGGGTCAAAATAGTAGCCTGTTAGGTACGACGCGCAGCTGAGTGAAGTGTAAAATAAATTAACAAATGACGGCATACGATTAAAAAAAAATTAACGCGGTATGCTCGGCCCTTAATCGCATCGTGATTAACGTTAATGCTGACACCCCTAGTGCAAAGGTTTAAGTAGAGACCCATGGCTCTTAACATTAACGTAAAACTACTACAGTATTGTTATATTCTGTTGCCACCTGTATACCTTGATGGCCTTGATTTACTAATAAAAAGAACACGCTGTTCGGTTCTATTTACATTGACAAGATGAATCCAGTGCGAAACAACACATCTGTGCATCAGCAGTGGAATAAAGATTTTCTTTGAAGGGCAGGAACACCAGACTGTATTGAATTCAGTGTGCTATGTTAGCTCTTAAGGTACTGTAGGATTAATAACCCAATATACAATTACAAATATGGATTACAGCTTGTAACTATTTTTTTTTTTTTTTTTTGAGCATGGTTTATTTAAGTTTTGTTACAGCAAATTAACAATTTACCATGAGGACACATTGGGCCCTTACCCACTGTGTAAATGTTGGGGGATTACAATCTTTCCACCTGATCAAAATTTGTTGTCGGGCTATCAGTGTGGCAAACGACAGAAGTCTTAGTTTATTATTATTATTTAAAACAAAGTTTTGTGGCACCACTCCAAATAATGCAAGAAAAGCCAATGGTTCTAAGCGTTCATCAGTGGTCCTGGAAAGCATATCAAATATCAGTTTCCAATAATCGATTTAGGACCATCCCAAAACATGTGAATTAGAGTAGCTTGGTGTAGCTTGCAGCGATCACACATAGGGTCTACATTGGGCGTAAACTGTGATAGCTTAACCTTGTTCCAGTGTAAGCGCTGGATAATTTTAAACTGTATAATAGTATGTTTCGTACATATTGAAGATGAGTGTACTCCCCCTATCATCTTTGACCAAAGGGAGTCTGAGATTTCAGTACCCAGATCTACTTCCCACTGGTCTCTGAGGGAAATAAGGCTGGTCATTTTTTCTGACATTATCAAGGAGTATATTTCACCTATCTTTGCCTTCCTGAATGAAGTAATGCCATTGATTGAATCTAGGAGGGTCTCTGGTGGCTGTGAGGGAAAGTGAGCTGTATTTGAGGTTAAGAAGCTACAGATATGTAGGTATCTAAAAAACTGCGACCTGGGAATGTTGAACTTCTGGTCAAAAGAGGCGAATAAGCCATTCATGTACATGCTTCTAAATGAACAGACCCCCTCTTTGTGCCATGTACTGAATACGGCATCCGTCATATATGGCAAGAATGACAAGTTTTTCACGATGGGAGAAAGTAATGACAATTTACTGATCCCAAAATATAGTCTGAATTGTTTCCATATTTTCAAAGAATGAACAACAACTGGGTTAGAAGTATATTTAGTTATAGGCTCAGAGAATGGCAACCCTGAGCATAATAAGGCAAACAATGAGGTATCTTTACAAGAGTCTCTCTCTAGAAGTAACCAATCAGGTACAGCTGTTGCATCATCCTTCTTCATCCAATAGGAAATCATTTTAATATTTGCTGACTAGTAGTAATGCTGAAAATTTGGCAAACCAAGGCCTCCTCGCTGCTTAGGTCTCTGCAGTATAGCTTTGCGTATACGTGGATTCTTTTTATTCCAAATAAAGGAAGAACGCTTCCTGTCTAGGGAAATAAAAAATGATTTAGTTAGGAAAACTGGCACACGCTGAAACATATAAAGAAGCTTGGGTAGTATGTTCATTTTAATGGCGTTAATTCTGCCTGCCAAAGACGAGGGTAACAGATCCCATCGATCAATGTTTACCTTTAGAGAAGACAGGCGTGGGGGGAAATTTGCTGGGAAAAGGTCTTTAAATTTGTGCGTGACCCAGACACCCAGATATTTTATTTTGTCCATGCACACTTTAAACGGCACCATATGGAGAAACGGACATTCCTTTGCCGCTGGATTAATGGGCATCAGCTCACTTTTCTGAGTGTTTACTTTGTAGCCCGAAATTTTGCCAAACTCATTTAGAAGACTAAGAACTGCGGAAAGAGATGAGGAAGGATCAGACTAGTAAAGTAACATATCATCTGCATATAATGAGATTTTATGTTCCAACCCTGCCCTTGTAATACCCTTAACATCTTTACTGTTACGCAAAGCTATGGTTAGCGGCTCGATTGAAATTGCAAAAAGTAAGGGGGACAAAGAGCACCCCTGCCTTGTCCCTCGTGTTAGTGAAAAAGATAGTGATATATTATTATTAGTGCGTACCGCCGCCGACTGCAAACTTTGGCCCAAATCCAAATTTCTCAAGCGTATGGAATAAATAGTCCCAATCAACCCGATCAAAAGCCTTTTCGGCTTCTAAAGATATAATAACTTCTGGATGGTCGGCTGGAGAGGGACCGTAAATTATGTTATACAGATGGCGGATATTAAAGGAGGCCTGCCGATTCTTTATGAAACCAGTCTGGTCCTGTGAGATTATAGTAGGAAGAACTGTTTCGAGATGGCGAGCAACAATTTTTGCAAGGATTTTGCTGTCTACATTAAGTAAAGAGATAGGGCAGTAGGAACCGCATTCATGTTTGTTTTTGCCTTCTTTCAGAATAAGTGATATGGTTGCTTGCCGTAACGTTTCGGGTAGTGAGCCATCCAACAAGGAATACAGAGTTTAGGATGGGAGCCAATTGGTTTGAAAATTTCTTGAAAAATTCAGTTGGATATCCATCTGGACCCGGAGATTTCCCGCACTGCATACTCTTAATAGCCATTTCAATTTCTCCAACTGAAAACCGGGATTCTAACTCGGCTGCTTTTGCAGGATCTATATGAGGGATGTCAATGCTTTGGAGAAATGATTTGATTAAGTTATCATCCCCTAGTGATATCATAAAGCGTGAGTTAATGGCGACATGGTCTGTACAGCCGTACCAGATTTGTCACGGATCTCAGAAATTGCCTGACTTGCTGCTCTTTGGCGAAGCTGGTGAGCAAGAATTCTCCCAGTTTTTTCACCATGTTCATAGTACCTATGACAGGTTCTGATCAAAAGGTTCTCAGCCTTTAGTGTGGATAATAGATCAAATTCTTTTTGGAGGAGTAGGCGTTCCTTAATGTCTTCAGCTGATGTTGTTTCTGCTAACTGTGAGTCAAGGCGACCAATGCTGTCGATTAGTTCATTAATACGGGCGTTTCTGGTTTTCCGTAGCTGTGCATTGTAGGAGATAATCTGGCCTTTTAAATAAGCTTTAAGTGCCTCCCATACTGTTGATGATGACATATTAGGAGTCTGGTTTATTTCCAAAAAGAGATCAATTTGTGATGAGATAAAATCTGAAAATGTTTTATCAGAGAGCAGAAGTGGGTTGAGACACCATGGTCTGTAAGAAGGCTTTGTGTTCGGTAGATTAAGCTTCATCATATGTGGAGCATGGTCACCCTCCGCCGTTCTCTGGCAAGACGCAGGATATTGGAGCAGGCATGAAAGTAATGAAGTCGGGACTATGATGGCTCTAGGTGGGGCCCCTTGTTTCGGTGGCGGTTGTAAAGTCCGGTGTGCTCTATCCAATAGAGGGGCATTTTCCAGCTGGAAAGCTTCTTTCAGTAGCACGGAGACTGCAGTTGTGCTACAATTATGGCCCTCTGGCACCCCAACGATTCATATTATTCATTTATCTTCTAAGGCAGTCACCTGGGTTGAGAGCCGTTGTACAGTGCACTGTAGAGACACGATGTCATCTGAGCATCCAGAAAGTCCCCTCTCCATCTCCTTCATGGTGTACCCCATCGTGGTCACCTCGTTTTTTATAGCAGCCTTGAAGTTAGAAAGCTCCATCTTGGCACCTTGTATCTCTGACTTAATGCCAGACATTTCACTTTCAAGCACAGCCCGAATCTCATCCTTAAACAGTCCCAAAGTCTGCACGTAGTGATGACAAGAGCTCATTTTTAAAGGCTGTGATGTCCGTCGGGCCTTCCGCTGTCGGAGACGCCATAGCAAGGTTACCTGAGTCACTTGAGGCCCCGGAGGGGGACGGCGTGCTGGTCTTAACAGGCCCGGTCGCTAACGAGTTAGTATTTCGACTTTTAGTGTTTCTACCTGACATGTTTTGTTACCCAACAGTTAGTGAGCAATTTAAATGAAAGATTGTGTTTTTTTTTGTCGATATTGCGCCAGAATAACAGTTAAATGACAGAATTTTCCGAAGAGCTCCGCAAAACACAGCTACTCCACTGCTTGCTCCATGTCACTCCCAGCTTGTAACTATTTTTATGATGCATTGTGATTTTGCATCCTGGCAGGCAACATCACAATATAAGGCTATTTTGGGGATGGGTATTTTTTTAAGAGTGGGACAGACCCATTGAAAGGGCAGTAATATGTGAGTGTGAGTTTGAAATAATTTCTAAAATACTTGTATGTTTTACTACATACCTGTACTCAGCTTTAGTTATAGCACAACACAGTTGACCCAAAGTGATTTACAGCACAGATAAATAAACAAAACAAAAGAAAGGAGACAAACAAGAAAAAAAGTAAAATGGAGAAAAAACTGTTAGAGTGAAAATTAAAGCATGTCTAATGTGGTAAAGATACGCATATCATGGGCTTATCGCAGTGGGATCATGGGAGGTGGTTGAGAAGTGACATTTATTGAATGTGCTTATTCTTCCATTTGGTATGTGGTCCTGACATCCATACAATCTGTGGCTGTCACTGTCTTTACTTGCTGTACTTGCCAGAATGGCCAAAATGCCTTTTGGGTGACTTGTCTTTCAGTATACTTTATACTATTTTTTGTCACCTCAAGCTTACCGTCTCCCTATAGGGAACGCTATTCTGTGGATTTCATGCTTCCCTTGCTGTGTGACCTTTAATATATACATGTGATCTGTACTGTCAGCGCTTTCCAACCCAATGTTTTTTCCATGCTGTACTGTGTGTATACTAGTAATAGCCCAAGGCTTTGCAGAGTTAACTCTACTACTTTTCTTTCTACTCACTTCTCCCTATAGGACTTTAACATGTTATCAGTGCCCTACTCCTTGCATCAAGATTGCCTGTCAACATTTTCCCTTTCGATCTCCTCTTTTTGTCCCATATAGCTGGGCCAACCTGAGAGTGGCCATGTCCCATAGTGGCTAGACTGAATTCCTACTTCTTTTCCAACTGTGTTTTTATTTTCCCCTGGAGTAAATACATCATGCTTGCTTGTTTACATGTCTCTTTTACTACTACACTTTTACTTCCTGACATTTTCCCTGGTAATTGGTCTGAATCTGCCCTTGTTATACAAAGCTCAAATTGTTCTCAAGTGCCAGATAACAAGATCAAAGTGGTGTACCAATGTTCTCTTTCAAAACAAGTGTTTAGTAGCAGCACCCATTTTCAAATTTCAATAATTATAAGCAAATAAGACATTTAGTCTTAGTTTTCGGATGATACAAATGATGATCCAGACTGAAAGGGCTTGTGTGTTCCTGGTCACTTTATTCAATTCAGTTCAATTCAATTTTATTTATAGTATCAAATCATAACGAGTTATCTCAAGACACTTTACAGATAGAGTAGGTCTAGACCACACGATAATTTACAAAGACCCAACAATTCCAGTAAGCCCAGTAATTCCCCCAAGAGCAAGCATTTAGTGACAGCGACAGTGGTGAGGAAAAACTCCCTTTTAGGAAGAAACCTCGGACAGACCCAGGCTCTTGGTAGGTGGTGTCTAACGGTGCCGGTTGGGAGTGTGATGAACAGTGGCAATAATAGTCACAATAAAGATAATGGGAAAATGATTAGAAATAGTAGTTGTTCATGGCATAGCAGGGCACTGCAGGGCGTTAAAGGACGTAGCAGGGCACAGCAGAGAATAGCAGGGCGCGGAGCTTTATTGATAGTTTTTTTTTTTGTGTTTTTCCTCATGTCTGCCTCCTCTCTGTCACTCACCTGAGGTTACCGTCTAATTAAGCAAAAGGAAAAAATTAAGTTTATAATGAGAATCAAGAAAATCAAATCTTCCCTCTTATTCTTCTTCCTTTTCATATGCCCTTGGTTCATCTGTTGTTTCCTTGTCCTTGGGTACCTGAGTGAATCAGAGAGCAGAGTACTTGACAGTCCATCATTGCACCACATCAGAATGTACCATCAGTGGGACATATGAGGAGGACACAAGCATACTGAGGTGTGCACGCACACATACACACAGATACACACTGACACAGAATCTTTAGTCCATGAAGAGAATACAATTTTGAGCGTACAAAAGCAAACACTCTACATCACAGAACACTTCAGTCCCCTGTCAGTATTCTGTACACCAAGATAGGGAAAATAAGTTGGTATGTGGTATACAATGATAGTTGTTAAGGGCTTCCTTGACATTTGTTGACATGGTCTGAACTTGTTTTATTTTTTGTTTAGTTGAAAAGAATGCTACAGTGATGTGAAAGACTTAAGCAAACTTGACTTGTGTCCTACACCTCCATTTTAAACAAATGTATTCATAAAGAGCAGCGCTAGTGTTGACATGTGTATGTATTTATTTGAAGCCTGGCTCTATTTCTAGTTTTAACCATCATGCAGATTCAATCATTGAGCAAACAGTTATTTCAAAGTCAAAATATGCATTAGATAAGTGATGACTCAGCATAAAGGTCTTTTTCTGTTACGTAGAATCACAAAGACGATGCTAATAATGTAACAAAGACACGCTAATAATGTTACACTGATTTACTGTATTTTTTTAAAGAATATTTGTGCAGTTTACAAGCAAAGAAGATCTTTACGATTTTAAAAACATTTTACATTTTAGTTGCCAGTTTAATAGGTACACATTGTTAAAACTAATGTAGTCTACCCTCAATATAAGTGGGGTTAGAACCATGTCTCTATACCTATAATGCAATTCAACAACACTTCAAACTACAGCCTACACAATGACCATAAATCAACAACTCTCTAAAACAGTTTCAACAACATGAAAAAACATATCTTTCATGACGTTTGTGTCAGTGGTTGCTGAATAATGTTAATTTCTTGAGTAATTTGATATTTCTTTATTTATTTCATATTAATGTTTAATATGTTTGTTTATGTATGCACCAACCACCAAGGCAAATTCCTTGCTAGTGTTACTTATTTGGCAATAAATTATTTTCTGATTCTGATATCAGGCCAAAATAAACCTGGGTGTTTGGTTTGTGTGATCTCTGTAGACAACAGTCTGTATTCCACCAAAGATTGTTTGTGATAAGAAAAAAAACACACCTCTCACTACTGTACAACTGTGAGTTGATTTTTTTTTTGTAGATGTTCTTTTAGCTGCTTAATTCACAACAATGATGGGGGGCAAAAAAACTGGATTGGGACATTCCTAAATTTTAATTGTAACTTAACCTTTGGTTAAGATATGGTTATGGTTAATTTGTACTGTATGTGTTGTGCGTCCATCCAATATCCAACCTCCGCACTACTTTTTGCCATGCTACCTAAACATCACACTACTTGTATTCTGACTGTCAGCATTGGCCCATGCACTTAAGAAGCAGAGTTTAGCACCAACAACTAAACCCGTGGATGGTAGAGGGTTTTTTTTTTTTGCATTTGAATGAGGCCACCTGTATGTGTAATTGTATTTATTTGTTTGAAAATCTACCACTTCTACTAGCAGTTGTAGTCTGTTACATCGACAGACTGCTGCTTTTTTACTTTCTTCTCCTCTCGGCAGGACACACAATTCTCTGGGTCTTATCAGTTTTCCAACCAAATTTCCAATCACTTTTATCACCTTTTTTATTTGGATTTGCACAATTACTAAAAGTCAAAAAAAAGAAAGCATGGAGGCAGAGATAGTACATGCAATCAAAGGTCATGAGCCGTCTTTTAACCGAGTCAGGCATTAGGAGTACATGATTCTTTCCTTATCCCATAGAGCCACCAGGATGGCCTTGCAGCTTATGTTTTTCTTTCCCTTATCAAAACACATACATATATTTCTCTCATTCTAATAGGACGACTGGAGGGCTTGCCTTGAATAGCAATCAGACGCGTTCGCTAGATAGGCCTTCCTATGCATGTATGATTTGTTGTGTCTTCAGGTGTGGCCTACAGTTATAATCATAACCATGCTACTATTGCCAAGGCATTAGTTTCAGCTGCAATTATGGATTAATGTGGATGTATAGAAGTGTGCATTACACGTGCACTTTCTTCCGCTCTCTTCTGCTCTCTGTCTCTTACACAAATGCACATGAATTACACATACCGTGGCCTCCAGGCCCACAGGGACATAACGGACAATCAGCCTGACAATCACAGCTGAGCTCTGATTGATGCTGCAGTTGCCAACACACACAATTTCAGAAACATAGACGGTGTAATGCCAGGGGCTTGATCCCCACACCAACCTCTCTCTCACACACACACACACACACACACACACACACACACTTGGTCAAACAAGCACCTCAGTGGATGAATAAATGGAGTATGGAATGTTTTTTTACGATTTCCAATCACTGTGGCTATGTGCGATGTGATAACAATTTTAACCATTCCAGCATGGGGAAGAAACACATGATCAATGCTTAACAGTTTAGAGCCTAGTATCAGAAGAAGAACTGGTGTAGGCCATTAGTTACATAGTCTGTCAGGAGGTGAGATCTGCTGTAATAAAAGGTGACATACATGCATACATTTTTTTATTGTTTGTTTCTGTTTTGGTCAGGCATCTGTCTGTAGAATGAAATTGCATTCAGGTTCTATGTATCAACAAAACAATATTAAGATGTTGTCCAGTTTATATTTGTACTTATTGATGTAAGAGAACTCAAAACATGCACTTAGAACATTTAGAAGGGACTTTGACAAATTCCAGTTCAGCAAAGGTCCACCTACAGATCTCATACTGTTGAACTCCTTAATTTGATTCTGTCCAAATTCTTTCTTCATGACACTTTCAAATGTTGCTGTCAGGCATAATTTGCATATGATTCATCATATGTGTAGTTGGTATATGTGAGATTGTGTTTCTGTGTGTGTGTGTGTGTGTGTGTGTGTGTGTGTGTGTGTGTGTGTGTGTCTCATTTATTTTAGTAACTGATGTTTCTAAGGCTTTCGTTCTGTGTTTTCTGCCATGTCTCTATTTTGATGTGATTCATTCCAGTGTCTGAGACACTAAGAGCCTAAAGGCTACTGGCACATGTGTGTGTGTGTGTGTGTGTGTGTGTGTGTGTGTGTGTGTGTGTGTGTGTGTGTGTGTGTGTGTGTTGTGTGTGTGTTGTTTGTGTGTTGTGTGTGTGTTGTTTGTGTGTGAGAGAGACATCTATCTATCTCCTTTGACGAACTAGATCTGTCACACTGGTGGCAGAATACACAACAGTCTTTTCTGTTGGATGGCTGAAATTGATGAAGCAATCAAGTGCGTATGTGTCTGGTTTTGTGCAACCGTGCCGACATACAATACATCTTGAATAGAAAGATTCAAGATGTGTGTAAGGAGGAGTAGAGCACATTATTATAATGATCTTCAGGTCCATGTAGCAAAACTTTGAATAAATAAATCAGCTTTAGGCAGAGCTGTATAGTAACAAAGTACAGTTCTACTGTAGTTCTACTTCGTACAGATACAGCCTTTTAGTACTTAAGTACAGTGTACTTGAGTACTAAAAGGCTGTATCTGTACTCTACTGGAGTATTATTTATTTCTCCTACTTCCACTTTTACTTTAGTACATATTTTCGATGAGTTTAATACTTTTACTCCGATAAATTTTTTATGTGTTGCATCGTTACTTGTTACAATTATAAAAATGTTACGAATCATTTCAAGCCCACATTATCACTGCCAGAGCGGTAGATGGCTCTGTCACCAGGTTTAATGAAGCTGGCTCATCATTGAGCGAATCAAGCGATCAAGCTGTCTTATAAGAAGACCGCGCATGCTCCTGTTCTGCCTTTCACTCTGCTGCCTGCCTGCATTGAGAACACTTGAGCTTTGTTAGTTTGTTTTCGAGATGGAAGAACCAGAAACACCACCTTCAACACTTTCAACTTTGAGTGATTGTGGCGGTGAGGGTGAGGAAGGAGACCACCCCTGGCCCTACTTAGAGTCCATGTTTTCATTTGTCGGAGTGAAAGACAATTCATATAGAATGAAGTGCCTACTCTGCCTCTCGAAAGATTGCGAAATAATGGCCAGTCAAATTTGAAGAAACATATCAAGGTAAGTTACAAATATAATACACAAATGGCACACCAGCTTGAGCTATCAGTAAGCGCTAGCTAACTACCTACCCGCGGTTCATGACATGTTGCGGTGTTGTACATGTCCTTGTACTGCTGCTACAGCCAAAGGAATTGTGAGTGTCCTTTAGGCTAAACATTTGAAATAATATAAACAATATGATATTCAAACTTTGATTGCTTTCTTTAATAACTACATAACACAATACTTGTACTTTTACTTTCAGTACTTGAGTAGTACATTTTAAAATAAACTACTTGCAATACTTAAGTACAAAAAATGTTGACTACTTTAGTAATCTTCTCTTTGTATTCTTTTTGTTAAACTTAGTCTTTTTGTTGCAGCTGTAATCTATCAACAATTGTATATATTTTTAAAGGGACATATTTATACTATTAGCTGCAATGTAACCTGTCCGTCTTTATATGCAAAATATTGACAATGACACATTTCTTGTTGCTTTGGCTGTAATTATGGACAGTGGATCTAAAATGACAACAATTGAGCGTGAAGTGCTCACAACTTTTTAATTTAACATCCATATTGGATTAATAGTAAAGGAATTGTAACCCTGATATTAGAAAATGTGTCACTTACAGACTGCAGTGCACTTTCATTAGTTTCAATCAGTTTAAAATAAATAACACTAAATAAACTAATATTAATACTATCTTCTTCTTTATGGCTTCTTCTATTGAACAGCAATTTGTCATGCCGTTATCGGCCGAGGTAGGGCATCTGGTAGGTGCTCGCAAAGAGCGGTATTTGGACAAGTTGGAGATTGCAGGATTGGATACCGCCCCTTGCCTTCTTCCTCCCTCTGTTTCAACGGACCTCATTAAATCGCAGAGTCTGCCCGACTTCAGTCCACGCGATCTGTACCACTATGTGGTAAATGGGGTATCCCCATACACTAGTACTGATCTCAAAGCTTTTAAACACATCGAAGATTATGGTGTTTCATAACACCGAGCCATTTAGCTGCCCTCTGAGCCAAGCCAACTGCTGTATAACACAGCTTTGACTCACACGACAGATCACGATCAAACTGTAAATGTGAATAACTTGTACTAACATTTGAATTTCCCTTCATATTAAAGGCAACCTCTGAGCAGGCTAGTGTATTTCAACAGCTGACTTCGGGTATAAATAACACGAGTTATCTTGGAAGCTAACGTTAGCTAGCAATCACCTGTTGAGCTCCAAGCAAAGTCTGCAGCCAGCAGCAAAGACAAAGTTGTGCACCATTCAAATACGAAGACAAACGGAGTCGGTTTGGTCTGTTGTTGTTATCACTTTAAGATAATTAAACTTAACTTACCTAACGAAATAGAAGCGGTTTAGGCAGGCTAACGCACTAGCATTACATGGCTAATAGTCAGCAAGCTCTACGTTAAGAGTGATTTAATATGGGCCAGTTTGTGATACATTAAATATCGAAGGAACCTTTGTGTTCCCCTTGTTAACACAATGCTTCAAACCAGACATAACACAAAGCCCGCTCAACAAGAAATAACCATTTTGTTATATGAGCGAACATGTACGCGTTTGACTTGCCGTCCGTCTACAGCATAGCTCTTCCGCCGTCCGTCATGGCGTTCATAATTTGCACGAGTAGAGCGTGACGTCACGGCAAAGGCTCTATAGGTCTTTTGAGTACTTTCTTGCTTGTTTCTCATTGCTAAACCATTCTTTCTCAATAATTTTCTAGCATTTCTCCTGTTTGTCTCCTTATTCTTGCTTTCTTGGAATCAGCCGCACATCGTTATTTAAATTTAACCAATCATGTTTTGTGTGTGTGTGTGTGTGTGTGTGTGTGTGTGTGTGTGTGTGTGTGTGTGTGTGTGTGTGTGAAGCATAGTCTGGTGAGCTTTGGGAAGGCTAGAGAATTCCTGGAGGGGGGTTGTAGATTTGATGCAGGTGCACAGCATTCTGTCGAGGCAAAAACCTCTCATATTTCACTAGCCCTGTTCAGAAAAAGAGGGCGGGGTGGATATGAGAGCCAAGAAAGCATTAGAGGTCTGTTGTATAGCCTTAAGACACACACACGCACGCACGCACACACACACACACACACCGAGTGAGGCTTCAGCCCAGTGTGTATTGAAGGAGGTATATCAGGGTAAAAAGATGCTTGGTATAGTGGTGTGTCGAGGTCTTTGTCTGTAGGTATGGAGCTTCGTATGGAGCTTCTGTTTTTGTGTGTGTGTGTGTGTTGGATTTGGCTAGTTTTGTTGGGTCTATGTTTACGAGTGTCCTTTCACCATGCTTGTAAAGTTAGAATTTTGGGTGACTTACCCAATATCCTAATGTCTTTCCTTCCTCATGTCTTTTCTCTCTCTCTCTCTCTCTCTCTCTCAAAAACACACACACACACACACACACACACACACACACACACCAGGAATGAGGCTGAATTAAAGCCAAGGCAATATTGTATCTCATTTATCTTCTTCTGTCTCTCCATCATGCATCTCCTCTCTTTTTGCTATTCATCTAAACTAAATCTCCCACACACAAATTTTATTTTCATGGAGTCTCAGTTTTGTCTAAAAGAGTCAGTCCACTGCTCCATTCTATGTTCCCAACTGCAAAGCTCCAAACTGTCAGGGGTTTAATATTTCACACTGATGGGTCATTGGTTTATTTCTTTTCACTAAGTGCTTCTGAGTTCCATGAAGTAGAAAACTAGTAAGACAATAGTTTTCCTTGAGCTTTGACTGCATGGCAGTTGCTCTGTAAAACCCTGGCTCTTATTTACTCAAAAATGGTGGAGGAATAATAAGATATAACATTGTGCTTTCAGTTCTGGGCAATATTTGTTTCATTCAAAATACTACAAAACTTGTGAAAGTTCATAACAAAGATTGATCTCTCTTTTCCTATTATATAAGATATTATCTTATACAATCATCTTGGCTGCTGATAAACCCTTCAGGTCCCAAGTGGTAGTTGAAGTATGACAATACAACACCTGGGCTATTTCAAGTCTGTGTTCACCAAACATTATAAGCCTGAAAAAAATACACTAGTGGTGATCATGTAAACTGTGCTACTTGTTATGTTATTGAAGTAAGAATACATTTTTCTGTTTAGTGACTTACACAGAGTGAACGGGGCTGGCGAGCACTGTAGTCTTGTGTTGAATGCACTGCACTGTGTTATAGAGAAGTTGAAGATGTATACATATTTTTTTTATATAACTGTACTCTTACAAACACAGGAAACTGCTTTAGTTTTGATTTGTAGGGCTAACTTCGATTAAAGAAATTCTTAGTCGACTGACACTCTATATTTTGTAGAATTCTTTAGAATCATGCAAAAGAACCACGTTAGATCTTGTGTTTACTAGAGATGTGCTCGTAAGGTTCTTTTAAAATAATTAATTTAGCATGGAAAAAAGCATAACAAATTACTAATCAACTAAATAAATCTTAGTCAACATAGACCAAAACAACCGATTAGTTGACTAAGGGGGGGGGGGGGGGGGGGCAGACCTATTGGTTTAAGGTTTGTGTTAATGGAGTGTTTTTCTCAAACTCTAATGTGTATTCACATTTGTAGACACACAGTACTTATATACGTTGCTTGCATTTGGTTTCAGGTAGGTGGATGTATTCTTGCTGGATTAACATTAACATCAGTTGTTAATGTTATCTCTCTCTGTCTTAATCAAACACCCACTGCACTATTTGAAGTGTTCGGCTAAAGATGCCATGTGCCTTTCAAAGAGTACTTCCTGACTCTGTAGTCAACTTGTGTTACTGGCAGGAGTGTTTGTGTCTAGGTCTGGTCAAAGCTGAAGCACTTACAAACTTCCTTTGTTTCATGGTTTACATTCTGTTACCACTGACATTTATAACCCATGTGTGTAGTTCATTTTTCAAAGCTTAAAGGCATTTATCGAGTATTTACTTCATGTAGTCATTAATTTACCCTTGTTCATTCAGCATTTCAAATGCTTTATATGAACCAAACCACATCATAGTTCTTTATCATAGTCATCTGTATTTTATCAAACTTTAAAGTGGTCACCAATAATTCAAACATCATTACTAATTTACTAATACGGAGCCAGTCGTATCAGATTGTAAACCCAGTGGCAGTGGTTAACATGGCTTTCTTTTCTTTACTGCAGCCAGATACATAGTGAGTCAGTCTACTGGCTGCCAAAGTACCTATATCCTTTGACATACTAGAACGTAAATCTGATATCATTAATAATTATTAATTCAAGGCTGAAAGTACTGGACACAAATTATATTGGAACGGAAGATAAAAGACAGTTGAGTGCAGGGCATGATCAGACAGATAAGGAGTCAGATTTTCAACTAGGAAAAAGTACCTTCAGCTGCTACTGATGGCTGAGTTTAAACAAGAGGAGACTGGGTGTGTATTTATTTGTGAACATAAAAAGATTGGCCTAGACTGCTTACTAGAGACTTTGAAGAGGAAAAATACTTAAAGTCTACTCTTAAACAATTCTGGTATTTAAAGAGTTGATGGAGTAAGACTTTTTTTTTTTTAAATGTTCTCATTTTCTATTTGCATCAATATCTTCTTTTTCAGTTAATTTCTTTCTTTTAACCTTCCGCACTTCCAACTATCCATCCTGTCATCCTATACTTCACTCTGTCTTCTTTTGCATGTTGCTAGTGTATTACTCTGTGTGAGGTATTTTTGTTCAGGCTTTTTTCCAAAGAGTTCATTTGTATAACTTTGATCTGTGTTGATTTCACATTCGTCCCCACAAACATTTATCAAAGTCACCCTTAATCCCCTCAGTCTTTGTGGCAAACACTGAAAAGTTTGAGTCTCTTATAATTTGGTTTTGACTTTGAGAAAATGTACAATGAGTGGAAGAGTGGAGTTTAGCTTTGGTGTTGCTGAGCCTGCAAGCCACTGCTCAACTGTAGGTGGTATGGTTCACACACGGCTGTTTATTGGTCAAAATTTGTAATGATAAAAAGATGAAAACCAGTTGGGGGGTGAAACAAACAGCACCATTCAGTAGAAAGCAATCTGCACAAATAAAAGTACTTTGATGTAGATTTTAAAAAAAATACTCACAACACAGATAGTCTATATCCACGACGTTCCACTTCCGTGATTGCTCCATTGCTGCCGGAAATTCTGCCGGATTTCACTCTTTTCGTCCGGATGTCCGGTACTTTCCGCTTTCTTTGTGTTGGAATTTTAAACTCTAGTCATTGTATAAGGACTATGGTTAACTTCTCCTCAGATCTCTGCAGGTTAAATCCAGACAGCTAGCTAGACTATCTGTCAAATCTGAGTTTTCTGTTGAATGACTAAAACAACCTTTGAATGTACACATGTTCGACCAAAACAAGTTCCTTCCCGAGGCTATTTTGTAGAGGCGCCGTTCCGCCGTCCGGCGCTTAGTGCCGCCCAAGACAATTGTGATTGGTTTGAAGAAATGCCAATAAACCAGACTAGTTTGTCTCCCATCCCAGAATGCTGTGTGGACTCGCCAGACCGTCCTCTGCACCGCTGTGCAGGAAGGTCTGGCAATGCGAGACTACAACACAGAGGACTCTGTTACAGCATCCAAAGCAGGTTGCAATGTTAAAATTACATTTTGAAGTTCATTTTGGTCGGGACAGTTATTTTGTTACGTAAGAACTGAATCTTAACTACAATGTTGGACTCTGACTGATAAGGTAACACTTCAACAAGCCATTTAATAATGTTAATATACTTAAATTGTTCCTACTGAAAGTTATGTAGATATAACACTGCATAAATAAGTGTGGCCATCTGTATAGCAAGATCTGAGAATACCTACAGTCTGTGGACAAGTTACATTTTTGATGCACTGACTCATTTGTCTGACTCTATGTAAAAATAAAACTCTATATTATGTAATATAGTATCACTTGATGGAATATCCTGTCCTAAAAGGGATTTAAAAGGGAGTGAGAATGCAATGCACCAAATTTTCAGAATAGGTTAAGATAATGTAGTGTGTCCTAATTGTAAGCACATGCTTTGTGATTGGCACTGTGTGTTTAAATTTGGCTGCCCTCATACAGTATAAAGACCATTTTAATGAATTAAATATGACTTTTATGTGAATGGTATACTACCTTAACTGTCTTTCTTTGTTAGTATTGTTACATTGGCACCACAGCAGGTGTATAATCAGCCTATTTCTAGTCTTCATTTGTATGTTTCCTTTGACACTGACTATTAGCTCCTTATGATTAATCCCATGCAATAGTATGGCTGCTTTTCAGTCTGGTTAGAAAGATAATCTATTTCCATGGAAGAATTTTTATTTTTTTTGGATGAGGTTCGAGTGAATTGCTCCTTTGTGACGCAGATGAAAATGTTGAATACAATTCAAATCCACATTTCTCTAAACCCATGTTATGATGTGGATTAATTATCAATTAAAGTCATAATCCCACAAATCTGTAGTGGATCTGCTGTGTATCACAGGATATTACTCTCTGGATGGCAAAGTAAATAAAAATCTCATTGTGCAAAGACGCCTTGTTTGGTATTCTGTGACGTCTTTCAATAGCTGAAATAAATACAAATCGAAATACAGACTCTCATACGCAGATACGCAAGCAAAGACCAACACACACATTGCATACAAATACTGTACATACACACAGCTCATGGTGTGGTGCACAGAGATGTTTGCAGCTCACGAACTTTTCATTTACTGAATTAAATACATTCTCATTGGTCTATGCTGGGTGTGTTCATGCATGATCTTCCTCTTATTTCACAGTTCAATCAACATATTCGGATGTTGATTAGGATATACCTTAATCCCAGATCATTGCTCCTCGCTGGTTGTTTAGGGGTGGATTACGCATTATTAAAATAGGCAGATCCATACAAATTCACATCATACACATCTAGCTTTCAGTTCATCCAGATCCAGATCTCCTTCTGACGCACAATGTCAGACTGAAAACTAAACGTGATAAAGTGATGCATCCGCCACTGGGGAGAACAACTTAAAAAATAAAATAATTATGTTCAGTGGTTGATGGCTAATAGTTGAGTTCACCAAAAGACAACCATTCTTTTTTTCCTTAAATATATGTACAATAAGGTAAAATTATTTTTTCTTCATGTGCTTAAGGTTTTAAGCTCACAGCAGAGACAAAAGGCCCAAATCAAATGTTCGCCATCCAATAATAATGCCCAAAGGATGGTTGTTTTTTTTTTTGTTGTTGAAAATTGCTCTGTTTGCAGGAAACAGTGATTTATTTGGTCTCTTTTTAAGTCTGTCAGCATGCCTGTGCAGGTGCTGTCTGTGCTGGAACACACATACGCACACACACAGTAAAATCAGTAAAAGAGAGAAGGATGAGAGGGAGTTATAATGGAAGGAAGAGAAGTATGAACAACAAAGAAAGCGCCCCGAGATAGGAGAAAGGAATGGAAGCAAAAGGATGGGGATGGGAAAGGAGGGAAGAAAAGAACACAGAAGATTGGTGTCTGCAAAAATGGAAACACCCTGAGCAATGTGTCAGAGCCATGACTTCTAAGGCTCTGACATATATTGCTAAGGAAATGATCAGTCAGCACAGTTTTTCAGTGCAGGGCTCATCACTGACAGAGTTAAAATGTAAATACTGCACATTCAGCCTACAGGACACTCTGTACCCAACATTTGATACTATATGTTGCTAATGTTTAAAACCCAGGTGGTTTATGCTCTGAATTGCTGGCTGGGATCAGAATTTTATGTGGTGGGTTCTTACATGAGAAGATCATTAGCATGTTTGTATAAGCCAGGATACCATGGCAAAATAGATGTGATGTGTATCACCTAGGGCGATGTTTTAAGATGATTTTATTGTGCTAAATCATGACACTTCAGGAGATGCATTGGACCATTCTATCAAAAAAGTATTGATTTTGTCCATCCACAGCAAACTAAAATGAAATGAATGTAGATCCAACCATGAAGCACAGTGAAATATTTATCAGAATTGAATTATCAAATTAATTGTCCATGGGGGACATATGAGAAAAGATATTTCCTTTTGAAGTCAATCCTGAGGTGTTTTTTCATTACTGCAGTACTTTAACCCATCTTGTCTTTCTCCTTCTTTGAGTCAACAGCATACTTTCTACCAATAAAGACATTGTGTCCCATACACAATGCCTTCATTGGGAGGCCTTGTTGTAGTATTTTATTTTCTGACCTCCTGAAAAGTCTGTTTTGGCTAAGCATTTGAATTGTATCCTGTATAGCTTTGTGTTTTTTTTATTTCGTTTTTTTAATTCAGTTTTCTTTTTTTGTAAGGACGCGAGTTTAATAGTACCCACTATCCTCTCAGCCCAAGTGCTAAAACGGAAATGACTCGAGAACCTTGAGATTTTAATTAAAGAGAAAACATGAAAAAGCATGAAAGCTCAAAACTTTGACTGAATTGGGATCTTGATGAATAGAAGCATATAGTATGAGGCATGTTGCTTGTGTTGAATTACAACCGAAGAAGATACCCAGCCCTTATACGCGGCATGTGTAACAAAATCTGTAAACTCATGTACAGAATACCATGAATATCTACTGTACATAAACTAAGACAACCATAATTTGTATTTATTTATTTATAAGTGTTTTTATCTGTCAAATTACGTTGGTACACACAGTAGATATGTGTAGATGTATGTCAGCAGATGTAATTAGTGTATCTGTTTGTATATGCATTGAAGCAAGGTGATTCTGTCAGCTCAGTTGAAGCAAATAACCCTAATTTCTAACACTATTCTAGCCACTAGAGTCACATACGAAGAATATTTACACACTCTTACCCTTTCGGACATAAAAGCACATCATTGGCAAGGAAAATGTCACTTTTAAATCTAAACTAAATCATCCAGAAAGAGATACAGAGATAGAAAAGAAAGTAGAGAGGAGACGGAGATGAATGGTCTTGTTGTCTCATGTTGTTTTGCTTAGGTTAGTGTTAGCATATGGCTGTGGACACACACACACAGATGACCATGTCTATAGATGAAAACTAATTTGCTGCATGAAAGGCTGATGTTTCATTAGTCAATAAACTTGTATATGTTGATATTTGTTGTCTAACAAATAGTTTCTCTCCATCTCTCTCCCTGTCTTTGTAGGTAGGGGAGAGGCAGCATGTGTTGGTGACAGAGGAGTCATTTGATTCCCAATACTATGTGTCTCACAACAAGTTCTATGAACAGGTAAGATATTTGTATAAATACTTTAATAAATTACTCACACACTGACTGGCGCATGTCACCAGCACATTTTTACTTTATGGGTTACAGTATATAGCACATTCACAACCACAATTTCTGACCAAAGCAAATTAAGGTACACTAAATATGTATTCAATATATTTAAACTACCCTAAGAAGAAACTTAGCGTAGTACTGGTACTGTTTCAGTTTTATTTCCTTTTTATCCAACATGGTGATATTATCAAGCTAAGTTGCATATCAGCATCAGCTGAAGGACGATTCAGCACGCTGCTTGTTTGTTGACACGTTTGTGTTGGATGAATCCTGAAATAGTTTAGTTGGCCTGCAGACTCTGTCCACCATCAAAAACATACAGTAAAAAAGCATTACATTAATCTGTGTTGAAAATATTTCTGTATGTGAAGCTAATCCAACCCTCCCTAATTTTCACACTTAGTAAATCAGGTCACAAGCTTTGCTTTGCATGTCACTGAGCACTCACAGCAGGTGTCAAAAGCTTATGCTTGTATTGACTAAAGTAGGTTAGCTATAACATCACACATACACACACGCACACCCTGCGGTGGTCATGAGAGCTTTTGGCGGCTGATAGCGGCAGTACTTTTTTTTTTTTACTGTATTAGCATTAAGGTCAGCCCTAAAGACATGAACATTCCATCCTACACACTCCCAGCTGTTACCTTACACACACACACACACACACACACATACACACACACACATCCGCATGGCTTCAAAGACCCTCGCTCAACCTGTGAAAAATTCACTTTAAAACATCTTCAAATAAATCAATTTCCTCCTGCTTTACCATCATCAGAAACATGTTTGAAGTTATGCTTTTTATTAGCAGGAAGGGAAGGGGGTGATAATATTTTTTCCTCCCTTCCACTTTGCGCTCCTCCTCTTCTGCACCTCCTTCTGCAGGCTATAAACTTAAGTTACAAGTGTCACCCGGTTCATGTGTGTGGTGAGTGCACGCTCCTTCATGCATGTGTGCATATGCAGGCATGTATGTCATGTGTGTCAGTTGACTGTACTCAAGAGGAAAACGCATTGACATGTGAGATGTTTTCCCTCTCCCAATTTTTTTTTTTTTACTTTGAATATTTGGCATGTGCTCCTAAATCACATTATGACTTGAAAAAGAAAGAACATGAAAACACTATGTAGCAATGTGTTTCTGAATCTGTCCCCCCGAGGGATACACCTCCATATCATGTATACTTTATATCTACATCCACAGGACACACAGACCCATGCAGTACACACATTGCAGAGCTTTTGTTCTGACTTGTGTGTGTGTGTATATATATATATATATATATATATATATATATATATATATATATATATATATATATATATATATAATTATTATTCTAACAACTCAACATTTATTTTTGGTGCTTTAACTTAATCAAAATTAAAACTTAATGGTTAAATGTCACCAATATTACTCTGGATAACAACATCACACATATTTAACAAAAAGGAAGAATGTAGAGAAAGAGAAAAGCAAAACAGAGCGCTTCCGTTGGGAGGATTGCGTGGTTGAGGGACAAAAATGGGGAAGTCAAGGATCAGCAAAGAAGTGAAAAGAGTAGTGGGAGTAGAGAAAAGGGACCGAAGGATGTGGAGAGGCGGTGGGTGCGTGGGTGGAGGGAAGTGAGGAGTAAGGTAGCGAGAGGTGTGAGTGTGAACAAATGGCCTAGTTTCACTTTTACAGCATCAGATGGATATCTATCCTGACGCGTATAATAGGCACCTAACCACTGTGTGTGTGTGTGTGTGTGTGTGTGTGTGTGTGTGTGTGTGTGTGTGTGTGTGTGTGTGTTTTAGTGGCTGAGTGAGGAAGTTGGAGGGGGGGGATGGGGCTTTCCAATGAAATCGGACAAGGTCTTTCATCATTTAATCACCCTCTAATGGACCTCAAATGACCCTCACCTACACACGCACGCACGCACACACACTCACTCACACACTCACTCACCTTCCTCCCCCACAGGCCTGCTGTTTTACCTCTCTGCTCTCAGCCTGGTTGCCAGCTACGTACACACACACACATATACACACGCACCCTCACAGTGGTCAGAGTGTCGAGCAGCAGGTGTGTTGATTAGGCAGGTGTGGCGCTGGCTGTGCGTCTGTCTGGCCTGTTCACTATCTCCTATCATATTCCACTAGCTGGATAAAGACTGACAGATTAACACCGAGCCAGGCTTACTCCTGCCATCACAGCAGTAACACTCCCTCCACCAGTTCACATGCTATTCTCTGCCCAGTCAGTAGCTTAGCCCTGCAGAGTCGTGTAATGGTTAGACAGACCACCAGATGATCTGAGTCAGCATGCAACCACCCTGACAGTTCAGTCAGATCACTCCTATACATTTTTCTTTCACCCGGGAAATAGAATAAATCATAGGATGTTATCAAAGAAAACCCTTACTTTAGTTATGATTATACATTACAATGACTACAGTTTAAATTCTCACTAATAATCACAACACCAATTATTCTGTTAGTGTTTACAAAAGAGATTGACTCTGAAACGAGCTGACCAAAAGAAGTACATCAGCATTTGCATATGATCTTTATTTACATTTCATTAAGGACCAATTCCATTTCACGCTAGGCCTTTATTATAACTTTGTTTTCTCTTCCTTCCTGCTGTGATCAGCTGAGATTTATAGTTGCCATGGTGAAAAGGCAAACCAGCAAATCCCAGTGGTTTATCTCACAGCTGTTGCCGTAGTTTTTTACCTTGAGGGCTTCCATAAATGGAACTGAAAACACTCAGCCCTGTGTGTTTTTTTGTAAGCAGACAGGGACTAGCTAAATAACAATGTGATGGAGCATTGGGAAAAACAGTTTTGAGCAGCAGTTAATTGAAAATGTAATTGACAGATGGTAAAACATGCAGAGGATTGTTATTGGCATGGATGGTTTTATAGGTCTGCCTTTCTATGTGAATGACAGCAAGTTGCTGGATATATCTCACCTGTGGTCACTGAAATACAATTACTAAATGACACATTGTTTTTGTTCTGTACCTTATAACTTTCAATCAATGTTAATTTGATCCAATGTGCAAAATGTGCAGTGACATCAGTTATGATGTGTCACTCCTGGTTTGCAGGTGCTGGTACCTAAAAGGGCTGAGTTCAAAGGGAAGATGATTGAGGTGGATATCTACGAGGCAGGAAAACACTTCCTGAAAGGCCGGCCAGTGGAAGAGAGTAAGCCCTTCACTCCCTCCATTGCCGCACCACTTCAGAAAGGAGAGGTGTCCGGCCTGATGCAGGTAAACACACACAAATACATGCACACCTGCATATAGGTATATCTAAATGCAGATCTTGAATCCTATTGTTTGCCCAATTCAATGCCACAGCACTGTAAATCAAACTGACATCAAAGCAAATGCCCACAAAAAGAGGCATATGTAAGCAGAGTCATCTCTTCATGGCTGTAGAACAAAAGTAATCGGTAGCACTTATATAATATATACTTGCATAGCAAACACCCTAAAATAGAGTTGTCTAGGTGGTTGAGATTAAAAAAGGTATAGCACAGCATATGGAATGGAAAAAAAAATTAAACAAGACCTGAAAATAAACGTGATGTCAGAAATAAATAAAACTACAGGTAAATCATGACATTAAAGTAAGTATATGGAATGGAGACCAAAAAGGAAAGGCATCCTGAGTAATGCAGTTACACAGGTTATAAACACTTCAAACAAACAACATTTACAGCATGTTAATACTATACCACACATTCAGTGCAGATGAGTATGTATCCCTCTCAGACTAGCCGGATCTCTGGATGCATGGTCCACAATCCAATCCAATACAAACACGATAGATCATTTTGTAAAGATACAATGCACTGTGGTTTCCAGTCCATTTAATGCAATTTGATTCAGCTGAAAATTAATATCCATTCACCTCAGACTAAATTTTTTACATGCATGAAAGTATATACGTTTTGGGTAACTGGTTTTAAAAAATAAATATACATTTTTCATGAATTTGTATCGAAGTATTAAATTGGACATAACCCAGAAAATGCTGTCACACCAAGAGTTAATATGGGCAGCAATATGCAGTAAGTTTTTTTGGCCAGTCCACAAGGAGGATGTATTTTTCACTAGTATGATACAAATTGGATGTTGTTAAATCTGGCTCCCAAGTTAATGTTATCCATCTAGATTTGTTATGTTCTGCAACACTTGATTGGCGCATATTGTTGTAAATAAAACAGCGTATGACTTCAGCTATTGCCTTCACTGAGAGGGATTTAGGGGCTGGGGTGCTTGGAAAGTATTTTTAGCTTCTAGTGATAGGAATAGTGTTGTTCACCTTTGGTTGGTTGTTAATCTTCCTAACTTAACACTCAATTTAATTTAACACTCAATCTGTGATTGTCTATCCCATACGTCATGTATAATTTGTTTCATATCCAATATCAAGTCATATTGTCTTGATAAAATTAGTTAACAGTTCAGTGCTTCAGGGCTACATTTAGCAACTTTAAATCAGTTGTCCATGTAGTATAAGTGTGTATGAGTGTACACCAAATGTGTACTCTCATCCTTTTCTATTCTACGTCTGTCAAACTCTCGCTGTGTTATTTCCTTGTCAAAACTATAAAAATGTTGTTTACAACAGGCCATTAAAATTGTATTCATTTGGTAAATGGTTAAAGTGTGTGTGTGTGTGTGTGTGTGTGTGTGTGTGCGTGCGAGCGCGCGCACGTGCTCGTGCGAATGGGTGCTTGTGCATGGGTGTGTGTGTGTATGTGTGTGTGTCCATATTCTTGATTCATTCTCATGTATGCAGTTGTTGAAAAGCACTAGTGTATCAGGCGTGAGATAAGTAATTTAAGATAAGATGTGGCTGGCTAAACTGTCCTTCCTTCCTGTCTTTCCAACACACACACAAAACACCATGTTAATGTATCTGTTTCACTGCATGTTATTTTTCACTCTGACTAGCTGTAGCTTATAGCTCAGGACATGGAGCCACAGAGCAGAATATGATACACTTTCTAATTTCACACTCCATCAGCCTTTACTGCCAGACAGAGAGGGAGGGGAAGAAAGGAACAGACTGAGACACGAGAGAGAGAGAGGTTGACACTGATGAAGGGGAAAGCAAGCAGAGAGAGAGAGAAATGGATCGCAGAGAATGAGATAAAAAGAAAGAGAGAAAGGTTTCACAGCAAGCCAAGCAACACGTCACTCAGCAATGAAAAGTTCAGCACTGGGGACTAGACCTTGTAAAACTAGTTGCCTCATAAAGTCTGCAGCCCATCCAACACACACGCATGCACTCGTTTCCCCCCACTTACTTTCCGAATCACTCACACTCTTTCAATATTCTTACACAACATGCCCAGGCCTTCATTTTTCTTGGATTGATGTAACAACTCACACACACTCTTGCACGTAGATTCACACACACACACACACACACACACACATACACACGTCACACTGTAATGCACACTTTGTTTCTCACACACTGACTTTGTCTGGTCCTTATACTGTAAATACATTTGTCTGGATATTTCCTAACACCACTTATTACCAGTCCTAAGGTCTAAATGTGTCTCATGAGTTTTCTTTTTTCTTTTTTTTCAGAGGAAAAGCATTTAAAGGCATCATCATCTCCATGTCAGTGTGCTCTAGAAAATAATTTATGCAGAGATCTCGAGTTTGACAGAGATGGAGATGTCTGTCACTTTTTTTTATGAAAATAACTGAATAGGACACATTAAGACTTTGTGTCTATTCCCTGTGTGAACACACCTGGTGCTTTGAGGGGTTTTTTTTGGGGCGGGGGGGGTTTCGGGTAGGGGGCGGTGTATGAAATTGACTATGTGTATATGGGTAAAGTAAGTGGTGTGCTGGAAGCAAAAGGAAGTCACAGCAAAAGTTATAGTTAAAAATGCGAGAGCATTAGACTTATAAACGAATGATGGCACGCACAGAATGAAAACAAATTTAGGCGAACATACAGATAGAAAGAAGGAGGAGGTAGCAGATCAGTGTATGTTGTAATACAGTGGTCTAATGTAAAACTAAGGAATGCTTCTCTCTTCTGTCCTTAGCATATTGGCAATTAACATATTGTTATAAGTGATCTCCAGTGATGCTGCTGCTGATCTGTAATCCTTATAAACAGCATTGTCAGCTACTAATGACACCAAATTGGAACTGAAGCACAGTGCTTATAGGTAAGTGACCTAATGGCTTGGAAACAGCAGTATTTGCAAGCTACACACACAGATCCACTTCTAGTAGCCCTCTGGTATATGTGATGTCCTTGACAGCCATGTGTCCAGTATGTGTGTTTACATTATTATTATTATTATTATTATTATTATTATAAGTGAATAGGTCTGATTGAAAATGCGTATACATGCATTCAGTACAATCTGGCACTAGCATACCCATGTAATATACACATATCTGCACACACACAGTGGTGGCTGGCCTATATCTATTTTCTGAGTCTCTGCATGAGTCCACCACACACTGAGCTGTATGCGTATTTGAGATGAATGAATGATTAGGGAAAGGCAGATAGATGCTCACCCCAATGTCTTGTAGCAGAGTCTGTAATTACAGGCTTTTGGCAGAGAGTGAGAGAAAAACAGAAGAATAAAGGGCCGGGAGGAGAGAGATTGCATGATGACTGAGTACCTAATAGAAGGACGGAGTCTGAGCTTTGTCGTTTCATCTAAGATGCAGAGGAGTATTCTAAGAGAAAGTGAGAGAGTGGTAGATAAGTGGGTGATTGGATAGGCAGAGGGAAACCACTAAGGTCTCTGATGTCCATTTGTCAAAGTGAGAGATTTGCCATTTCTGAGATGATGGCTCAGATGCACAAAACGGATGGATAAGCAGATACATAGATGTGGGAATATATAGATAGGTACAGTAATTATGGATGGATGGATGAGTAGTGATCTAATGGCATGGTGCTCTTTGTCCATACACAGTCCAAGGTTCATTCTTATGTTCGGTGTGACATGTTCATTACATTCCATGAAACGAGACCAAGTTTTTAGCGAGAGAAATTAGCTTTTATTGACATTATTTACATCTCTTACTGTCTGCCGCTCCATCTGTCAGCCCTTCATTCACAGGAACAGCACTTTCTACAGAAAGGGAAGGACAGTAATGAGTCTTTTAGTGGGACACAATAGCAGAGAAAGCACTCAACAGCACGGTGGAGGAAAGAAAAGTAGAAAGTATCTTGAGATGAGGAGGGGAGGGGAGCGGGGATAGAGGCCCAAAAATGAAACAAGATTGAAAGAGAGAGAGCAAGGTAGACGGAGAGATCATGAGACAGAAAAGCAGCTTGAGTGGTACCCAGTAATCAGCTCTTTTGTCAGCATACTTCCTCAAGAAGACCAAGAGAATTGGACAGGGACAAAACAGCAAATTCACAGTTGGTATGAAAGACATAGAAAAAGGAAAAGAGCTGGGAGAGAGATCGAAATGGAGGAATACGAGCAGTGTCCCTCTTTGACCACATATTGACAGAAAAACAGCTGGAGTATTACATTTCTTTTTCCTTTTATCTGGGGCTGGTTTTCTTGGTTTTCCCAGCCTTCCTTGTGTCTTTATTTCTTTTTCTTTATATTGCTGTTTGTTTCTTTCTGTCTTACATTGTATTTTTCTTTCTACTTGTGTCCTGTTTTCATCATTTCTCTCACTACCTTTCACTTCTTGCTCTTTGTGTGTGTGTGTGTGTGTGTGTGTGTGTGTGTGTGTGTGTGTGTGTGTGTGTGTGTGTGTGTGTGTGTGTGTGTGTGTGTGTGTGTGTGTGTGTGTGTGTTTTAGAGAAATATAAAAACACACACTGGGTGAATGTTTAAAATTGTATCTTTGTATATTGTAGTACTGGCTGAGTGGGTGGGATTGCTGGTATTTTGCATCATAATGCTTACAGTACATACACACAGACATACACTACAGGTTCATTGGTAAAACACAGCTTATACACACAGATTTATGTACAAATATAGGCCGATGCACAGTCCCCCCTGGTGTGCATGGCAGACTACCACTAGCCGCAGGCTATATGAGAAACTGGCTGTACACACACAGTCATCATGTAGACAAAACCCACGTGCGCCTAACACAAACACATATACACACACAGGCATAACACTCAGGGAAAAAAAGCTGTATTTCACCCCAAACAATTGAACTGCTCCGTGTTGACATGTAACTGTTATGGATTGTTGCTTTGATGTTGCGTTATACACACATCATGTTGTCATCTGTTTTGTCAGGAAAAGCCAAAGATTATTTTTTTCTGGTATGAATACATGTAATCCTTTTAAAATAATATATATATATATATATATATATATATATATATATATATATATATATATATATATATATATATATATATATATATATATATATGTGTTTGTTTTTTTTTAAGTGTCAAAAGGTTTTGCTTGGCCTTTGCATGACTTTGTTTACTCGAGTAGCAAATAATTAGTTTTGCTTTCAAAACAGCAGGCGTAGCTATTTTAAGCATTTCATTTAGCATGTCAAATTGTATTACATGGCCTGCGCTTTGTGTATACTTAAAGAACCAATGTCACAGTAACAAATAAATAAATGTTAAGCCATCAACATGTCAGTCTATTTTCAGTAGTCTTACCTAACATGTCAAATGGCATTATGCAGCCTCATTATTTTTTGTTTATTTAAAATGTCCCTTGCTCTTGAGTTTTGCTTTTAAACCACAGATGGAAGATGTAAATAACAAAGCACTTAAACAAGCAGAAAAACTGTTAGGGAAAAATATGTTCTTGGCTATTTCTCTCATGTTATCGTAAAAATAGACTTTCCCCAGAATGGGCCTTTTATACATGTAAACAAACTCCTGAACAAAGTTCTTCAGCAGATAAGTCACCCATGGCTTGGTATTGTATTTCAAATTTTTCCATAATCTTCACTCAACAGAATTTCAGCTGCAGTTTTCTCAACAGTTAATTCTTGTTATTGCAATATATATATATATATATATATATATATATATATATATATATATATAGTAATATTATTGACATAGTAATTGATTGAGAGAGAAGATCATCTTTATTTACAACCCATATCCTATAAAACAAAGTTATTCTCTCAGAGTTAATGCCAAAATAATAATTAAAAAGAGTAACCTTTCAAGTAACCTGTGGTTAGGTGACTAATTGTATAAGCATTTGAGTATCCTCTTGGGCATAAAAGTTATCTTTTAACGGAACAACTGACAGGAGCAGCCCTGCTAATCCCTCGCATATATCCTAAATCTGCATTACACTGAGGGGGTTAGCATCCTATCCCTTCTGCTATTTGGGTAAGTAACTATGTAGACATTTGCTGGATGTTTAAAGACTGAGAAAATATGTTATTTATGTTAATTTTAAGGCATCTCCCTGCACTATTATGAGGCTGAATGAGGCCCACCTCTAGAGGTTCAGTGGAAGTACTGGTTTAATGTAAGTTTAATGTAGGCTTTGACTTTGCAACATTTTTCACCAGTCTTTAGTTGTGCAAATGGTATCCACGACAACAGGCTACAGGGATGCCTGTCTTTATTCACTTCAATTTGTTACAGTGGGGGCGCCTGGTTAGCTCACCTGGTTGAGCGTGCGCCCATGTACAGAGGCTCAGTCCTTGTCGCAGCGGTCGCTGGTTTGGTTTTGACCTGCGGCCCTTTGCTGCATATCACCCCCCTCTCTCACCCACTTCCGCGACTTAATCTGTCCTATAAATAAAGGCAATAAAAAAGCCCAAAAAATAATCTTTAAAAAATCCCAGTGTTGGGATCCACCTGAGAAATGTAATTTGCCCTCTCTAATCCCAGGCTCAGGAAAATATCTTGCTACTTAATCACCAGGGACACATTACCTGGAATGACTGCCAAGACAGTGATTGTTGGTAAAGTGCTTTAAACAGCAAGTTACTTAATGTAATGGTGTATTGTATAAAATCTAATTATATCTAAAATATGTGCTTGGTTATTTAAAAAGCACCTCAGGCCTCTTCCCTTCTTTGCTTGCAAAGATACAATATGACTGAGGTAACAGGAGACATATTTTCTGTATGAAGGGTAATCGGTATACTGCAGTGCAAGATTTACCTGAAGTCTGCCGTGTGTGTGTGTGTGTGTGTGTGTGTGTGTGTCTGAAAGCCTCTGCTGTCTGTAATAGTGCCTGTCATGTGTTTGACATGTTTCTTTCTTCGTGTTAATGAGTATAAAGTATACTTGTTTATGTCTCTGTTCGTGTATAGTGAAGTGCAATATACACAATACGTTCATCAAGTCCAAGGTATAAACCTAGTTTGTGTGTAAGAGAGGGAGGGAGAGAGAGAAAAGAGAGAGAACCAGTCGGATGCCTATAGAAAAAAAACTATCAACTGGGTGGTGCTGCTGATTTGGTGATGCTCTGGTGCGTTTCCCAGATGGCATCGGAGGTTGCAGTGAGTGAGCAGGGTGACTGGCTGTAGTTAATGATGTTTTGGGTTTTTCTTATGCAGAAGGTAGTCTATATCCACTACGTTCCACTTCCGGGATTGCTTCGTGGCCGCCGGAAATTCCGCCGGATTTCACCCTTTTTCGGCCTTCTGCTTTTTTGTGTTGGAATTTTAAATTCCAGTGGATTTATGAGGACTATGGTTAACTGCTCCTCAGATCTCTGCAGGGTAAATCCAGACAGCTAGCTAGACTATCTAATCTGAGTTTTCTGTTGCACGACTAAAACAACTTTTGAACGAACACGTTGCACTAAAACAAGTTCCTTCCCGTGGCTCTATTGTAGCGGCACCGTGGCTCTGCCCGGTGCTTGGGGCCGTCCATGACGATTGTGATTGGTTTAAGGAAATGCCAATAAACCAGAGTACGTTTTTCTCCCGTCCCGGAATGCTGTGTGGACTAGCCAGACCCTCCTCCGCAGTGCTGTGGATGAAGGTCTGGCAATGCGAGACTATGCAGAAGGTAACATTTAGTAGGTATTCTTAAGTGATAGTAGGTCTGTCCCAATGTTTTTGGATGCCACTGTCATGGTCTTTTTATGACCCTGCCAGAATGTCCTCCACAATGCAGTTAAAGTTGGTAAGGGTTTCAGTGTCAAGACCAAATCTTTTAAGATGAATCAGGAAGTGTCTTTCAATTGATAATGGCCTAAATGTCAAAGCTATTTTATATTGTGATGTGGACATCTATTGTGTGTCATCAAATGCATGTATGTATATGGGAAATAATCACTGCTCTTGCTTTCATCCCTTTGCCATTGCCCTGGAAACTTCATCTCAGCCTGTCAAACAGAGACCGAATTCAATAATTGGGATAATTGATTTTGTTCCAAATTGTGTCACATAACTACTTGGCTTGGACACCAGCCCCAGTGACTGGAGTCAACAGTTGAAACCACAAAGCAGTTAAAAGCAGTTAAAATACCACAGTAACACCACATTAAATACTTGTAAGCGGACAGTGCCTTCACCACGGAAGATATTTCTCACTTTCTGATTGTTTTATAGTAGATAGAACTGGTTATATTGATTTATATTCCCATGACCTGCAGACACTAGTGGATGCACTGTTGTGTTTATTGCTTCTGTTGACTCGGCTGTAATTTGTAATTTCTATTGCGTAGAAAGTAGAGCCTGCACAAGCCCCACATATTCTACTGTTAAATATCATATTATCACCTTAATTGAATATCCAGGTCATTATTTTATTTAAAAAAAAAAAACAGATTAAATTATCTGTTATTTGCTGTGATATATAGTGATGTTTGTCTATGTAAACTGTGTGTGTGTGTGTGTGTGTGTGTGTGTGTGTGTGTGTGTGTGTGTGTGTGTGTGTGTGTGTGTGTGTGTGTGTGTGTGTGTGTCAACTTGCACTTCTATACAGTCAACATGTAGAGTGCAAACAAGTGGCATGAAGAAACAAGTTGTGTCAAGTGTAACGTGACAACATGTTTATATCAGGATGTTGTGTAGCTTTGAGTGTGTATAGTGACAACGTGTATACTTGTACACTCATGCTGTACACCATAGTGTCTGAGAGAGTTTTACAGTTGCACTGATGAAGGAAATTTCAGATCATAGATGAGGAAGAAGACCGAAAGAGAACATGACTGAAGGTCCCCACTGAGCCTCGTTTTGAGTTCCACCAAAGACATTTATTTGTATCAGAAATATTACTTGTAATCACTCTTGCTGTAATGTCTCTCCCGTCCCTCTGTCCAGTTGAAAGTACAGCTGCAGCTTATTGTGATTGTCACTATGGCTTTGTCAAATCACCCGTGACTAAGGAGCCTGTTACAGTATCTGTTTACACACACACACACACACACACACACACACACACACACACACACACACACACACACACACACACACACACACACACACACGCGCGCACACACAAAACCACTTCAATGGTCTCTGTGTGTCGAGTGACACTGACAGCTGCTGAGGATCATGTGAGAAATGTGACCACTATGTATTGTGCTTTCGGGTTCTCGTGATGTTTTGTGCGAGTCACTGGGTGTATCTTTGTGTGAATATGTCAGTGTGTTGGCTGAGGCTGCACCAGACACCACAGCAGATTATTATTATTCATTTTTTGAAGGTGCATGTGTGGAATTAGAGAAATAGTTACTAAGACACAGAGAGACATTTTAGAGTCCTGGACCTCCAGGGAAAAGTAGCTAGCTGCTACCCCTAGTGTAGTGTGTTGGATGATTTTCGGGAGGATTATCTTGCTTTGTTCTACCACTGTGAGCAGAGAAATAGACATTATCCACCACAGGCCTACACGTACAAACACACTTACTCACAAATGCCAACTCTCTTTCACACAGACATATGCACAAACTCAGCATGCCAGCTAGCAGGTGGTGAACTATCATTGAAAGCCACATCTCTCATCTTTTCCTGCCCCATTCCCTCATTTCTTCTCAGTTTTTCACTCATTCCCTCTCTCCAACTGTGCTGACACGCACCTACTGGCACTTGGATTTTCACTTATCCTCCCTACTAGTAATCCATTTTAGACAGTACTATTCAGTCTCTCGCATGGCACCCCGTTGTTAAAAGACACCTGCAGAGAGACAGATAAATAGATGGATGGAGAGGAAGGCAGTATACTTGGCCTATCAGCGCAGAGAAAGATAATGGTTTTGACGCTCACCTTTTTTCTATTTCATCAGTCCTTTGTTTTTAGTCAGTTTCTTATTTTGTCTGTTTCCATTCATCTTGCTCCTTTCCTCCCTAAGTGAGCAGAAACTAAAATTTGTACTACTAAGTGAATTTTATTGAAGTCTCTCTGTTTACAGGCAGCCTTCTCATTTAGTCTTTAATTTTGTATTTCTCACACTGTCAGTTCATTCATCCTTTAATGAATGAGCCATTCCAAAACTTTTCAAGGGCTTACAGTGTAACCTCACTGAGGAGTACTTTTAAAATATATTATTGCTGATGAGATGGGATCAGTGATTTGAACCCCTGACAGAAGTAGCTGTATTCCTTCTGATCACATTCAAGGGACTTGACATGGCTACCACCATACACCCTAGCAATAAGCACCCTTCTTGTTTTTCAAACATCAAAACAGAAACAAAACAGCGTATCAGTTTTGCCATTAGGGAGTCAACCAATGATCCTACCATTAAGCAAATGTGGATACATCAGCCAGACCTCTGTTACTGATTTTGCCTCCATCTATTGTCTGAAGTAACTATAAGTGACTTAGAGATGTGTCACGTAGGCGTTGCCAGTCACGGTATCCATCCTCCATTGTGTGCGGTAACAGAGGAAACCATTCAGCGACAACGGTGAAGAGAAGAGCGGGTGGCAAGGTAGCGTTCACACCCCATTACAAGAAAGGGGAGCGGGAGTAATGTAGAAGATAGAGAGGTAGAGGACAGACGCTATGCAGTTGCTCACACACAAAGCCATGTGCATGCAACACGTGTAGATGTGCACCAACTCTGTTACATACAAATACTTTTACTCGTCGTTCATAGGTCAAATGCCAGATATAGGTAATGGTAAATAGAATTCCTTAGGTGGAAGATGAAAGAAAAGTTGAAATAGCTTTCACTGGCAATCAATAGAGAAAAGAAATAAAGACAGATGAGGCAGAAGGCCGTTGAGCCTTGATAAAGATACTTGGGGGGAGGTGGGGGAGCGAGAGAGAGAGAGAGAGATCAATCTACATATGGTAAATATCAAATCCAAAAGTCTTACAGTCAACCCTAGTCGACTTGATTAAAGGTTATCTGGAAAGCTGCTGATCAATTGCTCAATATCGCCCTGAATAATCAACCTTCATGGTGATTAGTAATTTTACCAACCGTCATGCAGGAGAGACATATAGGAACTACCACAAGGCCATCCTGATTGATTTCCACTCCACTCGGAGAGTTTGACAAGATGTTGGTTCTCCTATCCAATTTGTTTAATGCTCAAATTAAAAGAGCCACATGTCGTGCAGGATTATTTATTTAATTATTTAGCAATTAATTGTCTTTGCTTGAAAGTACACCTCAGGTCTCCACTCTCAGACATTGAGATAAAACTAGATAAATGTCAAGCGCACTGATGATCAATGAGGCAGGGTGGAGGTCAGGGAGACATAGGGCTGGTTATTAGTATTCAGTGTTTCCATCTCAATTGTATCAAAACCATCCACAACTGATGAATTCCATCTTATTTTTGATGTTGCTCTTATCACAGCTGTTTGTAGTGTTGTTGCAGTAAGCAGCATCATGCTCTCATGTGCATTGTTTAAAGGTGCTCTAAAGGCGCTGACACGCAAAGCCGATAATCGGCCGTTGGACAGTCTGGCGAGGTCAGTGACTCGAGTCTGTTCGATGTGTTCTGTGCCGTCGTCCATCCGAGGGGCCGTCAGCCTTCATTTTGGCTGATTTGACATTTATAATCGGCGGGGTGGGCACTCCCAGCAGTTGGACTCAAATGACCCATCTGATTGGTAGAGTGCTAACCCGGAAACGGGGAGCGGAATGAGCGTGACTTTCAAAGTCTTTCAAAATCTGACGAGAATCTTTTAAACTGACCTTTGTCGATCTGAAATGAAGACAGATTCAGCAACTGCATGGCCTATTTCTCGCTTAAAATGTTTTCAGAAACACATTTCGGTGAACTATTTTAGTACAATATGAGATCATATTCTGAACAAGCCGCAATGACAGGCTGTCTTTGAATTTCCGGAAAAACCAGACCCATGTGACGCGTTCGTCCAACCAGCTGCCGGTTTTCATTCTTGGGCGACAATACAGATTAGCGCCGCCTGCTGTTATGGAGACGTATTACGTCTCTTCGCTTTGATCCAACGCTGATCAGTCCAACTGCCTTTTCTGCCGTCGGCCATCTGGTCTGTGTGTCTGCAGCTTAAGCGATGTCACCCATTTTTTAGGTTACAACATTTTTTGTCACATACAGCAAACATCTCCTCACTATCTGCGAGCTGCCTGTCCCCTGAACACACTGTAAAAAAAAAAACACACGGTCTCTGTAGACAGCCCAGGCTCCACAAATGGCAACAAAAACAAACTGTGCCAACCTGCGCCACCAATCACTGCTGAGAGATTAACTCAAGCACCAGCACAGCCACAGCCTTGCTTTAGCTCTGCTAACATTATAAACTAACTTATTTTCTCACGTCTCTACTAGCTTCCCCATGTAATTAAATCACAGTGCACCTTCCCCAACATCAGCTTGATTTAATAGACCGCAATCTGTAATAATTGGATCGCTACAAAACTGCATTAACTGCTTTACACAGAGATAATGGCATCATAATTAAAATGCACTAAGCACATGGCTGGTTTTATGAACGCTTTCATCCACAAAATATTGAAATAAACAATGAATTTAAAGTTCTGTTTATCATTTTGTCTGTAAGTTCCAAATGAAACGGAGTTGTAGAGAGAAAGCAGGTCCTCTCAGGTTCAGCTGACGAAAAGAGTGACATGAAAGTATGAAGCCCTGTAACAATCCTTTGCTCACCTAAATCTTGGCACAAGGGGTGCACGATTCAGAAAATGTCACGATTCAATTCGATATCAGCACTTTGGTCAACCTGGTTGTTTTAAATGTGCTTTACAAATAAAGTTGGATTGGATTTTTAGGTTCAAGATTTGATTCAAAATCGATTTTCGATTCAAAAACGATTCACGATTAAAGAAACGATTCACAGTATGTAAATGTTGTTTTCCCATGTGATTGCAGTAGACATACAATTTAAAAAATATGAATCGATTTTTGGAATTCTATAAACAATTTTGAATCGGTAGAGCTTGAATTGCGATACAAATGTGAATCAATTTTTTTTTGCACACCCCTAGATGGCACCACATCTTAATATCAAGTGGCATCAATAGATGTGTTTCTAAATGTGCATAATGATCAGCAGCAATGATCCATGAAGGGTAGTCCTCACATAAATGTCTATTTTATGAAGAATCAAGGGCTGAGTAAATTGTGATTTGGTTTATCAACGTGGCCAAATAAAATCCAAATATTTGTTTAAAAAAAAAAATTATCTGAATTTGGTCCTCCTCTACTTCCTCTTCCTTTTTCTCCTGCTCCACTCTTCTCAGCATTGCTCTTTCCCATCTTTCACTGTCACATCCCTTCAGTGGTGGATGTCTTTTTAATGGTCCAACAGAGCTCTCCGATTACAGACATTTGATGCGTTGGATCACTGGTCACTCTGCTGTCAAGCCTCGCTGTTTGATTTGTGACTGTGGCCAGTCGATTAAATCTAAACATGAGCCCCTAATTATGAATAATGGGCATGACTTGTGCTATGAGGTGCAACAAACTCTCTGTCCACAAGTGTGTGGGAGAAAGCAGTGTGAGTCTGTTTATTTGCACGCATCGGAGGAATATTCACATAAAATCATGAGTAGGGACGTAACGGTATGAAAATTTAACCTCACGGTTATAGTGACCAAAATTATCACAGTTTTCGGTATTATCGCAATATTTTTTAAAGGTGTGTTCAATATGTTTAGAAAGCACTAATAGGCCTACACAAGCTAAAATAGTTTCCAAAAGTGTTAAACATATTACAAAAATGTAGGCAATAGGCTTGTACAACTATTGAAAACTGGTTGATGTTACAGCAGTGAGAGGTCTCACTCTGTAGCTAAAACAGAGACCTGAACACAGGGTGAAAAGAGGAGCTGCAGCAATGTGCAGTAGAACAAAAATATGATGTTTTTTTTTTTAAATTAAACCATGTAAACCTATTCTGGTACAACCTCAAAATACAATTATGAACCTGAAAATTAGCATAATATGGCCACTTTAATAAACATCTGACTTACTATGAACATTATTTACCAAAACTATATGTTATAGCCACCAGCATATAACAAGAAACAATTAGAGATGCACCGGTAGACCGGCTGGTGACCGGAATTGGCCGTTTTTCACGTGCTCAGCCATGTCCGGCGACCGGCAGGTCAGTCTGACATATGCCGATTCCATGCTGGTCAATGCTACAATTAACTGACAACATAAGTTATACGAGTTACAGTTCTCAAGGACGCACGCGGGACAGCACAGTCTCTTTTTCCTTTCTCTCAACTTTTCCGCCGTGTGTCGCGCGTACCCGCTCGCGGTGTGAAGCGCGTGTCCACGCTATTCTCGCACATGTAGGGAACCGCGTGAATTAACCTGCAACATGTCAGCTGTTTGGAAATTCTTCAGCGTGTGTGCAGAAGATAACACGTTTGAAATATGCAACACCTGCAAGGAAAAAGTAGGGCGTGGAGGGACGACACCAAAAACCAAAATCATTTTTTTGTGTTGGATATTGGATGTGAAAAGAAGGAAATGGTTCTAACATTGCACTTTAGATGTGTGTGAATTTCCCACACCAGGAGTAATTTATATAGTTCTATTTTATAGTGATCCATAATCTGTTCAAAAAATGTTCTATGTTCTGTGCAAAATGTTCTATTAAAGAAAAGTTAGAAAATAAATATTTGTGTGTGCTGTAAAGTGGTTAGAAAAAATGAAATTGGAATCGGCTAAAATCGGTATCGGCTGGCCTAACTCAAAGAAAATCGGAAATCGGAATCGGCCTAGAAAGTTGTAATCGGTGAATCTCTAGAAACAATATTAAGAATTACATTAATTTCTCTGTAATAATTAACATAAATGCAACATATTGCTCAGTAACACAAACTGAGAATAAGCCAGATCTATTACAGCACACATATCCATAACGGAGCAAACAGTGTAATACACCTTTAATAGCTAAGCACGTGGCTCCACAGCGCTAGTCTGTTTACTGGCGATTGCACGTTGCTAGCAAATTTCCCTAACACAACCTGAATATCAACACGTGGCTGCACAAGTAATATTAAACAATCTGCACATCTATCAGCTATGCAATATGAAACACAGCAACAACAATATTATCAAGGCAATAATATCTCTCTCTTTCTAAATGTCTCGTCGTAACACAGGCTAAACTTATCCACATCGTAGCAGAACACTTATTGAAATATGAATAAACGTAGCTTTAACGTTAACACAGATAATGAGGCAGTAAAACCCATGACAGTTTAGCAAGCTACAGAATAGTTTTAACTTATGTTCTGGGCTAAACACTTCAACAAGTCTGAAAACGGTAAAGGAATGATAAAGAAAGAAGTCTGTTTACAGCTGAGCTGCTGCGTCCTGTCTCCTGTCTGAGCGCAGTGCGCCCGCGCGGCAACTTGAGGAGACTCGTATGAAGCTGGGAAGGATTAAACACAGGGTTTCCACACCGTGATAATCCACCGTGATAATAATGACATTTTAAATGAAAACGGTAATTGTTATCGTCAACATTTTTACCGTGGTTTACCGTTACACCGGTAATCGTTACACCCCTAATCACGAGAGATATTAAAATTCTATGTAATTTACTATTTCAACTAGTTTAGTTACTTTCTGTATGTTTCCTTCCACAGCATCCGACGCCCAATGGCATCCAAGGTCCTGCTTCTTCTATGCCTTCTTCATCTGTTTTGTTGATCGGCTCTTACAGTCTTGACAGGGAAGTCCTGAAGAAGCTGGGGATCGGGCTCACTCTGGCAGCAGCCATCTTGGCCTTCATCGTAGAGAAACTGTACTGATGGCGCAACTGCAAACTAGAAGAAGATTGTGAAGAAGGGAGAGGACAGTGACATCATAGGAGCCTAAACAATGTGTTTGAAGCGGGTGAATACAGTGATCAAACGATCCCCTGTAACGCCACATGCTCATATTCAATTTTGAATGAACCCAAAGAAAACAAGACAGTCAGTAACACCTACACAGTATATGATTATTTAAATGTTCTGAGATTTATGTTGTTTTTAGTGAAGTTAGTATTTTAATTAAAGTTAGACTTTTTAATTATTTTACCACTTAGTGATGTCAGTGTCTTTTGTCATTGAAGGAGGAATAACCACATAACCACACAGGTCAGCAGTTTTCAAAGACCAAGTAAAAGTGAACACTTTTTAGTACAAATAACACCCTAGATACACTCAAGTACAGATTCTGTTTCATATGTTTGTTTCATTACGAGGGTTAAACCTTTTCTAAGTGTAGGCTGTTTTAGGAAGATGCTATTCTTTTTCTATTGTCCACTGTTGGCTGCAGCCTGACATTGGTAGACTGGTAAATACATGTTTTGGATCATATTTGTGGGTCTATGTAGCTGTTTTACAGATAAATTAAGCACAACTCAATTGAAAACTAATTCTGTTCTTCTGTACCAGAATATTTTTTTTAGGAGTACTGAGCATATTCTAGAAATTGCATGTTATAGAGTTGCCCATCTAGCCTGGCTCCGCCCTCCTACGTACTTCCGCTCAATTTTCATTTTCCTTCAGTTCTCTGTACAAATGAAATGTACGAGAGTCTGGTAGGACTAGGCTATTGCCCATCATCTTTTTGATGGATTGAATTGTGCTTACTTTACGGTATGTGTTGTTTTATTCTATGGCAAGGAATGTGTGTACAACACTCTGGTTAAAGGCAATTTGTATCCTTCATTTCAAAGTATTTATTTTTGAATAAGAGACTTGGACAATATATTTTCAGATCTTGATGAAATACTTCTTTCTTACGGTCTCTGAAGTTGTTTTAGCATGTCATTCTTTCGTTAAAGTTTTTTTGTTAGTTTCATTTGATGTTTTTTGCCTCATACATCAATGGAATTAATGTACGCATGTGATGGCCTGCTTTGGTGTCACCATAAATGGTTGTTTTTATATTTTCTCACTTACCTGTAGTGGTGTCTGGTAATATTTTTGCTGCCACCCCAATACAGTGAAGGTGAATGGGACATAGGCAAATGTATCTAAAACTATACATCACTAGAGGTAAATGAGATTTTTTTTTTTCTTTTTTTGTCAGTCAGGTAAACTGACCCTGTAATACAAGTTGATACGTGGGCTACTTGTGGTGTATGAGTCAATAATGAGACAGATCTTTTGGCTTTTCTTGATTAGCATTGTTGCAACCATCCAAAACATTTTAATAAAGGAAAAATGCAATATGTCACGTGTGAAATTACTTGTGTATTAACTGCTAGGTTTTTACCAATAAATAAGTCTGTGTGTCTTCACAGTGCTGTGTATCGCTCAGTTGTTGTCATGTATACTGTATAGTCCGTTTGTGTTTCTCTCTAATGTCTTTCTGTTTGGAGGTACAACGGTCCCAACATGTGTTCTGAATTTTACGACCGTTAATAATCCATGCCCCAATTTATGTGCTGCATTGCACTGGCACATGTCTCTGTCAGTATGTCTCCATTTTTAATCTGTGTGTACACATGCCCTGCATATATTCCTAGTCACAAGTGTCTCTTTCAGCTTGTTTGTGTGTGTGTCTGTGTGTGTGCGCGCCCCTGCGTGGTCTGATGTATCTGATGCTGAATTCTTAATTAAGCAGAAAGCCAGCATGTGAGTGACAGGGCTCATCACACTCTTATTCAGAAAGCCCTGTTATTATACATACCACTGTTTGTAACCTATACACACACACACACACAAGCTTTGTATTATCTAAGTATATCATGCATGTTACACATTTTGTTGCCACACAGATGTGTACCCTGGCTTTTTCTTACCTAGCTGGTGCGTGTCAAACACAGTCACAGCATGCTGCAATTTTGTAGTATATGGGCAAATGATGCACGTCGAGCAAACTTGCGCACAAACACAGGCACCAAAGCTTTATATTACCCGATCAAATGGAGCGTGTCTCACACACACACACACACACACACACGCTACCTTTGTATTATGTGATCAAATGATGCGTGTAGCTATGAAGCTTGTTACATCCATCCAGCAGTGACCTATATTATTCTGCAGCCATCCATACTGTGTGACAGTTCTTTTGATGCTTTGTAAGCACAATTCCTCACTGTGTATGTCAGTTACACTGCATTGTTCTCCAATGAAATATGGATGCAACGACACCCTTTATTTATGGGAGATCATCACGTACTATAAAATATTGAGGCGGGAAGCATAGAAAGGAGATCATTATTCACTTTACATCATTCACTTCACTTGTTTCTAATAAAAGCAAAAGTTTCTGAATTCTTGTCTTAGTTGCAGCTGTTGTCAATTTGTGATCTACACAGTGACGTCCTTTTGATGTGAAACGGAGCGACTTTGGACACAAGATAAATGCAAGGGAGGTTGAACATTAATGTGTTTGCCTGTCATTTCTCATCTATCATGTCATTGCATTTCATTGATTTAAGTGTTTAAAATTCTGAGTGGTTTGGCTTGTGTAAGAACACAGGCGATGATGTCGGTACTCAAAGAAGGGCGTTCATGTATTGAAACAAGGTACTTATAAGAGGCTGAGATACAACATCGCTGTGAGTGCAACATAGTAAAGTATCTCGGGGAAATGAGGATTTTGTTTTGAAAAAAAATTGTTGTCATCTGTTCTTGACTGTCAGTTGTAGATCCAACTGAGGTCTTAACAGTATTTACTAAAATAAAAAATGTAGACTATTTAAAAATGTATAAACCACCATTACGAGTGTTAAGCTGAAGAAAAATGTGACAGTGAACCCGTTCTAAGGACTAGACAGCATTTACAGTGTACCTTATAGCAGTCTGATTATAACAATAGTTATCAATCACTATATGGTTTATACAGACAAATAAATAAAGATACACTGAATGTTTTTATGCTGCTACATCATCCCTGTACAGTCCAAATTGTTATCTTCAGCAACGGATTTGTGCCTACTATGCTATTTTGGAAATGTGGATACTGTGATGTATTATTGTTAAAATAATTATGAAAATGGCATCATGAGCCTAATGATCAACATAGTATAAAAGAAGACACTATAGACATCAAAGATGCACATTGTAGTGATGCATTTTCTAAAACAAAAAGTCAATATATAAGCTTTTCTAATATGTGTAATGATGCTGAGTTGTATGTATCTGACACAAACATAGTCATTTTGAAATGAGGTAAAGCAGTAGTTCTCTGTTAGCGTCAGATTTGAGCCCCCAGGACCCTGTACTCGCACCACCTGTGGTGCAAACTGCTGTAAGTACGACATCCAAGAGCATGCAAAACTAGCTGGTCTTCTCTTCTAGCTTGGTAATTATCCTTCATACTGCATACTACATACTGCATACTACATACTTTGTTTATACCGCTTCTGTGTTTGTCTGGATATCTTTATACATAACATAAATCATTCATTTGAGTAAGGTGAATGTGGTATGGAGTAAATAAAATAAATCATGAATATCAGAATTCATACCAAGAATTTTTCAAACAAACATATACATATTGTACAGTCCACTTACACTAAATATTTGGGATATTTTACAGTGGATGCCTTGGTGTCGGGCAACTGTTGTATTTCTTACGAGTGGAAGAAAAAAAATGTAAAGAAATGTGTAGACAGCAGGGGGTTTTTTTTCCAGGCTTCGGCTGATTCCTGTCTTGTTGAGGTTTGTTATCTGGGTGTAATACTTCAAGCAAACAATCAGTAAAATACGGAGTGAAAACCTGACATAATTACAATGTTGATGTTTGTCAGGGTGAGCCCAATTTAGCTCAGTCAATTTACCATGCTAATATTTAGCGTCTTTCAAAACTGTGCCATGCAAAAAAAAAAAATTTTTCTCCCTGTGCATTTTAGCTATGAATTTGACCAACTTCTATCTTCATGTCAGTCAAAGTGGCAGCAGCTTCTTGTGAGATTAAAGAGACAATAATGTTAAATGTGCAATTAAAATATTCAAAGGATCAAAGCTTCCATATCGCATTTATTTTAGCACTGACATTAAATGACACGGGATGCAGTCACTGACAAAATTCTGTGCCGTGTGTGTGTGTGGCTGGAGGGGAGGAGGTCTACTTAGCCCCAGGGTAGACACACTGTAACAGCAGTGACTGACACTACTGTACCTTAGAACTGAGGCCTGGCTGAAGCAATATCTGTTAAGTGTGTGTGTGTGTGTGTGTGTGTGTGTGTGTGTGTGTGTGTGACTGCTCTGGTTTGAACAGAGAAGCAAAGACAGAAATTATTCTGCCTCTCCATCTTTTTCCATTAACGGTTACTTTTTAGCTGTGACATTACAGTATACAAGGAATATTGAACATGTGCACAGTTTTTTTTGTCTGTGTACAGTTTGCATATATCATGCTCTATGTGCTGCGTCGACCTTATACAGCAAACACATGGTGTAAAGATGAATTATTTAGTGAGTAATGATTTAGTTAATGGAACTCTCCTCTACTGTATCATATTGCATTTTTATGTTTACTCATATAGTTTCTGTTTAATTCTTATTTACACTTCACAACTGTTAGCATACTGACCGACCTCAACAATTATTTTATCTAAGTCTCTTGTCAGAAGAACATCTGCCTTATGTCATGTTTAGCTCAATTCTGAGCAACTTGTAAATATTAGTTTATAAATCATCAGAGCTTTTTCTTTTTACTGCAGCAGTTAAACATATTTGTATGTAATGGCAGTGGATCCACTAAATGTAACTCTTAGTGAACACACAGCACTAGAAACAGCAGCATATCCATGCTGTAAATTGAGGAGGCAGTGTGATAGAATGTGATTACAAAATATTTGTACTTCAGCGTTAACCTAAAATGTGAAGAAGAAAAAAAGGCTTCTTATTCAGCTTCTTATGCAATAGGCTCAAGTACAATTTGTGGATGCCAATGCAAGCCCAAATGGGTGTGACCAATTATTTTTTGCAATTTTGGTGACCAACATGCTCTCCTGCTTTCTGTCTCCACCTCCCACCTTTCCCTCTTTTTTCTGTCTTACTCTGCCTTTCCATTTCCATAGGCTGAGGTCTGCTCACTGTGTGCTAAGCACTTCAGTGCCTTCTGGAACAGAGGGGAAAATGACTTGGCAAGCATATCCATTCCTAATCGTGTGTGTGTGTGTGTGTGTTTGTGGGTACAGTCTTCATGCCAGCTTCGTCCAAGCATTAAGTTTGGTGGCCCTTGTGCCTGTATTCAATGATTGCAGTGTTTTATCTACACACACACACACACACACACACACACACACACACACACACACACCCTGTTGTCGCTGCAAAGCAAACTGGGAATTCACAGTCTGCCGTGCGAGGGAGAGATTGGCTCTATTGAGTGTCTTGGTGGCTTGCCAGTTTTATTTTAGCGTGTATGTCTTTGTGTGTGTGTGTGTGTGTGTGTGTGTGTGTGTGTGTGTGTGTGTGTGTGTGTGCACGTGTGTGTGTTTGATGGGCTTATACATCTTTGACTTTGAGCGGTTAAGGGTGTTTGTATTCACCAGTGGGACGGGGGACCAAAGTCAATATTTTAGCTCTACAGCAGCATTGTTCTTGAAAGCTCTTTAATAATCACACAGAGACATGCCAGTGCTGCAGTATTACTCTGTGTTAAAAGTTGTTATTAGTTTGAAGACAGTTTTAAAGACATTACTATCTGTTTAGCTTTGGGAAAATGCTTGCTTTAATGTCTCTTGGCACGCCATTTGTCTTGGTTTTGTATTGTTTGCACAACAGATTAAATTTAATTTAATTTATGAAGAGTAATCCTAAAATGGTGTGATTCACTGTCTTTAAATCCCATATGTAAGAAGTTCATGAAGAAACGGTCAAGATTCATGAACACTTAAAGAGTTTTTCATGAAACTGCTCAGTCTCCTTTCAGAGAGTAGTTCACTCAGGCGGCAGAAAGAGATGTTGGCAGGCACGCAAGTCACATATACCAAGTGTCAAAAAAGTAAAGACACTTTGATGATTACCGCAATAAAAGACATTTAGTAGGTTTTAGCTTAATGAGCAATCTGAGTAGTTCTATCAAATATTTCCCATCAAACAGCGGTAATGTGCATTGCATCTATTTAATCAAGAATTACAAAAAAATAAGTGAGAATGCACCTTTAGGTCTCTTGGCTGTTTTTTCTCTTGCTAATGTTTGATTACAGTACTTCAGACTTTTAATAATGTTGTCATGGAAATAGCTACAGTACATTGCATGAAACTCCCGAGGGCTGCTTTGTTGCTATGGTGCAGTGTTCCTGTGGTGTTGTCCACCCATGGAACAATGCTCATTTACCCATTGACATTGTCAATGTTTAATTGAGGCTTTCTCAGTACGAAAGGAGAGGACTATTATCTAAGGCTGGGTCAGGTTCATGTGTTTTTATAGTACTTTTAACAGATCATATTTTTTGTACAAGTATGCACCGATATCTGTACTAAAAACATCATGCATGCAGCGAGAGGTGACCAGCGTCCAACCCTCCCATCTTCCAAGAGTACTGCACATGCATTCTAGCCTAACAGCCTATCCATCACAAATAAGTAAATAAATAGTAAACTGATTTTAATTATTAAAGTAAACTCTTTCTCTCTGTATTACTAAAGAGCAAACGCTGATTGATGGTGTTGGTATTGTTTTCACCTTGTGAGCCTGTGTGTGTGTGTGTGTGTGTGTGTGTGTGTGTGTGTGTGTGTGTGTGTGTGTGTGTGTGTGTGTGTGTGTGTGTGTGTGTGTGTGTGCACTGCTACTAATATTATTTGTAGTCACAGTTCTATTATCTTTATTTGTACTATAATTGCTACGTTTTCTCCATATCTGTATATCTGTATCAAGGTCTCTGTGTCCCAACCGGCAGCGGCAGATGGCTGCCCACCAAGAGTCAGGGTCTGTCAGAGGTTTCTGCCTGTTTAAAGGCATACTATGTAACGTTTCCCTCTTCGGTCCCCCTACAGGTTGTCTCATTGGAACTACAGCTTACGCGTCCCGCCGCTTCGGTCCCCCTACAGGTTGTCTCATTGGAATTGTAGTTCCAATGAGACAACCTGTAGGGGGACCGAAGAGGGAAAAGTTACATAGTATACCTTTAAAGGAAGTTTTAAAGACCAAATGCTTGCTCTTGGGGGGGAAATTGTTGGGTCTTTGTAAATTATAGAGTGTGGTCTAGACCTACTCTATCTGTAGTCTAGTGCTGTGATTTGACACTATAAATAATATAAGTATGTGTGTGTATGTGTGTGAGAGTCATCATGGCAAAATGTGGTCCTGGAGACACCTACTGTAGTGGGAACTAACAAGCATGCGGTTGTGAGTACCTGTAGATAGATTTTTTTCACGAGAATAGTGTCACAACCGTGCAAGATGCAGTCACACTTTACAGGTGTGTATTTAAGATAAAACTAAAGACCGAGTTGGAAGATGGGTGTGGTCCGAGCAAGGGCGGCGGAAGTAGGGGGATAGTAAGTAGGGAACACACTTTACGCCCCTGGTTTGATTTGGCATTGTGGCTGGGCTGGTCCTATCACAGTCATTTTTGTTATTGTCATGATTGTAGTAATCCTCTGACTTCTAGTACCATCATGAGGTCAAAATTAAGATTTGTCCAATACTTTAGTTTATGACCATGACATCACCATGTTATCACTATGACATTCCTATCAGTGCTAATTAGGTATTTTTAGCATGCTAACATGCTAAGCTATCAAATTGACCCTAGTAAACATTACACCTGCTAAACATTACCACGTTAGCATTGTCATTTTATCATGTTAGCATGCTGGTGTTCGTATTTAATGCAAAGACTCTTGGTTTTGTTAAAAAGTCACCCTAAAACACTTACGTAGCAATTATATATCTATTTAAACACTTCATGTCATTTCTACTTTATGTAAATATGTTTCTCTCTACTGCCCTAAGACTTTGACACAACCTGCTTGTAATTACAGTCACCATTCATTCCCCATGTTGCCTGATAGTCAATTATGCCCCCCTATGATATTGTGATATGAACTTGTCATACAAGTATCAATGAAAGTCATGTTTGGACTTCGGAAGGAGGCTGTCAACTGATGTTTGATGGAATTATAAAGACAGACACTGACACACACTCGGGGTAAGCAGATCCTGTAAATGATGGTGGAACTAATCTATTGGCTGCTAATTAGAAATGAGCGATAGGGAAGGAAGAGATGTGAATGTGAGGGGGAAGGGAATCATTATGTGAGAAACAGCCATGAAAGAGCCATAAAAGTACATGTAAGAGAGAGAACATGTCACGAGGACTGAGACCAATGGCAGTTTCCTGCCAAAACTGACAGATGAAAACCGGTACTAATTGAAGAAATGTCACACTGTTTGAACCACATTGCAGTCAAACATTACAGGCTGAATGGGCTTTTTCAGGGCTAGATGAGTCAAGAGTTGATAACTTGCATCATGTCTAGGATTTGACTTAAAAAGCATCATGTGAAAGTGTGAAAATGTATTTGATAATTGTGTTCACATGAACTTCTCCCCAAGTGAATGCATTATTTCCTTCTTAAGACCCACTTAAAATCCTAAACTGTGTGAGCAGTGTGTACTTACATGACCTTTGCATAGGCCGAGTACATATTAGTCTTGCAGACATGAACTAGATATTTTGAGTTCAGTGTAAGCTTCACTAATCAGTGTTGAGAAGTTATTCAGCTGCTAACACTCTTAAAAACATTGCAAACAATGGCTGAAAACATTATTCTGCAAGTGCATGACTTACATTGTGCTTCAGATTTATTCAAAAATGTATTTTAGTTATTAGTTGAGGAGAATCTTGACATGTTCATAACACCAACCATGCCTTTCCAGTTTTAAAGTGAACAGGAAAGACCGCTGACAGCCCAGTGTGTAATGTGTTTGTCCAGTCAGGTGTGGGAAAAGTTCATGTTTATGTCTGAATGAAAGAGAGAACGCTCAATCACTTACAGTGCAGCCTCCTTGAAATGAGGTCTCCCTCAAGTAAATTTATCTGTGATGCTGCCAGACCACAGTGAGTGAAATGAACTTATGAGCTTTGCCAGTGTAAATATGAAATAGATTTTTAAGCTCTTTTCCAAGTTTTTTTTTTCTTTCCAAGAACATAATAATTGCATTTTTATGAAGTGTTATAGCAAGTATTGTAAAGTCAATACTTGGCCTGGTCTTACCATTGAAATTAACATTACATGAAAATGAATAACTTCACCATATTATTGAAAAATTAGTCCGAAACAATTCTGTAATATTAAGGTGCTAACCTCAAAGTTTACAGCAAGCAGCATATCAACATAGATGTAATACCATTGTTTGTTTGTTTGTGCTGGGATAAACCACGGCCAGTTAATGTACATACCTAAGACCGACACAGAGGCCTATGGACCCATCCAGTTGTGAACATTTCCACCAGGCCACTGTAGAACAAGCTGTGAGCCTTTGTGAGTACTGACCGATCAGATGAACTAAACAGCCTCTCTGTATCTCATCAACTTGACAAATTTATAGTTCTGCTTCTCTGGGTAGAACTTGACGATTCCTACCCTGCTAAACATCACACTCACTAAGATTTTCCAGTCCACCCTTATGATCTTGTCTGCTTTGTTCATCATATGAGAGAAGCAAAGCTCACTTGGTTTTGCCCCATGACATGACAATGACATCATGACAAAAAGTCATTGACTGACACATTGAGGCATCTGTAGCTTATTGAGAGAGGCAGCATGTTGCATAACAGCTCTCCAGCAGCACGCCATCACTTCTTTCTCTCCCCCTCTTCCTCTGCTATGCATCATTTATCTTCCTTTTTTTTTTTACTTTGATACATTTTGTAGCTTTTTTTCCTCCTTCATCTGTCATTTATCTCTATCTCTCTTTCACCTTTTCATTCCTCATATGTCAGTGTATGCCAGTATACTTTAAGACAACGTCTACATTAAGAAGTCTACATTTTTAAAACGCCGCTTTTGTGTGAAAGTGATTAGCGCTCGCAGGTGGTTTTTGTAGAGAAACACCTGGACAACATGAAAACGGCTACATTTCTTCTTTTTCGCTTTGTTTTCAATCAGTAACAACAAAAGTGCACATCACAGCCAACATGTTAAAGGAGAATTCCGGTCAATTTCAACACGTAGCTCTGTTGTTTGGAAATTTGGAGTGCTGGCAGTAGCAAAAAAAGCTAAAACAATTGGTGCTGCCTACACCGTGTTATTCCAATGCTAGCGTTAGCACCCAACAGGCTTAAACAGGGCAAGTTTTAAGCGTGTTTTAAGCCTCTAAACATGCTCGAAATGTCATTACAAGTGTCTACTCATGTACAGTGATTCCTTCCGAGGGAACACAGCGAATCTGACTGTAGTAGATGTGACAGAAATACTAATAACTTAGTATTTATTAATTTACATGTAAACACTCTTTTAAATGTAATGTTTTTGGCCCCATTGGTCTTTGATCTTAAAATGTTTAAATTCACTCATTATAATTACAATAATGAAGACAATGGGTAATTATGTTATCTGATATACTAATATTAGAACACACCTCCAAAATGATTTGCATGCAGGCTTTTTCAAATTAATATTATAAACCGTAGTGACATCTGTGGTGTTGATAGATAGATTTAGATTTAGGTTAGGAAAAAGGTAAGTCTTTGAACAAGAATACACATCTAATGAAGATGAGGGTCTAAATGTCCCAGATGCTCAAAAAGACAGGGGTGTGTGTAGGGGAGTGTCTGTGTGGTGTGGTTGGGGACCTTTTAGCTAAATTTAACCTACAAAGCAGCCCACAACCGTCAATATTCTCTGCCAGGTCATATTTGACCCATAATACCACATATGTATGCAGGCCTGCACATTACCAACACTCTCAGCTGGTCAGAGAACACCATGGCCACTGTGAAAAAGGCTCAGCAGAGGCTGTACTTCATCAGGTCCCTGAAAAACGCCGGCCTGAGCCATCAGCCGTTCACCCAGGCCTACAGGGGGCTGGTAGAAAGTGTCCTTATAAAGGGCAATACTGTGTGGTATGGTAACACCATAGAGAAGAAGGCCCTCCAGAGGATTATTAAAACAGCAATGAGGATCATAGGTACACAGCTCCCCTCCATAGATACCCTGTACACAGATCGCTGCAGGAACAAAATCAAACCCATTCTCCAGGACCCACATCACCCCAGTCACTCTCTGTTTAGGTGGAGAAGCTCTGGTCGTGTGCTGAGACACCATAGACCAGAGAGCATAAGAGCGAACAGAAAGCGCTTTCAAAACAGTTTCTACCCAGCAGCCCTTTTAGAGACATTTACAATTTACAAAACCAACTTTTGTTGTGCTAGAATAGCCATGTTTGAGGATATCATGAAGCCTTGTTCCAATAAAAAAAAAAAAAGTAAATGGTATTTTTTACACATCTGAACTTTAAAACGGGTCAAAATTGACCCTCAAACAATATAAAGGATAAGTCCAAACAGGCTGAAATGGAGTGAAAGAGCTGTGTTTACAAAGGAATGCAGCTTAAAGTGGACGCACTTCAAGAAATAGGGGAACTGCCCCATTGTTCCCCTGTGGAGAGCCAGCCAGTAGACTTACAACCAAGATTTCACACACACAAATGTGTGCACACACATAGTCGTGTACCTAAAATACTTTTACTGTAAAGTCCTGATAAGAGAAAGCTGTTATTTAATATGCACCTCTTCACCTCATAGTGTGTGTGTCTGAGTGAGAGAGTAGAGCTGTCACAGGTTAGAAATGACTTAATATCACAACTAATTACACACACATGCAAGCCTTTCATGCCTGTTTTGCTTTGGGATATTTTTCCTGAATGTAGCTTTTGCTGACAGTTTGCATGGCAGGCGGTCTCTCCCAACACGTTGCAGAACAACAATCAGACGTACAGAGTTGAGAAGTCATTCACAGGGCAGCCTCGCAGGGAGAGGAGTCAGAAATAAAAAAATGAACAAAAGAAGAAAAATAATAATGGCATCCAAGTGCCCTTTAGACATTTTCATCACATTTTTGTGTCATGGGGGTCTTCACCTCGTGGTATGTTTTTCTCTCTGGTATCACTCACCGTCTCTTCTCTCTTCCTTGTGCATTTCCTCTTTACATTCTTCCTCTTTTCCCTGCTCTTTCTTTTTCTCTTCCTCTCCAGGCTGCCCTTCTTCTTTCTTGACAGCTCCAGTTAATTTAATGTCAGCTCTGCCAGCTCATCTCATCACTGTGAGACAAACAGATCAGAGCACAGGAGAGTGCGAGAGTGAGAGAAGGAAAGGAAGAGAAAGGGATAGGCACAGAAAGAAAACGGAGGAGAAAGGTAAGAATGGAAAAAGAGTAAATTAAAACAAGTAAAACAAAATCAAATCAATAAATGGATAACAAAGGTAAAAAGAACTGTATACTTGGGAGTTTGCACTCAGTTCTCCCACAGTCCGTTGCCTTTTACAGAAGAGGCAATTACAATTTCACAGGTTGAAATTAAAATCCCCCGTGGTATGTGTGTGTGTATGTATTTCTGTGTGTTTGCGTGTGTGTACTCCATGAGATAGAGCAGGCTGTCAAAGTGATTTCAAGCTGTTTATAGCCTAAGCTCACAAAATGGATCCTTGTGCAGCAAAAGGAGGGACAGAATCTAAATCTCCTCTCCCCCTTTTCTTTAAAAAATAAAACTAATTCCTTGAATATTAATTGCCTGGCTTGACGATCGGCTTATTTGTTTGTGATGAGGCTGCAAAAGAAAAGTACCCATAATCCCTGTCTTTTTCTCTTCCTCTCTCTCATGCTGTCTGCATTAATCTCCCTTTTTGCCCCTTTCCTTTGCTTTCTTTAAATCTTTCCCTCTAAATATCTTTTATCATCCTCTTTCTCGGATCATGTTAGTCATTTGTAGATTTTTTTCTAAGGTAAAAAAGAGGAGCATTTTTGAGTCGGAGTAGCAGTGTCATCTAATATCAAAGTTCCAATATCTAATTTCTGGTCCTGCTTTATTTACATCCCTCAAGATTTATGGCCCATGTCAGGTTTCATTTTCAAGCCCTAGAGTGCAGCGTGATTTATTCCCATTATAATAGTATCTCCACTTTCCAGTTCCTCTCTGATTCCTTACGCCATACTGTGTAGGCTACAAGTGCTATATAATCTCTCTGAGTGTTTGTATCAGTCATCAGCATTTATAGGGTATCAACCTTTAGTCATCATGTGAAAGTCAACTGAGCACACTTTTTTTTTTTTTACAGCAACACTTTGGTTCACATTCACAAAACTGCAGTGTAACCACTTACAGTACTCCAGTTGACGAACACCTGGCTCAAGGGTACTTAAACTCTGGCTAGTGAAGGAGGAAAAAGCACAGAGATGGGAATAAGATCTAAACTCATATCTGATTTGACAATTTGATGTATTTGAGACTTCACTTGATGTATAGATATAGAACTGACTTTACTTGTAGTGACTTAAAAGAGACCGACCACTCTGCTACTGTCCTAACCCTAACCCCTAACCCTCTGTCCTCAACATCTCATGCATGGTTCTATTGAACCTTTCACACTGTGCGTTACCCTGGGGGTGGTAGGGGCTGGTGCGCCTTTTGGCGATGCAATATACTTTACAGAGCTCCTTAATCACACTGGCTTCAAAACTCCTCCCTTGATCTGAATGCAGTCGGGCTGGACACCCGTAATAGGGGAACCAGTGCTTTAGGAGAGCTTTTGCTGTTGTGTTGGCTGTCTGGTTTTTGGTGGGGACAGCAACAGTGAATCTGGTGAACATTTCTGTCAGGACGAGAACATTTTCATATCCCCCACAGGACCTCTCCAACACTGTGTAATCCATGGCAAGGACTTCGAGGGGTGCGGTGACATTGCTACAGGTCAATGGGGCCCTGATTTTGGGGAAGACGTCTTTAGCCAGCGTGCATCGCTTACATTGCTGAACCCAATTCTGGACATCCCTTACCATTGTAGGCCAATAGTAGCTCCTCCTCAAGAGACGTAGTGTACTTCTTTCACTGAAGTGCCCCCCATGTTCGTGTTGGCTCTCATACACTTTCTTCTGCAGTGACTCAGGAACAACTAGTTGCTTGATCTCCTCTCCATCACGGGGATCCTGAACATGTCGAAATAGCACACCTCGGCAAAGCCTGAGGCGATTTTGCTGGCGATAAAGTCGCTTTGTGTTTGGCGCCATCACTCGCAGTTCGGCAAGACTCATTTTGGTGTTTTTCTCAACTGCTCGGTAAACTGGCACAATAACAAGGTCGTCTTTCTGTGCTATCTCCATCTCGTTCCAGCTCTGTCCGTTGATTATTTTCCCTGTAATTGCTTGTACCTTAGCTGGTGGGGCAATCACAGCACCCTTGCCTCCCTCTGCTGGCCACAAGCAAGCACGCACTTCCTGAGTGTCCATCCTAATGAAGTCCTTGCCTGTGTCTTCCTGTTCAGGCTCCTCTTGACTAGGGATCCTAAAAAGAACATCTGCGTTGGTATTTTGTCGCCCTGGTTTGTAGCACACTTCAAAGTCATATTCAGCCAACTGTGCCACCCACCGCTGCTCAACAGCTCCTAGATTAGCTGTTCCCAGGTAGCGCAATGGGTTGTGATCAGTGACCACAGTGAACTTGGAGAACACCAGATAGTCCCTGAATTTCTCTGTTACCGCCCATTTGAGGGCAAGGAGCTCTAGTTTGAATGCACTATAGTACTTATCATTCTTTTCGGAACCTCTCAACCCACGACTTGCATAGGCTATCACCCGCTCAACTCCCCCCTGCTTTTGGCTAAGCACAGCTCCCAGCCCCAGCAAGCTCCCATCTGTAGTCAATACAAAGGGGAGACTGAAATCAGGATATTCCAGAACTGGTGGGGACATGAGACACAGTTTTAGCTCCTCCAAAGCAGCTTGACACTCATTACCCCATGTAAAAGGCTGAATGTCCTTGGCTCTGTCCTTGACCCCTTTCCAGACCAGAGCATGCAGGGGTTTTGCTAAATGAGCAAATCTCGGCACAAACCGTCGATAGTAACTCATGAACCCAAGTATTTGTCTCACTTCCTTTACACTCTTGGGGACTGGGCAGGTGTCCAGGGCACTGACCTTTTCTTTGTCTACCTGGATGCCCTCAGCGGAGATCACATGACCGAGGAATTTGACCTCAGGTCACAGAAGGAAGCATTTGGTGGGTTTCAGCTTTAGCCCATGCTGCTCAAGCCGTTTGAACACAACTTCTAGTCTCTCGCAGTGGCTCTCAAAGTCCTGGGAGAAAACTATGATGTCATCAAGATAAACAAGAAGGATGTCAAAACTTCAATCACCCATGACTATTCCCATCAGCCGGTGAAATGTTGCCGGAGCATCACACAGCCCGAACGGCATCCGGGTCCACACAAACAGACCAAATGGGGTTGTGACTGCTGTTTTCTGTTGATCCTTCTCACTCATCGCTATCTGAAAGTAGCCAGCCGTCAGGTCCAATGTTGAGAATAGCTGCGCACGGCCCAGTGCGTCTAATGACTCCTCAACCCATGGAAGAGGATATGCATCCTTACATGTCACTTGGTTCAGTCGTCTGTAATCGCAGCAAAAGCGCATACTCCCATCTTTCTTAATAACTATCACTGCAGGTGACGCCCATGGGCTTGAGCTCTCCTTGAGGATCCCCTGACTGACCAGTTCCTGCGCATGTTGCTTGAACTCTTGGAAGACTTGTGGTGGGACCCTGCGGTGTCTCTGTTTGATGGGAACTCCCTCAACTGTAGGGATACTGTGGGTTACTGTGGTCGTGTAGCCGTAGTCACTGTCATCTTTTGAAAATACAGCTCTGTGTTCAGCCAACAGATGGCTAAGTTGCTGGAATTGAGACTCTGTTAAGCCCTGGGTCCATGCCTGAACTGGAACTGGTAACTGTTCAACCCTGCCCTCTGCCCCTGTTGTCTCAGTCGGCAGCAATTGCTTAACCACTAATGCCCACTCCTTCTCCTCGACCTGTACTACCTCCCTCGGAAGCACATCCTGTGGTTTACTCACAACAGCTACTCTGGCTCTTGGCATCAGCTTTATAGCCCTCCCGCTGGTAGTCATTATCCTAACTGGGATCTTACTGCCCATAGTCCTTGCTAGGATGTTAGCTACTAAGAGCCTCTTCGGCAGGCCCACCTCCTGTGTGGCCTCGATCAGTACTTGACACTCTACTTTGGGCGGGATCCTACAACGACCTTCCACCACCCTTTCACTCATCGGAGGGATAATGATTGGCTCGCGGCCTGCCACTTTGACAAATCCTATCTTGCCATCAGGGCCTGTGAACTGAGTTTCTTTCCTCACTTTAGCTATCAGTCTGTGTACATTGGCCTCCCCTTCATCACGACAATATGTACCCATCTGGATACAGTCCCCATCTGCTGCGAACAGTGTCTCAAGATCGTCTATGACGTTCATCCCAACAATGCCTGGAAGCCCATTCGCTTTCTCTACCTGGGGGTGTGTTTCGGTTAGCACGAAAATGCACTTTTTACCAACCGTTTTCCCGGCACACTCTATCTCCACTTCAAGGCAACCTAACACAGGTATGTCGAGTCCATTTGCTGCTGTGAGTTCAATCCAGCTGGCTTCCATCCCTTGAGATCCAAAATGGTTGCGGAAGTGAGACTCTGTGATGGCAGTTACATTTGAACCGGTGTCCCAGAGACAGATTGTCTCCACTCCTCCTATCTTCAGGTTGACAGTTCGACACTTTCCAAAGGCACTTCTTTTTAGGCTCTCCTTCACCTCTGTTGCGACATATTCAGTGGTTTGACTCCCAATCATAGGTGTGTTGGGATTCCCGTTTACTCTGTTTTGGGGACCTGGTCAATTGGCCCCACAGTCTGGGCTGTGTTTATATTAGGGGCAACTGGAGCCTCCTTCCCTATTTTCCTCGTACAGTGTCGACTGGTGTGGCCAGGTTCACCACAGGTGTAGCAAATGTATCTCCCTTCATTGTCTTTTAAAGGTGTCCTCTTGGGGGGTACACTCTGCTGCCCCCTTCCTTGCTATGCAATGCATGATACAACTCTTCCTGACGGGCAGCTATTTTTTTTATCTCTTCATGGAGCATCTCCATTGTCAGTTGTGGCTGTTTGTCCTCCGTCACTGTAGCAGCATTGACAACTGCTCTGACCCTAGGCTTATTTTGGGCCATAACATGGGGTTGGACCTCCTCCTCTTCAGACCAGGTAATTGCAGCTTGCAAAAGCTGGACAAAAGTCAGATGTTTCTCTTCCTTAACTTTTCTTTTCATTTCCTGCCTCAGGAAATCATCCCTCAGACCCAACACCAACTGTTCCTTTAAAACTTCATCAGGGTAGGGGATACGATCGGAGTCTCTTCTTATAATTTGTCCAAGTCTCTCCCGCAGGTCATAAGCATAAGAACGAATTGTCTCCCCTGACACCTGTCTTCTCTCATAGAACTCTTTAAGCCTTGTGCCTATGGGAATCTTATCACCATAGGTTTGCAGGAGAACATCAAATATCTCGGTGAGTTTTCTGTTCCTGTTAGCATGAACTTAACAGTTGCCTTAGCCTCATCTTGCAGGTGCTGCTTAACTAATTCTACTCGATCTTCCTCTGGCACTCTCATGACTCTGAAAGCAGACTTCATTGCAGCGACCCATTCCTCCACATTATCATCCCCACTTTGTGTAGGGCTGCCACTGAAATCGGTAACTTGCGGTCTCTTTGGATATAAACTGTGGCAGGGGTCTTTAAAGCTGCAACTTGTTGGTCCATCACTGCTTTTGCAAGTGAAAGCGCCTCTCTCTGTTCAGTCCGAGCCTGTTCTAGGGCTCCTGCCTGATCTGCAAGCCTTCTCTGTAACTCAGCAAAATCCCTCCTTAACTCTTCAAGTTCTGACATATTTGTGTGTGCTAGTTTCAACAGTTATATCATATATCACTCTGGTTACCTCTGCAGATAAGTCTGATCCTGTTCGTGACGCCAAATTTGTAGTGGAGGGTAAACCCCACTATGTAGGGGTGTTAGTATATTAGTATACACACACAAAAATGGAGGTTCGAGACAAGAACATTTCTGTACTTACAGGTACACTTTTTGACATGTCCTCTTAAGAGTACAATATTGTTTATTAAGAGGTCAGAACTGTACCTTTTGACTAATTTGAGTACAAAATGGAAAGAGAAGGGTACACAATTGTCTTTCAAAAGGGTACCTCTCCTGCGACCAATGGTACTTTTATTTCTGAGTGTGTAGTTCTGCTCTGAACGACTGGAAGAGTACAAGATCTGGGTCTGTACGTCCCAGCACAATTGGCCCCAGTACCTAATTCAGTAAGTATGTTGTCACCTATCTGGCTGATCTCTCTGATCAAAGTGAAGCAATGAAAGTATGGTAGGATGGGCTTCAGGACTCGTATCTCTAACACGGTGACCACCTGAAGTGTGATGTGCTCCTAAACCGAACTTAAAGTTTGCACAATCTCCCCCCTGTATCCTATACCTAGCTAGATAGGTGGGACGCCCCTACTCCAGAGCAGTATAAACCCAATATAATTTGCAATAACAGCTGACTAGATATCTCAACAAATTATTTATTGATTGACCCTTTAAAATATTGTAAATCAAACCTAGTCCAATAAAATTTGACCAGTTTCAACTCTGCTATTGAAGGAATGAATCCCCCCCAAAAAATAAAATTACATAAAACCAAATAAGGTTCAATGTGACAGAAAAACAATACCTTTCAAAAAAAAAAATTCTCACTGTAGACAATCCCTAACTGTTTTAACATATATTTCGCAGAGAAAAATATACACCAGCTTGCAGTCAACAAAAACCAAGGCGCAGTTTTAGTAAGTTATTGACAGTTTAACAGAGCATGCTAATTATCCTTAAATGTTCAGCAATCAATAAGTTCAACCAGAATCACTTTTGTTTACACTCACTGTCTCTCCAAAGGTGCAGATTTGAGTCCGCTGAAAATTGCTCCCAGAGTCTATGACAGCGGAAGTCTATTGTCCGTAACAGTATTACAGCCTTAGCTGCTGACGCTCCCAGTCCACGGTCAAAGTAAGAAAAAATAAACCATACCTCAGTCTCTGGTGTGAAGTAATGAACAAAAATCTGTGACGACAGAATATTCAGAACGGTGAGCCACGGATAAAACCAGGTTGGATCGCTGAGATGGCGTCTGGATGGCAGGGAATCCTAACTTCAATATTCACTCACAGGATAACGTTCTCTTTGCAGGTGCGGGTCTGTGTTAAGGCAAGGTTGCTCTTCAACTCCTTAACTCCTTAACAGCTTAACTGGCCGCTAAGTAAAATTAGACAATGCTCCTTTACACACTTTAACCTTTCACCATCAAGGCCACACGGAGAGCGGCTAACATCAAAAGGCTCTGTCCCTATTGCTAATAGCTTCGCCGATCTTTGCTCAGCTGAGCAAATGTGTCCTAGTCGACGCGAACAGATTCGGCCCTTACTTAGTATATATTATTATTATTATTACTTACTTAGAAGCTTAGTTACTCCGACTTGTTGTCCGTCCCTCACACAATAATTTTTTTTTTTATTTATTCTGTTCAAGCGAGAGTGGGGCTCTCCAGAAAACTTCTGCGTGCCCTCCTTTCCGCCCCACAACTCCACACTTCTTCCTTTCTTTCACCCCACCCCCCTCACACCGGATAGGCTATATTGCCCTTAACTCTTTACTCCTGATAGGGTGATACACCTGTCACAAGTGATGTGGAGCATTAACTATCTGTACCGTTACACAAGGAACGCATTCTAACAGCCTGTGGTGCAACTGCAGGGCAGCATTCACACTGTTACCATTGATGTGACGAACTGAACCGGCTACAGAGCGAACAGGTTGATTCTCTGCATGGGCAGAAAAAAAACACCCAGAGTAGGGAACTGCAGATAGAAATCCTGCAGCACCTGGGAGCAGAGTGATTACAGAATACTTCGAGCAGGTAGCGGAAATTGCTGCGGCTCCACTCCACTTACTTACCTCTCTCTGCTTTATATCGACACAGGACTTGAGCATGGTTGACTAGGTCACACCTCTGGCAGGGCTCTTCTCATTCACTTTCATCTACATCTTTCTAAGCTGTCCTCAGGAACCAATTGTAGGCCTCTTCACTAACATGTAGGGCTCTTTAGCAGAGTGGAAGTCACACCAGTTGAATTGGGGATGTCCTGCTGAAGGACATTCTCTCTCTTTCTGACTGTCTATTGTGCTACAATACAGATGATTTTTTTTAGATCTTGGTGATGGGGAGTCTTTCAGTAATGTAATTAATCAATTTATATCTCCTGTTGAGGTTTTACTGACAATCCTGATGTACTTTAATAAGTGAGCAGCATTTTGGGAAATCATGCTTTCCTGTCTGATCATTTATTTAGATTTTAACTATCTGCATCATCTACACCCGTCTCACCCATGGGACCTGTAATGTAGTAACGGCTACTTAATGCATTGCTAAACAAATCTGATTAATTCTTGCACTTCTTGGTGCAAAATATCACAGTTACAACAGTTTTTAGAGCCTACAATCCCTGCAGAAATATAATCTCAACACTCCCAGAAGACTTGGTAGCCTTCAGAGAAAAACCCAAATTGTGTCAAGTAATATAACATCTCCAAATGTTGTGTTAAGTGAGATTTCAGTGCTTGTGGTAAATGAGTTTTTGCAGGGTGTTAATGTATAAACCCAGCTGAGCGGGGCTCACACTTTGCAGAGGACATGCTTATGGAAAACATATTTCACCCAGCATGGGATGAATATAGTATAGTTCTCTCTCTCTCTCTCTCTCTCTCTCTCTCTCCCTCTCTCGCACATTTTGCTGACCTGTGCTTTCTGCTTTCATGCTCACTGCAGTACTTGTCTGTGCGTGTGTGTGTGTGTGTGTGTGTGTGTGTGTGTGTGTGTGTGTGTATGCTCAGTAGTTTTAAGGGCATTAAAGTGTGAAAGCGTTTCTAAATTGCTCTTGAATTGCTCTAAGGAGGGGTTAGGTGGATATATGTCTGCAAGGCTAATGGAGAGAGCATCACTCTTCCATGTAGAGGAAGAAACTACAGTCAGGTAAAAACATTCTGCGTGTATACATATGCACACATGAAAGGGGCAACACACACACGCTGCCTTCCCCATCGTTTCAACCAGACTGATCCTCCTCTTCTGATCATCTTCCCCTTTTTGCCTCCTCCTGCTCTTGCCAACCTCTTTTTGATACTCATAACTTCATTCTTCTTCTCCTTCTCTCTTCCTCTCCTCGGTATGAAAGAGGAGAACTTGATTTTCCCACTCACTTGCTCTCTCTCATTGCCCCCACCCCACTTTTTTTTATTTATCTGTCTCCCTACCCAGTCAGGTTTAATCCTGTTAGTCACGGTAGATATATGGGGTCCTGCTCACTCTGTTTGACTCTCTTCCAGAGAGACATTCCCCAGAGAGACCCTATGGATTAATTTGCGCCCGCGCGCACACACACACACACACACACACACATACACACTGCACGCGTAAACACACACTCCTGCACAGAAAAGCATGCGTTTACACAAATACACATATGCATACATTGGATATACCCACTTTCACCATTGTTAATGTCTGGATCAAAATAAGTTTAAAGTGAGGATTTTATGAAATGAAACACACCCAGTAACCATAAATGTGACCACAATCTCATAGAGTTGTAAAATCATCTTAAGCACATCCATTTCTTTATAATTGTTTCTTTTGAAATATTCTCTAGTCAGGGATTCTTTTCCATCCTGCCATATTTAGTTTCTTATTTTTTTAACTAGTATCCACCATATGAATGCATTGATGCTTTTCTGTGTGATAGTGTGTAGTGATACTTTACAGTTTGTAAAGTATGTATTCTAGGAATACACATCTTTTTGTCTTAAACTAATCAAATCAAGAGGAGGACAGACACAAAAAGAGAGATTTGGTTCAAACACTAAAGCAGCGGTGGAGATCCCACAGTAGATTATGCCTGTGAAAAATGTCCAACTCTGGAGGTAATGTTAAGTAGATGATGATTTAATGAGTATTTTTTTAAATTTTATGTTGAATATAGTTATACATGATCTACTGATTTCTGTTTTTTTTTATTCTGCTCTTCTTTATCTGTCATTTTTGTGTATTTCTATATTTGTCTTTCCTTTCCTTCCCACCTATCTGTCTCTCACGTTTTCAGTAGGGGACCCTCATGGACCAACAGCAGAGCTCTGTAGTGTGTGTGTGTGTGTGTGTGTGTGTGTGTGTGTGTGTGTCACACACATGGGCCCCATTCTTATTCAGGCCTTGTCTGTGGGCCCCCCTCTCATTTTAATTAAAGAGCAGATGCACTAGCCCTGACCCGTCTGCCATCCCCTTTTGTATGTGTGTGTGTGTGCGTGTGTGTGCATTTGTCTTGTTTCGACCCAGCGTGCCCTCGCCATGTGCCAGTTTTAAGCCATATTGCACCCAGGACTGTTAGTGTCGTCCGTATGGAAGATTAATTAGTAGGCAGGAGGGAGAAATGGAGGACGTCATCTACACAGCCAGTTCTTCAAATAGGTTAAAAGAGAAGCAGATAGGAAGACGGAAGGAATAACACTGAAACAAACATGGGTTATACAGCATGCTTGAATCCGGATATAGATTAAAAAATACCTGCATGATGCTGACCTAGAATACAGATGAAGTTGTTTATTATCATTATAACAAGTTCTTATGGGAAATCTTCAAGTTGTTCACTCGAGGTACAAAAATGAATTACTGCGGGCTATATGTGTGTGTGTTTCATAGAGTGAGAGACCAGGCTGTGTATAAATATACACACTGTTAGCGCAACAGTAATTCAAAGCAATTGCCTCCCATTGCATCAGTCGACAGTCAACAGATGACTGGAGTAAGCTAAAGACCATCTAATAACTTTGATGATGTATGTTTTTGAGACCAGACACAAACACTGAATTTTACAGGAACGGAAAGAAAAGTTTTAAAGGAATTTATATCCATCCATCCATCCATATTATCTTTCTGCCAGCCATTTATTTTTGAGATACACTATCAAGCACATATTGGTGAAAGGACAATTTTGATCTCATGATGGTGCTAAATGATAGGTCAGGAGGTAGACAAAAAAAAACATGAATCATCCTCTGGGGACCATAAGTTCCCATACCAAATTCCATGAGAATTTACCCAGTATAGACATCATGCTCTGGATCAAATTAGAAGATAAATGGGCAGACCCCACTGCCAGCAGGATGAAGAAGACAACATGTTTCTTAGTCTATAGTGTGTAGAGGATCACTAAAAATGTCAAATGTTTGGTCCATGCACCATATAAGGCTTTGACAACTGGACACAGTGAGTATGTTCACATACACACTTATATTCCACTATTATTCCAGTTATGACAATATTCTGAATGTAATACCGGTCATGTAAACAGCATATTCCGTCTGGACGTTCTGAATAAGGCCTTTATTTGTATTTTTTATTTAAAGTTTTTACAAATATAGCTTTTCCGATTAAGACGTGGGACAGTTTACGGCCAGTTTATGGCCTCATGCCTGTTTATGGCTTAGGGTCAGCTCTGTGCGTTGTGTAGCGCACAGAAACGTGCAATAAAAGCATCATTGCAATTAACTTAGGCCTACATAGTAACAATAATACTCAACAGCAACACCAAACCAAGCTGCTACAATAAGCAATCCAAAAAGCCAGATGAGAAAATAAAATAAAATAGTATTTGAAGTTCATTGTGCTTCTCCAAGTTGCTGCTGTGACAAAACATTCAAGTCTTCTGGGCTTGGACAACAGTCACTGATGAGAGTAGCTGCAACAGTGAAATCTTCCCGGGGCTCATCACTTTGCAAAGCGGTGGATCATGGACATGTAGCTGGCTGCTGGCTTCTGTCTGTTCTTAACATTAATGCAAGCAGCACTAACGTTAGTAGACTCAGCTACTCTCAGCAGAATCTTCACTGCTTAGGGATAGTTCCCTTTCTATTTTCAGAAGCCTGAAAAATGTTTAATTGTTTTCGTTTGCTCTTTTCTAGGCTACTTTTTCGCAAACAAATCCAACATTGCCAATGTCATGACCAGGTTACGATTGAGCACCAGAAAATGTGATCATGCAATGACCTACTATATAGCAGTGATAGTAGCACCAATGATTAGCCTTCAAATGTATTTGCGTTAGTGCTGTTGTAACAATTTGATTTTCAAGATGGACTGTTAATAAAACAATTAACAAAGTTGCTGTGTTTTGTCCCTTTGTGACATGTGCACGGGATTAATTGTCAAATCTCACATTTTCATTGTGACTGTGATGACAGCAGTAATACACTGCCATTTGAAATGCTCTTAAATGAGTTGTTTGGCAAAAAAATAACTAGGAAAGCTTGGGGTGTAAGTACAATAAGTCAAGGTTCTCCCTACTTTCCTGCTTCTATTCATCCTCTTTCAATGTTTTATCTGTCTCTTGCCATGAACATAATGGTGCACGTTTTCTTTTTGTGTGTTGTGTCACAAATGGCATAAGTAGGTTGTGTGTGTGTGTGTGTGTGTGTGTGTGTGTGTGTGTGTGTGTGTGTGTGTGTGTGTGTGTGTGTGTGTGTGTTAAGGGAGAGATTGGAACTTTACTGGTTGATGTAGCAGAATGGTAATTTAAATGTTGTTTTTCCAAATGTGCTTTATTATTCCCACAATCTATCCTTTATATCAATTATATTAATCTAAGCTCTCTCTCTCTCTCTCTCTCTCTCTCTCTCTCTCTCTCTCTCTCTCTCTCTCTTCTTTCTCTCTCTCTCTCTTCTCTCTTCTCTCTCTCTCTCTCTTTTCTCTCTCCTCTCTCTCTCTCTCTCTTCTCTCTTCTCTCTCTCTCTCTCTCTTTTCTCTCTCTCTCTCTCTCTCTCTCTCTTTTCTCTCTCTCTCTCTTTCTCTCTCTCTCTCTCTCTCTCTTTCTCTCTCTTCTCTCTTCTCTCTCTCTCTCTCTCTCTCTTTTCTCTCTCTCTCTTCTCTCTCTCTCTCTCTCTCTCTCTCTCTCTCTCTCTCTCTCTCTCTCTCTCTCACAAACACACACAAAGACGCAGAGTTTTAGGCACAGGGCCCGTGTTGCTACCCAGAGATTTGGCAAGTCTCTCAACCCAGGATTTACTGTATGTGTATATGTGTGTGTTACCAGGGCATTACAACATCTTTAATTCCCCCAGCCACCCAAATCCAAATAACAAATGTTGTTTTTCCAGTAGTTTTTAATGTAAAGCAAAGAAATTGTGAACACAACATAAAATCCTTCAATAATCTATTCCATTCTTTGATACTGTGGAAAGTTTGCATTTAGAGATGTGCTCCAATGTAAAGAAAATCAATTCATAATAATTAATAAATGTTATGAAACCTGTGATCTCTCTCTCTCTCTCTCTCTCTCTCTCTCGCTCTCTCTCTCTCTCTCTCTCTCTCTCTCTCTCTCACACACACACACACACACTTAGATATACATACTCTTAGCTCACTCTGCCCCTTTCAACTCTTTCTCCTATGGATCTCTTGATGTCTCCCATGCTGTGGATCAATAGACTGACTTTCTTCCCTGTTGGGTTGTACACAGATCTGTTGTCGAAACAAGGCCGGGCCAGTGACAGATCTGCCGGGAACACACACACGCAGGCACGTACGCACACACACACACACACACACACACACACACACACACACACACACACACACACACACACATACACACACACACACACACACACACACACACACCAGATGCTGACTGGAGACTTGACTCTGATATATTGACAAGATAGGATTCTGCTGACTGAACCCTGACCTTGAAAACCAATATCACTGGCACATTGACCTGGGGGTAAGTGATTTGATTGGCTTTCTTTGGGATCGCTCTGTGTGTGTCAATTACATCTTTATACTGCAACCACAGGCTGCAACAACCAATCCACACAAAAAAATCATACAATTACATACAGAGTCAATGTAAATAGATGCAAATTAGTGAAAAAGTTGCCTCATTCGCGTCTATGCATTGACTTTGTATGTAATTGAGTAAGTTAGTGTAAACTTGCTTGGTGCTGTGTGACAAAATTCTATCAGCATTGAGATTGTGCAGTTATCCTGATGTTGTTGAATCAGAAATGGACAAAAAATGTATTATAGCCGTCTGTGGACGGTGAAATACAACGAGCTGTGTGTGCCTTAGGATGCTATAATGAACCCAGACATGATGGCGCTGGTTTTATGACGTATTGGGGACTTCGGCAATAAGTACAAAGCAGCAATAGTTGTAATTTTGGCATGGCTGATGACAGAAAGAAACATTGTTGGTATCTTCTGTAAATAGAGCCCTTCCTACTCTCTGGCACAGTATCCCAAGGAAAAAAATCGCTTTGCGTTTGGTGTGAACACAGCATAAGCGATTACGTCATCAATAATCTATTGAAAAATAGATAAAAAAGACACAATGTAGTTTAGGACCCATAAAATACAGTAGAAACCTGAAAGTAGAAAATGTTCAGGTTTTAGTCTTTACACACCTGCACAGTCAAGAGAAGAGGTCTAATCAGGCAGGAAAGTGAAGACACCTGTGAGGGTGTAACATGTAGGGGTTTATAGTTTTTAGATAAACAACATGCAGTTTACAATGTTTTACAAAAACAGTATTTTACAACCATTTTGATTTGCTGCTGGTAAGCGCTTACACTATTTACTGTTATGTTTATGTATCACGGTCATCTTTTCAATCCTTCCTCTACATAGCAAGGCTCTTTGTAAAATTCACTTGGTTATATCAGTTTGCTGTAATTATTAAAGGGCAAGAGACAGAGCCTAATTCACAGCATGATAACTTTAATAAATAATTACAATCCTAACAGGATTTAGGAAAGTAGCTTGAAGAAATAGCTATTTTAGATAACCTCTTTTCTGTCTGCACACACGCACACACATTCATAGATTCAATAGTATTCATAATAATTTTGACATAGCACATAGACATTTATCTTGCACAGTGATGCTACTCCTCTATAGGGCTGTATCTTATAGAATTGTTGCATATATAAAAGTCCAAAATTGATGTTTCTTTCTATGTTATTTGGACAGTATAAAAAACAACTGTGCCTTGCATGTCTTTTCTGTATTTCATTGGTTGCATAACAAATTGTTTCAACAGCTATGCAACCATTACTGAATCCTCTGCTTTGAGTGTCCTGCCTGCAGGCTGCCAGACTGCGCAGTCCAAGAAAATTGGATGTAAAATGTGCTTTTGGATCCTCTAACCACATTATTGAGTTGAATCATAGGCAAGAGACTGCCTCTGATATTCAGAAGAAGTATATTTGACAATATTGTTACTAGTCATATTATTATTGCCCCATTGGCAGCCTTGGACATGAATGCTTTTTTTTAATTCCAAAATTCAAAAGAGATGCAATTGAGACCCACTATTGCCAATAACAAGATTACAGGTCCAACAGTCCAAACCATGAACACATAATTAAATGAATTACAGTAAAACAAATATAAATATCAGTGTTTATCCTAATTTCATGCCCTGATTTGTTTAGCAGAAGAGTGTGAAACTCTGGACTAATTTTTGAGCCCTTTGTTAATTAATATTTCTGTTTTGGTTGATATTATCGAAAGACTGAGAGCTGATATTCTAAACAAAACCTGCTCCACCTGGTGCTCCTTTTAAAGAAGCAGTTTGAGAGTGAGACGGTTGAAACCAAATGAACCTGCCAAATGTTTTTTTTTCATTGTTTGTCTGGTATAATGTGCATTAGATGACTCTTAATCCAATGGCAAATGCTGGCCAGGCAGATGTTATGTTCTGGAGACGGTATGAAGTTTCTAGGAGTGTTTTCTTACTAAAATATGCATTCAAAACCACACTGAGACCATTCAAATTAGAAAACATCAAAGGAATAGAAGTGAGAGATAAGCCTCCTCATATTTGAAGATCCAATTGTTTATTTGACAACTCCTGCACGGTAGTCTGCACACTACACAGAGTTTGTGTGATTGACTACCAAGTGGCAAACAGCATGGCAGTCTTTGTCACGTCATTTTTCATAGCAGGAGTGACAGAGGGACTTTTGTATGCAGGCACATTGTGCTGCCTATATGGCATATAAGATATAATCATTTGTTTTCTATTATGTTACATTTCTTCTTGTCTTGGTGGCATTTTCCATATGGCTTTACTGTAGCCCTGCTGTACAGATAATACTGCAGAATGCAGTCTTTTTGCTCCCTCTTCAGTGCATTCAAAGATCTTTATCATATTTTATTATATTTGAAAAAATGTCAAATACCATCTGTAAAATGCTTCAAATATGAAACGTTTGCCTTAACCATAACAACCTTTCTGTCAATATAGAACATCTTGATGTGATCTTAAATGTCAAGACTTGGCATTATTTATCAAAGCAATCAATAGGTGATGTTAGTCTAAATGCATATATTTGAAAGACAAGAGCAAGAGCACTCTATGAGTTACACTTTTCCCTCCTTATCTCCCCTATTGCTCTACTTATTCTTATGAGAAAAGAAAAAACGTTTTCAATTTCTTGTAATAACCAGCTTTAATCAAGATAAAAATGAAAATTTGTCACAATTTGTACTTCTTGATCTAATTCTATTTTATTTGCTAAAGTCAATGTGTGCTTCAGCTGTATCCTTTTCACACAGTGAGATTCAACACTTACCCTCACTAAGAGAGTGAGATGTTTCCTTTCCCTTTGTGCATTATGCTTTTATTCTTCAAAAACAATTTGTAACAATTTGCCCAAACCAAGACTTCATTATCCTGTTTTCAGGGAAAACTAGGACTATTATATCCATGCTAAATGACATTAAAAAAAATCTCTAAAAACATAGTTGCACTTGATCGGAGCAATATAACCCGAGAGACAAAGCAAAGCAATTAGAAAGGAGGAACGGGGGAACTGAGCTCATTTGACACAAATATGAGGATTTTGGGACCTTCCACAATCTCGCTTAGTTGCAGAATTAATCTATGTTCTCTGACCAGTGACTGTCAAAACCTCAAAAGGCATTTTGCTTGATTAAAGCAATTCAACAAGAAAAAAATATACTTTAAAGTGTTTTGGATGTCAAATGTGTTGGAAACTTGAAAGCCCTGCATATGAAAGATATTGTGTCCTGCTAACGCCAAGAACACTCTTACATTTACATAAGGGTAGGTGATCAAATTTGATCTCCTGCCTGAGAAACCTCAAAGCAGTTGTTTTGGAAAATGATATTCATAAAAAGCGGTGAAAAACAGAGTTTCTCTTAATCAGAGTAATGATGACCCTGCAGGCAGAGCAGAGCAATTAAAGGAGAGTCCAGGGGAGAGATGAGAACTATTAACAGCCACAGAGGACCTTCTCTCTCCCCGTTTTACTCTTTCTCTCTCTCAGCCGAGACTTACAAAGCTATACACTGATGAAAACATAGCTGCAAATACTGAAAAAGCACTAATTACAGAGAGAGGGGGGTTCTGGGAGCGGAAAGGAGGGGGAGAGAGATGAAGATCCCCTGTGCTTCAGAGACATTTCCTGTCCAATTTAATATGTTGCATCAGTTATTTTTGATCTGCTGTTTCTTGCATACAATTGTACATTTTTACATCAAGTCCAGGGTTTGCTGATTGAACCCAGTCCAAGTCAAGTAAACTGGAGTAAAACAGGAAACTTGGCAACGGTAGGATGTTCTCAAAAAGCCTCATTGTCAGTGAGATAATGACCATGGGTGCTATGTTTTCTGTGAGTTAATGTCTAATTATTACTAATTATTGAATTTATTGCGGCTGAGAAAATACTAATTGATAATTGTATGTGGCATAAACTGATTTTTTTTTTCTGGTTTTGTCTGAGAAAAGAGAGATGGGTGAGACCGAGTTGGGTTCAACAAGAAACACATTCATTTTATGAAGGGGAATCTTTTTGGTGTAGTTAAAACACCAGATTGATAGATTTCCCCTTTATGCTGGTTTGTTTCAGCTGCTAACACCACAAATAACTGTACTGCAACTGCCAGAAAAGTTTAATTTTTTTCTTTTTGATTATTTTTGGGGGCTTTTTTCCCTTTATTTCAGAGTGACAGTGGATAGACAGGAAAGGTGGGAGAGAGATGGGGGATGACACGCAGCAAAGGGCCGCAGGTCGGATTCGAACCCAGGCCGCTGCAAAGGCCTCAAGCCTACATGGGGTGCATGCTCTTACTGGGTGAGGTCACCCCTCAGAAAAGCTGTGTTTCTGCTGTCAAGTGGACCAACAATGGTATTATGTTATTATTATGTGACACAGATATGTGTCTTTTGTAATAATTACAGAGCCACATCAAAGAAGGGTTCTGCTCATTATGGCAGTTAATATGTCACATTCTGTGGATCACATGCATCATCTCATACCTCTGATTGTATTTTCTCTACCACTAAAAACCAGATTTGTCATTTTCATGTCTACATGTCTTGGAATACTTTCCTAGTCAAAAATCAAGGCTAAAAACTATTTTTTGGGGGGCCTGTGCAAACTGGGCCCAAGCCTACAAGCACTTCGTTTTTCTCGGAAGAATGGTTATTTGTTATGGTTTCAAAAATTAAAGTCTACACAGTAAATGCATCACTGCTTATTTTGCCTCTACGTGGATGGACAAACTTGAAGAGAGGGTTTATTTCTTGGTTTAAGATGGTTTTGAACTCCCAATATAATTAAGTTTGTGGTTTAGATGGATACCCCTGTGCCAACTTACAAGACACAAAATAGTTTTGGTCATCAGTCAGTAAACTTAACCAAATTGGGCGGAGAGACGCAGGGAATGACAATGATCGGACAACAGACAAAGAAAGCACAGACACTAAATACACAAGGTAACAAGGGTAGTAACGAGAGACAGGTGACATGAGGGATGACGCACAGGTGAAACATATCACAACCCATTCTCATTCTTGTAAAATAAGGACATTTGGACAGTGGGTGTCAGCGTCTGATGCAACGAAAAAGGCATCTTTCAGCGTGTTTGTGTAACGCACTGGGGAGAGCAGCAGTTAGATAGGATTTAGCTGGTAGTATGTAAGGGTGAATTTCCACGTTAGGAGGACTGATGGGGTGGTGGATGGGTCAAACAAACACAGGACTTTCACCAAGGAGAGTGGGGTTCGCGTCCTGCTTGTCACGCTTGCTATAGTCTCTTTTTTCTTTCCTCCCCCGTGTCACAGAACCGTACGGCCACCCACGACCCTTTCCTAAACCCAACCATCCCGTTCTTCCCGTGTGTAACGGAACCGTATGCCAAAATGGACGTCAAAAGGGACGGCAATAGTCCCGACCAAGCACGTTTACTTCTAGCGCTAAAGGGACGGCGCTGAAGGGACGGCAATAGTCCCGACCAAGCGTGTTTACTTAAAGCACTAAAGGAGACTTTTAGCGTCAATAAGAACGACAAAGGCACCTGACCAAGCGTCCATATTTTATGAGATGAGTGTGAGAACGTGTTGCACATCAGGGCAGGGCAGACAATCACAAAGGCGGGAAAACACAAGGCAGGAAAGAAAACAAGACATGACACAGGAGAAACAAAAACTACAAAATAAAACAGGAAACTGAAGCATAAAAACATACACAAGAATGGTACTGGGAAAAACAAAACAGATAACACAGAACCGAGCCATGAAAAAGAAATGAGAACAATACTGCAAAACAGGAAACGGTGAACAAATGACAAGGAAACCAGCAAACAGGGAATGAATAAAAAAAACCACAACCATAATATTCCTCTAACATACAAAGGTCCAACCTTGGTTCCATAGGTCAGTGCAGTTAGTTTAAAAAGCTAAAGAGACTAATTCTAAATTGCCTGTGTAAGAAAGGTTAACTCAACAGGGTCAAGCATCAGCATTATTTAAAATGTCACTGATATGACGAGGACACACTTCTACAGTGTGTGTGTTTATGTCTGTGTGTGAGAGTGTGTTGGCTCATGAGCAACCATGGCAGTGGTATAGAAGAGCTATCATGGCCTGGCCTTAAAGTCACGTTTAATTGGTGTATTCCCTCAAGTAAATAAAAAAGGTGACATTTTCTCCTGGTGCCTGGACTGGAATGTTAAAAACCGATGGGCCGAGGTCCCTGAAATGTCAAGGAGGAATAATTTCCACCACATACTCTGCCAGCTTTTGTACCTTGCCCCTGCTCTGCTCTGGGAGACTCAGAAAGGTCATCTGCACGTTTGACTCATTTCATGTCAACATTTGGCTGAGAATCAATGGCAGCTTTTCGTGATCAAAGATAAGTAGGCCACTGCTAAATTCTGTCCCGTGCTTGGTGCAGAGTACTTCTGTACTTGATGCAATGATACTTTAAGGCTTTGATGTCGAATTTCTACCTCCTTCTTGCATCATCCATGGTTAGGTGTTTCTATCACACACTCTCACAAATACACAGAAATACAAACAAATACACACACACACACACACACACACACGCACACACACACACTGCAAGCCCCCCTGGCACAATAAACAACTTTAAGCACCCTGGAAAACAAACAGATAAAAGCACGCCTTTGACATGAAAACATGACAATTTCCCTCTAAGAGCCTCTTAGAAAAATAAGATCCTGAGAGAGAGAAAAAGGCTTTACAGACAAAAACAGACATCATTGACTAAATCCATGTTATTTATCATCTGGCATAGCTCTGTGGCCGGCTTTAGGCCAATATGCCATGAATTACCTGCTGCAACATCAAAACACTCTCATGTAAGCATTCAGCCAGTCTCGGCCTCAAAGCGTCTTAACAGAAGCAGCATATTTGTCCATTGGCTCGTAATGAAATGATTTCAAAAACCAAGACTAGAAATGTTCAAAGTGTTCTCTTTCCCTCTCTTCATTTGCCTCTGTCTCTCTCTCTGTGTTTAATGGCATATTAGAGAATGCTAATCAAATCCAGTTTTGATGCATTCGTTGACGAGGGTTTATACTGTTTTATTTCTATAAGGGACTTAACATTCATAATAGATTAGTAACACCTCTCCCCCTAATACCTTCCTTGTTTTAGGATTTATAACTTATGTATGTTATGTATGTTAGGTTATGTAGGCTGAAGCATAAAGTGGAGGCTTTCTCAACCTTTGATGTCAGTGTTGTGGAGGTTGATAATCTATGTGGATTGCAGAATTCTTCTGTAATAATGTGCACAATCACCTTACCAAATACAAGAGGTATTTTTACATCAAAGCTGAATAGCTGATGTACCCCATGATGTGATGGACTCATCAATTCAATTTAGAGTTTGTGTTTAAAGCCACTGCACAATAAAATAAAGGGTGTCAGATTAAAAATGTAAGTATCAATGGCAACATGAGAGGAATAAACAAGAGATTAAGGAAAAAAAGAGCTAAAGAGTGCGATCGTAAAATTAAATAGTGGAATTGTCTCACTGTAAACACCTTGCAGCAGGTTCATTTTCTATCCTAAACACAGCCAAGCACTGTGATGTCACAGTAAACATTTGTAGATGATTTTTTAGGAGGCAGGCAAAAAGAAAAAAACTGATTGGAAAACACAACCAACTCCTGACTGAGTCAAACTCCATCGGTGCTGCAAGGAAATGCAAACAAACCAATTAAAGAAGCCTTTTGCAGCAGAGCCTGACATTTAAAAGCAATAAACAATCAAGCAGATAGACTGCCCCCAAAATTAGATACACACACTAGAGGTCTATTATCTCATCTCCCAGTTAACAAGCAAGTGCTTGATTAACAAACAAGCTGCTTAACAAGCTCTGATTGTTTAACGATGGGTTGCATTAGGGGGATGATTTTTAGACTGATGATTTATTCCAATCTGAATGGGACAATCTAGATGCCATCAACGGATCACCATTAAATTTGCAGTAATGACACTTCTTACACGTGCATCTTTGATGATGTTATTCTGGTCATAATACACCCAAACGTGACCTTAAAGTAACTATGTGTGATCCAAATGTTAAAAGATGGGTAGTCCCTCAATCAACATTCAAAATTCCTAAATTGATGATTGATCCTTTAATTCAAGGACTAACACAACAGCAACATGCTGTTCAGTGTTTTAAAATTCTGTTTAGATTTGTTTCTGTCAGGGTGGGTTTTCCCTTAATACAATTTTGAAGTACACGTTGGAGCTTTGATATACTGCATGTGGGTAAGGTATATGTTATGGTGTATAGCACACACACATATACTATACACTGTGATCATCATAAAGTGCACTCACTCAAAGAACCAAAGTGTTGCAACTGACATATTTTTGATTGTATAAACAGCAGCCATTGGAGAAGTTTGTACTAAAGTGTAGCTTCTGAAGCCCCTTTGTGTTCTTTTCTTCTTCTGTTCTACTGTTTACCATCAAACAGACCAGTGACCATATGCAGTAGAAGGCCAGTGGGGTGAAAGAAAGACAGAAAGGGATGCCTTAAGGCATTTCAGCTACTCTCATCGCTCAGTTATGAATCAGTCAGTCAATGTCAGATAGCCAAGACAAACACTGTATGCAGGGTTGAATGAAGAGGAAAGAGACATGAGCTCTCCAGAAAGCCTCATTTGAGCTATTTCGGGGAGCTCTAAAATATTGTATTTTTTGGTGCCACTGTTTTTCCTATTTTTGTTCCTAAAATTAAAAAAAATATGCTAATATTAAAGCACTTGTCAATGTGTGTGTTTGCACACACATTTAAATTGGGGCATTTCCTCCGGAATTTTCTACTGTGCAGCGAGCATTGAGTGTTGGGTTTAAAGTAACTGTAGAAAAGTTATCTTGCATTATAACATGGTCTGGGTTAATACTCGATTCTGATTGACTGCAGGGTGTCCATTAAAAAGAATGAAATGAATGCACTACATTAAAAGAAAAAGAAAATTTGAATGGTGCTTCAGCACCTCGTCCTCTGAACATCACATCATGGCGCTAACACAAACTGCAAGAAGTAAGTGCTTTGTTTCACAGTGAATTATGTTATCTCACATCTTGTTCTCTGTTCAGGTCGCTACTTCAGGCTGCGGCCGACAGCATGACGTATAATTGTTCGTGAAAATCTTTCTATTGTTTTGGGGACAATGACATGGCTGGATAGCTAGCTTTTCTTGTTGTTAAACATACTATCAAATTATATTTACTGATTGCCAACTGTACACAATGTTATTGACTTTGAATCTTGCTAGCATAGCGTTAGCTTTCTGGCTCGTAGCTGTTTGAGCTAAAGGGTTCTATGAGCTGAGTGGACTATATAAATATCTCCCTTTGCAAAAAGTGGCAAGTCGTATCTAAGGTCTGTCCTATTTACTGGAGCAGTGAACAAAGTTTGCAAAAGAACCTTATGGGATGGGAATGAATGTTCCAGGTATTAGTCAAACCCTCAGACGTAGCCAGGGAAACAGAGTTATTGTTTGGAAAAACTTTAGATTTTGATTGTAAAATGAATTAAAACATAAATTAATGTTTTAAAAAAATAAGCGGGTTAATGCACTTCGAGGTGTCCATTGTCAGGTATTAATGGATTTCCGCTGCTCGTCGGGCAGTTAACGCCTCAACGTCGTCCATTAATAGCCATCAATGGACACCTCGTCGGGCGTAAACCCAGCTGTTGGTTCATAATTGTCATGGGATGCAGCCTAGGCCTGGTCTGTTTAAGAAATTGATGCAAACCATTGCCTGTCCACATGTGCATTGGCATTTCTGTTGTTTCTATACCAAGAGCTATTATAAAAAAAACATTGTGGTGAATTCGTTGTTGTTTTTCTTTGTTGTCCCAGGCTAAATATTATCTGTATAAATTCAATTATATAGTAAGTTTATTATATAGATACTGTGCATGTGTACAGTCCCCAAGTGTTTCTCACGTCTTCAAAATGTCCTGCCCTTTTAGATCTGCCAATATGCACACGCTTCTGCACCACCCCAAGAGAAAATGTTGGGAAATCATCCTTTTCCAACAGCAAAAGACCGACTATACAGTATGAACAGAGTAGCCTACTTCTATAATCAAACGTGAAATGTGAAAGCAACAACAAAGTTGTTGAGATAAAAATAAGTCGGTTTTGTAATTTCGGTGACGATATGGCAAAGTATTAGAAGAGGAGAAAAAATGTGACATATTGTGATTTGTAGGAGTTATACCTTACTGCACTGGTAATACTAATTAATCATGTTTGTCACAACTGGAGGATAATGTTTTTAATTGCTACTACCTTCAGTGGCACCGAAGCCTGGCCTTGAGGGACCAGGAGTACGTCTGTATGTGTGTGACGTGTGTGTATCTGAGAATATGTACTAGATGTTTATCTGAATGTGTGCTTGCATGTATGTGTTTAAATGCACAGTGGCTCTACTACAATAATTGCAGAAGAGTTGTTTGTGTGTAATGTGAGTCTCCAACTTCAAAGCAGGGTAAAGGGATATTGCAATGTTTAATTAGAAGCTATAGGTCTCATCTCACGAGACTGTGATAGAAATATCAAATATAACCTTGTGGTACTGTATTATATACTGTAGTAGTGTACGACTGACTTTAGGAGGTTCAGAAAACGTATTTAAGTTAAAATGATGTAGGTCAACGGAAGAATATGCGCGTAAAATATAAATTTTTCACTCAATAAAAATACTGTATCTACCTGCCATTCACTATTCTTTTCTCCTTTACTGCATGGTGTTCCTTTCCACACATATTAGGGACCCTCACTAATGGAACTCACCTCTCTCTCTCTCACACACACACACACACACACACACACACACACACACACACACACACACACACACACACACACACACACGTTTGTTTCACTACACTTTGTGGGGACCTGACATAATGCATTCCCTAGCCCCTTACCCTAACCTTAACCATCACAACTAAATGCCTAACCTTAACCCTTACCCTCACCCTAACCATAACATAATTCTAACCCTAATCCTATAACCAAGTCTTAATCCTCAAACGGCCCTTTGAAGTTGTGGGGTCCAGCATTTGGCCCCACAAAGCTGTCCGGACCCCACAAGTATACTGTATTCCTGGTTTTTGGACCCCACGAATATAGTTAAACAAGAACTCACAAACACACACACACACACACACACACACACACACACACACACACACACGTACACGGCACTGGCCCCCTTTACTAATGAACCCAACCTCAAACACATTTGCATCTTTCTGAATTAGCTTGATTATTTCAGGGTAATTAGCATAAGCGTATGGAAATTAAATTGGCTATAGTGGCATGGTGGCTTCAAGGTGTTTTTCCATGTGATGTGTGGGTAATGGGCTGCATTTGATGATTTCTTACAAGATTTGCATTCATCTTGTGTAGTGTAAGGCTGAGGTGTTTTTAGATGCCAAAAGCTTAAAAGGGCTTGCAAATCTGATAGAAACTTTATTGAATAATATTCCATATTAATTTAAATGCTAGCTAGTCATAGCAAATTGATTACAGTTTTTTCCAACTGCATACACAAAAAATCTTTTCATGTCACACGATTTTTGAAACCTCTCACTCAAAGTGCAAAATTACACAGCAAATCTCCAAAACCATAAGCTATTTCTCAGCCTTTCACTCAGTTTTCAATTGCATAAAACACTTTTTTCAAAACACTACACACAATTCTCTACCTAAGACACAAAAATCTAACAGGAAGTGACTCGCTTTCCTTTTCTAAACACAACCAATCAAAATGCTACACTTACAGTATTTACCAGGGCACACACACTCCTCACATGTGCAAACACATTATGTCATAACTTAACACTAACCAATCACTGCTTTAGTATAGGCCTATGCAGAGGTCAAAGGTCAGATTACCTGTTTTGAACAATGGATGCCAACAATAGACAGAGAGCAAGAGGAGGAGGAGGGAGAGACAGGGGACGACAACAAGGAGGAGGAGGAGGGAAGAAGAGGAAGGAGAGCCATCTCTGATTAGATCAGGGCCATACTTATTCATCACATGATCAACCACGGCTTGACCAACAGGAGCCCATCTTGAGTAGCTTTACAATGGCGTCCATACTTCATGCAACTATCTAATGACTATTTCAGCATTACAAATCAATCAGACTTTGTTTGTGCATACAATTCCCCGCCACGACACACAAGCACACACACACACACACACACACGCACGCACGCACGCACGCACACACGCACACACACACACACACACACACATGCATATTCTTTATTCTAAAAATGATACCTTTGGTTTACATATGTTTGTAGTTTTGTTTTCTTGTTTCATGCTACTGTATACAACACTGTGATGTTTTGTCCAATAAATATTTTCTGTTTTACTGTAACAGTGCATTGTTGTTTACAGTGCACTTTTCAACCCCTCTCAGTAGATTACTTTCTCTCTAGAACATTGTAAATGTAGATATAGGCCTATGAAAGACAAAAGAGCTTTAGATTTAGAACAACAGTGTGTACATGGTATATCCAAAAATTTACTATTATGAAAAAAGTGTTTGCCGTTTGATGCAAATGCTTCATTTTGAGATGTGTTTATGGTATTTTGAATGCAGTGTTTCATTTTGAAGAAGATGTGAGGCATTTTGCATTTTGTGTGTGCAATTTTAGGAATTGCGTCTAGAGTTTTGAAAAAAGGAGACATAGTTTTGAAAACGTGTGTAAGCAGTTGGAAAAAACTGTAATATGATAGAGAGTTCAGGATTTTCAGAAAAAGTTTGACCATAGATTTACAAAATGAAACAAATGTAGTCATTTCGTTTTCCAGTAATGTGTTTAGAGTTAAGAGGCAGTGTGTCATATTCCTTCATCGCTACCCATGATGCCCTCTGGTTCTACTTATCTACAGTGGTAGGGGCCAGAAATCCCTCATACACTAATGACCTAGCCATGGATTATTAATTAATGTGTTCAAAGTGCTCTCTCTGATTCTAACCTCTGGACCACCACCACCACGACTAATGTGAACCCTGTGAACTTCTATTATCTAATGTTCACAAAAGGCAGCGTGTGATGAAAGGGAAATATTATTTTAAAGTTTCTTTTTTCTTTTAAGAATTTAGAGTGCTCACTGGTCATGTTAAGTAGCCATGTAATTAGAGGTATATTTCTAAGATGTGCCTACATGTACATGTTTTAACAGGATGATGAACATTTAATTAAGTTAATGGTGCCATCCCAGAGGCAGGGCATTCAGTGTCTTGCTCAAGGACACGTCATCAAGAATCAGTGTTTAAGATTTGTGAAGGATTAGACCCGCGAGTGACAATGCGAAATGAGTCACTCCTTATGACAAATCTTTATCATCGGAATGTGCACCTTCTCTCAGCTTTACAGAGTTTTATAGCGAAAAAAAACCCACTGTACTCTACCTGCTCATGTAAAAGATGGACACTGTTTGCGCCTAGCTGATTTTTATAATCATAACAGTTAGCAGCTAAAAAAAACCATTGATAAGCCACGTATTCCCCACAAGTTGGTATAGAGCTACAATTGAGTGAATATTGGCCACAACCACAACTTTAAATGAATGATAATATTGCTCCATAATCACTGATTGCCTGTGTTTTAACAAATAACCAATGTTGTTACTGATCTCAGTTTTTTGAATAGTTGTTCATTTGCCTAAAAATAGTGAATGCAATAAAAAGTGACAACACTGTGTAAAGTATGTGCCATAATCACTCCATGAAATTTGTTTAGGAAAAAGGTAATATAGCACTAATTTGTCCAAAAAAACATAACCAAAGGTTAAAAGTTGAACCAAACGTGTAAGCTTACGTTTTTTGGTCCATAATCTAATTCAATGAATCAAACAATGTTTAGGAGCAAACTGTCACATTGGCACAATGTTATTACAAAATGTGGTCAAGAGAGTGAAAAAACCCTGGCCACTGTAAGAGCGATTTTCCACTTACATTTACAAAGAAATCTACTCATTCACCATAATTACCCATGGGAACCTTTGCATTTACAGTAAAATATACATGTGAATAACTTCAATCATGGCTCAGTGACTCTCTCTGCCTCTTTCTTTTCCTCTGCTCTTTTACACACAGACACAAACATGCGTGCCTGCACACAGATATCACTGATATATGAAGCCGCCTAGTGCAATATATTGGGGGCAATGATAACATTTACTGTTTGAGCATGATACTTTTTCACAGAGAAGTGCTTTAGGTTATTGATGAGTCTCACTGTGTACCATTACTTATGAATGAAAAGAAGGCGATAGAGAAGAGAGAGATCGAGATGAGAAGAAGGTATGGATGTTATAGCCCCATCCCTTGAACTATATTTCATCAAAGCTCACGGCTGGAGAGTCATGGACAGCGCTCACAGGGCTTCCTTAACTCAATGTATACTTCTTTTTCTTAACGCCAGGGTTACTGTCATGTGCTTTCTCATTGATTTGATAGTCTACTTTGGTGATGACAAGAAAGAAGACAGCAGAGAGCAAGGAACTAGCATATGACAACACTTTAGAACTGGATCAACACATATATACTCACAAACATACATTATAGGATTACAATGACAACCATGTAAAGCTGTAGCCATAGAATATTTCTATTCACCTGTTGGGATTCCCAAGTGGTGGCACTCTTGCACTTGTTAAGAAGATGCATATATTTAAAATCTGAATAAAAACCATGTATTAGCAGAAAAATTGCTTAAGAGTTCTGCTGTTTCATCTTGAGGCTTCATAAATCACTGTTGGACAGATAAGTAGAATATATATATCTACACTTAGAAGTCTCATTCTATCTAGCTTTTGAACCAAGAGAAACGTAATTAACCACAGCAAAGTCATAGCTAATTGGAAAAAAGTGGGAATTATTTTAAAGTATTTCATGTCAGTGTAGCTGCATATTACATGTGAAGTTAAGCAGAACATCTACTAGATAATTCACTTTGAAGGAAGGAGGATGGGGGAAAAAGACAGACAGGGAGAGATACAGTACAGTATATGGACAAGATAGCCCAAGAAAGGAAGTGAAAAAATAAATAAATAAAGAGCAGAAACAGGAGGCAAGAGAGCATATACAGTATGTGAACATCTTACATGCATTTTAACCAATAATTTCAAGTCTGATTAATTATCACTGAAATGTATCTGTTTGTAGCAAAAAAAATATTATTTAATTATTGTCCGGCCTCCCAATCACACACACTTCTGAAAAGGGAAACTCTTCTATGATGGCAGCGCCCTCTCAAATCTAAAGCTGCTACAGAAGCAGAGTAAAGCATCATAATCACTGCACAGTCTGATTACTATGACAAATACAGCCTCATATTCTAAATATGTTTTTATTAGGGCTGTCAAACTATTATTTATTTTTAATTGCAATTAATCGCTGAATTTCTATAGTTAATCGCAATTAATCACATATTTTATCACATGATTAAAATTCTATTATTTTGCATTTCACAACAGTTTTTTAAGTACATATTAACAATCGAAAGCAATTATTACCAGTGGATCTTGATTGGGAATCAAAGGAATGCAAAGAAAGTTACTTTATGAACTTGATTTTAAGATTTGTAATTATTTATTTACTGTGTAAACAAAAGGAAAATGTGTGAATCTGTCATTATTGCACAATTCCTCCAAGTACCTAACAAAAAAACTAAAAATCCATATCCTTACCAGAGTCAATATAGTGTTTAGTAACTCCTAAATAATGGTGATTACTCACTGACGCCCAGTGATCACCGGTTAATGAGACAGCGTTTGCAGCACTTTGCAGCAGTTCCAGTTGGGCTGCTTTCTCCGTGTCATACAGGCTGTTTGTGGGGCTGCTGTCCCCCTCCACGGCAATGAGACGGGTCAGAACATGCCAGCCGTAGTACGTCTTTAAGACCCGAGTCATCTACGATGCTGACAAGTCTGCAGTTAGTTGCCACCCGTTTCGCAAAAGCTGTAGTAATTTTTGGGGATTTGGTTTCATCCACAGGTCGGCAAGTAGCACTCTGTAGCATGCTAGCGGGTAGCATCACGTTAACTGAACTATATGCTTAGCTCCGTAGGTGGTAGCTCAAGCTTGACGTGCTTCGGTGATATTTTAATTCGGCTTCACACAATGTGCATATGGCTTTCGACTTGTCTACGAGCCGTCCGGGAGTTTTGGAAAATAAAAAGCTCCATTCAGATTGTGTTGCTGCCGTCTTTCTCCATCATGCCTGCAGTCTGCAGCAGCAGGATGTGTTACGAGGAAGTGGCAGCTTGATGATAAGTAACGGTGCTGCAAAGGGTCAAAATAGTAGCCTGTTAGGCACGACGCAAAGCCAAGTGAAGTGTAAAATAAATTAATAAATGCCGGCATGCAATTAATGCGATTTAAAAAAAAAAAGTGCTCGGCCCTTAATCGCATCGCGATTAAGGCATTAATGCTGACAGCCCTAGTTTATATTGTTCAAAATAAGATAAGTTTAAAGTGATTTTCAGTTAGATTTGATATTTTCACTCAAACATTTTTGTTTCATGCTGCAAGAAATCACACACACACACACACACACACACACACACACACACACACACACACACACACACACACACACACACACACACACACACACACACACACACACACACACACACACACACACACACACACACACACACACTGTTGATTATGCACCAGCAACCTTCTATCAAATAAAACATAAAATGAACAGTCAAACTGAAATGTTTGCATTGCCAATGGTTTCAATAAAATCTCATCTCCAGTCAGATTTTTGAGTTATTGATTTTTATTTGATAATAACTATTTAAGATGGAAAGGGATTATGGCTTTATTCTATCATACCTAAATTAACGAGTAGAAGAAGACAGAATGAGAGGGGCAGCATTCAAGTAAGGACATGTACAACTAACCTCCAGCTTTATGTTTGTAATAGGAATAACAACGCTGTGCTGAACAGGCAAGACACCTCGAATAAGTGAGAAAAACAATTTTAACACAGGAATATGTGAAGCAAAAAGATGACAGAACAAAATCAGACAGGCATGAATCAACTTCTGGTTTTGAAAGCAGTTTCATCAAAGGTGAGAAAAAAAAAAACATTACTGAAGCTTATGTGCTCATTAACTGAGCCTCCTTTTATTAAATATACCAAATATAATAATACCTACATTTACATTTATAAAAAGTATAGCTACACTGTAAACCCGAATAAGTTACCAGAACTCAAAAAAATTGTGGCAACTGATTGCCTCACATTTTTTAAGTTGATTAACTTAAAATTCTAAATTTTCCGATCTTAAAAAGGTTGGATGAATTGCTACTTGTACCTTTTGATAACAGTTAAATTAAAAGTGCTTATTTAACTCAACTCAAATATTTGCAGTTACTCTGACTTACAGTTTTCTGTTTAGGCAACTCAATTACTTTCACTTATTATGACTTAAAGTTTTGAGTTTTCAAACCACAGGAATAAGTTCACAGAACTTTAAAAAAAATAAGTACACAACCACACCAGTTTATGTTAACCAAACTCAATGTTTATTAGTTTGTGTTGTCATTATTTTAAGTACCGTACACGTTAGTCAAATATGTTATGTTTATTTACTTAAAAACATGTGACTCAAAACTTAAAAATTTTGTGGCAACTGATTGCCTCACTTACATTAAGTTTACCTAACTTAACATATCTAAGTCATGAAAGTCTGCTTTTGAACAGTTAAATTTAAAATTAAATACAACAATAAATAAACATTTATAAATTAAAATAAAAAAGAATAAAAAAATATACTTAAATAAATTGTGTGTATATATATATATATATATATATATATATATATATATATATATATATATATATATATATAAATAAATAAATAAATTTGAGAGATTTTTAAGAAGAAAAACAAAAAATTCTCTGATTATAGCCTTTCAAATGTGTTCCTGGTCACTTAAAGGAACACGCCGACTTATTGGGACTTTAGCTTATTCACTGTATCCCCAAGAGTTAGATAAGTCCATACATACTATTCTCATCTCCGTGCGTGTCGTAACTCTGTCTGACGCACCCACTGCTAGCTGCTGAGAAACAGCCATCTTCTAACGAACCGTATACATACTGACAACTATTCTCAGAAAGGGTGAAGCACTGCTACTTCTGCTACTTGGGCGGAGTGATTTGCACCTGACAAGCCCCGTGGTGAGGAGCAGAGTTCGCCTGGAGTTCTGCAAGCAAATCACTCCACCCAAGTAGCAGTGCTTTGCCTTCTGAGAATATAGTTCCCAGTTTGTATACGGTTAGAAGATGGCTGCGTCTCATGTGACCTTGTTATTCGTACACGCTGTGACTATAAAAATCACAACATGTAAATAGGAAAATGTTGGTGTTATTTTGTCACTTATTAGGAGCATAGATGGAGCCGGTTACCTCCAGGATCTGTGCTAAGCTAGGCGTGGGCGCGTCAGACAGAGTTACGACACGCACGGAGATGAGAAGGGTATGTATGGACTTATCTAACTCTGGGGGATACGGTGAATAAGTCCCAATAAGTAGGCATGTTCCTTTAAGGCTCTAGGAAATAAATATCTATCACAAATTTCTGATATTGACCACACAGCTAATCAAATAGTCAGGAAAATAATCAGAGTAATCAAAAACAATAATAAATAATACCAAAATGAAATTATCGCTCGTTACAGCTATAAAAGAAAAAAAAACACTGCTTTTGGCTTCCTGGTTAATTCCGGAGTAAGGCAACAGGGCAATTTGGGTGAAATTTCAAAAATTCTATAGACTGTTTAAGAACATTTTCACTTAAAACTCTAAAATGTAAATGTTTTACATAACCAGTATCAAATGCACAGTGAAATGTGGGTTATCTTGCGCAGCCCACAGTGGCTAAGAAAAACATTAAAACATAAGCGTTACTTTTGCATTATATTAATGAAAACAAAGGCATATTGTGTAGTTTGGGCCTATTGGCTGAACAATTGCAAAGTAGTGCAGTAACTTTTTGAGGCATTATTTAGACAAAAGGACATAACTTTGAACTAGCCTTTTATAATGCTTTACCCTGCAGCCTTTTTTCAGATTAGTTTCTACATCATTAATTCATTCTTGAGGGTCTGCAACCTCGGTGGTAGTTTACCACTTTCTAGACCAAGTCAAATCTTTTGAGTGTTGGTCAGTACTTTGGGATAGCTGAGGTGTAGTGCATAGATCAGTCCAAAGATTACCAGGAAGGCATCGCCAAGTCTGGGGAGGCTGACCACGGCATCACTTTCAATGAAGACAGTGATTCTCACAGGGTGGTCGTGAACTGTGTGTCATGGTCACTGATTAAAGTAATGAGGCCCACTGCAACAACATCAAACTCTGGCTCATCGGACTCATCCTGAATGATTGAAAAAGAGATACTGGTCACAAACTAACACATGGAACAGAACAGATGACATCATTTTTCTTTCCTTAACCAAGTCCCATTGAAATCCAATACCTCTTTTACAAAATCGACCTGGGTCTCATTGTAAGAATTGAAAAACATAAGATCAATGTTCATGTGTTCATAAGATCCACACTTGAATCAGCCAAATTACCAGAGAATCTAAGTGGTGAATGAAACCAAGGACATTTACAAGAAAATGTTTTACTGAACATTGAATAAAACGCCAATACAGTTCCTTTGTAGTTAGTATTTAGATGAACTGTTTAGATAATACACAGTAGAATATGTTAGTGACTTAAGGAGACTCACTGTGCAGGTTCTTAAAAATCCGGAGACGTCCTCGCGCAGATACACAGGAAGGGCGTGGAGAACAGTAGTGTGCTTGGTGTGGATGTCATGGATTTCCTATTCAGATAAAAACAGAATTGTATATACTGAAGAGTTTACTGAACAAAGCTGATTTTAACCAGTCCAATCAGAACATATGACCACAAATAACCTGTTCACATCTTTAATGCAATCAGACTAATGGCAAACACAAAGTGGACTAATTGCAAAATTCACAAAGCTCATTTGAATCAAAATGAAAAAATTCAGTTTTCCACTGGTTCAACCTATGAAATGTGTAAAAATCTATTTACCTGTTCATCGTGGATTTTTTAAAATTTTAGCCAGAGCATCTGCTGTCTTCCCAGTTTTTGATGCCTTCTGTCTGAATAAGGTCATCGGTCGAGGAAGATGGCGGTCAAGCTCAGCATAGCATGTGTTGGGCAGGTTCTGATTTGTAATCCGCTGGAACTCTGCATACAACTACATAGAAATAACAGCAGGAGGAGAATACAGCAACAACACTTAAAAAAAACCCAGTTCAATTCGAAGAATCTAGCACACATTTATAAAGCAAAAATATCGGCCAAATGAGTAAGAATCACAATTTTCACTTTAAAAGAGAGAGCTGATCCATATTACCTCTGACTCTATTTCGAGACCAGGACAGAGGTCCATGAGCTCGTTCACTGGTGGGCAGGACATCACTATGGTCTGTCGGCATAGGGGAAATGTGGTCTCCATCATCGGTCTTCAACAATATTTGAAAGCAAATACAAAGCTAAGTAAAATATGATCTGTTCAGTGCCAAAGGTTAAATATCAATTAGGAAGATGATATTCGTGAATAGAACACATTCATGAATTGTTGACTTGAATACGGCAAAAAGCTTTATTTTGATCAAACAGGCAAGTAGAATAAACAATATGTGCATGTGGGAATGTGTATTATTTAGGGTTACCACACTAAAACATTGTCTGAGAAAAAAACAATTTAAGTTATCTTTATCACATCTCCAGTTATCTTCCTTAACTTTTTGAAACTGGAACAGAGAGATGCAAAGGCATAAACTGATCTGAAACTGAACAATTAAAAGCATTCAAAGAGTGTCAAATTATAAATACTTCCATTTATAAATGTTCCTTGTTAATTATCTTTTCATTTGAGCCCCAAAGTGTCAAGTTACTAAAGCCATCAAGCCAAATTAACATTACTGGAAAGAAAAGCAGCAGCACTTTAACCTTACTGCATGGTTAATCAACAATAATGCTATTTCTACAAACCAAAGCTTTACTGTTAAGGGTTTTTACTTTATTCATCTTTGTCATGAAAAGCAGCTTGCCTCCAGCACGGTCGTTTCTTTTTTAAAACCGACGCAGCACAAGTGGGCGGGCACGGGCAGTTGACTCGTGTTCTGTTATCTCCGTGTGTCAGACAGTCTGCTCACACAGAATTTAAAACGAGCGTCCCTAGAAGCTACAGAGAGCGCGGACTTGCAGTGTAGGAACTCAGTTTGAGGCACTATTATGTTCGTTTATGCTCTTTTAATATGATATTGGACCTTAGCGGTGCACTATTGAAAGTTCCCATCAACAAAAAACTAACTATCGCATATGAGGTGTCTTGTTAGTGGCTCTACTAACATACGAGGTGTCTGTTAGCTAGTGGTTCTACTAACATACCAGGTGTCTGTTAGTGCTTCTACTAACGACTAATTTTCTAACACCACCTTTAAGCGGGGAATGAGCGTGTGATTACTAGATTCATCCGTCGTAAAATTCTTCAGTGAGTCTGGTAGTGGTAGGTTGCTAGCTGTGCTGCTGGAGTGTGTAACGTTAGTGGTCGCGCTAAGTAGCTAGCTAGCTAGCTAGCTCTTTAGCAGCTAACCTATATCTGACAAGTTGCCAATCCCTACAAGACTCCCGTGATAAGCCGGTGAAGGGCGGGGGCTTGGAGAAGTTCTACACTCTCTGAGACAAACACATGTAAAAATGTATAAAAGAAGTAAAAGTGAATGAATATTAACATTCAAAACTTACAGTAAGTCCAGTGATGCTTATTGCTGCTGAGTAGGTAGTAACTTTTTGCAAGCCTACTATACTGTCTGTTGCTTGCTTCCCGCCTTGCTGCGTTGTTCAAACTTTTCCTCTTCTGTTTTTTTCCAAAGAGCGGTAAGGAATCAGTGTAGTATGCAAATTAGCGCCACCTTCTGCTTCGCAGGTTGAATCAGAGATTAACTCGGCATAAAAAATGATCCCTGCAGCTGCTCAACACTTAAATAAAAATAAAAGATATGTAGGCAAAATTAAACTGATGACAATAAAAATGCAAAAAATAAATACATTTTGTTCTCCACTAATGTCTAATGCATTTTAGACAATTTACCCCAATCAAATTGTTCTTATTTTAAAAATACAAAAAATAAATAAAATAAATACATTTTGTCTTCCACTAATGTCTAATGCATTTCAGACTAATTGCAATGTATTTATTATGATCAATTTTACTTATTTGGTGAAGCACTTTGATAGTTCATTGTATTTTAACATGTGCTATATAAATTAAGTTTATTTTTAAATCATCCCTATTTGAAACAATAGAAATAACAGGACTTTATCATTCATATTATGTAATTACTTAATTATATTAAGTTGCACTTAAGTTATGTTTTTAAGTAATGCTTACTTATACACAAAATAGTTCCATTTAATCAAAAATTATTAGTTAACAATACTCAAAACGGAAGAACATGTTACACCAACTTGACAAAATTAAGTTAGTATAATTTTTTCTAAAACTTTGAGTAAACACCACTTAATCTATTTAATTACTTTGAACGTTCGGGTTTACAGTGTAGTCAGTCAAAGTTGGGGGTGCTGAGAAAAAGTCAGTCTATGTAATGACGTCATACTAAATGCTGACCGACATTCATAGTTTTTGCATTATTTTTAAATGGCTAGGATAATTTATATTTCATAGTTATTAACAAAATGTTACACTCATTTTAGAACGTTCTACACTACAACAGACTGCAAACTTGAACACCATCATACTGTATGTCGAAGCAGCCACAGCAACCACGCAGTCAACAACACAGAACTAATGCATGAGAACTGCAGTGAGAGGAAGTGAGGCCGTGTGTGGATGCGGGCGAGAGATGTGACCCATAACCAGGTTATTATAGTTTATAATAATGCAGGACAGTGAGGATGAAGCCATTTCATTTTATTTACTCATTTGTTTATTTGTCAGGGACAATGCACAGCTTCTTAGCAGTACCAGAGTTATCTATAAGCTAATCTGTAGTTCCTGGGCAGAAATGATTTCATACAGGACACAAGTGTAAACCAAGAATATCCCAGGATAAAAATATTTAGATAATATATGTATTATAACAATAACAATAGGCCTACAAGAAAAGCATCACTTCCTGCGCCATTGACAGTGGCTTGATGTTTTTACAAGGTAGTGGTTGTATTTTTGAATATCACTAAGGAAGTAACAAACTAGTGCTTTCTTTTCATTACAGACATTAACACACAATTTGTATTCCTTTTGACACTGAAGTAATGTTGATTCCATCTGAGTATGGGCACCCTCATTGAGTCTGATTGAAAGGCATAGCCTATACAACCCATGCTACTGTACTGCACCTTATAAAGGAAGTCAATGAATACTCTGCTTTCAATATCCAACATATTTAACCACTTAGAAAATGACTATGGGCACATCTCACTGCATTTCTTCAAACCAGAGGCTTTTAGCTTTAAGGAAACCTCTCAATGTAACATACAGTGTGATGGCAAAAATAGCATAGCGATTAAAAGGGTGCAAATCAAATGCACCCTGGTTTTGTTTATTGTATGATAAGAGGAAAGGAGAAACATTAGCAAAATGAATCTCCTGCCAAACCAATACTCCTTAAAAAACCCTTTGATAAACAAAGACAATCTCTTGGACAAACTTTTTGGAAGAAGTCTAATTCAAAATATCACAAAGCTTTTTCTGGTATACATACATATCTTGTTCCATTACCAAATCTTCCATTTGCAACACAAAGCCATACTACCCATGTTCTATCTACAGTAGTTAAGGCCTCCAACGATGGATTCCAAACTATACGCCTGGTTTCAAAAGTTCAAGAATATGAAAAGGAGAAGAAAATAAGCCCTTTTAGCCTAATTGCTCTCAGTGGGAAGTAAATAGTTATTAACGTACGGCAAGCAGCAAGCAGGGATTTCAAACTGGGAGGGAGGTGGGAGGAGAAAGTTGGAGAAAGAGGAAGGAACATGTCAGGAGAGAATGAAAGAGAAAAAGGGGGAAGGAAAGGAGAAATGGCAATGGGAGAAAAACAGAGAGAAATAAAGTGGGAGAGAAAGCGGGCATCACTCCTGAGTGACAAAGCCACTTGCATTTTAGGATTCTCAGTTCTAAAACAATTCTTTCATGTTCTCCCTCTTCTCCTTGCATTCTTATTTATCTGTCTCTCCTATCCTCCGCACCTCCTCCACTCAGAGGAGTTGCTTGTATCCCCCCATCTTAGTTTCTCTCTCTTTTTCTTCCCTTTAATTTTTTTTTCTTTTTGAATAATTTACTGCAGCAGGGGAAAGTGCATTTATTTTGCGTGTGTTTGCGCTTTAAACAGAATGCTTAATGATTGCCGATGGGAGAGAGACTGCATTAATCCTATTTATGTTGAGACCTTTTAGATGTACTGACACCCGTGGCAGACAGGCAGGGCCCAGGCAGTGTGTGTGTGTGTGTGTATGTGGGGCATGTGGGCTCTTTCACCACATGCACACAAATGATCCCCCATCAGATCTGTGGGAAGAACCCCTCATTTGGTCTGACTGTGTGTGTGTGTGTGTGTGTGTGTGTGTGTGTGTGTGTGTGTGTGTGTGTGTGTGTGTGTGTGTGTGTGTGTGTGTGTGTGTAAGGACTAAAATGCCAGCTCTGTGCATATACCTCCACCCTCAATCAAGGCGAGGCCTTTGGGGCATTGCCCTACTCACTACAGCTCATTTGAAAAACCTTATGAAATTCACATTTTCTTCAAAGTAATGTATTTCATATTATTTCTGTATTCACAAATATGGAAACAGCTTTGAAAACTTGCATTTGAAAGAGTCACATATCATTGAATATAACTGCGTCTTTTAAAAATGTTTTCTCAGTGCAGTGTTTTCCTTTAGGCTCGGGCAAAAGAGAGAACTCAAAAGAATTAGCAATATTGAAAAAAGATAAATATTTCTGTTTTAATGACCATTTGATTTCTTGAAGTTCTTAAATTTATATTTGCTTTATAATAATATTACACATGCACTGGGCAATTTGTTTGTGCTTTAAATGCCTGAGCTGAGCTTAATTACAGACTGGAGGGTTTTATATAGACAGCTGTATTTAAATGCAAAGCAATTCAGAGCATTGGCATCATCAGACACAAATAGAAATCAATCATGCTCCTAACAAATAAAGTGCAATAAAGTGAATGACTTTGAAGGACAAAAATCTTTGTGATGAGCAGTAAAGTGTTAGCCTGGCATCGCCAGACTAATTCGCATATGCATATTAGGCTAGATCCTCTCAGTTCATTTTCAATTTTCAATGGGCATTATCAACGGGCACAGACCAAAATGCAACCAATCAGAGCAAAGAAACATGACCTACAACCAATCAGAGTAACAAAATGACGTAGCTCTGAGCGACACATGCAAGGAAAGGCGGTGCTTGATCCATTTGAAGCAGGACAAAAAACAGCTGCCTGGTCGCAAATTGTTTCTAATTACAGCTAAACAGTACACTAAAATGTGTTACTTTTGAGGTGAGAAATAGGCAATACAGTAGCATAATCTTGATTTGTATTTGATCAAAGTTTTGTAAGCCTGGTGCGCTGTGCTGGACATAGTATGCTAGTTTCGTATGTTCAGTAACTACATTTTGGTAAGCATGATGCTTTAGTCATCATCTTAAACCCGCTCCATGTGAGATAAACGGTTTTGATTGGTCTGTCCAGGGCCTGATTGGCTGGAAATCTGTCTGAATGTGAGGGGGGCCAAACATATCTGCCAGAGCAAATAAAACATGAGCTCACAGATTTGTCTGGTTTCCAGGCTAGTAAAGCGTAGATTAGCACTTTTACTTCAAATAATGAGGTAAACGTATTTTAGACAAATCCCTGTGAGCTAAAACGTTCAGATTTACAACCATTCTGAATACTCCGGTTTCAACAGTTTTTTTCTACTCTCGGCTAAGTCTCACGCAACTCTAACCCAGCCTTCTATGATTGGTCATCTGCTCCAAGTAGGCAGGAGTATTGTTTTTTTTAAGCCACTGCGGTGTTAACATTGTCCCATGTTACAATATGCTAATGGAAGTAAACAATGTCACCTTGGCTGCCAGTGTCGTTAAATTCTCGCCCCGGGTCACATCACTCCTGACACATTTTCTGTTAGTAGTGTAACATCTTAAATACTGTCTATGGTAACATCCTTGGAACTTCCTGTTAGAATGTTCTGTTTTACGGATGTCATTGAAGTGCACACCAGTGTAAATCGGAGGTAAAACAAATAAAGATGGCAGCGCCGGTATACGAGTAGTTGATGGGTAGTCCAGTCGTATCTTTTAATAAAAGATAACAGTAAACATTACAAGTAGCATTTGGTTTAAACCTTTATTTGTGATTTTGACTGTATAAATTGCTGCTGTATTCTATTAGTATCAACTGTTAACTAAAGTAGCTGGCTGACGACAGTAAACAATGTCATCTTGGCTGCCAATGTTGTTAAATTCTCCCCAATTCCTGGTCGCATTACTGCTGAAACATGTCCAATTGGGTAGTGTTTGGTTCAGAAGCCTTTATCTGCGATTTTTGACGGTACAAAGTGCTGCTTTGTTCCACTACAATCTAACGTTAGCATACTGCTAACTATTAAGTAGCTACATGCTAACGCGACATAGCTGTAATCTCGGCCAATGCTGGTCATTTCTCCCCAAATTCCGGTCACTTTACTGCTGGGACATGTCCGGTTATGTAATATTTGGTTTAGAAGCCTGTGTCCACGTTCGGACACCACTTACTGCTATTGGCCATATTCTGACACTTCCGACCTCATGCACTTTCCGGTCTTTTCGCGGTACTTTACGTTTCCGATCATCACCAAAAATGTTAGCAGAATTGATCTATACCCATCTAACAATCTACATATGAATTTTCATGTATGTACAAGGACATTTACATGTCTAATTAGTATATGAAAGTGACTTTGATTCTATTTTTACTGTACTGGAAATTAAGGAGCTTTTATTGCATAATTCAGAGTTGTTGAAGCATGTCATTTTATTGTGAAGGATGGAAGTACAATCCAGTAGTTTTGACTGCATTGATGGGACTTAATACCCCCGAAAAACCAGCAACAGTCCAGTGTTTACAGCGAGGAGATAGGGGTGTCCGGTTATGGGTAGCACACGGCTAATTCACCGGTGATAGCATACTTTAGCCAGCTCTTGGCGGAGGCTCCTTACATTCCAGGAAGCGTGCTGGCCAATCAGAGCAGACTGGGCTTTTTCGTGAAGATGGATTAAAGAGACAGGCGCTCCTACAGAGCGTCTCATACAGAGGGTGAATACAGGTGCAGCAGCCACGGGCAATATGAGAAAAATAAAGTGTTTTTTTAACATTAAAGCATGTAAACATGTTCTACTACAAACACAAAATCAAGTATAATCCTGAAAATGCTATATAATAGTTGCCCTTTAAAACAGCTTAAGTGCCATATATCATATACTCCATATGTGTGGATACATGCCGTGTGAAAAACAAAGAAAATGATTGGATTCAATGCTGACCCAAGTGTTAGGACTAAAAAAAGCTGTTTTGAGAATGAAGGAACAAAATATGGGTGCCGTTCCTTAACAGCCACTGTTGTAGCCACTGAAAGCATCACTTATTGAATTTATATTGCACGTTTATTGGAGCATCTAAAGGCCTTGTTCTTTCTAATACTTCACATATTCACCTTGGCAGTTATGTACGAGGCCATATTCAAAGTTTAATCTCACCTATTCATTCTCTTCTACCTGCTGCAGCACTTTACAAAAACTATTTCACAGCTTCGCAGCCGTGCTCACCCGCAGTGCAATAGGACGAAGGTCTCTGGCAGTGCTCTTTTAATTTACTTAATATTTAGTCTCATTCAGTCTTGGCCTCCAGTATTGCTTGATAAATTTCTAAGCATATGGCACATTCCTCTGCAGGTCAGCATATGGCAACATTGAATTTAGATTTAGTTAAGATTCAAAAAAGAAAGAAGAGAAAGAGAAAGAAGAAAACACTGTTGCTTTTCTTTTCCACCCCCCTCTCCATCCCACTTCTGCTCTCCCCTCTTCTCCATCCATCTGTCGTTTCCCATAAATGCTGGGAAAGTGAAAACAGAGGGAGAGAACAAAATAAGTGAAACATCTGATGAAACCCACGATGGTTTGCAGGAGCTGATAGCCCTGCAGTGTGTGTGACCACTGTGTGTGTGCATGTGTGCACATTTCCTTTCATGCGAGTCTGTGTGTTTTGTGTTCACACACACGTATGAGAAAGGATATAATCAATGGGCTTGTGATTTAGGTATAGAAGAATGTAATTCAATTTCTTTCAGCATTTAAGATAATGCGAGATGCGCAATTTTTCACCGCAGACTTTTGTGTCAAGGTGAGAGATTGAATGAGATTTCAACTTTGGTACTATGTCTATTTTAAAGAATTTATTTTAACAATGAGTTTGTCAAGTTAAATGCAGTGTGTGTGTACATAAGTAGATTGCAGCATACATTTATACAAAGATATTGGCTTTTTTGTCTTTGTGGTTTCTATGTCTGTGTGTGTGTGTGTGTGTGTGTGTGTGTGTGTGTGTGTGTGTGTATGCAAGCTTTGAAATCAACTTTATGCTAATCCTGTTCCACGCCTTGACAGTCTTAGTGAGGAGACACATTAGCATAACTAGCTAGTGCCGGGAACAACAGGGTTCTGCGTTGTTCTTGTACAGTCTGTACGTTTGTGTGTCATTCTGTTGTGGGAGTGTATGTGAGAGAAAAAAGCTTTAAAGAGACAGAATGTCAGTCTTCTCCCTCGTTTGCTCTTTCGCTGTGTGGCCTCTGCCTGCTGCCTGAGTCTCATTTACACCTACTGAGGTGTGGGATCTGGGAGACTGCCACACACATACACACATAGGAGACCTTTTCATAACCATAAAGCATATGGTTGAGAGAAGGTGCTTGACTTATAACTTGACCTGGCATTAAGTCACAGCCTTCATTTTCTCTGATCTGTCCTTTGTGTTTTTTTGCACTTGTTCCTGTTATAGAAAAGATTTAATAAGTGGGAAGGAAGATGGATAGATGTATGGATTGATAGATAGATTGATAAAAACCAGAAATGGATATTTATTTCTCACTTTCTTTGTTTTCTCTCTCTCTTTCTTGTTTCTCCCATCTCCTATTTGCTCTTGCTTGTTTGTTTATAACGTAGAGCCTAATTCCCAGCAGGACACTTTGTGGGCAGAGCTGACACACACACACACACACACACACACACACACACACACACACACACACACACACACACACACACACACACACACACACACACACACACACAACACACACTCTGCTGCTGGCACCCCACCATCCTGTCTGGGCCTGTCTATGTGTAGGGGGCGAGCTGTCTGTCCTCATCAGTGCCAACATGTCGCCTATATGTGCGCTGCTCCAGGGGGACCTGTGTATGTCTGAGTGTGTGTGTGTATCCGTCTGTTCAACCCTTTACCGATACCCAGTGACCATGTGCGGATAACAAAGCTCATTACACCGGTGACCCCAATCCCATTTGATTTGTGTATCCACATTGTATGGGCATGCATACACACACACAGACATATATATATATATATATATATATATATATATATATATATATATATATATATATATATATATATATATATGGAGACAATTTTGCATACATGCAGCTGGATGCAAATGTGCAGGCACATGGATACACCAACTTTTATATATTGAGCAACATGCTGCTGTATTGTGCAGCAAGCCTTAAAGATGTTCATTTACTTACTGTACGAACTGTACATTCAAACAAATGCACAGTTCCTCTATTGCATTGCTACAAGTTGTTTATGTTCAGGTAAACATTGAGTTTCTGCTTTGTATATAATAATATAATAATAAGCTGCATTTATGACCATTATAGGATGTCCTACATATATACTGAGTGGGTATTTTACAAGGTTTTCTGAACAATTTGTTTTAGTTTTGGTGCACTGGTAGACCACTTAGGCGTACAATAGGACAGATTTATCTGTTTCATAATAGGCATTCCTAAGACCATAAGCATAAACATATTTCAAGATTAAAAGCAGCAACATTGCACTAGATTTCTATCAAGCCTTACAAAAAGGTTCCATTGGAAACAGATTTGCATTGGATGGCCATGTAGTAAGATAAAAATCAAAGGTCCAGTCACAAATTTGATCTTAAATATCTACAAATGAAAGCAAATCTCTTACAAAGCTGGATTTTAAATTGGAAGTGGATTGGACTCAATAAAATGTTTTTACTTTTTTATTTCTGAACCTAGATATACACATTTCTTTCCCACTTCCCCTTGGTACAGCAGCTGCACATTGTTGTTGTGCTAGTCTAGTCAGTTTAGTATTAGTCTAATAGTTCTCAGGGCATTCATACATTATATCAAGCTTACCTACAGGGGAGTTCTGCTTAAAGGCACTCAGTAGGGTGAATGTTGCAATTATGGGGGCCTGAATGCTGCTTACCTAACAGGCAGTGTCAGTTTAATTTAGAAATAGAGCTCAACAGATGCCTGGTTAGCTCACCTGGTAGAGCAGGCACCCATATATAGAGGGTTACTCCTCGATGCACTGGCTGTGGGTTTGACTCTGGTCTGCGGCCCTTTGCTGCTTGTCATTCCCCCTCTCTCTCCCCTTTCAAGTCTAAGCTGTCCTATACAAATAAAGGCCTAAAAAATAGATCTCAATAGTCACATTTAAGTTAGTTGAATAAAAACCTAAATATTTACTTACTATATTTAAAGCCTTTTTCAAGTATTCTTTTTTCAAATTCCACAAGCTGTCTAACTCCAAACCCCTGTAGGGGTAATTGCCCTTCTCCCTTATCATGACTGGCATTTGCACATTATACTGACACATTGGTCCTTGCTGGCATTTGCTGATGAGGCAGAAGGGCAGTGTCATACACACTCAAGCACCCGGACACACACTCACACACATAAGGGTAGACTGCAGCACACGTTTATACAAAGATATTGGCTTTTTTGTCTTTTTGGTTTCTATGTCTGTGTGAGTATGAGAGGCAGGGTCTTCTATTCCCTGAGGCAGCAGTGCCGGGAAGTGTCGGAGCCGATAGTGAGTGCGCTCGGTAGGCCCCCTGAGCCACTGAACACTGATCTTTATGTCAGCTCAGAGAAATGGAATCACCCTTTTCTCTGTCAGCCATTCTTTGTGTGTGTGTGTGTGCATGGCAAAAGCAATGAGGAGACAAGAGCACTCGGCCTAGCTTTGAACTCTGTCACTTTGCCATAAGTCACTGCTTTATGCTGTCTCCATACTTTCTCCGTTTGAGATCTTGCCATCTCTGCTTCTCACTGCAGTTTACCCTTTATCTCTTGTTTCCTCACTCAAACTGTTTTCCTTCTCTATCAATACATTCCAGGGTCCTCATATTGCAGGAAGACTACTTGGTTGATAAAACAATACACCAAAAGGTGCATTTGATATTCTGTAATTACAGTAATAGGCAGCAGGTGTTTGTACAGACCCACACCTCTCCCTCAAGGTCTACGCATGTGGTCTTGTTACAACTTGATGCTCTAATCACCATTAAAAGGTGTTTGATCTCAAAACACATGGGAATGATCCACACATTGCAACTCCTTCCACTACTGAGGCATCAATTCCTTGTGATCCTGAGACTGGGTGGGGTTGAGACAAATGTACTGCCATCGTTGCTGTCAGTCAATCTACTGCAACATCAAAAGAATGCAAAAAAGATTGCATCCATTTTTTCAATAAAAAGCTGTGTGGCTTTCATGCACAAATGTTTCCATCCATCCATCCATCCATCCATCCATCTGATCTACTTACTCACCACATAATGGGGCTGGTTTCCTTGCTACAGCCCATTACCCTTTGGGCATTTAGTTGGAACTGTTTAGTTTTCCTCCAGTGAATACAGTAACAGTTCTCTTTCATTATCTAGCAAAGCGTGTCTTATGTCACTAAGGTGTGAACTCTGACTCCATGGACCTGAAACCCATCAACTCCAACATGTCACTGAAGTAAGGGATATCGATATTCAGCCTTCACTAAGACAGTCAATAATCATCATTCAGCCATTAACAGAACAATTTAAACTAAGATTGGGTAAAATGGGAAGGGCTGGTGTATAGTTTTACTCTGATCGATTCTTTTCTTGTGCATGAGTCATTTTTGCATATTGTTATATTGAGGTGAAATACATCATACTTTGTTGTTGAGTAGGCCTAATTCTAGTCTAGGTTTTCTGTTTTTCACACACTCATATTTTTCAGCCACAAAGTCCTTTTGTTGTTATGTTTTGCTTTATTGTTTTATTATATATAAACAGCATATATATATCTAATGCTGTTTTTCTGCTTATTTTTTTCGTAGTCCATTTTTATTCTAATATCTGTTCCCCGCCCTCTTGTGTTAAATCTCAATTTCTACAGCAGACCCTGATCAATAATGTTTTATCTCATCTCATGTTGCATCTTAAAATGGTAAAGATGTAGCAATAGGCACACATCTTGGATCAGTGTATGTTCCTGACTTCATGTGTGGTGCTGAAAGGTAGAGCAAAATGGGTCAGAATTGTAGGCACACTCACAAAATGTTAGAAACAAAATGCCCTTTTAAAACTGTGTATAAAAGGAGATTACAATTTAGTTGTAGTGTTAATAATTTGATGATACAGTGATAAGAGATGTGACGTGGAAGTTCTGTGGTAGATTCCATTTAAGATTAAGAGAAAATTCTGATTACACGTTTTTTTCATCTGATTTTTCTCTGTAACATACCTCTTACAAAGCAAACACTGTTAACCCTCCATAAAAAAACAACTCTCTGTCCTTTCCAACACATCCAGAAATGTCATTTAACAGCACTGTCCTTCATTTGAATATTTCTGATTATTATGCAGCTCCTGCTCTTACATATTCAAAACGGGGTTCTCAATCCAATTAAATGGGCAATGTGCTGTAAAGGCGTGGGCAAACATGATTGAAGGCAGAGCTTAGGATGACAAACAAGAGCAATCTGAGGGAGATGGAAACCGCTTGCTGTGACGTTAATGGAAGACTGTGTGATGATCACTGATGGAGCAATGGGTGGAGAATTGTATGTGTGTGTGTGTGTGTGTGTGTGTGTGTGTGTGTGTGTGAGAGAGACAGAGAGACAGACAAAAAGAGATAAAGAGAGATAAAGAGAGACTAAAAGGGAAGTGTGAGTATAAGGGAATAATAGAGCAATATGGGATTCTGGGTATAAGTTAAGAAAAGAAAATAAGTCTGAGAACATGTTTGTACAGATGCATATGCTTGCGAAAGGCACGTCCATGTGCTTCTCTGTGTGTCTGTGTGTGTGTGTGTGTGTGTGTGTCAGTCAATTTGCCCTTTGCTAGTACAGCATTTGATGCACCTGCTCTGTGTGCAGAGGAAAGAGACTCACATTGGACCTTATTTAATTTCACATTTAGATATGTAAGCTAAGCAGAGAGGCGGACAGTAAGTAATAACATTTTATTTAGAACACACTTAACAAACAATTTAAAATCAGGAACAAAAAGGCAATTAAAGTAACATCAGTATGTTATATCATCCAGAGAGAATGTTATTTGGAGGGAATTCTTAATTGGCTTGTTAAAAAGAGCCAAGAGTCAGAGGTGCCCTTTAGTCCTGCAGGCAATGCATTGTGTATGAAAGAATTGGTTAAAAAAAGGGATATGTATCTTGTGGAAATGTATTTCAAATAAGAGTTTATGCAATTATCTCTTGGTGTCTATAATTGTGTGTGTGTGTGTGTGTGTGTGTGTGCGCGTGTGTGTGCCTTCATCTGCCCTTGGTTCAAAACCCAATCAGTGTCTTTAAAATCCGTGCTCAGGAGCAGCCTGATGCTGTTCTGTCAGACTGTCTGTCTGATGAATGCCTTGGCGTCCCACTGGCTCGCTAAATATGCGCAGTGAAATGAGCTGAAACACGGGCCTTAATTAAAAAGTGGAGACCCACAAAGATGTGATTAAAGCAACGCTCAGCGGATTATAGTGACTAAAGCGTCTCCGAAGGCACACAGAGGGAGAAAGAGAGAGGGGGAATCAGAGAGCGGAATGAGTTAGTGATTAAGGCGCCACTTTCTGTCTTTTTCCTTTCATATTTTCTCTTCCTTTACATCATGCCTCATACAGAGCAAGTGATTGCCTTTTACTGACATTCTCAGTTACGGCTTTTCTACTGAATGAGATGTTGAACCTTGATCTCCATCTCACCTAAATGTATCTTAATCTCATGTAACTATTGATGTTAGCACTCTGGGTTCCATAAGGTTTCTCACTTCTCACTGTTATGAATGGCAACAATAAAATATGATTTTCTTTTTACAGGGTGGACATACAGTTACAGACAAGCTCCCTTATGCAGTAAGAGCATTTCTGTGATGGTGTGAGCTGTACTGTAGGGTGATTAACAATGTATTATGTCCTTTTCATGGAAGTCAGCACTCAGACGGTAATTATGCAGGCCCTTTTATCGCTTTGTTAAGCAGCCGCAATGATGCGCTTATTAATAATGTCAGGTTTATTGATGACAAATACTCTCTTCTCTCCTCTTGTTTAATTTTTTTGTTCTTAAAAAAACCCTTAACAAAAGTGAACGGAGCTGCATTTGAAAGAGTGCTGTATTAAACAATTATTCATGTCTTTCATGGCTCCTAACTTAAGAAAATAAAATGAGTCGCAAACTTTGTTTTTCCGACAAAGAAGGAAATAAATTACATTTATGAGGTAAAAGCGGAGACAACACCCAACTTTTACCACCTTAAAATAGTACTTAAAGCTTATTTTCTAATCTTCCTCTGCTCCCATTCTCCAGGATGACCTGCAGTATGTATGCACATACAGTGCCTTGCAAAATGATTCACCCCCCTCAGCATTTTTCGTGTTTTGTTGCCTCACAACCTGGAATCAACATGGATTGTTTGAGGATTTGCATCATGTAATCTACAGATCATGCCCACAACTTTGAAGATGTTTTTTTTATTTATTTATTTTTTTATTGTGAAGTAAACAACAAATAGGACAAAATAACAGAAAAAAGTCAATGTGCATAACTATTCACCCCCCTAAAGTCAATACTTTGTAGAGCCACCTTTTGCGGCAATCACAGCTCCAAGTCGCTTTGGATAAGTCTCTATGAGCTTGCCACATCATACCACTGGGATTTTTGCCCATTCCTCCTTGCAAAACTGCTCCAGCTCCTTCAAGTTGGATGGTCTGTGCTTGTGAACAGCAATCTTTAAGTCGGACCACAGATTTTCTATTGGATTGAGGTCTGGGCTTTGACTAGGCCATTCCAACACATTCACACATTTCCCCTTAAACCACTCAAGTGTTGCTTTAGCAGTGTGTTTGGGGTCATTGTCCTGCTGGAAGGTGAACCTCCATCCTAGCCTCAAATCACGCATAGAATGGTACAGGTTTTGCTCAAGAATATCCCTGTATTTGGCACCATCCATCTTTCCCTCAACTCTGACTAGTTTCCCAGTCCCGGCTGCTGAAAACATCCCCACAGCATGATGCTGCCACCACCACCATGTTTCACTGTGGGGATGGTGTTCTTTGGGTGATGTGATATTGTAGAAGTACATTTTAAATGTCCGCGGCTCAAGGCCAGATGACGGACTCCAACGCTTGCTGTAACTTCGCGATTGCTCTTCTTTTTTTGTTCAAAATACAAAAAGATTAAAAGTCATGAAAGAGTGGACACACAAGTTGAGGGAGTCAGATGAGAAAAAGAGCTTTAATGTGCACGAAAGTAAATCAACACAGGAAAGCCTGAGCAAGGTCCAGACATATCTTGCTAAAGATTCCTTTGTCTAGCTTCGCCTTATATCATCGAAAAGAGTGACCCCCTGAGGAGCGCTCCAATCATCACCTTCAGATCACGCGTGTAAAACTTCAATTGGCTACTTTTGAGGCCTAAGACCACCTCTTTTGGGGACTTTCCACTAGATGAAGTCATTTAGCTGATCTTGCATTTTCAACGCCTACGCTTAAGGCGTTTGCCGTTGTGCCCGCCGCGGCGGCCATCCTACGGCTGAAGGTGATCCAAGGAGGGAGAAGGTCTCTTCCTTACACAAACTACAATATATATCATCTTTTATCTAGTATCATATTTGTTGTACATTGTAAATTTCCCATAACTCAATTAAAACAGATTTTTATCACATTTTCCCACAACAATGTGTTGGGTTTGCGCCAGACATAGCGTTTTCTTTGATGGCCGAAAAGTTCAATTTTAGTCTCATCAGACCAGAGCACCTTCTTCCATACATTTTGGGAGTCTCCCACATGCCTTTTCGCAAACTCAAAACGTGCCATTTTGTTTTATGCTGAAAGTAATTCTTTCTTCTGGCCACTCTGCCATGAAGCCCAATGGAGGGTACGGCTTATTGTCGTCCTATGTACAGATACTCCAGTCTCTGTTGTGGAACGCTGCAGCTCCTCCATGGTTACCTTAGGTCTCTGTGCTGCCTCTCTGATTAATGCCCTCCTTGCCCGGTCCGTGAGTTTTGGTTGGCAGCCGTCTCTTGGCAGGTTTGCTGTTGTGCCATGCTCTTTCCATTTGGTTATGATATATTTGATGGTGCTCCTGGGGATCATCAAAGATTTTGATTTTTTTATAACCTAACCCTGACTTGTACTTCTCAACAACATTGTCCCTTACTTGTTTGGAGAGTTCCTTGGTCTTCATGGTAGTGTTTGGTTAGTGGTGCCTCTTGCTTAGGTGTTGCAGCCTCTGGGGCCTTTCAAAAAAGGTGTGTATATGTAATGACAGATCATGTGACACTTAGATTGCACACAGGTGGACATCATTTCAATAATTATGTGACTTCTGAAGGTAATTGGTTGCACCAGAGCTTTTTATGGGCTTCATAACAAAGGGGGTGAATACATACGCACATGCCAATTTTGAGTTTTTTATTTCTAAAAAATAGTTTTATGTATATATTTTTCTCCTTTCACTTCACCAACTTAGACTATTGTGTTCTGATCCATCACATAAAATTCAGATTAAAAAAACATTGAACTAAAAGCTGTAATGTAACAAAATAGGTAAAAAGCCAAGGGGGGTGAATACTTTTGCAAGGCACTGCATATTTGCATACATACTGCATATACACAATATTCCAACATCTGGTTTCTTAGTGTATGGATGTCAGTTCCGATATTAATCAAATCCTTTTGTGCGCTATCAGCATGCTAAGTGGGATAGTGTTAGATAACACAGCGATAGATAGGCACTGCTTTCTATAGATAATCTCTTTAACATCAGTATGATTAAAGGCTGCATCTAATATCCATAAGATCCGTGATCCAAGAGCTCTTTTATCAAATCGCTCCTGAATGAAATGAGTGATACCTAATACCTCTTTCACACCACGACCAGGGTTGGACCCTGATTATATGATCAGTGTTCAACCCTCTTTTTGGAAATTCAAACCAAGCCAGTCAACATGGGTATATCCCTGGCCCATGACAATTCAAAGATGACCTGGGTCACAAGGTGGGAGCAATGCATAACAATTAGTGAGTTCTAGAAATGGGCAGGACTTTGACGCCACAGAACTTGTCACATACTCCAGTCCATCTGTACACCAGCAGAACCTAATGTTTTGTAACTACTTGAAATTGTCATTTTACAGTAGAGAGAGAGAGAGAGAGAGAGAGAGAGAGAGAGAGAGAGAGAAAGATAGATAAAGCTTATTTATGATAGTTTCGCAGTGATTACATTCTAAAACACAAATAAATAACCATCAAAGATTAACAGATGATTTTGTGCAGAGTGATTTCTCCTCCTCTGCATATGTATTGCAGCAGCTGGACAAGGATGTAGGTTACTCTAGTATTGATTTTTGATTTAATTAATTGATTTAATTTTTAATTTTAATTTATACTTTTTATTGATACCCAGTGGTGAAATTACAATTAAATTATTAATTTAAGACGAGGGGAGAACGTTTCTCTTTGTTTGAAGCTGTTGGCTTCATGACTCATATTATAAAAGAAAGAGAGAAAACAGAGAGAGAGTTGCACTACCCGGCAGCCACACTGAACTGCAGTCTGCAGACGTGTGTGTGTCTCAAGCGAGAGAGAAAGAGAGAGAATATGAAAATGAAATATTTTCATACGTTTACGTTCTAACGCTGGGTTTTTACAGGCAGTTTTGCCTGGCGTATTGCTATCTTGAGGCAGCGGGAAGTGATCACGCCATTGACCAACAAAAACCTGGTCTAAAGTCAATAGCGCAGCATTTCTTCTTCTAACTTCATGGTTATTTTAACAGCAAATTAGTAAACTGTGCCTAGGCTTATGCAGAGCGCGCACACACTATGCTTGTTACCAGTGTTGGGAAGGATACTTTCAAAACGTATTCCGTTACAGAATACAGAATACATGCCCAAAAATGTAATTTGTAACGTATTCCGTTACATTACTCAATCTGAGTAACGTATTCTGAATACTTGGATTACTTCCACATTGAATTGCATTTTATAAGTGTAGGAATGCGGCCATCGCACACAGCTTACTAAACAGGCCTATTCTGGTGTGTTCTTCTGTTCCAACTGGCTGAATGTGTACCTAAACAAGCAGATAGATTTTAGTGTTTGTAGTCCCGAACTGCATACTACAAAAATCTAACCGCAGTCTAAGCTACCACGAGCTAATTTTAGCTAACGTTAGCTAGCATGTCCAACGGGGCTTTCAACGGCTCTGGGGCTAATAAATCAGCACATAGGAGAATGTAAAGTCGCACGTCAACTATAAAATAGCAAGGTGACCAGTAAAACTACAGCGGACGACTATATCCTTGGCTAATAAAAAAAAAAACTTACTTTAAGATGCTTCTTCAGGTTGGAGGTGGAGTAATTGGATGCTGAAAGGAGGTTGGTTGCTGGCAAGCAGAGGTTGCACTCCACAGTTATATTTCGTTCTCCCTTCTCTTGCTTTAATGTGAAATGCTGTTTGAATTTCCAAGATAGAAACACATTCCTGCCCTGGCTCTGTTGCGCTGGTTCCGACTCCATCTCTACCTCTATCAGTGATCACGCTGATGATAGTGATCATAGCTCATTTTTTCGTTTTGATATTGGGGCTTCTGGGAAATGCATGGAGTTGCCTTAATTTATTCATAGAGTGAATAAACTCGTGAAACAGAGAAGTATCGTCATGTAATCCATTGATTTCAACAATGTAACTGTATTCTAAATACCAACTATTTAAATTGTAACTGTAACAGAATACAGTTACTCAAAATTTGTATTCTGAATACGTAACGCCGGTACATGTATTCCATTACTCCCCAGCACTGCTTGTTACACACACAAGGACACACACACACAACCATGGGCGATGACACTGATTGGTTTATTGCATGTTACGCCCAAAACACACCTATGAATTAATGAAGACACTAAGTACAACCCTTTTGAACCATGCGCATGGACCATTTTTTCTGCCGCCGAACTAGCAAAAGTGGATTTGGACACGCCCTAAACGCACCTGCGCCATGCGCTTCACGCCATGCGCTTAGATTGTTAAAATAGGGCCCAAAATCTGTGTTGTTGTTTTATCAAAGGGGCGGTGGACTGCCCCACTGTAATTTCCCACCAATCACATACTTTGTCCCGCCCCACCTGGCGACCTGGGTCGGTAAATTAAGTAAATCCAGGAGGGTTACCCCATTCACACAGTCAACCTGGGTATAACCCTGATTGAGCCATCGGTGTGAAAGGGGTAGCAGAGGGAGGAAAGGAATAAATGAATCAGTTCTTATTTATTAACAACCACTGCATTTTGTTTTCTCTTTCCCTTTTTTTTTGACAGGGAGGATGTAGATTAAATGTGGGAAAGAGGAGACAGATGAAGGAGCAAATAGAGGGAACACAGGGTCAGAGGGAGCTAGGGTGGAGGGGAAGAGTGTAAAAAGGAAGAAAGTGACAGACGGAGTAATAAAGGAAATATATTCAAAATATTGAGCAGCAGAGAGTGTGAGAAAGATGGCATAGAGGTATAGAAACAGGTAAAAAACAGTGGGCAAATTGATGGTAGCCGGACAAGTAGCCTAATGACGAAAAGATGAATTGAGAAAAACAAAAAAAAGGAAGGGAGGAAGTGAAGATTTAGAAAGTAAGTAAACAAATATAATAATAATGAGCCACAAACGGCAATCAAATTGGATGAATGAGCGTATGGTTGGAGGAATTATTTGCGCATCCTACAATTCTTTTCAGTGAGAGGCAGGTAAAGCATTCAGCAGTTGGAAAAGGACACAGCTACAGGTCTTAGCTGAGGCTATTTATGCAAGTCAATTTCAGTCCATCAGAGGCTAAACAAGGCAAGTAGAGTAAGTGCTTGCACAGCCTTATAACACCTTCCATTATGCACCAAGAGACACATCACATGGGTCTTTTTTCATTTGCATTTCTAACTCCTCCACATCATAACGTGATCCCTCACATTCACACATTACCTGCTTCCCAACCCCCATATCTCTCAATGACACTATCTGATTAACAACCACTGCAGGCCTTCCTCACCCCCTCTTACCATTTCCTCCCCCCTCCATCCTACTACATGCTGTCCATCTCTTTTTAATATTTACACATCATCTGTGGATATATCCCAGTTAAACAGACAGCTGGTGACTGGAACAACACCAGAGAGAAGACTCACAATGGCGTGAGACAAACTCCAAGCTTATGTGCATGTATTGTTTGCATGGTAGATACCTTAATGCTGGGGATAAACTGCATGGCCATCAGTTTGATTCTGAAGTTTAAGTCAGCTGTACTTTCAAATGTTTGCACTAACTGGCCAGATCAGAATATATTGTACTATGTGAGGGTTAAGGACTTAATATATTGGCTCAAAAGCTAGCTTGAGACAAGTTTCCAGGTTATGAATCAAATGGCCATTGACGTTAAGCTAAAATAAGATCTGCGATTGCCAAACGGAGCTCAGTGAGAGAGAAGGAAAGAAATAAGCCATAAAGTGAAAGAAGAAAAGAGTTTGACCGAGGCTGACTGAGGTTGGTTTCAGCTTGTTTCCCCCCATGTTCACTCTGTGAGCCACCAGCAACACTGAATGAAAATATGTTCCATCCCAGATGTTATATGGACAATTCTATCTCTCCAGTAAGTACTAATATCTTTCATCCCTCTAAAAATGTTTTTATTATTCAATCAGTCAAATGAGTTTGTTCACCCCTGTCAGGATGTTATGTTTTCACCCTTTTCCTGTTTATATGTCTGTTAGTTAGCAGGATTCTGTCAAAAACTACATTACAGATATCAATAAACTCCGATCAAACATTAGACCATAAGTTAAATACGTATGGATTGCTTTTTGGTGGACATAGTGCCTCCATTTTGCTAGTTATAAAGCACTTTAGGCTTTTGCTCATATAAATTTGAGCGGCTTAGAGGCTACTTTTTTGTGGATTACTTATTTTTCCATCATTTTGTAATTCTTACAAAAACACAATTCCATCACTACTCCTGTGCAGTTGGAACCAAATTTAGATTACATATTCATATCAACTTAAGTCAAACCTGCAGAATATGATGGTATTTAGCCCTATAATTGGCACTTTGATAATGCAGCCTTATTGGAAGTATCTGCTCACTGAGTGCTTCTTGGATAATGTATCTATCCCTCTACTCCAGTTGTATTCATTCATAGGTTTTTCCACACATTTTATCCATGAATAGTGTACACAAGTTCATCAACAAAGTCAAACAAGTTAATTAGAAGTAGCGTTACTTTTTCTCAGCACGTGCCCGCTCTCTGTCTTTTCACTTGCTGTCAGCACTGTAGCTCACCTTAATAAAGCAGTCATTAATTCCTCCATTATATAGTGGGCTGCTTGCCTGACTTGTGCTGTCACCTGCACTGCTGTAAAAACATCCAATGTTGAAAAGGTCAAGGTGCCATTGTGACTTGGCAAGTGAGAGTTTGCAGCTGTAATGCACAGACATAACTGTCACTGTCTGTCCTAGAAGCTGTAAGTGTGACACACACTCTCTACTCGTTATCTCTCCAGGACTCTGCGGCTGCAAGTGCTGTCTTCCCAGCAGATCAGATAGAGACAGTGGTTCATCACACTAGTTAATAAATGATGAAGCCATGCACCTTGGTAGATACCAGACAATTGATAATCAGAATATGAATCAGTATCTGCTGTATGCTCAAACTGATGGCACATGCAAATCAGAGATCTGTTGGTGCCCCTATTATTAGGGTCTTAGGCAGTGTCCTCATTTAGGATACTAGTGGCCTAAGGGTAGAAGCTCCCACTGAGCCTCTCAGTGCTGGCCTGGTGTATCTGGATGCTCTCAATGATCCAGGAGTAGAAATTGCTCAATATTCGAGGGGCTAGCTGGAATTTCATCAGGCGCCTAAGGTGAAACAGTCTCTGCACACCCATGGGGTTTTCTGTTGTTAAGGATGAGCAAACTTACATTTTCTTATGATAAGAGATGTCATCACTTTTGAATCTGTTCAGTTACTCTGCTAAATTACGGAACACATTATGTATATTTTAAGAAATACAGTGATTGATTTTTTTAATAAATACATTATTGTAGAAAACAGTTGTTAAAATGAATAAATATATTTTTCTTTTATATCTGAGATGTTGCTATCCGTGCCTGACTCTGCTTTCTGACCCCTGACCTTTAAAGGAAAGTATTTCTCCCATTGGGAAATGGCATTCTACAAAAAGGGATTACAGTAATACACAGTGACATTTTGTCTAAGTTTCTAATTGTCTGATCTTTATTCCAGTGCAAATACAGTACAACCACTGTCAGTCGAAAGCTGCACATCTTAAAGACAGACTTGTCTGCCATTAAGGAATCCAGGAAAACATCTGCATTTCACATACTCAGTCCCACAGTCCCAGTTTAATAAACCTTTCTCTGCACATAAAGGACCACTATAAAGTTTAAAGCAACACACAACTAACAAGCTGGATTTTAACTCAGAAATAAAGGCATGTGATGTTATCTCTCTCTTCTCACTTATATAACACACATGCTCAACATGCAGCACATGCAATCTCCAGCTCAACTACTGTCCCCTTGCTGATTACCTCTGAAGTCAGCCTGGAGGTGGAAGAATAATGATCATAAAAATGTCATCACACATCTACTGCTGAGAAAAGAAGAGTGAAGGGCTTTCCATTAGGTAAAAGGCTTTTTCAAGGGTCAGGCCAACAATGTGAAAGACAGACACAATTAATGTCCATGTAATTGTGTGGCCAGAGAGGCTTGGTGAGGTAGAAAAGATGCTGTTTTGTCTAAATATAAGAGATTGTGATGTGTGTGCATGAGAGCAAGACAGCGTACGTGAGACAGCGGGACTAAAAATACTTAGAGGCAGGAAGTTAGCGGGGGTGTCAGCCCAGAGTACTGTGAGAACACCACAGCTAGGTGAAACCAACTGATGAGGTGTCTTACTCCTACACACATATACATATACAGCTGTGTTCCGTATTTCTGTTTCCTCTCTATCTGATACTGCGACCTTAAACATGGTGGACTGAATTTTGATACAGGGTGAATAAAAGTGTAAGAAGAGAGAACTGTACTGTTTATTTTACTTAAAGTACTAATTGAATGTTTGTTCAGTAAATGTTTCTCTGCAATATAGAAAGATTGTGTTCTCATAAACCAGACAAGACTTGTATGTTGATTGCACTGTGAGAAGCTGCTTGGGTCCCTTCTTTTTTTCTCAGGGGCATTGCTGCCTGGTGATGTTTACATGTTCAAAGCAATGACAACAGGTGACATGATATGGATACAATGTGCCATAAAGCTGGCTAACTAACAATGTTATGTAACGCAGCATGAGAGTTTATTTACCATTCGCATGGCTGTGGTGATCAATTTTAGATGAGCACATCTACAATTAATCATTAAGCAATCAAGATTCACGCAATGGAAACTAATCCAATATTCACTTTCATAAATACATGAGATGGTGATACACTGTTTTGAATATTAGGATATTTGATTTTCTTCTAGTTCCACCAGTTGAGGTACAAATATATGTATTGGGTTCTCCTTCCGCCTTTTGGCCCCACTTCTAACAGAGCTAGCAGTCTGGTAGTAAAAAGAGAAACATAATATTTTCCTATAAAAGCCCTCTATTGGGTGAGCGAGGCCAGATGTGTTGAGCAGTGTGATCAATCTGCAAGGCTCATCTGGCTGAAGAGGCTAAAATTACACAGAGGGCAGCAAAACAAATCAGATGTGGCAAATGGAACCATGAAGTAAACTTTCAAGATGCCTTTTACCTGAGGTGTTAGCATGTTAGTTTGAAACCTCAGATGCAAACTCAACTAAATATCATATGCTGCATGTTGCTGTGACCATAGTCTCTGTGTGAGCACATGGTGCTTAGCTATGACTTGAGACGATGAAGGGGGGAGAGTGTGTGGAATGACCAGGAGGAGATTGGAAAGGAGAGGAGGAGAGTGGAGAGCGTTCATAAGTAAAACTCCTCCTCCTTCCTTCATACATCTCACTCTCCATCTCCCTTATTTCACTCCAGCTGTCCCTCTTACCCTCTTTCATCCCGCTTCCTGCCTGGCTGGCTGAGCTAGATGTAAGATCAGAAATGAATTTATCAGCCTGACGCGCTCCCCGCGACAATTTTCCCAGCAATATGTAACTGTTTGAAGTCTGAGGCGGTGCAATGTGGTGGCTAACACAATCTTATCAAACAAGAGAGGGCTGGCTGGAGAATCTAAGCAGGCCTCCCCGGTCTGTTGGATATTATTCACTCTGAAGGCTTCAAGAGCTTTATCAGCATGCCAGAAATACTGAGTAACTGAGTAAAGCCTGTTTCTGTATCTGTCTCTGCCTTTACACACAGACATTGTTACACTTTAACACATAAATACACATGTTTGCATGTGTTGTCCCTTTTAAACACACACTTGAATGGGCTCACTGAGTCCCACTCACTCATACATATATTTTTTATGAACTCACTTATTAAGCCTCCTACCACAGGAAGGTGTAGACAGAATTGGACTGGACATACATTCCCAGACACACTGCCTGTCAACCTCCTACAGCCACAGTTACACACACACGCACACATGCACGCGCACACACACACACACACACACACACACACACACACACACACACACACACACACACACACACACACACACACACACACACACATACATTGGATTGGTCCCAGTGTCTGCCATCTGCGTGTGTTTGTATGTTGGCCTATTGTACCAGGGAATGTGTTATATTAATGTGTGAAAGTGAATGAATGGGTGTTGAAATGAGTCTTTTGATATTTGGAAAGTACAGAAGGTCAGGCTGTTACATGCTGTTAGGGCCAATGTGTTTTTTTGAAGAAAGTTTAGACTGAAGTTTGTACTCAAAGTGCAACTTGGACTTAAACCACTTAGAGCTTTGAAGCCAAATGTTTTTTTTTCTTTTTTTTGAAAGTCTATTTTAATGTGAATAATACATGGTTTGATTCAAACAGGAAAGGTGGGAGAAGACCCTTACGTGAACAATAGTCATTCATGTTGGCATGATGTGGCTGTTTTCTGTTATGAATTTTCAGTGCTGGTGTGTTTGCAGTGATTAAAAGGTGACAAATATTGTTTGTAAAAGAAAATTTGTGTTCCAAATTCAAAGGCTGCAATCATAAGCTTGTGTTTGAAAGTTTTAAGTCGTGTGCAATTCTTTCAATACATTAGATTTCCGAGCACAGGTGTTTTTTTATTTGATTCCGTTGGTCAAAGCTCGGCGAGTATGAACTTGTGCAGCAGCACCCACAACAGGAAACAGCTTTCTGTATCTTAATATAGATTTGATATCCTCTGTGAACTGTTTCCTTTTTTGCAAGAAGTTTGAACTTCTACAAGAGGGATACTTTTACAGAAGTACCTTGTCCCAGGGCATGGGGGCTAGAAGTTACATGCTACTTTCTGAGAGTTTAAGTCAAACCGCAGGCAGTTGTGTGGATACAGGTCTTATCAAGCACTATTATGTTTTGGTAATTCAAGGCAAATCGTTTCGTACGGGTTTTTATATAGTTTAAAATCATTATCATTGAGTATTGTTAGTGTCTAAAATAAATCTCAATTTTGCACAGTCACTGTGGTTGGTCCAGTTTAACATTAACTGTAAAGTCAGGAATTTTATTTAATTTGCATCTTTATCAGAATAGTTAAGGTTGACATTGAGTGTTGCTCCTGCAGGGGAAAAAAACAACCTCCATTAACAATGTAGCCTATTGACATGTTATATTTACGTACATTTTGGTCAGACCTTGCACCTATATAGGGTACTGAACCAAAGGAATAATTCTTTACCCCTTTTTTCCATGAATGCTGATACATCCTTTACAGTACAAACTTCTTCAGCACATATAGACACAAAAAAAAGCTTTGGTATGAGTTGACTGTATAGAAAGTACACTATTTTACTATGTCAAGGTCAAAAGCCTTAAGTGATCATTTTAATATATTTTCTTTCTCAGCTATGACTTATTCTTCCAGTATAAAGCCGTGTTTATGTTTTAATCATACATCAGATAAAGCAGAACATGAAGGAGAAATATAGGATTAACCCACATACTGAATGAAGAAATAAAGGTTTCTTTTAAACCCTAACTTGTCTTGGACCTACACTTGGGGTTAATTTATTTCTGCAGAGAAGATAGAACAAGTTTATATTTAGATATATCATAGCCATGTGTTTGAATGTGATTTCACAGATAAAAATCTATAAATTTGGTCCAGGCAGGACATAACATGTGGTGCAAGAAAAATGCACAGCATGATGCAAACGCCTTTCATGCGTGGAAATGATTTTGATCACTTAATGCTTTTAAAAATACACACAAGCTTTGGAATGCTGGGCTTCTAGAGAATTGTACTTAAAGTAAAAATAGGGCACAGGCATTATGCATATCTTTAAAGGGGGGGTCAATGACATAAAATCCTTACAATATAATGCAAAATGACAAAACAATATTCAAAAATATGCCCACATTTTGGCAACACCTCTCTAAAACAGTCTCAATAAAATTGGACATAATATTCACTATTATTGCAGAGCACTTGGACTGGATTATTCAGAGGTAGGTATGTATATATATATATATATATATATATATATATATATATATATATATATATATATATATATATATATATATATATATATATATATACATATATATATATATATATATATACTCACCTAAAGGATTATTAGGAACACCATACTAATGGTTTGACCCTATCCAATCAATATGGGCCAACATTTCTAAAGAATGCTTCCAGCACCTTGTTGAATCAATGACACGAAGAATTAAGGCAGTTCTGAAGGCGAAAGGGATCCCCGACGCCATTACACCACCACCACCACCAGCCTGCACAGTGGTAACAAGGCATGACGGATCCATGATCTCATTCTATTTACGCCAAATTCTGACTCTACCATCTGAGTGTCTCAACAGAAATCGAGACTCATCAGACCAGGCAATATTTTTCCAGTCTTCAACTGTCCAATTTTGGTGCGCTCGTGCAAATTGTAGCCTCATTTTCCTATTTTTAGTGGAGATGAGTGGTGGGGTCTTCTGCTGGTCTAGCCCATCTGCCTCAAGGTTGCACGTGTTGTGGCTTCACAAATGCTTTCCTGCATACCTCTGTTGTAACGAGTGGTTATTTGAGTCAAAGTTGATCTTCTATCAGCTTGACTCAGTCAGCCCATACTCTTCTGACCTCTAGCATCAACAAGGCATTTTCGCCCCCCAGGACTGTAGCATACTGGATGTTTTTCCTTTTTCAGACCATTCTTTGTAAACCCTAGAAATGGTTGTGCGTGAAAATCCCAGTAACTGAGCAGATTGTGAAATTCTCAGACCAGCCCGTCTGGCACCAACAACCATGCCACGCTCAAAGTTGCTTAAATCACCTTTCTTTCCCATTCTGACATTCAGTTTGGAGTTCAGGAGATTGTCTAGACCTGGACCACACCCCTAAATGCATTGAAGCAGCTGCCATGTGATTGGTTGATTAGATAATTTCATTAACGTGAAATTTAACAGGTGTTCCTAATAATCTTTTAGGTGAGTGTATATATATATATATGCTAGCAACGTAAAAAGTTTTTTATTTTTATGTTGCTAGCAGTACTTTAACAAGGACAATCAAATGGCTTGCTCAAGTGCACTGAAGTAGTGGCTTTAAGGTGGAAAGGTGAAGCTGTCTTTCATTCCCCTGTTAAGTTAAAATAAATCCAAAGGGAATTTAAAATGACCTTTATTCCTAAGTTCATTTCACAACACCATTGTGTGGAGTGGATGGCACTAGCACCAGCTATCATCCTGCAAATGGCACACATGCAACAACTTGTCACCACACTTAAATCTCAGCGAGGCTGAGTGGCTGCAGATACTGATGGTCCGCCCACACTGGTGTCAGAATGTCTCATGCTCAGTGACATATTAGCATCTCTCAGATCAGTTGACACAAAAGTCAAAGTGTCATTGTCAGTGTTGATTGGTGTAATTATTTCTGTATGTCCTGCATTGCTCTTTTCCTCACAGTAAGACATCATGCTACATGCTAAACATTGCTTATATACTTGGGCATATAAGCAATGTTGCAAATTTAATTATACCAATAAGCAATATCAATGAGATGATGTTGTAGAGTTTTTGCATTTCAAGTCCTAGAGATCACTTTGAAACATGTTTTCTACGAATGAATTTTTTTCTGCGTGCATTAAAACATTTATATATGAACGTCACGTCAATACTTTAAAAATGATGAATCCAAAAACTAATTTAAAATCTACTTTCTCTTTGGTTCCTCCCTTTTGATTTCCTTTTAGAATGACCTCAACAATATCCTCAAGACAGACATACAGACAGGCAGCTGTGCCCACGGACATGCACTGAGACACAACTGTAAGTACAATATTCATATTCATACAGACAGACATTGTCTCTCATTCTCTCTCCTACGTTTACACACACACACACACACACACACACACACACACACACACACACACACACACACACACACACACACACACACACACACACACACAGGACAGGGCTTATTTGAGGTTATTATGGGATATTAGTTTGGCTTGAGAAATGACAGGGCTTTGCACAGATGCTGCTGTTGCATAGCAACCAAGGTAATTTCCAGCTAGCCCTGCTTCATTTTAGGTGATATAAATGTTTTTTTTTTTAATAAACCAAGAGGAGTGGAGATATTTTTGTCTGCCAGCCATGGAGAGCAAGAAATGGCAGAAGGAAAAAGAAAAAACATGGAGGATAATTTACCAATAGTGTGTTGATTTTGTTAAAAATATTCAATGATTCAGCTTGAGCTTACAATAAATTGTCTAGAATAATTAACTTACCTCAATAAGATAACCAGATATTCAAAATACAATATAAATATATAATACAGTATCATTATTGTGGATGAAATAAATTTGATGGTGTAAGTTCTTGATAGTATCAACAAATAAAACAATCACCCTACATTTAAAAAAAGTCTAACTTATTAACATGCATCCTTGATTTTCCTTCAAGGGTCCATGAAGTTCAAAATGCAATTTAAAGAGTGACACAATGCTCCCAATACTACAATCCTATAAAACAGCCTCAAAAATATTCATGGAATACTGGTGTCATAAATCTCCCTCAATGGCTAAACATTTAAGAGATAATTGTACTCTGGAGCAATGGCATTCTAAATCTTTATTCAACATTGTGGTGATTAAAAATAAGTCAAAGACAATAGGAATTAGCATCTTAAATGTCATACATGCTCTCTACCAGCTACTTCTTGCATGAAGGGAGAAAGAGAGATAGGGAATGAAAGAAAGAGGTAGACAGGGAAAAACAGAGAGATATAGATGGAGAGTAAGTGTAAGAACCGAGAGAGCTACTGTAAAACATGGTGCTGTAGTGGCAGATAAGTGTTTTTTTCTGGTGGGCCAGATTAAAAGACTACAATTTCCCGATGAATATATTAACATTTTATGAGGTGAATCAGGGACTGGCAATCTCTCCCCTTGCATAAATAATGAGCTGGTTTAATATGACTGCCTGGTTGGGAGTCTCCCCTGACATGTGTGAAATTGAATGGGATGTGTGTGTGTGTGTGTGTGTGTGTGTGTGTGTGTGTGTGTGTGTGTGTGTGTGTGTGTGTGTGTGTGTGCAGAATGTGTGTAAATTGGAGGAACAATGTGTGTGTTCAGTGGAGGGGGCATAAGGGATGTGTGTTGGGGTGTTGGCTGGTGGTGCATGTGTGTGTCTGCATTTGGATATCTGTTTGGTATTGGCTCTTGCTGTGTGTGTGTGTGTGTGTGTGTGTGTGTGTGTGTGTGTGTGTGTGTGCATGTGTGTGCGTAGGCAAGATGCTAATGACTAGAGCCACTGGCAATGTAATAGGACATTACACACATGTACATACACACGTACACAGGGGCACACAAGCACCTTGTTGATATGTGCAATTAAAAGCTTCTCAGCTGCAAATTAGACTGTACAAAGCTTTCCAGATGTATTTGCATGAATGTTTAAAGGAGTGCACCAGCATTACAACATTTTGACTTTCTCATGTCCAGTGGCCCTTCAGGCTTCTTTTTGATAAATAATCTTACAAAGATTCAATAATCTTTGTAAGATTATCTTCAGGAAAATAATAACACAACTCTACATCAGTGTGCAGCCTAAACTGGAAAGTCAGAGTAGCATCCCATTATCACAGATTTAAGCAGCATTAATTTGCCCTTTTTGCTCAGATTAATTGAAATTACTGATGTGAAACCTGCCTCACACGCAGGAAGTTACATTTCACAAAGCAATCCTTTTTGAATCATTAAGCTGTGCCAAATTTGGTCTTTGGTGTTTTTTGCCCCCAACGTCTCCTTCCAGGCAGCGCGGCAATGGTTATGTTTAGGGTTTAGGTTAGGGTTAGCTGCCTGGAAGGCGCCATTGGAGGCAAAAAACACCATTGAGCGCCCAATTTGTCTTTCATACGATCAGACAAATGTAATAGGATGTATTATTACAAATCAGAGTTATTAATGCTGGATATAAATATAAATATACTGACAATACATAATGAATAGTAATTTCTTGGTGTGTGTTGCCACAGAATATTGTACTTATCTATGAGACACATGGTTTGTGTGTGTCTGGCTGTGTTTCACAGTTCTTTGGTATACTGTAAGTTGTTGTTGCTGAGCAATGCAAGCACAGCAGGTAACGGAAGCTAGGGGTGTGCATTGGCACTGCCCTCACAATTCGGTTCGATTACGATTCACCAGGTAACGATTTGATTCAATTCGATTCTACGATGCATTGCGATGCATCAAAATTCTACTGCACACAACAAGGCAAATTTTCCATCAGTCATGAGGCCATACAAGCAGTCAGATATTGAACAACAGATTTTATTGGCTGCTATGTGTGTTTTATCACTCTCCTGTACCTTTGACAGTATCCGGTCATCTCCCTCCGCCTCAGCCATCTTGATTGTTGTTGTTATGCCCCCGGAAGTAATTGAAACTTCACAACTTTATTGTCCATTCAAGGCCAGAAAATAAACAGTGACATAATCGATTATGGCACTTTGCCGCATCGATGCTGAATTGTGCATGCCCCGCATTGTGATGCATCGCCGAATCGATTATTGTTGACACCACTAACGGAAGCAGCGATAGACGAAAACATTAAGTGAAAAGCGAAAAGACAACAACAAAACATAGACATTGAAAAACATCTAACCAAAATGGAAGGAGTCTGTCTGTCTGTCTGTTTGTCTGTCTGTCGGTCCTTTGATTTTCTCGACAACCGACTTCACACTTGGCGGCTGTATTGCTGAAGACCCAAGAAAGTGCGTTGTAGTAGTACGTTATGTACACTAAGAGGAGACCTCTATTAACTGTTACATTGCAAAACGGCATGCTGGGTACAGCTCGCTCTCCGTTGCTCGCTACAGTACATTCAAGAACAGACAAAGAAAAAGAGATGTTACATTGTAGCAAACTCAAACATTCATGCATCAGTGATATAACTTTCAAAATGAACACTTTTGTTCCCGGAAATAGCCTTGTCCCAAATAGCCAGCTGTTAGCAAATGACACGTTTACTCACGCATAACTATGTCTTAGCAGGTGTATTGCTCAGGAGGAAGCACAGTGTCGAGTGTGAAGTTGGATGAGCGGTTCTTGAGAAAGCTGCAAACAGAAATACCAGAGTTTTAGCAATCGGCTGGCACATTTTAAACAGGAACTGTACTAGGGTTACAAATGGATATTTTAACAGAACCCATTGAAGGGAGATTGTGAGTTCAAGGACAGCAACAATATGATGTTAAGGGTTATGTACGAGTGGTGCAAAACAAACACAGCAATGCGATGACAGTACTACATGAACATGGAAGAAATAATTAAAAGCTTGGCATCTGTCTTAAAAGGCTGAAAAGACAGAAAGGGTTTCATTCACATTTTTTACATGGCTGCACTTCTCAAAGAGACATCTGTTTTCTTCAGGTAAAAATGCTGTAGGTCAAAATGTGAAACTATGCTGAAACTGATTTTTTTCATGGTAAAGAAAAAATAATGTTTCAACAGTCTATGAAGAGGAAACTGCTTTAATTTGTTCCAGGTCTCATCTATTGACAGACTTCTGCCTCTTTAAAATACTCAATAGATGTTGACCTTCCAGACCTTGTGAAACTAATAAGTCATGATTTTTTATTTTGAATAGTATAGTTGAGATCTCAAAAGCAGCATGCCAGTAGATGTGGGAGAAAAGCTTGAATAACATGACTTGTGCCAAATGTATGATCAGATATTTATCACTAAACATGCTTTTTTATGTACTCTATAAAAAAGGTTTTGAAAAGCTTGTGATTGAAGTGAGTTTTCATGTCTTTAAAATGTAGTTTACTTGAACCAACAAAAGAATTAGCAGCAATAGTTTTTTTTTCTTTGAGAGCCTCTTTCATTTATTCCTGTCTCCTCCCTTTTTCCCTCTCTCTCGTCCATCTCAGCCATCCCTCAATCCGACATTCTTAGTGGGGGTCTAATGATGAAGGAGCAGCTCAGCGGGAACAAGAGATGGAAATAAGGTGGCATATAGTGTGTAAGGACAAAGTGAGATTACAGACTTTCCTGCTGAAATGTGTAACCTTTCACATGTGTTTGCCCTCTGAAACAGAAAGACGTCTGTGGCAAAGTTGTGGAAGTTTAAGTGGAACCCTGCAGATTATTTAAAACAGCCACTGCAAAACCTGAAAAATGTGCCAACTAGCCAAGTGTGAAAGTACTTGGTTTAAATTGATTTTGATGCGTGAAAATACAAACATGGTGTGAACTGGGTCGCTTCCAGTCTGCTGGCTCTGTTCTGAATGGACTTTGTTGGCACAGGAGCAACCTAAAAAAATGAATATGGACAAGTAGCCAACCATCAGTTTTTGCATACTGTTTTAACAAATTCTACAATAAGGAAAGAGAGACATCAGGAGAGAAACAGATATGAGGAGAAAGGAGTCAAAGCAAAGTAATGAGGATCGCTGAAAGAGACAATGAATGACTGAATACCGTTAATGAGAGCAGCTTTAACACAAAATACTAGTGAAATCAATTTAATTGCACACTTGTGATGAAAATTATAAGGTCTCTTTCACCTTGAGACAAGTTGATGGTCGAGCCCTTTCAGAGCATTTCATGGAGCCTGGCATTAACCATGCTATGAGCAGCCATCTCTTGTTTCCTTTACTCTCTCTGTTACTTTAGCCCTTAGCTCCCAGACTCTATTAAAGCTCTGAATTTTGACGCCGGCTTCCCTAGAGCATGGCAGATTAGCGGGAGAGGGTCAAGCTAAGTTCACAGATAAAGGCCAGTTTGGGGGAAGTGGGGGGTGGCGGTGGGGGAGACAAGGGAGGGAGAAAGACATAGAGAGAGCTGAAGCAAAAGAAGAAGAATGTTTGGAAAACGAGAGAACAAGATCTTTCACCTTGCTTCAACATGATGAAATATCCCAAGCCATCAGTAACTGATCCAGCATAAAGGTTAGGCTATTATTAGGTTGTGTGTACACACCTCAGCATGCATATGTGAATGGTTAAAGTTTGTACCTTGACAGGGATAGGAAGGTGTAACTCTGTGCAATACAGTGGGGAGCAGTGTGGCAGTGACCTACTGTGATGAAGTATGAATGCTATGCCCCCTGTGTGGAAATATGGAGAAACAGCTCAAAGTAGAACAGGACCTTGACAGGTCATTACAACATGTAACTCTGCTTTTACGCTATGAGCAACTTGTATGAAGGGTCACTCTATCTGATTGGTGGTGGACAGCGCCAAAAAGTCTGCATATTGTGGAGGACGGCAGGCAGATCTTGTATATTTTACATTGCTGCAAGGTTTTAATAGGCTAGATTACAAGTTGTAATTAGGTAGCATTTATTAACACTAATAAATTATATAAGTCTAAACTTAGTCTTTTAAATAAATTGTAGAGGTATTGGAAGGTTAAAATAGTTGTACTCTAATCAACGTCTCTGCCTGTTGCTGTTGCCAGGCAGAACTATTGTTGTGAAGTAAAAGTCAATATTAGTACCAGTAGTGTAGGCAGAAATAATAATTTAGGTGGGCCTGTGGAATATAATGTGTGCAAGAACCAAAGTAAACTGTAGATCAACAATAAAAGTTTATTTTACTCTTAATTTAAGATCTCATTAAAACAGTATTTTTGTAAGAGTATTTACCTAGTATACATTGTATCAATAGCAGGCTACTGGTTTTGTTTACTGTTGCTTAGCAACATGTCATAGTTTCAAGAAATAAGGTGGCAGAGGCAAGCTGCATCATTATTCTTCATTTAATGCTGCAACGCTGTGTATCTGGCTATGTAGGTAGTACAGAAAAAAGGAAAGATACCAGATACCAACAGCTGTTAACAGTGAGCAGATTTAAATAATCTAACAGGGTTATTAGGGTCATTGTAGCGGAGGTTGGACAGATCATGTACTATAGTTCACTGCTGCAGTGTTTTAATAGGCTAGATACAGTGCCTTGCGAAAGTATTCGGCCCCCTTGAACTTTTCGACCTTTTGCCACATTTCAGGTTTCAAACATAAAGATATAAAACTGTAATTTTTTGTGAAGAATCAACAACAAGTGGGACACAATCATGAAGTGGAACGAAATTTATTGGATATTTCAAACTGTTTTAACAGATAAAAAAACTGGGCGTGCAAAATTATTCAGCCCCCTTAAGTTAATACTTTGTAGCGCCACCTTTTGCTGCGATTACAGCTGTAAGTCGCTTGGGGTATGTCTCTATCAGTTTTGCACATCGAGAGACTGAAAGTTTTGCCCATTCCTCCTTGCAAAACAGCTCGAGCTCAGTGAGGTTGGATGGAGAGCGTTTGTGAACAGCAGTTTTCAGTTCTTTCCACAGATTCTCGATTGGATTCAGGTCTGGACTTTGACTTGGCCATTCTAACACCTGGATATGTTTATTTGTGAACCATTCCATTGTAGATTTTGCTTTATGTTTTGGATCATTGTCTTGTTGGAAGACAAATCTCCGTCCCAGTCTCAGGTCTTTTGCAGACTCCATCAGGTTTTCTTCCAGAATGGTCCTGTGTTTGGCTCCATCCATCTTCCCATCAATTTTAACCATCTTCCCTGTCCCTGCTGAAGAAAAGCAGGCCCAAACCATGATGCTGCCACCACCATGTTTGACAGTGGGGATGGTGTGTTCAGGGTGATGAGCTGTGTTGCTTTTACGCCAAACATAACATTTTGCATTGTTGCCAAAAAGTTCGATTTTGGTTTCATCTGACCAGAGCACCTTCTTCCACATGTTTGGTGTGTCTCCCAGGTGGCTTGTGGCAAACTTTAAACGACACTTTTTATGGATATCTTTAAGAAATGGCTTTCTTCTTGCCACTCTTCCATAAAGGCCAGATTTGTGCAGTATACGACTGATTGTTGTCCTATGGACAGAGTCTTCCACCTCAGCTGTAGATCTCTGCAGTTCATCCAGAGTGATCATGGGCCTCTTGGCTGCATCTCTGATCAGTCTTCTCCTTGTATGAGCTGAAAGTTTAGAGGGACGGCCGGGTCTTCGTAGATTTGCAGTGGTCTGATACTGCTTCCATTTCAATATTATCGCTTGCACAGTGCTCCTTGGGATGTTTAAAGCTTGGGAAATCTTTTTGTATCCAAATCCGGCTTTAAACTTCTCCACAACAGTATCTCGGACCTGCCTGGTGTGTTCCTTGTTCTTCATGATGCTCTCTGCTCTTTAAACGGACCTCTGAGACTATCACAGAGCAGGTGCATTTATACGGAGACTTGATTACACACAGGTGGATTCTATTTTTCATCATTAGTCATTTAGGTCAACATTGGATCATTCAGAGATCCTCACTGAACTGGAGAGAGTTTGCTACACTGAAAGTAAAGGGGCTGAATAATTTTGCACACCCAATTTTTCAGTTTTTTTATCTGTTAAAAAAGTTTTAAATATCCAATAAATTTCATTCCACTTCATGATTGTGTCCCACTTGTTGTTGATTCTTCACAAAAAATTACAGTTTTATATGTTTATGTTTGAAGCCTGAAATGTGGCAAAAGGTCGAAAAGTTCAAGGGGGCCGAATACTTTCGCAAGGCACTGTAAGTCATCTGACAGGGTCATTTGCCTTTGACATTATTTGATTCCTGGTGGCTTTCCTTTATATGTTTTTGTATTGCACTGTAAACTCCTATTTTCTGCAAGTTGTTTTGGAGCTTCCAACTACATTTTCGGCCTTGGACAGTGAATGAAGCTGGCATCGGTATTATCAGAGTTACACAGTTTGGGTCACATTAACAAGTGGTCTTATATTGAAGGGAGATCATAACCCTTGTCTCGGTCAAGGATGGTTGCTGGTATCTGATGTGAATGTCCTCTTTGATCTTTCTCCGGCCCTCCAACAGCTCCTGGTCAATGACCCTGAGTCCTTATAAGTGGGTAGATTGTAAAATATTACATGTTCGAAATCCCGAGCACAGCAACATTATTTCAGTTTTAATAATGGTCAAATTTGTGACAGCTAGTATACAGTCAGCGTGAGTCAATAAGTAATCAATAAATAATAATTTTTTCAAATTATTATACATTTTTGCATTGCAGTGGTGGCATCATGAGTGACAGTCAAAGCTTGTCAGGTTATAAAGAAGTAAATACTTTATTTTTATACAAACACTATCTCATATTATTCGTTACATGTAGTACAAAGGAACGTGACAATTTGAAGTTTAATTTCCACAGGAGGAAAGAGTACTAGAATATTGTACTTAAATAAAAGTACTGTTACTTGAATGTACTTAAAATGTACTGAGTACATGTTAGCCGCATGAGGCTTTCAAATGTAAACTATGCTCTATTGGCAGAGATGTATAGCAACAAAGTACTCTACTCTACTGGAGTATTATTTTTTTCTCCTACTTCCACTTTTACTTCAGTACATATTTTCGATGAGTTTAATACTTTTACTCCGATACATTTTTTATGTGCTGCATCGTTACTCGTTACAATTATAAAAATGTTACGAATCATTCCAAACCCACATTATCACTGCCAGAGCGGTAGATTGCTCTGTCACCAGGTTTGATGAAGCTGGCTCATCATTGAGCGAATCAAGCGATCAAGCTGTCTTATAAGTAGACCGCGCATGCTCCTGTCCTGCTTCACTCTGCTGCCTGCCTGCATTGAGAACACTTGAGCTTTGTTAGTTTGTTTCGAGATGGAAGAACCAGAAACACCACCTTCAACACCTTCAACTTCGTGTCAAGAGGAACAAGGTCAAGAGGCGTGGACATTCATCCCTGCTCTGTTACCGGCACAGCTGATGCACATTCCATGATTCTCCCCTGCAGTATTTAGACCTGGGCTGTTCACCTCTTCAGTGCCAGATCGTTACATACACCTACGTGATTCCGCTGGTTACCTGCTTCCTACCTGTCGTGCTTCACCGTGCTGCTTGCCTCACTACCCTCAGACTTAACCACCAGCTTCACCTGGATCCTACTCTGGGATTTTTTCTGGATCTACCACTCCTGACTCCCTCGAGCTTCAGTCCAGTCACCGAAAGCCTCCCAGCTCAGTCTCAGCTGTTCATCTCCTGAGTATTTACGCCTATTAAAATACTTGAACTGTTTTCCTGTGTTCTGCGTGTATCTCTTTGTTCTGGGTCGAAACTACAGCCTTAACAGAACGATCTGGCCATGGACCCTAAAGCGATACCACAGGTTGTTAAGGAGGATGGCGCACAACGGGCTATCCATTCTCAGGGAGTGTTACTCGATCAACACGACCAATTCATTCGCACACTTCTGGAAAACAATCAACAGCTAATCAATCAGGTCTCCCAGTTAACTGCACAAGTGGCTAACCTGTCTGTCCTCTACTCCTTCCGCCTCACCACCTGTTTCCCCAGACATGCCGACCGCTCCGTCTCACCGCGAGCCTCCCATCAACTCACCTGAGTCCTTTGCTGGGGAACTGGATAAATGCCGGGGCTTCCTCCTTCAATGCGGGCTGATCTTTCAACAAAGGCCACAGTCCTTCACTAATGAGTCAGCTAAGGTACAGTTTGCCATGGGGTTACTTTGGGGCAGATTGCTGGCTTGGGCCGAAGCAGTGTGTAGTAATCAACTGTGGTCAGGATTAACTTTTGATGATTTTTCCTCCAAACTGAGAACTGTTTTTGATCGTCCGGACTATGCTTCTAAGCGGCTGCTGAACCTGAAGCAGGGTGCGGATAGCGTTGCAGACTACTCGGTTGGATTTTGGACGCTGGCAGCGGACTCAAAGTGGAATGAGGAGGCACTACAGGGAGCATTTCTTAACGGCTTGAACGAAGCTGTAAAAGATGAACTAGTGGTTCGGGATGAACCGAATGATCTTAATGGTATTGTGTCCCTTGCTATAAAAATAGATAACAGGTTGCGGGAGAGGAAGCGAGAGAGAGGCGGCTGGCCACACTCCACTGGGCGCGTTTCTACTCCTTCAACTTCCCGAACCACAACCTCCCTGTTGCTGCGCTCAACCTCTCCAGCCCCCGCCTCGAGGGTAGAGGACGAGGCCATGCAGCTGGGCCGGGCTCGGCTTTCCCCTGCGGAGCGGCAGCGCCGTACACAGGCAGGTGAGTGCCTATACTCTGGTGACCCCTCTCACTATATTACAAAATGCCCCTCCTGGCCAAAAAACAAGGCTCGCTAGTAAACGTGGGCCTACTAGCGAGCCCGACCACTCTTCAATTTAAGTATCTGTCTCTGCCTCTCTCTGCTCTCATTGACTGGATAATTTCCTCAACATCAACCTTGTCACTCAAGCCGGCTTTCCCATTGAACCTATATCTTCCTCTCTCCGTGTTACCGCCATAGATGAGCATCTCCTAGCAGAGATTACTCACCAAACCATCCCCATTACATTAATTCTGTCTGGCAACCATCGCGAAACAATCAATTTTAAAGTAATGTCTGCCTCAACCACCCCTCTAATCCTTGGTTTTCCCTGGTTGAGTTTACATAACCCCCAAATTGATTGGCAGCGTCATGCTGTTCATTGTTAGAGTAACCACTGTCATTCCGTGTGCCTGGGATCAGCTGTTCCTACAGCTGAGAAGATTCCCGCATCCTTGGAAAGCCCTCCTGATTTAACCTCTGTTCCCAAGAATTATCGTGACCTTTCGGAGGTTTTCAGTAAGAATAAAGCATTGTCGCTACCCCCCCATAGACCGTTCGACTGTTTTATCGAGCTGCTGCCGGGAGCCCCGTTGCCTTCAAGTCGGCTATACAATCTGTCCAGGCCAGAGAGGGAGGCGATGGAGAAGTACATCGGCGACTCTCTGGTGGCAGGCATCATCCGCCCTTCGTCATCCCCTGTCGGGGCACGTTTTTTTCTATGGAAAAGAAAGATAAAACATTACGCCCATGCATTGACTTTCGTGGTCTTAATAACATAACTGTGAAAAATAAGTACCCCCTGCCGCTCATTAATTCCGCTTTCGAACCCCTTCAGGGCACCGGGTTTTTTTACAAACTGGACCTCCGTAACGCCTATCACCTTGTTTGTATCCGTCAGGGGGATGAATGGAAGACCGCTTTCAACACCCCATTAGGCCGTTTCGAATACATGGTCATGCCGTTTGGCCTCACCAACGCCCCAGCGGTTTTTCAGGCCATGGTTAATGACGTGTTGAGGGCTTTTTTGAACCGCTTGGTTTTTGTTTATCTCGACGAAATCCTCATTTTTTCTAAATCCCTCGAAGAGCATGTATTCCACGTCCGTCAGGTCCTCCAACGCCTTTTGGAAAATACACTTTATGTTAAAGCGGAGAAATGTGACTTCCATCAGCGTTCGGTCCCCTTCCTGGGGTTCATCATTGAGAGTGGGCAGGTGTCTGCGGATCCAGAGAAGATCAAGGCGGTTACTGACTGGCCCACGCCCACTACTCGCAAACAGTTACAGCGCTTTCTGGGGTTTGCTAACTTTTACCGCAGATTCATTAAAGACTTTAGTCGTGTGGTAGCCCCCCTTACGAAACTCACGTCCCCCAAAGTTCCTTTCCACTGGTCCCCCGAGGCAAATCTGGCTATGGAAAGGTTACAGAGACTGTTTTCCTCCCCACCTGTGTTGATCCATCCTGACCCATCTTTGCAGTTTGTTGAGGAGGTGGATGCATCTGACTCTAGGGTGGGAGCCGTCCTCTCCCAACGCTCCCCCTCAGACCAGAAAATCCCCCCCTGTGCTTTTCTGTCTAAGAAATTGTCACCAGCAGAAAGAAACTACGACGTGGGGAATTGGGAGTTGTTGGCGGTGAAGCTGGCGCTGGAGGAATGGTGGCATTGGCTAGATGGAGCTGAACAACCGTTTGTGGTGTGGACTGACCATAAGAATCTGGCCTACATCCAGTCCACCAAAAGACTCAATTCTCGTCAAGCCAGATGGGCCCTGTTCTTCAGCAGGTTTAACTTTAATTTGACTTACCGACCTGGTTCTCGGAATGTTAAACCCGAAGCTCTGTCCCATCAGTTCGCCAACTCTGAGGATTCCAACAAACCTGAAGCAGTCCTACCTCCCTCCTGTGTTGTGGCCGCTGTTCGTTGGGGAAATTGAGTCGTTAGTGAAAACGGCCCAAGTTTCGGATCCTGGACCTGGAGAGGGACCACCTAATCAGCTCTTCGTTCCCAAGTCTGTGCGGCCTCAGGTTTTGCAGTGGGTCCACACCTCACGTTTTGCCTGTCACCCTGGGATGCACCGCACTTTGACGTTATTAAAGAGACACTTCTGGTGGACTTCGGTGGAAGCGGATGTCCGAGCCTATGTGGCGGCTTGCTCAATTTGTGCTCTGCGTAAAGCCTCTCACCAATCGCCCTCTGGACTTCTGCAACCTCTCCCAGTACCTAGTCACCCCTGGTCCCACGTGGCGTTGGACTTTGTCACCGGCCTACCTATGTCTGAAGGTAATGATACTATACTTACCATTGTGGACAGATTCTCTAAATCTGTATATAGCATTACCTAAATTACCTACTGCCAGTAAGACAGCGGACCTCTTAGTCCAACATGTATTCCGTCCCCATAGAATACCTGTGGATATCGTTTCCAATAGAGGCCCACAATTTATTTCACGTGTTTGGAAGGCATTCTGTTCTGCCCTTGGTGCGTCTGTTAGTCTGTCTTCAGGGTTCCATCCTCAATCCAATTGTCAGACGGAGAGGGCGAATCAGGATCTGGAAGCATCCTTCCATTGTGTGGCTGCTCTGCATCCTTCCCTCCTGGGCGAAACACTTTCCTTGGATTGAGTACACTCATAACTTGCTGACCACCTCCGCCACCGGCCTCTCTCCCTTTGCGGTAGCTCTGGGATTTCAACCCCCGTTGTTTCCTGCCCAGGAGAAAGAACTGGCTGTGCCCTCTGTGCAGGAACATCTTCACCGCTGCCACTGGGTTTGGAGCGATGCCCGGGAAGCCCTGCTTCGGACTACGGAGCAAAATAAAGAGGTGGCGGATAGACGCAGAACTCCTGCACCCCCGTTCCACCCGGGCCAGGAGGTCTGGCTTTCCTCCAGAAACATCCCCCTGCGTACGGAGTCCCCACGGTATCTGGGACCGTTCGTTATCGAATCCATTGTGAACCTCTCTGCCGTTCGGCTGAAGCTGCCTCCGGCAATGAAGATCCACCCAACCTTTCATGTGTCCCAACTTAAACCTGTGTCCCCCTACAGACCCCCCACCTCCGGCGCGTTTAATCGATGACCATCCAGCCTACACGGTCCGCCAGCTCTTGGATGTTCGGAGGCGTGGTAGGGGATTGCAATATCTGGTGGATTGGGAGGGTTATGGACCTGAGGAAAGGACCTGGATCCCCAGGAGGTTCATCCTGGACCCACAGTTGGTGACTGACTTTCATAGGGCACATCCAGACAAGCCTGGTGGGGAGGGGGGAGGGGGGGTACTGTACTGTTGTTGTTTTTGTATCTCCCTTTTCCCCTGTGTGTCTGTCTGTGCTGTTTGTCTCCACCTGCAAGTGGCAAGGGGCGTGTCAAGAGGAACTAGGTCAAGAGGCGTGGCCATTCATCCCTGCTCTGTTACCGGCACAGCTGATGCACATTCCATGATTCTCCTCTGCAGTATTTAGACCCGGGCTGTTCACCTCTTCAGCGCCAGATTGTTACATACACCTACGTGGTAACTTGGCTCAGAATCCCTGCTTGTGTTTTGTAGCAGCATTTGTGATTGTGTAGTATTCTGTCTAACTCCAGTTCCTCTGTTCAGATTCCGCTGGTTACCTGCTTCCTACCTGTTGTGCTTCACCGTGCTGCCTGCCTCACAACCCACAGACTTAACCACCAGCTTCACCTGGATCCTACTCTGGGATTTTTTCCGGCTCTGCCACTCCTGACTCCCTTAAGCTTCAGTCCAGTCACTGAAAGCCTCCCAGCTCAGTCTCAGCTGTTCCTCTCCTGAGTATTTACGCCCATAAAATAATTGCTTTCATGTGTTCTGCGTGTATCTCTTTGTTCTGGGTCGAAACTACAGCCTTAACACTACCCGCGGTTCATGACATGTTGCGGTGTGTTCCTTGTACTGCTGCTACAGCCAAAGGAATTGTGAGTGTCCTTTAGGCTAAATATTTTAAATAATATAAATAATATGATATTGAAACTTTTGACTGCTTTCTTTAATAACTACATAACACAATACTTGTACTTTTATTTTCAGTACTTGAATAGTACATTTTAAAATAAACTACGTGCAATACGTTGAATACTTTAGTACCTCCACTTAAGTGAGGTGCTTAAAGAGCACTTCAACTTCTACTCAAGTCACTTTTTTGATAGAGCACTTGTACTTTTACTCAAGTCTGGGTCTCTAGTACTTTATACATGTCTGTCTGTTGGCATGTCAATAATCAAATCTTATGTGTCAGAGTGAGTGAATGGCATTGAATTGTGCCCTAACAAATGTTACCTGATCATGCAAGCCACACTGAGAAGGACACCTAAATTGATTTGGAAATATATCAAATATATATATATGATGTTGTTCAGTCAACAACACCAAACGCTTGGCACATGAGGAGGGGGTTGGCGTGGTGGTAGTCTCGCTTTTCCAGACCCTCCTCCACAGAGCTGCGGAGGAGGGTCTGGCTAGTCCACATAGCATTCTGGGATTGCAGAAAAACATGCTGTGGTTTATTGTGATTTCTTTAAACCAATCACAATCGTCATGGGTGGTGCTAAGCAGGCATGGATTGGTCATCGGAAGTACCGGGAGAATTCCCGGTGGGCCGGTACGGTTTTGGGCTGGTCTATTTGTGTGGGCTGCATGTGCTGCACACTGGTCTAAAGCTTTTTTTTTTTCTTTTTTTTTTGATTGGCCCGTAGAGAGAAGAGCGATGGCATTATTGGCCTACTTGTGTGTCTTTCATGTGAACACTGGCTATTCACATTCTTGGTCTTTGGCTGACTGGCCCTCAGAGACGAGAGAGATCACATAATTGGCCCACTAGTTTGTCTCTAATCTAAACACTGGCCAATCACATCCTACTATGGCTGACCACCATCCTACCATAGAGACAGACCGCATTTAAGTCCCGCCCCCACTGGCGGGAAAAACAATTCCACAAAGTGCCTGTGCCTGTAGCTAGCTAAAAACACGAGATTTAAGCATGTCAAATGATTATTTTAGCACCCATTGTCTAACAGAGAGGACAAGTTAGCTGTTAGTAAGCTAATGTTAGTTATGCAAACATAATACTATAGCTTTCTTATTTCTCCACGACCACATTCCACTAACACAAGTTGCATACTGTGTACAAAATGCAGCTTTAGCTTAATTTACAGACTTGACACTTGTTTACTATAACGTTACAAGACATCTTAATGACATCCATGCTCCACCCTCAACCTTTAGCCATCTTGCCATCAAGAGCCAGGCAGCCTTTTTGCATCAGTGAGTACGCTATCATACTATCTTACCACTCAGCTAATTGGCAGTATTAGGGGCTGGTATCAGTACATGTGTTGAAGGGGAGTGCAAGGACAGGTGGAATCCGACTGATTGTGGTGGGCTGGTCTGGGTCTCAAAATTCCAGAGCTGCACCAGAACCACAATCTTTTTTTAAATTCAACCAAGTAGTTTTGTTGCCTAACCCTAACCAAACTGAGACCGTTTCACAACGTTAAGGACCCTGACCATTACATTTATATATGAGGATGGAAAACAATCCTGTGGGTTCTAGTCCCTGCCACCACTAGGGCTGCTAATTTATGAAATGCTCCTATGGGTCCTATTAAAGAGAAGTAATAAAATACTTATATCGTATGGTTTGGAAGACTTGTTGGAGGTGCAACTGTATGAATATGATTGGATATTACTCGTTAGGTGGTAGTCAAGCAGCTCATGAATGAGCACAATTTCAGTACTCTGTCTGAACTAATGCTATGCTCCATTTGTTGTGGTTATAAGTTTGCTCGTTGACAAAACAAAAGATACCACAAGTTGTAATTCTGTTTAATAGCCAGATGCTGTTCTCCTCTTTGTGACCTTCTGCATGCAGGACAAAAAAAGAAACTTAAATGTTACTGTATATGTTGTTAACTTTTTGAACACTTGAACATGAATAAAATTGAAAACAAAATGTTTGCAACTTACCCAATTACCCTAGTGGGGATTGTTTTGTGTCTCTTACACATAAGTCAATATTGACTAGCAGGTAATGGTAACGTTACAGTATGGTAACCTCGTCAACGCAGCTGATAACGTGCTAATGTTATATCCTTAGGCGTCTTACATTGCTAATAACTTTTTTGAATTTCTACGACACTAAAAGGGTGTTAAGAACATATGATTACATTAACCTTGACTTGAATACATCCGTGTTGGAGTAATTGTTCTGAGGTGTTCATAATACCAGGGGTTTTCCTGGCTCAGAATTGGCCTTAAGGTCCTCCCCCAGGAAATATTGAGCGTCAAAAACTTTCCTGCATTCTGATACATTTTCAGGCACAAATTTATGGTGAAAACATCTTAATTTATGTCAAGGAAAACACAAAATTCAGCAGGTAACAATTTAAAATTTAAAATTGAATGGTATATAATGCAGTAAGAGAAGGTGGCTTTCGCATCTGACAACAAAGTCCAGTTCATTTGATTAGTATGAACAGGGCATAACCGTATCTTTCTCCCAAGGAGCACGTTTTGCTCCTCAGTCGAAATATGTAGGAGTGACTTAGGCCTATATAAGGTAACTGCTATTACTGTTGTAGCTAATTTGTACAATAATACAATAGTGTTATGAATACAAAACATTATGAAGTGTAATATTTTCTATTTTTGAAATATTGATAAATAAATTGTCAGTGATGTTGAATTGTCTATAGGCAGTGGTGTAACGGACTGCCCCTCGGCAGGCATGTGAACCACGGATTAACTGCAAATGTAACCATCATAGTGTGAAATACATTTTAACTGATGCTGTTACATGAACGGGGCTCAGCAGAGAGGCGGAGCGAGACGACGTCTCTTGCAGCTTATTCAGGGAGTCAGCTCACTGCAGCTAAAGCACTCACAACTTTGAGTTTCATGCGTAGGCTACTCCCATCTGGCTCTCATCAGGTGTTAAAATGAACTGTACCAAAACACAGAAAAAATGACTTTTACAGGTTATGAAACTGTCTCAATTTAATACTGATAGACAGTAGCGTAGCCCCCCGCACAGACAAAAAGCAGTCGGAACTCCCACGGACGGACAGCTCTGCATCCAACAGCAGCGGTTTCTCGCTGCGCCGCCGGTCCCCAGAGCAGCATGGTCACCTGGAGAGTCTGGTACAGTCTGACTCTGCAAACGGAGATACTATCAGCGCTATAGAGGGTTTTCACGACGTATCATCAGACCAGAAGTCGCCATATTGGAGATACTCCACATCACAACAAAGCACAGGCACTGAAGTAGATCCCAAACGGTGTCAAGGAAAATGGTTAATTATTGCCGTGTTTTAGGTTGTACCAATAGGTCAGACCGAGAAAAACATTTGGAATATTAACTTCCAAAAGTTATTAAAAACCAGGGAGGAATGCCAGAAGTTATTAGAGGAAAGGAGGCGCTTAGTTGGCAAAGCTCAACCAGGATCTACGAGAGAAAAAATCTGTCTTGTTCGGTCTTTGAAATGAAAAAAAAAAAAAAAAAACTATTGAGAGTCACTTGGCTACACCTAGAGTATCGGAATGATATCATACAGTTAAGGTTAGGTTGATTAAAGACGTTATTGCATTACTTACTTTGGCCTTCACAACACAACGGTCGTTAATGACTTGGTACTGCGTCTCCCTCACCCATCCACACACCATCTGGTTATAGGCCTCCAAACTTTTGTAGGATTTAAGGTCTTCCGCTGTGTATGGGCTCAGCGAGAAAACCAGGTAGTTGACTATATCGGGATATGCAACTGAAGGAAGAATCACCGGGTCGCCATGGATCCAAGAAGAGGGAGCCAACTGGTAGGGAGCTGCACTGCCAGTAAACTGTAATTTCTCAAGATATCGCGCTTTTTTGTGGTCCAAGTCCTTCCATGGCTTTGCATCTTGGACGCATTTTGATGAGCTTTTCTGTTGTTTAGACATAAAGTATTAAAGTATTCAAAGTGCACAATACTCCATTACTCCATTCAGTTGTTTACACCGAGTGCCTCCAATATGGCTGCGCATCCAGGTTACCGCCCAGAACGTGACGTCGGTGAAAACCCTCTATACAGCGGTTCAGATCCAGTCAAATCAGCGCCAGCCGCATGTATTGTAGTGACTGTGGATGAAAGGGAGGGTAGCTGCTGAAAATCAGACGTTTTGGCGCTCGTGATATTCCTTTGACGCTAGCTAAAACCTCTTTAAGGGGCGCCAACTTTCTCTATGCAGTAAAAACCCTGAATAAATACCGGTAATAAATTCATAATACTAACCATTAAACTCCGGATGGACTCCAGCTGTCTTCTCTGCGGGGAAAAAGATTGATGTGGCAAAAAGCAACTTATTCTTCTGTGTGTTAATTAGCGGATTGCAAACCAAATTTAAGGCTCATACCGCCACCTACATGTGGAGTGTGTAGAATAATCAATGACATTAATTAATCTGCATGGAGGAGCTATTCATAGTCGGGTCTGTTGTGTTTGTGAGAGAGAGAGAGAGAGAGAGAGAGAGAGACAGAGAGAGAGAGAGAGAGAGAGAGAGAGAGAGAGAGAGAGAGAGAGAGAGAGAGCATATATGTGGTGTCAACATTGATTGTGTGGCGGGCCGCCACAAATATATCAATGTATGGGAAACACTGGTTATTGTAAAACAAAGACTGAAGCCCCGCAAAACACTGGAATAGACCTTTTGAATGTGACAAAAAGTCAGAGACATGTTGTTGCTACTATAAAAGTGGCAGGCTTACAAATTCTGCTCCTACTTGTGGGGACAAAATGGACAAACCTTTAGTTACAAACTCAAACTCAAAATCCAATATAGGGCTGCTTTCCCTTACAGCTCAACCAAAATTCAACAATCAGCCTGATTAGCAGCACACTAAAACACCTCTACCATCCACACCATCTGTTTCCAGAGAGGCCTGTCTCTTCTGATATACAGAGCACACACACACACACACACACACACACACACACACACACACACACACACACACACACACACACACACACACACACACCTCAATGCAGGTAGATCAAGAGGCACCCTGGGGAAGCGTGCCAATGGGAGTATTCTCAGACACACACACACACACACACACACACACACACACACACACACACACACACACACACACACACACACACACACACACACACACACACAGAGCCAGCCACTTGGTTCACAGGTTCACATATAGGATAGTCAGGATTGGGGTTTTCCCAGAGCTAGGAATCCTGGAGGGATCCCTGACTAAACTAATTGCCTGCTATCCCTCCTATAATGACAAGAACAGCAGTGAACCAAGGAAAAAGGACAAAAACAGAATGTTTGTTCTACACTGCTCTGTCTTTTGTTAAATTCTGCATGTGTCCTTTCTGCAGTTTTTTTTTATCATTCCATTATCTTGTATTGTTTTTGTTGTAACTCCTTTCCTTATTTTTTCCTACTGTCTTATCATTACCTTTCCTAACTGTCATCTCTCTTTTGTCTTTACTTACATGATTTGGCGCATAGTACTTTACAGTATATTACATATCTAGACATTTAGGTCTATAAAACTGGCCCCATCTAAATGTAATTGAATAGGACACTGGCCTAAAAGTAAGTGTCCTTGTTATAAGATAAGATGTTGTAAAAATATAAATATTTTCTTTAGTCCAATTTTCTCTTAATTACATAATAGTGGTATGAAGAGGAAGTACTGTATATGCATGTTTAAGTAATGTCTGTAAAGGAGTGTGTCTTCATAAAAATTATGAAATCAGTGGGAGAAGTCTCGTTATTGTTATTCTCAAAATAGTATACAGTATGTCATAGAATGGTACATCCCAAAAAGTCTAGAAAACCTCATAGTATAGTATGTCAAAGAAAGTCATTATGTAAAATGCCATAGTATGTTGAAAAAAATCATAATAATGTTGTAGTATAGTATTTCATAAAACATCATGAAACAGTCATAGTATAGTATGTCGAACAAGTCATAAAAAGTCATAGTATAGTGTGTGATAAAACATCATAAAACATAGTATAGTATGTCAAAAAAGTGATAAAAAGTCATAGTATATAGTATGTTGAAAAAAAGTTATAATTTCATAGTATAGAATGCTGAACAAATCATAAAATGTCATAAAAAGACATGAAAAATCATAGCTTAGTATGTCGAAAAAAGTCATAAAAAAGTCATAGTATAGTATGTCGATAAAGTCATAAAAAAGTCATAGTATAGTATGTGGAAAAAAGTCATAGTATAGTATGTCAAAAAAAGTAATAAAAAAGTCATGGTATAGTATGTCATAAAAAAATCATAGAATAGTATGTCAATAAAGTCATGGTATAGTATGTCAAAAAAAGTCATAAAAAAGTCATAGTATAGTATGTCCGAAAAAAATCATAGTCGAAAGAAATCATAAAAAAGCCATAGTATGGTATATCGGAAGAGTTGTGAAAAGTCAAAGTATAGTATGTCAAACATCACTATATACTGTGATTTTTTTTTACTTACTATACTAGGACTTTTAATGACTTTTTTTCGAAATACTATACTATGACATTTATGACTTTTTTTCGACATTCTACACAATGACTTTTTTTTGGACGAATCATATGGCCTAACAAATACAACGTCAAAATGTCTTTTTTCGACATAGTATAGTATGTTGAAAAAAGTCATAGTATAGACTGTTCAAAAAAGTCATAAAAAAGTAATATTATAGAATGTCTTTTTTCGACATAGTATACTACGTCGAAAAAAGATATAGTATAGTATGTTGAAAAAAGTAATAGTACAGTATGTCGAAAAAAGTCATTAAAAGCCATAGTAGAGTATGTTGAAAAAAATCATAAAAAAAGTCATAGTTTAGTATGTTGAAAGAAGACATATTTTCATGACAAGAAAGTCACAGTATAGTATGTTGTCATTGAATAACCATTGGGTTATCAACCAGCATTGGGTTTGAACCCAGAACCTTCAATCTTCAGGCAGATGACCAGCTATTTACCACACTGAGCTACAAGTGAAGCCTGTAAGTTGTCAGTTTGACGTTGTATTTGTTGTTCAACATTACTGAGGACAGAAAATTAAAGTCATACAAATTAAAGTCATACAAATCACAGTATATAGCATGTTGAAAAAGTCATGAAAAAGTCATACTATAGTATGTTAAAAAAAGTTATAAAAAGTCATAGTATAGTAAGTTGAAGGTCATAGTATAGAATGTTGAAAAAAGTCATAGTTTAGTATGTTAAAAAAAGTTATAAAAAGTCATAGTATAGTAAGTTGAAAGTCATAGTATAGAATGTTGATAAAAGTCATAGTATAGAATGTTGAAAAAAGTCATACTATAGTATGTTAAAAAAAGTTATAAAAAGTCATAGTATTGTAAGTTGAAAGTCATAGTATAGTAAGTTGAAAGTCATAGTATAGAATGTTGATAAAAGTCATAGTATAGAATGTTGAAAAAAGTCATATTATAGTATGTCTTTTTTCAACATTCTATACTATGACTTTCAACTTACTATACTATGACTTAACTATGACTTTACTATACTATGACTTTTTTCGACATACTATACTTTTTATAACTTTTTTCAACATACTATAGTATAACTTTTTAGTTACTTTTTCAACATGCTATATACTGTGATTTTTTTTTACTTACTATACTAGGACTTTTTATGACTTTTTTTCGAAATACTATACTATGACATTTCTGACTTTTTTTCGACATTCTACGCAATTACTTTTTTTTGGACGAATCATATGGCCTAACAAATACAACGTCAAAATGTCTTTTTTCGACATAGTATACTATGTTGAAAAAAGTCATAGTATAGACTGTTCAAAAAAGTCATAAAAAAGTAATATTATAGAATGTCTTTTTTCGACATAGTATACTACGTCGAAAAAAGATATAGTATAGTATGTTGAAAAAAGTAATAGTACAGTATGTCGAAAAAAGTCATTAAAAGCCATAGTAGAGTATGTTGAAAAAAATCATAAAAAAAGTCATAGTTTAGTATGTTGAAAGAAGACATATTTTCATGACAAGAAAGTCACAGTATAGTATGTTGTCATTGAATAACCATTGGGTTATCAACCAGCATTGGGTTTGAACCCAGAACCTTCAATCTTCAGGCAGATGACCAGCTATTTACCACACTGAGCTACAAGTGAAGCCTGTAAGTTGTCAGTTTGACGTTGTATTTGTTGTTCAACATTACTGAGGACAGAAAATTAAAGTCATACAAATTAAAGTCATACAAATCACAGTATATACCATGTTGAAAAAGTCATGAAAAAGTCATACTATAGTATGTTAAAAAAAGTTATAAAAAGTCATAGTATAGTAAGTTGAAGGTCATAGTATAGAATGTTGAAAAAAGTCATAGTTTAGTATGTTAAAAAAAGTTATAAAAAGTCATAGTATAGTAAGTTGAAAGTCATAGTATAGAATGTTGATAAAAGTCATAGTATAGAATGTTGAAAAAAGTCATACTATAGTATGTTAAAAAAAGTTATAAAAAGTCATAGTATTGTAAGTTGAAAGTCATAGTATAGTAAGTTGAAAGTCATAGTATAGAATGTTGATAAAAGTCATAGTATAGAATGTTGAAAAAAGTCATATTATAGTATGTCTTTTTTCAACATTCTATACTATGACTTTCAACTTACTATACTATGACTTAACTATGACTTTACTATACTATGACTTTTTTCGACATACTATACTTTTTATAACTTTTTTCAACATACTATAGTATAACTTTTTAGTTACTTTTTCAACATGCTATATACTGTGATTTTTTTTTACTTACTATACTAGGACTTTTTATGACTTTTTTTCGAAATACTATACTATGACATTTCTGACTTTTTTTCGACATTCTACGCAATGACTTTTTTTTGGACGAATCATATGGCCTAACAAATACAACGTCAAAATGTCTTTTTTCGACATAGTATACTATGTCGAAAAAAGATATAGTATAGTATGTTGAAAAAAGTAATAGTTTAGTATGTCGAAAAAAGTCATTAAAAGCCATAGTAGAGTATGTTGAAAAAAATCATAAAAAGTCATAGTTTAGTATGTTGAAAAAAGTAATAAAAAGTCATAGTATAGTACGTTGAAGAAAGACATATTTAATTTTGACAAGAAAGTCACAGTATAGTATGTTGTCATTGAATAACCATTGGGTTATCTACTAGCATTGGGTTTGAACCCAGAACCTTCAATCTTCAGGCAGATGACCAGCTATTTACCACACTGAGCTACAAGTGAAGCCTATAAATTATCGGTTTGACGTTGTATTTGTTGTTCAACATTACTGAGGACAGAAAATTAAAGTCATACTATAGTATGTTGAAACAAATCACAGTATATAGCATGTTGAAAAAGTCATGAAAAAGTCATACTATAGTATGTTAAAAAAGTTATAAAAAGTCATAGTATAGTAAGTTGAAAGTCATAGTATAGAATGTTGATAAAAGTCATAGTATAGAATGTTGAAAAAAGTCATATTATAGTATGTCTTTTTTCAACATTCTATACTATGACTTTCAACTTACTATACTATGACTTTTTTCGACATACTATACTATGACTTTTTATAACTTTTTTCAACATACTATAGTATAACTTTTTTGTTACTTTTTCAACATGCTATATACTGTGATTTTTTTTTACTTACTATACTAGGACTTTTAATGACTTTTTTTCGAAATACTATACTATGACATTTATGACTTTTTTTCGACATTCTACGCAATGACTTTTTTTTGGACGAATCATATGGCCTAACAAATACAACGTCAAAATGTCTTTTTTCGACATAGTATAGTATGTTGAAAAAAGTCATAGTATAGACTGTTCAAAAAAGTCATAAAAAAGTAATATTATAGTATGTCTTTTTTCGACATAGTATACTATGTCGAAAAAGATATAGTATAGTATGTCGAAAAAAGTCATTAAAAGCCATAGTAGAGTATGTTGAAAAAAATCATAAAAAGTCATAGTTTAGTATGTTGAAAAAAGTCATAAAATGTCATAGTATAGTATGTCGATAAAAGTCATAAAAAAGTAAGACATGTTGACGTTGTATTTGTTAGGCCATATGATTCGTCCAAAAAAAAGTCATTGTGTAGAATGTCGAAAAAGTCATAAATGTCATAGTATAGTATTTCGAAAAAAAGTCATAAAATATCTAGTGTATAGCAAGTCAAAAAAAAAATCACAGTATATAGCATGTTGAAAAAGTAATGAAAAAGTCATAGTATAGTATGTCGAAAAAAGTCATAGTATAGTAAGTTGAAAGTTATAGTATAGAATGTTGAACATACTATAATATGACTTTTTTCAACATTCTATACTATGACCTTCAACTTACCATACTATGACTTTTTTCAATATACTATACTATGACATACTATACTATGACATAGTATAGTATGTCGAAAAAAGACGTAGTATAGTATGTCGAAAAATGTCGTAAAAAGTCATAGTATAGTACGTTGAAGAAAGACATATTTAATTTTGACAAGAAAGTCACAGTATAGTATGTTGTCATTGAATAACCATTGGGTTATCAACCAGCATTGGGTTTGAACCCAGAACCTTCAATCTTTAGGCAGATGACCAGCTATTTACCACACTGAGCTACAAGTGAAGCCTTTAAATTGTCGGTTTGACGTTGTATTTGTTGTTCAACATTACTGAGGACTGAAAATTAAAGTCATACTATAGTATGTTGAAACAAATCACAGTATATAGCATGTTGAAAAAGTCATGAAAAAGTCATACTATAGTATGTTAAAAAAGTTATAAAAAGTCATAGTATAGTAAGTTGAAAGTCATAGTATAGAATGTTGATAAAAGTCATAGTATAGAATGTTGAAAAAAGTCATATTATAGTATGTCTTTTTTCAACATTCTATACTATGACTTTCAACTTACTATACTATGACTTTTTTCGACATACTATACTATGACTTTTTATAACTTTTTTCAACATACTATAGTATAACTTTTTTGTTACTTTTTCAACATGCTATATACTGTGATTTTTTTTACTTACTATACTAGGACTTTTAATGACTTTTTTTCGAAATACTATACTATGACATTTATGACTTTTTTTCGACATTCTACGCAATGACTTTTTTTTGGACGAATCATATGGCCTAACAAATACAACGTCAAAATGTCTTTTTTCGACATAGTATAGTATGTTGAAAAAAGTCATAGTATAGACTGTTCAAAAAAGTCATAAAAAAGTAATATTATAGTATGTCTTTTTTCGACATAGTATACTATGTCGAAAAAAGTCATTAAAAGCCATAGTAGAGTATGTTGGAATAAATCATAGTATATTAAGTTGAAGAAGGCCATATTTTTTATGACAAGAAAGTCACAGTATAGTATGCTGTCATTGATTAACTATTGGGTTATCAACCAGCATTGGGTTTGAACCCACAACCTTCAATCTTCAGGCAGATGACCAGCTATTTACCACACTGAGCTACAAGTGAAGCCTGTAAATCGTCTGACGAAGCCTGACGAATCATATGGCCTAACAAATACAACGTCAAAATGTCTTTTTTCGACATAGTATAGTATGTTGAAAAAAGTCATAGTATAGACTGTTCAAAAAAGTCATAAAAAAGTAACATTATAGTTATAGTATTATAGTATAGTATTTTTGTATATATTATATTATAGTATGTCTTTTTTCGACATAGTATACTATGTCGAAAAAAGATATAGTATAGTATGTTGAAAAAAGTAATAGTATAGTATGTCGAAAAAGTCCTAAAAAAATCATAGTATATATATCGAAAAAGGTCATAGTATAGTATGTCAAAAAAAGTCACAAAAAGTCATAATATAGTAAGTTGAAAAAAGTCATAGTATATTATGTTGAAAAGTCATACTATAGTATGTCGAAAATTTTTTTTAAAAGTCATAGTACAGTATGTCGAAAAAAGTCATAGTATAGTAAGTTGAAAGTCATAGAATAGAATGTTGAAAAAAGTAATAGTATAGTATGTCGAAAAAAGTTATAAAAAGTCATAATATAGTAAGTCGAAAAAAGTCATAGTATAGTATGTTAAAAAAAGTCATAAAATGTCATAGTATAGTATGTCGATAAAAGTCATAAAAAAGTAAGACATGTTGACGTTGTATTTGTTAGGCCATATGATTCGTCCAAAAAAAAGTCATTGTGTAGAATGTCGAAAAAGTCATAAATGTCATAGTATAGTATTTCGAAAAAAAGTCATAAAATGTCTAGTGTATAGCAAGTCAAAAAAAAATCACAGTATATAGCATGTTGAAAAAGTAATGAAAAAGTCAAAGTATAGTATGTCGAAAAAAGTCATAGTATAGTAAGTTGAAAGTTATAGTATAGAATGTTGAACATACTATAATATGACTTTTTTCAACATTCTATACTATGACCTTCAACTTACCATACTATGACTTTTTTCAATATACTATACTATGACATACTATACTATGACATAGTATAGTATGTCGAAAAAAGACGTAGTATAGTATGTCGAAAAATGTCGTAAAAAGTCATAGTATAGTAAGTTACAAAAAGTCATAGTATAGCATGTCAAAAAAATCGTAAAAAAATAATAGTATATAGCATGTTGAAAAAGTCATATTATAGTATGTCGAAAAAAGTCATAGTATAGACAGTATGACATTTTGACGTTGTATTTGTTAAGCCATATGATCCGTCCAAAAAAAAGTCATTGGGTAGAATGTCAAAAAAATTCATAAAAAGTCATAGTATAGAATGTCGAATAAAGTCATAGAAAAGTGTTATGGTATGATGGTATGGTATGAAATCAAAATGTCACAAAGCAGACATTTTAGGTCCTTTAAAATTCCCAGGCTTGAAGACACACACAGACACATGGGTTTTAGTTTTAAAATGGTCTTTATGGATGGATTTGACTAACAGCAGCAAAAGTACATTTTGTTTTAGACAGTTAAAACAGCTTTAAAACAGTCTGTTTACCTTAGAGGGACTGCAGTCTTTACCCTTGCCTGCGTGGATGGGGGACAGTGGTGTGCCAGTTTAGCTGGTGATCATGTTAACTGGTGATATTTGCATGAAATCAATGAATATTCAACAAGGCCCTGCCTACTTTTTAAGAGCGTTCTGCTCTGCCTCCGCCGCTCGAGTGCCAGAGGTTCACATTTTCACAGTGTTTGCAAGTGAGACACAATAATGGATTTCGCTGAAAACATCACCAGTTGATGTGTAATACATGTCCGTTTAAGCATTATCCACACAAATCCGACACATACTGTATGAACGGAAAAAAATTAAATGTAAAAAAAAGGCACTAGAGATCTAGCTGGGATTCGAACTTTGGATGTCATGGATAAAAAAAGTTGACAGGTTAGCTGCTATATCATCCATACCACTACCCTACACACCGCTGAAATGGTTTTGTGATTTCTATCTATATATTGGACTTTTAGTCTAAGTTAACACAAGAGAAATATACGCCCATGTTAACTGGTGATATCACAATTTAACATGGGCAAATGCAAGCCTCGAAACAGTAAAGTAGGTTCATCTTTGTCTGTACAACAAACTGGCATGACCCCACTTAAGACTTTATTCTGTTTTGGGGGTAAAAATGAAACGTTTCAGTCATGCAAAAACGTGATCATTTATCATTGTTATTGTGGGCCATCTCATACGAAGAATGTGTAGGCCTATCTCAGCACAAACAGTCTCTTTCAACCTGTGCCACGAGTCAACTGATTATAGTTGTGTTTAATTTCATTAGACCCATATTAGGGTATGTCTGTGTCGACCCAGAATCGCGATTTTTGTCTTATGGTAGCCTATACACTATTGTTATGACCATCCGCCATTGAATGTTTTGCAGAAAGGTGCTGATCCTCGTTTTCTCTCGGGCGATTTAGTGTTATCTTAGTCTTGGTTAAGTTATGAAATGAGTTGCAGCAAAAGTCTAGTGATTTGAAGTGAAGAACATATGAAGCTTATTTTCTCAGAGTTTGACTTTTATTTATCCCACACATCATGTGTTGGCCTATTTTGACAACACAAAATGGTCATTATGGTATATGATTACAAAACTTTGATGTACTGAGAGAGTTTGATAACATTCAGATGTTGCTGTTTCAGATTCCTAATATGGGTCTAATGAAATTAAACACAACTATAATCAGTTGACTCGTGGCACAGGTTGAAAGAGACTGTTTGTGCTGAGATAGGCCTACACATTCTTCGTATGAGATGGCCCACAATAACAATGATAAATGATCATGTTTGCGCATGACTGAGGTGTTTCATTTTTACCCCCAAAACGGAATAAAGTGTTAAGTGGGGTCATGCCAGTTTGTTGTACATCAGTTAGGTTTTGGTATGTGAGGCAATATGTGTAGTATAGTGATATAGATGACGTAGAAACTAGTCTGTCAGCTTTTCTTGTCTGAAGGTTTGAATCCCAGCTAGATCTGTGTTGTTTTGTTTTATTTTTTTCCGTTCATAGAGTATGTGTCGTACTTGTGTGGATAATGCTTAAACGGACATGTATTACACTTAAACTGGTGATATTTTCAGCGATATCCATTATTTATTTATTTTTTTTGATTATTATTTATAAAGGAAAACACACATTAATCAACATTTCTGTAAATGTGCCAGTGTTAGCTGTGTTAGAGCAGCAGGAAGCAGCAGGAAGCAGCAAGATATTAGTGCAGGTTAATCATACAGACAGAAGTCAACGAGACATTAGTACAGATTAAACTACACACACATAAGTCAACAAGACACCATACAGACAGATAAAACAACAGTAAAGCTTTCACAGTTTTCCATGCAGTGCAACAGGAAGCATCAAAACCCCAGCACAGCTACACATCAAACAGTATCCACATTCAGTATAAGAAGCCATGCAAACATCAGAACACATCCAAGTAACATAGACCTAACCCATCTTCTAACACCGCTCAACCATGCAAAGCCATAACAGCAGTAATGAAATGATGATACTAGGCTACATCACTCGTTAGGTATGCGTTAAATAGCAGTGATTGATAAGATGGTAAAATATTTAAAATACAATTACATTTTTTATACATCCCCAAGAAAAGCAGGGTGAGCTAAATTTGATACCGGGCAAGATATCAACACATCAGACATGTTAGCAGCAGTTCATCAGTAATAACAACAATAATATAAGAAATAGTAGTTTAAAAATGTTCACAAATCTGACTATGCAAGAGCCAGGCCTTGAGACTTTGTGTGAAATAATGGTAGGTGGTGCATTTGGTAAAGTGTTCCACCTATTAGAGGCTCTAACAGAAAAACATGATTGACTGAAAGAGCTGGACCTGTAAGGGGTTACACAGACAATAAATAAATTTTAGTTTTTGCATGGACGTATATTATAGTATCATCTGCATACATCTGAACTTCACACCCTGTACAAATTGATGGTAAGTCATGTACGTATAAGCTAAACAACAGAGGTTCTAAAACAGAACCCTGGGGCACACCCATCTTTTGTCTCACTTACAAACACTTTGTGAAAATGTGAACCTCTGGCACTCGAGGGGCGGAGGCAGAACAGAACGCTCCCTCAAAAGTAGGCAGGGCCTTGTTGAATATTCACTGATTTCATGCAAATATCACCAGTTAACATGATCACCAGCTAAACTGGCACACTGGCACTCATATTGTCCTGTTGACTCTTCCTGGTCAGTGCGTCTGTGCAGTACCGGTGGCCAGGCATACTCCTCGCTGTCCGACAGCTTGCCCCTTTATCCTGGGTCCAGCTCCGCTGTCTATCTCTTGTCTCACTGTGCGTCATCCTGCACCCCTAATGGGTGTCTCCGCAGGTCCCGACCGCAGGTCTCGAGCGCCATCTAGTCCAGCACCGTCTTGGGTCCTGTCCTCGGTCCAGCTCCGCCGTCCAAGCAACGTCGTCTTGCGCATCCAATGGTGCCTCTGGCCCACTAGCCCCCGCATCACCTCAGGTCAATTCCACTCATAACCCATATGTAGCCTAGCTCCTATGTCACCTCATTAGGAGACGCGCTACCGGTGTGCTGGGAGGAGTCCTTGGTGTCTGTGCCAGGCAAGCAAAATACAACCAAAAACACCACACTATATACAATAAAACAACCAAAACACCACACTATATACAAAAAAAATAAGAAAACATTAACTGCCTGGGTACACTTTGTGACATAGTATGTAGAAAAAAGTAATTAAAAAGTCATAGTATAGTATGTCGAAAAAAGTAATAGTATAGTATGTCGTAAAAAGTTATATAAAACATTATAGCACATTATAGCACATTACTATGACTATGACTTTCATAGGTTGAAAGTCATAGTATAGTATGTCGAAGAATTCATTGTATAATATGTTGAAAAAAAAGCCATTGTATAGTAAGTGGAAAAAAGTTATAAAAACACCATTGTATAGTACGTCAAAAATGTCATAGTATAGTATGTCAACAAAGTTTTAAAAACGTCACAGTATAGTATGTCGAAAAAAGTAATAAAAAAGTCATAGTATAGAATGTTGAAAAACGTCATAAAAAACGTCATAGTATAGTACCTTGTACCAGCCACTAACTTGAGTCATTGTCACCAGGAGCTGAGTTAAACTTCCCTGAGGACAAATTTAAATTCATACTTCATTTTGATTAATATGCTGTACTTCCGACGATGTTGTTGGTTTTTCAAGATGAAAAAATCCAATTCTGTATAACCAAACAGAGTTCTTCATGTACTTTATAATGCATATCAAGACAGTTAACTCATAGGTATATAAAACTGGCCCCATCTAAATGTAAAGGAATAGGACACAGGCCTAAAAGTATCTGTTCTTGTTATAAGATTAGGTGTTATAAAAATAATATGGTAATATTGTTCTACTCCAATTTTTCTCTTAATTACATAATTGTGCTATGAAGATGAAGTACTGTATATGCATACATTTTTATGTATATAAAGGGGTGTGTCTTCATACAAATTATAAAGTCAGTGGGTGAAGTCTCTCTATTGCTATCCTCAAGCTGCAGATAGCTTAGCTGGCCCTGCCTGCCTGACACGTGTGCATGATAGCCAACACCTGTTTGTGTTTGTGTGTGTATGTGTGTGTGTGTGTGTGTGTGTGTGTGTGTGTGTGTGTGTGTGTGTGTGTATGTGTGTGTGTGTATTCCCTGCACAGCTCCTGTCCATTGTCAGTGTCAAAGCTGGTCCGTTGGGCCTTCCAGTGCACAGGTGGCGATAGACTGGCCCCTAATGAGTCCATATGATATTTTCTGGGAGAGGTGTGTGCTATTGAGTGTGTGTTAGTATGCGTTTGTCCATGAAAGCCTGTGTGTGCTGTATATGTTAATGTTCTTATTGGGTGCATATGCATGTATAGCCCTGCAGTATTTGAGAACACACTTTGTAAGTGTAGTTAAGTTGAAACTTACCACAGAGGGTGAACTGCCAACCACCCGTTTACGTGATCATGTTGTTTTCCAGGCTGGTTTCCAGGTTTGTCTGTTTTTAATCTGTGTTTACACTTTGCTGCAGTGTTCCCACAAGCATACAGATTAGTATCCCATCTCACCTGTCAACATACAATATGTCTACATCGTCTTCTCCCAGCAATATGCCATGGGCATGCTTATCTGACTGCATGCCCTTTCTCTGTGTGCATATGTGTCTTTAAGTCAGAATCCATATCATTAATGCAGGTTATACTGAATGTGTGCATGCCGTTTACGTGCTGATTCTCTGCCATTGGCTCCAGGACACAACGTGTCAGTGTGTACCTATATTCACACTCATTCTGCTAATATGTTAACATAACACAGGCTCAGACTTGGCATCTTTACAGGCAAAAGCCCCTAAGAGAAAAGTAAATAGATTCATCAACTTTTTACCTACCTGCATGCTCACGTACCAGCATATACACACACACACACACACACGCACGCACGCACGCACGCACGCACGCACACACACACACACACACACACACACACACACACACACACACAACCAACCATGCACACTCATATACGCACATACAAGCAACAAGTTTTGCAATTGTAAAAAGATTAAAACACGAATTCTATAACCAGTACTGTGCAAATACAGGTTAATTGTGGTTGGAATTATGAAAATATTAGGTACAACTTTAGGCTACAGTATTAGTATTATTATTGTTACTACTATTATTATTATACTAAGTATATTAATTTTACTAAGATGTATTTGATTACATAGTCATTGCCCTGCAAATGTTATTTAAGAAATTACTTTTTAAAATTAATTCAAGTTTTGTTTTCTTTATTATTTAATTTTCACCCATTTCTTTACATATATATATATATATATATATATATATATATATATATATATATATATATATATATATATATATATATATATATACAGCCAACCAAAATATATACAACCAAAAAGAGAGCTGAAATCATATTAAGTTTCAAAGCAGAATGTAGTTTAAATGTTCCAGTACACAGGAATGCAGCAGTTAGATCAGTTCAACTGAACTTCAGTGAATAAACAGTTCTGTTATGTGTTTCACACAGTTGATAATGTGTACACTCCACACAAAACATAAGAAACATACGGTTTGTGTGTATCTGCATGTATGTGTTTTGCATTTGAGTTCAAATGTGCTATCTCTTTATCTATTGACACAACACAATGGGAGTGTAAGTCACTGAGTTGAGTCAGTGGTTTGAAGCTGGTTTGACCAGCTTCTCACCCCCTGGAATAGAGATACGGCTGCAGAAACAATGACAAAGAGGGCTTTATGGCTGAAGAACATCAACACTTTCAAGGGACTATTTTAATTACGTATGGCACAGAGGATTTTCAGTAAATATTCTCACGTGTCTAAACACAAAACAAAGTTGTTTTTTTTAACAAATTAGTAACATACCACTATAAAACATGTTGGATGTTTTATTTGGAAAGCAACAATAACATAAAAAAATAAAAAATGTATGTGTGAAAACTAATCTATTTCTGTAAAGGAAGTGTGATGCTTTCAGCAATTTCTTAATTTCAGTTGTTATGGAGCATGTATGATACATGATGAAAAAGAGTGTTAATGTTAAAAGCTTATACTCTCATACTACGTTTACTCTTGTCTTCATGTGCAGCAGAAGGACAAAAACATCACTGACAAAATCAGCATGTTGTCAAATCATTTTTAATTAATTGCATTTTTCACAGATTCTGGAGACAGGTACTGGGTACAATTCTTCTAATGTATCCATTAAAATACAAATTGATCAAATTATATATAAAGGGAAGATTGCAATTGGATATGCTTGGTTGTGTGCAAAATAGAGCAAACAACAAGCTTACCTTGTACACTGTGATTAGCGCTCGCCTCATTGGAAGCATTGGCTGTTAATTAAAGACAAGTTGTATTAAAATCTAAATGGCTTAATATAATACCCTGAGACAATCTATTCTTGTGCTCTGCTGAATGAAGGTAGTTACAAGACCTTAGAAAGGATCTGAAGTGACTATTATTTTTGTACCCCACTTAAATATGTCAGACGTAACTTTATAGCTATCAAAGTCACTGTAATAATCCATCACAACATTTGAATACAATAGTTCCTCACTTTCACACAGCAGATTCAGATTTCACAAATATAACTGGGAAGAATCAGAAGTTGGCAGAAGGAGACCTGTGAACAGTTGATAAAAATCTTAATTTTAAATATTTTTAGAATAACTCATTATATAACTTATAAATTATTTAGTGTGAAGAGCTTGTCATTGTCTAACATTTCACATAATAAAACAATCTCTGCTCACACATCTGAGTAGGAAAAATAACATTAAGAGGGAAATTTGGTATATTACAAGCAGATGAGTGATATGATGAGGATTTAATACAGCACTTGACCACCTACTGAGAACAGAAAAGTACCAAACATGGGGAGGAAATGCAGCTTAATGTGAAAGACGTGACTTATGAAAAAGAAGAAAATTAACGCTTTATTAGTGTAATGTTCAACAGTCAGTTCACCATAGATTTAATTCATGAACATGACTGTACCAAAGTTAACATCCCGGGGTGCCATTATTCCTAACATCAGACAAAATGGGACATTATGAATAACGCATAAGGAAGACAAGATTTCTTATGTCACTTTTTGTCACTGATGACAAAACTGAGATTGATTTAACAACTCTTTGGACTTTCAGAATGCTTGTTTGACCTTTTGTATCTAAGAATGAAACATGTTAAATGATATACAATTTTTACAATATATACTGTCTCCAGTGATGACAAGGTACCTTTTAAAGGTCTATTGAAATTAGAAGAAATTTGGCATATTAATCACATTCTAATGAACGGGTCCGTATGATATTGTACAAAAACATATGCACACCAATTCGTATGATATCCTATGAAATTAGGCAACCGCTGGCTGGTCATGTGACGACCGGTCACATGACAGTTAAGTTTAGCAGTCTCTACAGTTAAATTTAGCTGACAAAAGGTTATTGACCCGTCTACAGAGTACCATAAGGAGCCGGTCGTTTCAGAGACTGTTGAGTTTAGCTGACAAAATGTAAGCGTCATTCGGCGACAAGAGGTCAGTTTAGCATCCAAACGACTAGTTAAGACTAGAAAAAAGATTGTGGTTTGGATAAAAAAACTCCCAGGACATGACACGCATTTCCTGATTGAAAGTTTTGTGTTTTCCCAGGATGCAAATTCCGTTCCCCCGCATGAAACCCCTGCATTTTTTTGTGGTGAATACAGCAATAAATACGTGGACTACATACAAATTACAGTGCTTTACTTTTTGTAGCTTTATGTATGAATGGTTCATGAAACAGTCTTTGATCTAATGTAAGACATACTTTGATATTTTTTTAAACTGGTTAATGGCATGTATGTTAAACCATCAGACTGTATGTATGTATGTTACCCACCCATAGTTATCTTAAGGGCCATTGTTAAGCTCAATGTGGGTGGCTCCGACTGCTATGTTGGCAGTGCCTGACTCCGCCTAATTCCCGACTAATCAAAAAATGGGCAAAGAGTAAGAGCATGAACGGAGCTGAGGCGGGTCAAATAAAGCCCACAGCCTTTGCCGGACTGGTGTTTTGTTGTGCATAAGTGTAACCCGTTTATTAGAAGGTGGCCATGACCGGTGAATACGTTTTAGTACGATATGATACTGATATTTCAGAGCCATGGTTGGGGCCATACATTCTAACTTGCAAACATCAGTCAGACAAAGGATCATTGAGACAGGCAAACAACCCCTCTGCCTCTGCACTCTCGTTGCTACTGGGGGATGGAGAAGAGGGATGGCAAGTTAAAAAGAGGGATGCAATAATCCCCCAAAAAGTTACAGTGTGGTCCAAGACACAAAAAACTGAACATACTGTACAGAACAGAATGTTTGAAACAAACCACTGCTGTCAAGTGAACACCGTATCATATGAAAATGTAGCCTTTTCAGAAATGGAAAAATAAATAAAGAAGATAAAAAAATGAAGCTGACAGCCATGCATTTTTTTTTAATTATAGAGCAGATTTTGAAAAGGCTGTAAAGGGAAGGTTAAAAAACGGCATCCACTATTCACTGAGAAAATGTCATTAGAAAATGACTGGGCAAGGAAGTACAGCTATATGGCAAGGATACAAAAAAAGAGACACTAGAGTACCTCACTCACGCCGTTCCACAAATAGATGCCATTACCTTTAAGAGGTACAAAGCAGCGTGCATTCGCCATCTTCTACCAAGTTGTGGAGAAAATCTACAATTTTGCAGCACGTTATGGACTGCAATTAACAGCTGGCATTGTTTGTTAAGCCCAACCACTGATAATGCACTATATAATGTTGAAGTAACTCCAATACTGAAGGTTTTGTCCATGATTTTAGAGACATTTACAGGCTAGAACAGGGCATAAGATAAAAGTGAAAAGAACAGAAGCAGACATGTTAATGCATACAATAGTGTGGAATTTTGACACACGGAAAGACAGTAAACACCATACACAAATAGATGTGATTCACTGTAAGTGGCTTAAAGCAAGGGATGTGTTGTGTATTTGCCATGTACAAACAATGGACCTGTCATATGATGTCGGAAGACGGCAGTATGGAAAGTGGGGGATGCTACTGGTTCATTGTATGCATGTTTATGTAAAGGTCAACCTTATTATGTTGATATAGAAAGAGCACAGTGGCCTAAACAAGCTTGTCAACCGTGGCAAGCAAGAATATGTCAGGGTAACAGTCAGCGGAAGCGGGTTAGTGATGATTTAGTCTACCACAGTGCTACAAAAGGGGGAAATAGCACTTAAACAAAGATGTCAGATCAGAGGCGTGGAGGCAGGGGAAAAGTGTGCACCGTCCTGACCACGGAAAGCAATAGTGAACACGCAGTAAAAGCTGTACTGACGAATGTAAAGCTCTTGCACAGATTTTTTTTAAATAGTTTTCAATGTAAGTGGTCACATGTGGATCACTTAAATGTATAATGTGTTGTCTCTATCTATTTGTGGGTTAGCCTAGTAATAGTAGCAGTAGTTGTATTTGTGCTGCCAGTATGTTTGCCTGCATGTTGGTGTTGGCCACTGTATTCTTCTGATACCAATATACATACAACAATACATTGGGGCAAATGCTATACTTGATTTTACTTCCGTTGCATTCTGTCACTTACAGTAAATGCTATTTAAACAGTAATATGTGTTTTACAGAGGATAAGTAAAACCCAAATAAATCAGTGGTGTGTGTAGGCACAGTTGCATGAGCAAAACCAAAAAGAGATCGGAGAGAGCATAGTATGACGCTGGCATCATAAATGCATGTTTGTAGCAAAGACATTCACTTTTAGTCAAATTTCTTTAAAAATATGAAATGCATGAAAGATCATCTCAGTATTCATTTCTTTGGGGAAGCACAAGAAGGACAAAATTAGAAAATTAAGCCAGCAATAATATCTCACTGATTTCAAAATGACATTTCTTCACCAAAAAGCTCTTCCTATGAATGCTGCATAAAATCAGAAATAAGGGGAGCTACAAACACAGAAATTCCCCTTTTTTAAGACTTTAAGGAAACATAGAATTTTTGATCAGGCTTATTCAAGAAGGTGAAAGCAGCGTAATTCTGTCTCATGAATAATTCATTTCCTCCCCCTCTCCACCCTTGATTTTCCCTGACAGGTGCCTGTGTGTCCTATTCCATTACCCATGTCATTTTCTCCCCTTCAACTGCAATCCCCTCTCATGTCCTTAACATTGATCCCTGAGGAATGACATGCATGGAGGGAATGGATGGAGTGGGAAGGAGGCAGGGAGATCCCTCAATATTTGGGCTTGTATGCAAAAACACATACATGGATTAATAGACAAGACAGCCAGAAGGAGAGCTAAGCCACCCCTAAGTCAAAAAGCCAGTCTGAAACCTTGTAGTAGGGCACAGTATAAAACCCATACAGCCAGGCAGGCAGTCACACTTGAAGTTACCATCTTACTGTACCAACCGTGCGCTCAGCTACAAAAAGCTGTGAGAACCAGCTTGTAAGACACCAGCTTTCAGATGGACAGCTTTCCATCCAAAAAAAAAACTATCAGGCTGGCTCACAGTCAGATAGAGCTGCTGCTGCTGCTTTGGTGCTGTTCTTCCCCTCTAGTGATGCTAGATAACAGCATGCAACTAGACAAAGTAATCCACCATAAAAATACTGTTAGAGCTACCCAGAGATAGATAAACGCTGACAGAGGAGGAGGAGAAGAAGGGAGAGCGATATAAATGTGGATGGGGAGGGGTTATGGGGTGGTTGGACATGGCAGAAAGAGGGTTAAAGAATGGGAAGCAGAGAGAAAGAAAGGGAGGGGGGACAATTGGAGGAGATGAAGAGACAAAGGGAAAAAAATACTTGTAGAGAAGGATGAGGAGCACAGTAAAAAAAAAAAACAGTGTGAAAAGTGACTATTCTGAATGATTGTTTCTCTGCCTGTTTGTGTGCCCCATACTGGGGTTACACCACAGGCAGCTGCATTCCCCCAGACACTCCAGACAATGGCTGATTGATGGTAAGAGATGAAGAAAAAGCAGCAGAACAGCAGGTAGAAGGAGAAAGGGGATATAGGAAGAGGAAGGGAGCCAAAAGAGCATGAGTGAATGTACAAAAGGGAAAAGGCAGGATGGTCTCGGCTGAGGATCCGCTTCCTCGTTCTGTCTCCACACTTTTCGGTTTCTCTTTGTTTCTGTATCTCTCTCTCTCTTCTCTCGTTTTCCTCTTTCTTTTCTGCTGTCTCATCCTCTTGCTTTCTGTGTAGTCTGGCTCTCTCCTCTCTTTCTCTCTCTCTCTCTCTCTCTCTCTCTCTCTCTCTCCATCTCCCTCTCTCCCTCTCTCTCTCTCCCTCTCACTCTGTCTTTGAGTCCAGACAGTGTTGAATGTAGGTCACCCTGTCTGGAAGCTCCTCTGTCTCTCTCCCTCCATTCATTCATTCCACCATTCTCTGCCTCTCCTTCTCCTCCACTGGGGCTGCGATTTCTCCGGGCTGGGTGCCGGTTGCTGGACAGCTCGCCTAGCTGGATACCGCTGCACTGGATATGATTTATCTTGCATGTGGACAGTGCAGAATCTGCACAATCACAAGGCCCGGCTGCATCTATATCCTGGAATGAGAGCTGGAGATTTCCACTGCTTTATCAGCAGCAGCACGCAGATGGAGACTGAGGATAGCCAGAGACCAAGGGGTCATCTGCAAGAGTGTTTTCATAGAAGAGCAGCAAGAAACCTTTGGCATCGCTCCTGCCTTCTCACTTCCATCCAAAAAAGTCAAAGACTCTTGGAACATTGCATGTTCGCTCGCTTCCAATAATCCACCACATAGGTCCAAATTTATTTTTCTTTCTTCCGACTTTGTGTGTCTCTTTTTTGGCTGGCCGGTTGAATTCTGCATATTCCTTTTGTAATGACGATACTCCCAATCTCTTTGAAACAACTTTCATCACAAGAGATAAGACAGGAAACCCCAAATCCCTGAAATGTCTGCTGGATTTTACAGCAACTCTCTGTTTAAAAATATGAAACGCCGTGCTGTGTTGCTTTTGCTTGCTTCTCGTCTTGTCCCTTCCAAAAAATATGGGAGTGGAGTAGAGAAGAGTGTGTGTGTGTGTGTGTGTGTGTGTGTGTGTGTGTGTGTGTGTGTGTGTGTGTGTGTGTGTGTGAGTGTGTGTCTGCTTCCCCTGCCTGCCGCAGTGCAGAGCGACTGGCTTGGAGAAGTGAGGGAAGCAAAACGCAGACTGTTGCTAACTCTGTGGTGGCAGACTGGCAGAAACTGTCTGTGTGTGTGTGTGTGTGTGTGTGTAGCTAGCTGGCTGCAGTTTTGTAGTACAGCAATCAGCTGAGGCCATCAATCAACTATCAATCACTGTCACCACAGTCTTTTGCGTATTTGTGGGATGGTAAGTGGGGGTTTGAGTGGGTGTGGACACGGCAGTCATCAGCTTGGAGAACACACGAGACACACACACACACACACACACACACACACACACACACACACACACACACACACACACACACACACACACACACACACACACACACACACACACACACACACACTTGACTTTACTTGCTTAGTCATTCTTTCTATTACAGTCTGTACTTCCCAAATGTGACATCTCTTCTCATGACCTTACTGTGTTTCAACCTATCTTATACAGTCTATGTTCTTAACTGTTCAAATATCAGGAGTGATTACAGCAGAACATAGAGAAGAGTAGGTGTTCATAGTGTACCTTAGCCTATAGGCCAATGTTTACCTGGATCAGAAACAGATGTTGCTTTATTTCAGCAGATGCTTCTTTATTCCTGTTTACTGATAAGCACTCAATTATTCTACAGATAAACACATAAACATGTAGTGTGAGTTATGGAAATGTTGAAATCCGAGAGCAAAAGTGTTTATGTATAACTCTGCACCACTGCACATTGTAACTTCCTTTTGTCCGCTATTTGAACCATAAGAGAACCAGGAGGAACTTGTGATATGCTACGTCACCGTAGGAACAAAATTATGTGATTTAAAAAAGCTCTCTCTATGAAACACTACCGTGTCTGCCTGCCCGTCTGGGGACATTGCTTCCCCCTTGATTCCAAGTGTCCAGCATAAAAAGACGGACAGAAAGAAGGACGTTGAGGATAAAGTCACGCACCAACCATACAGACAAAGCCGTTTATTTTCCTCTCATCTCTTCCTCTCTCTCTTCTTCTGAGGGAAGAGTGCTCACTATTCCATTTGTCTTTCAGCTCAGCTCTATAGGTGCTAGGATTAGTTTAGGCTGTAACAGAGAAAGACTGCTGTTCTGTGATTATAATACCATCCAGAGCACATATATGTGAGTAATTTTTACCTACCTAGTATTAACAGCTCCAATTAACCCCACTTTTTAGGGGCACTCATTGGTTCTAGGCACCTTTGATTTTTAAAGGAGTATCTCAGAGTTGTGTTGATTTGTGTTGGAGTTTCACCATCAATTGTGCACTGTCTGAGTTCTGTGTGCTGATTAACGGAGTACAAAAGGTTTTTACTAAGACGCCCAATCATTGGCACCAACATGAGTTAATTGGAGCCATTTTAATAGTTTGCAACTGTTGAAATAATTCAATATTAAATGAATCACTAATTGAATCATTCTAATATTCATAATATTAAATTGATAATAAAGGTTGCAACATTTCCCCAAAGAAGATAATTGTCTATTACAAACATTCTACAGTAATATGGCTCAAATGCAGTCCATAACAATGTGTTCTGTTGCAGAGGAACAGGCAAATATTATAGATTACTGACCTCCCCACAGAATGTCCATTAATATTTGTGTACAATAATGAAAGAAAAAACAATGAAGGATTTCATGTATATAATAGCTTACTATAGAACACGTTTTCCATTTTTGATATCACCTGTTAGAAATAGAACCATTATTGATCATGGTTGTTTTTGTTGTACTTGTACTGTACACCTTACAAAGGTGTATATGTTGTACCAGACATAAGAATAGTAATAACTTAACTAATAACTAACTAATAAGTGTAAAAAAAGAAGAAAATTCACTGTACCTCAATATTGGCATAAAATGTGTTGTCAACATCAGAGGCTAACAGTTACGATCTAATGGGACAGGCTGTCAGCCCATGGGAATGCAGGATATGACTCTCAAGCCCCCATCTGTGCAAAATAACATTTAAACTGCACAATATTTCGTATTACTTGTACTGTAAACATGAATAACTTTGCATTGAAACATCCCTTGAAATCAGCAAATAATCACAAGATCTAAAAGCTGAAAGTAAAACCGTAGCAGTAGTGTTTGGTGGTTTGCATCCTACCAGAGTGAAAGTGAATTCGAGAGTGCATGTGGTGTCAATGTATTTGTCAAAAAGATGCAGTCTAGGTCAGGGAATTATTTAGGAAGAATCATCTACTGCGGTCCAGCTTAAACCTTAAAAGCAGCAGCTTCCTGCACCTTACTTGATTTCACATTTTTTATTCTCCCTGTTAAAGCTCCAGAAGCTCAGTTTCTTCTTCTCTGCCTCCCTCTCTGAGCTCCTGAAAAGAGGATAAGAATATGTTTTTATTTCATTTCCCAAAGGCTTGTTGTGAAGCATTTGTAGACATGCGGCTAGAATTCAACAAGTCAGTATTCCAAAGCAAAATGACCAGATGAAGCAACAGATGCCTGGAGCTGATTTGTTCTGCACTATCAGCAGTTCGATCTCCTCCTCAGCCTTGCTCACCTCTGTATCCATTCCTTCTGTTTCATGGGTCACATCTCCTCTAGCTCTTTCCAGCTCATGGACTCTCATTTTTCCCCAGATGATTCAGCTCTTTCTCCTTTACACTCAGCGGTGCCAAAGTCTGCAGATGCGCCTCTGTGCGAGCTTCCCTATTGTTAGTGACCTTCCTGATCTCCGTCTCCTTTTCTTTCACTATCTGTTCCAGCTTTCGGAATTTATTTAGCCACCTATCCACCATTTTCTTTAGCTTGGTGGTCCACTCCACCTTGACCTCTTTTACATATCTTTAATGGCTGCTCTTATTCTGTGGTTGTCCACCTTGCAGGCAACACTGATCTTGTTTTCCTCCATCAAAATACAGTCTCTTCTGCTTTTCCTTCTTTTTCATGTCCTCTACTGTCTTTTTGTTCTCTGTGACAAAATCTTTCAATACAGCTTCCTGTTGTTTTCTACCTTCTGCACATACTGTGTAAGTGTTCAGCGAAGGGAGATAATTTCTTCTATGTTTGATTTTCTTCCTGCATCCGTTAAATTGTTCTTGTTTGTTCTCTAAAGTCTTGTCCAACTTGTTCATTCATATCCTTGTTCCTCTGTAAACTCTTGTTCTCTTGTCCTCGTCCTCCCTGCTGAGATCCGATCTAGCGAGGGTGCAGCTCTGTGCCTTCAGGGCTGCATTTGCTGAAGAAAGCCTCGGGTCTTCTTCAGTGAAAGGGAAGCCTTGTCAAAGTGTGTGCACACCTTAGCTGGGAGACACGTCTGCAGTTTGAGCTGATTTACGGGACAACAACACCCAACTGCACTCCAACTTAAACAGTTTGACACATTGTTTTCACTTTGTACTGAGAGTAATGTTTTCATCTAAAGAAATATGCATGTAAAATGGGAAGAAAATCTAACTGCAATCTTCTGCTGAGGAAAGTCATCTATAGGCTGTTAGAAACTGTGTGATTACAAGTGGGGTTTTCTTTTTCTATGATAGAATGTGTGTATCAAATGTATGTGCAATGCAAGTACATATCAGTCTACATTAGTGTGTTCAAGTGTTTTGTCAGGGCAGAAGATAAGCAGACAGTTGGATGCTGCATCACCGGTCTAAACAGCTGGTGGTTATTGAGCTTGTATTGCCAACAGACTAAGACTCAGTCCACCCACTGCTGACACATGGCCTTCAGCTTTCAGACTAATAGTGAGAAAACAGGATGTTAGTTTTTAAGAATCTTAGGCTTTTAGACGTACAACTACTAATTATTTTAAGAATAGAACTTTTGTGATTATGTTTGCATTCCAAAAATTGAAAACTCAGGTTATGATTTTAAAATACATTTGGAAATATATGTGGGTCTTGACTTTGTCCTTACAATTCTTGGTTTGTATAATACTGGCAATGTCTTAAGTGCTAAGTGTGAAACAGTCACTGACATTATGTTTTTGTGTTGTACAAACCAGAGACCACCTATTTATCATTTCCTGTTGATGAAGGTTGCGTTTCTGAATACTGTGCTCTGTTTCACCAATGATCACTATCCCTGCTTGTGTAAACTACCCTGTTTCTATCTATTTAATGCGTTAAATGCAATACTAGTTTATTACGACCAAACGTACGATACTATGGGACACTACTGAACTTAAACTTCTAGGTTGAATCACAATGTAGTATAGTATTGATAAATAAAGTAGATTAGAAGATATTTCTAAGAGGGCACCAATATGAAAAAAAAAATTAAATGTTTTATGTTAAACCTTGCTGATTCTAGAGTAGAGCAAAAATGGTTCTGAGAATAAAAAACAGAACACGATTCGAGAAGGTTAACAGCAGTGTGATATCACAGAGACGCAGATATGTCATTCACCTGATGAAGACTGAGGAAATGTAAACACAAGTGACAACCTCTTTAAAACCTCTCTCTCTGACCTAATCTGTGTGGCTCTCATTTTTTTCCTTTCTCGCCTCTACCTCTCTCTCTTGCACTCACACATACACGTTGTCAGCCACATCCTCATGTCTGCCAGGTGTGAAGAGGGAGATGGCAGTCAGTAATTGGTGAGAAAGCACTTTGTCACTTTGCTGGATGGAGGACAGATTACTGCCAATATGTTTCTAATATGTTGGAAGACAGAGAATAGAAATCATATCCATTCTTGTTACAGAAACCCAAAGGGAAACTCCAAAAGTGAAAAACAAAATGCAATATAATTTAGCTCTAATTTTGCAAAACTCAGCTCATTTAGAAATAATGACAATAATGATGATAATCTAATGACAATAATAATAATAATAATAATAATAATAATAATAATAATAAATTAAGTTCAATAACAAAATTTATTTAATTAAATTACAAATTATAAATAAATTGAACTGAAAAAAAATAAAGAATAAATTAGATGAAATTAAAACAACATTTAAATTAACTCAAATCAAATTGATTATTTTGGTTTTCGGAATCATTTTCACAGACGGTGAGATATTTCATCAACAACGCAAATGCAATTTTCTAGTGCCAAGTCTTGGAGAGGCATGTCACCTCCCGTGTTTTGGGATTTTTTCAATTTGCTGGTAAGCTGATTTTTATTGACACATACGCCATCTAAATATGCTTTTAAAAGTTCATTACTGTTGTATTTTTTCAAAACTCTGACACAATGAGGCACATTTTCAGAAGTTTTCCTACTCAGCCAGTTAGGAGCTACTTTTAGATGTTTTGTGAGTATAGCCCCTGATCTATTTTGTATGTAATATATCAATAAAATCTCAACAATGGTAAAACAACCGTAGAGCTTTGTAACACTAACAGTTATTATAAAATGTTGTTCTGTGTCTGTCAGAATCATCTGAACTGCACTCCCTTTCTTTCTTTCTCTTTCTTCCCCCCATCATTTCCCCCTACCTGTATTCCTTTGACCCTGGCCCTGATATTGACTGACATCAAGCCCCTGAAAGAGCAGAGCTCAACCTTTGTTATGTCAAAACCAGGTGTGTGTGTGTGTGTGTGTGTGTGTGTGTGTGTGTGTGTGTGTGTGTGTGTGTGTGTGTGTGTGTGTGTGTGTGTGTGTGTGTGTGTGTGTGTGTGTGTGTGTGTGTGTCTCATCCATTCTCTAGAGGAGGTAGTTAATCTCAAGAGATGTGAACCACACACACATGCTACCGCCTCATCACCTGAGGTTCACTCCCGGGACCCTTCCATGTGTGTCAGCCATGCAGTCTGCCTGGGTTGGGTTAGAAGGTGTCTCAAGAGAGTTATGACACACACACACACACACACACACACACACACACACACAGACACACACACACACACACACACACACACAGGCTCCCAGGAGTAAAGGTTGGAGGAGACAAGGTGACACTGTGTCTCTCTGATACCTGGTTTCTGTCAGAGCTCTGTGACAACTGGTCACCTCTGACTGGACACACTCTCTCTCTCTCTCTCTCTCTCTCTCTCTCACACACACACACACACACACACACACACACACACATATATATGTATGTAAATACACACAGATGAACATGCACAAACCTGACACATCTGCCCAACCACACAAATAAAACACACACATGAGCAGATGAACTCAGGTATATGCACACAAATACATAAATGCAGAGTTATGCACATAGAGACACACACATTCCACTGTTTACGCATTCATTTCTGATTTGAGCCACAACCTTGCATGGCAGATTGAAGTACTCTCTGCGGTGACCAGTCACCTACTGCAGTGACAGAGGACATGGTGTCTCACACTGTGGTCCTTTCCACATGAAGATCAGATGCAAAATGTCAGAAGTACTTAAATATGCATGTGCCACATGAATGTGTAGCACTGTTAACTCACAGAGTGACAGCAAGTGTATTATTCCTTTGTCGGCAAGCTGAGCCTTTTACATCTTGCTACAGCCTGTTCATTATGCCCTCGTGTCACTCTGTTAGGATCAAACGTTTTAGTTTGACATACATTACATGATAATGCAATTGAGAAAATGTTCAAATTTAATCAGAGGTTATTGTGCTAAAAACTTTCCATCCAATATGACTCACATATACCAGAGTTAAACACAATACTGTTTCATTTAGAGCAGACTATTTAAGTATCTTAAATATTGATAATTGTGTACATGTGTGCCATGCATAGCTGTGACTATGTTGCTATGCCACCCAGGTTCCATCTGTTTATATAGAGACATAAATATATTGTATCTATCTAAGTTACAGTAAGTTCAAGTTAAGTTATGCATGCCTCTGAAGCTTACAGTGTTGCTATGCAACAAACACATTTTGGGGCAATACAATTGTGCCACAAACTAAGTAAACAATTTCAGACATACAGACCTATTGATGCTGAAAATTTGTCTCAGGCTTTTAGAAAAATATAGTCATGAAATATTCAGCAAAGCCTTTGCAGAAATTCTCTAAAAAAGAATGACTCTCTAACACTTTATAATAACCATCGCTAATTAATGGTAAATTGATAGTGAATTAAACTTAAGTTAATAGTTATTTTACTGTGAACCACAACTAAATAATAATTAATAATGTGTACTAATTATTACAGTAGTTAAGCTATAATTTGTTATTTTAACAGCTTGTTTTTGCTCACATCATAACATTGTTATGTATTATATTGAGTATTTGTTAATGATTAAGAAACTGTTTATAAACCGTCAATAAACATTATTTGGATGGTTATTATAAAGTTGCATCTGATGAATATAATATCTTGTTAATGGTTAATCATTTTTTTGTAAAGCATCTATAAACATTATTAGGATAGATATTATCAGTGTACAAATAATCAAATAATCATCTCTTTTATAGATTGCCAAAAAAGATTTAATGGGGCCAAATGAATGTTACTTGATGCTTTATAAACCATTTATTAATCATTAACTTATACAATACAATAGCCATCCAAATAATGTTTATAGATGATGTACAAAACAATTATTAACCATTGACAATGTATTAACTATCTAAATGTATAAACATTTTATTTTATATTACACTAATCTATTGATAAAATAGCATAAATTAGGCAATAACATTACTAATAATTAATAAACATTATTTAAATCATAATTTCATTGTTTGTTAACAGTAAAATAACTATCAATTTGTCATTTATTAGTGATGGTTATTATAAAGTGTTACCTAGTTCAGCATGGCCTGTGTTTGCTCTCACCTACAGAAACAACCTTGAAAGGCGACAGATGTTCAAATTCACCTTGCTGAACTTCACAAATCAAAGCTAGAGCACTAATAATGAGCTCTTGTCAGTTGAGAAAGAGGAGAGATTGTGAGGTTAAAATAAGTATAGACACACACAGAGACACACACACACTCCCAAATACACACCACCAATCATTAACAGCTAAGCTAGGGTCATACTTTGCAGCTGCTCTTTCTGGATAAGATAAGACTTTGACTGCTGAGAGAGAGAGAGAGAGAGAGAGAGAGAGAGAGAGAGAGAGAGAGAGAGAGAGAGAGAGAGAGAGAGAGAGAGAGAGAGAGAGTGTGTGTGTGTGTGTGTGTGTGTGTATTTATGTCTGCATCTTTGTCTGTATCTGTGCCTGAAAACACCTGTTCAAACAAAGCTTTAGAAATACGACTGAATAAATACATTTCATATATACAGTAACCAGCCATCTGTCTGTTATAGGGTTGTAAAATACTGTGTTGTTAACATTGACTTTGATGACAGTAAAACTATAATAAATCAAAGAACGTCATTGTATGTACTTTAGTGATACATGCTGTGGGCCCTATTGTCATGCGGGGAAATAATGTTCTCATGAGGTAGAGTATTTTTTTTCCTCGCCTCAACCCCACAGTAGGGTGTAATCCAATTGGCCATTGCAATTTTAGTGTCATTGTTTTCCATCCACCTGGTTAACAGTGTACTTTGCACGTTATACATGTGGCTTTTTTTTTTCATTGGTGAAAGTGCATCCACATACACCTCTCCAAAATCACGAGTCCCTTTTATGCCTACTACACACAGAGCCGATAATCGGCTGTCGTACAGTCTGGCGAGGTCAGTGACTTGAGTCTGTTCGGTGTGTCCCATGCCGTTGTCCGGCCGAGGGGCTGTCGGCCTTCATTTTGGCCGATTTAATATGTATAATCAGCGGGGCGGGCACTGCCGGCAGTCAGACTCGAATGACCCATCTGATTGGTAGAATGCTAACCCGGAAAAAGGGAGCGGAATGAGCGGAACTAGAGTCTCTCAAAATTGGACAAAAATCTTTTAAACTGACCTTTGTCGATCTGAAATGAAGACAGATTCAGCAACTGCATGACCTATTTCTACTATTTTGGTACAATATGAGATTGTATTCTGAACAAGCCGCCATGATAGTCTGTCTTTGAATTACCAGAGAAACCAGACCCACGTGACACGTTCCTCCAATCAGCTGCCGGTTTTCATTTTTGGGTGACAATACAGATTAGCGCCGCATTCTGTTATAGAGATGTATTACGTCGCTTTGGTGTGTTCTGAGGCACTTTTTTGACCAACTCGGGTAGACTGATCAGTCCAACTGCCTTTTCTGCCGAGGGTCGGCCGTCTGGTCAATGTGTGTCTGGGAATTTTAATTATACCGTCATCAACCAGAACACACCTCTAATTGCACACATGCCATTTTTTAAAATTCCAATTATGGCAGTCATGTTGTGAAGGCAGAGTGAAGACTTTTATTCTCACCAGCATCTCTAATTCCCCACAGTCTCCATATATGAATGACTTCTCTTTCCGCTGATTAAATCTCTTTACAGCCACTGAAGGAGGCAGGTATGTGTTCCACCTACAGTCTCTGATTTGAGTGGCAGGATTTGTCAAAGTGTGATTATACACACCAGATCCACTGGTTATCTTGATTAACTTTTGCACTACCAACATTAAGCTGTTGCAAAATAACCATGCCAATTTCTGCGTGTATGTGCATCAAACGGGTAAGTTAATGTCAATCGTATTTCACACAACAAAATATTCAAGAGTGTTAGAGATAGCGACATCCTTGAGATGCATGGGGACACAGAATTTAATCAGCTCCACAAAAAAAAAATTCTGAAACAATTAAAACTTTTCTCACTTCTTTGCATCACTAACACCCATTAGAACAGTCCATTCCCACCAATCCCCTCAATAGCACAACACAGGGTTAGCAGGGGCAACCGCAACCAAGGTAGCGCCTGAAGCATTACATTTTTAATTGCAATAGAGGTCAACTTGTGTCTGTGACAACCAGTAAGATGTGGTAGAGCGGAATGATAATTGTTAATATAAACATGTTGGTTTTTGTCAAGGCTGTTGTTTACAACATTTCCCTTTTACTGTAATATATCATCATATTTCAAAAACAGTTTTAAGGGGTGACCTCTAGCTCACCGAGTAAGAGCATGCACCCCATGTAGGCTGAGTCCTCTGCAGCGGTCCGGGTTCGAGTTCAACCTGCGGGCGGCCCTTTGCTGCGTGTCATCCCCCATCTCTCTCCAACCTTTCTTGTCTATCCACTGTCACTTTCAAATAAAAGGAAAAAGCCCCCCCCAAAAAATCTTAAGAAACAATCAGTTTTTTTTTTATTTATCTTTCTTGCATTTCCTATCTTTAATTCTTATATTATGTCTGAATATAACACTTTATTTTTAGCAATGTATTTTAATAAGTTGACATGTTTCGGTCAACATCTTTCGTAATGGATCCGCTAGTTATGATTCAAAGTTCGAGCAGGCTAAACTCTAAGCAGGGTTGGTGACAGCCGGTCACTGTGCAGCTTCTTTAATATTTAATATGGGAAGATTTTAAGTTTTCATGAAACTGACTGGATGTACTCTGAGTGGGTGGCTGACCATATGGTGTCAGTTTTCTCAATAACAGACGACCTCAGATCAGATTTATCGTGAGAGGGACACGGGGAGAGAAAAGAAAGAGAGATGGGGGTGCTTTGGCAACACTGTTCATCTAACATTCATGCCAATAAAACAAGCTGAGCTAAACTGAAGCGAGAGGGAGAGAGAGCGCAGAGAGACGGAAAGGCAGAGAACAGAGACAGGGGAGTGAATGAGAGACGGGTGAGAAGAGAGAGTACCGGCAGAAAGAGGGGAGATAGTGAGAGAGATCAGAGAGGGAGCAATACTTCCTGCTATGCCTGTATAAAGACAGACAGATCAAGTTCTTTACCAAAATAAAACTCACATACCAAGAGTTTGACACACTCTCAGACCAAAACAAAATTAAATATTTACTTGAAGAAAAACAGACACTGCCATGGCAGCAGCAAAATATGTCACAGCCTGAGGGAAAAAAACATGAAACTGGACTGAGCTTCTTTAAAATTTGCCCCCAATAGTCCTCACCATTATCCTTGTATTCATCTGTTAATCTAAGACTCATCTTATTAGTTATATTATTCTTTAATTATTTGTTTGACCCAATATCGATTTAGTACAGTGCAGCATAGTGCATGTGGAGTGTATATAGTGTTGTTGTGTGCAAATAATTTATTTTCTTACATTTCTTGTTCAAAATGCTTTGGCAGGAGTGAACATAGTGGTCATTCAAAAAAAAAAAACACATTAGAGAGCAAGAAAAGTAGTTAGTAAAGTGCAGTACAGAGGGGGAGGGGAAATACTAGAGAGAAAGAGGACAGACAAAGAAAGGGGGGGTGGGAGGGTGCTGAGTGGGAGACACCCAAAAGAACACCTGTTGAGATTAGGGTTGGCACGCGACCCACTCCAACTCGCGTGGCAGCTGCACCTCACTGGAACAATGGCAGTAAAAGAGAGAGACAGAGAAAGCGAGAGGCAAGTTTGAATGCACTACTTATCCTTTCAGGTTGTGTGTGTGTGTGTGTGTGTGTGTGTGTGTGTGTGTGTGTGTGTGTGTGTGTGTGTGTGTGTGTGTGTGTGTGTGTGTGTGTGTGTGTGTGTGTGGCATACTAATGTGTGCTATGAGAGCAGGAGGGAGAGACAGAGAGAAAGAACTAGAAACAGAGAAGTATAGGCAGCCAAGAAAAAGACATGTGTATTCAAGTTAACTATGAAGCCAAAACTAGGTGAAAGGGCTTATTTATCTTTGGTTTGTAGAATAGAATAGAATAAATAGAGGACACCTGCTCAAGGTACTGAATAAGGTGTTAGCTTAAAAAGCCAGCCAGCTGTCACCCCAGGTGCCCTGAGTTTGTTGGAGGTGAGAAAAAAAAGTATAATTAAGACAATGTACTATATTTGAACATTTTAGAATGACTTTAATTACGGATTTACAGTGTGTTCGTAATGACCTAAACATATTCCCATTTGGAGTTTTTTTGTTGCTTTAAATGTATACAGTATATTTTTAAACCTTAGTGTATGCTTTCCTGAATGCTAAATCCTGTTCGAACAAAGTATGGCCACTTCCATAGCATAGACTTATACACGCTATAATGTTCAACTGCAGTTCCTTATTAAAATGGCATTGAGGAGCAGTGTGAGTGTATGAGTTAACATTCTTATTTCCATTGCAGTTCTGCTCCATGAACACACAAATTGGAGCCCAATTACCCGTTGCTTTACTTGGATGCACTGCAGATATGAGGCCATATTGACTATAATTGTATCCAGTGAAATGCATCCAGTAACATTGGTGACTATACTTTCATACTCATTTCCCAGTGGTGAGCCTAGTCACCTCTGACTCTCCTTTCATTTAGACTCAGAACATCTGACCATCTATCTCAATCGCTCACTCACTCTCTTTCTCTCCGTCACATACACACACAGAACTACTTTCAAAAATTTCCATTTCCAATTAATTTCATATTTTGATGACATTTTCATGTGCAGAAATGTGCTCTCTTGGAAGGTGAATTCATTACAGTGGCGACTTATTTTAACCGAGCAGATGTTTTTTACCAACTTCAAAGTACTTTAATGTTCCTTTATTTAACTGCCTGGTCTCCCTTACCACAGTTATGGCATTCACAGTTTTCTATAACACCCACGCACACATACAGAGACCTACACACTGCACAATAGCATCGCTTGGATGCCTCTCTATCGCACAGAGACATTATGTAACTCACCCCTGGTAACTGTTCTGGATGCTCGGTCTGATCTCTGTTACCCCTCCCTACATTCTCTGCAACACAGCCGAGCTGAGTCCTCTCCGGCTATGCGACGCCATCTAGCGACCATCCAACACTGCACTGTAGCCTCTGTTTGTTTCCTCCTCATTCCTTCTTTCCTTTTTTTAACTCGTTACTGATTTAAAAGTTAAAATAAACTCAATATTTTGTTGGGAAAACTGCATTTGGCCCGAGGAAACAAAGATAGGCAGCGACTGGTGTCTGATATATGAAGGTATGTAATAAAATAAGCAAAAAGTAGAAACAAAAATAATTTGTATTGAACATGATTATGATAACTTCGATAGTGTAACGTTGACAGTCTAACAGTGTTGTGATTTTCTATGTGCCCTAAACAAAAGAAACAATGTGGCATGTTGTTAATTATGGTCATCATTTAGTTTATAAAAAAAGTGCTATTTTGTTTGGTAGTAAATTGGATATAATTTCCTCCGTGCGTAAAAGGGATGAAGTGTGCGCAAAAGCGCAGTGGCGTGCATTTACTGTCAGCCGTTCTTGTTTGTGTCACTTCACGGAAAACTGCACTCGATGTCAGTTATAGAGGTGTGCGGATGTATGTGTGCTCACTTCTTCGCCCCCCCCTTCTTTCCTCTGTCTGGTGCGCTGGAGATGGTTGGTTCTATGTGTGTTATTGTGTTATGTGACAAAGGACCGCCCAGCCCCGCCTCGTAGAGAGAGAGAGAGAGAGAGAGAGAGAGAGAGAGAGAGAGAGAGAGAGAGAGAGAGAGAGAGAGAGAGAGAGAGAGAGAGAGAGCGCAGAGCATAGACAGCTTGACTTGGAGTCTTTTCACATACTAGCTTAACGATCATGATGTGTCCAAGAGACATTTCCCTGTTTGTTAAGCGCTCACTAAGAGAGGCTCAACTGTTGAACTGGTCTTGTTTAACAACGTGTCAGTGATGCAAGACCTCGGTCAGCGACCACCTGTGGGCAAACAACCACCAATTAAAACAATTAGCAATTTTATTAATTTGTAAAAGTAACCCCTTTCCTATGAGTGGTCACTTTTTAAAATATACAGCACATCGGCTACACATAATATTGTGTCTTAAAAGGTGGACCTTTAAGGTTTTGCTCAGCTTTGAAGTGTTCTGGCGCCAGATTCTGTATTTCGGTGTTATAGGTGTGCACCATTATAACACCAATACAGACAATTAGATACATATTACAAGGTACATTTCTTTTACTCAGTATCCCCCAGGCAACACAGTGGCACAAACTGTGCTCAGTGTTAAAGTTTCCATATGGTAAAGTATACTTAGCTTCCCATATAGCTATATGTTAATGGTATGCACATGGGCTGGTGGTAAGAGAGTAAAAAAAGGAGTTCCATAACATAAGCCAGTGTCTCTTTAAAAAAATTGAAGTTTCTTGTTGTATTCTGGAATGAGGTCAGACACGAGGCTCCTCATTGCACGCGCTGATTATTATTAGATTCCATTTTCAGCCAATCAGCGCCGAAGGGGGCGTGAGTTTGGCACAGAGGCAGGGTAGCGACAGCGTCCGATTGGTGGATTTTTATCGCCGTTGTATCTCCGGGAAGGGATAAATACAAGCAAGGGGGGCCGAGACTGGAGGGCTGCTTGAAACTCGACTGCAGGTCTGCAGATGGAAGGCGGACAGTGTAACTCTAGGTTCCTTTTTTTCCTCCCCAGCATGCATGGCTTTTGTTTCTAGGAGAGGGGACAGAGCTGATGCAGAGAAAAGCACTTACCTTACACTCTGTACTTGGGAGCCTATTGTAAGTGCCCGAGTGCACAGTGTGGCACTCAGTCTGCGCTCTGCAGCTGCATAGACTATGTTCAGCCACCACACGGCTGAATTGATTTTATAACAGAAGGAAGAGGCTGAGAGAGAGACAGATAACAGAATACTCAGTGGAGAGTGGGCTACACTGTCCGTGTTGTTTTAACACAAAACCTGGAAATTAAACTTTTTTTTACACATTAGCCTTTTAAGGCTACACTGGACTGAACTGTTATCGAGTTTCCTGCACATCTCAGGAGTGAATTATTTCTTGCGCTTTTTTTTACTCAGCTCAAACTGTAAAGAGGGGGAGAAAAGAGCTGAGTTTGCTTTAAAGTGAATCGGAGGAACAAGGAGAGAAGGAGAGAGAAAGAGCAAGTACACCGCTCTGTGTATAACTGGGCAGCATGGTGCAGAAAATGAGCCACACAGAGAGCACCGCCGAGGCGCTGTCCTTTTTTGCCGGAGATTCGAGCTCCGACTCCGGAGCGTGCATGGATCTGGACCCGGCCGCCTCGCCTCTCTCCCCGGGCTCCACTGCGTCTTCGACCGCAGGGGACAAGCTGGGAGAGAACCCGGCATGGTGTAAAACTCCCAGCGGTCACATCAAGAGACCCATGAATGCGTTTATGGTGTGGTCACAGATAGAGAGGAGGAAGATCATGGAGCAGTCTCCGGACATGCACAACGCTGAGATCTCCAAGAGGCTGGGGAAGCGGTGGAAGCTTCTCAGAGACAGCGACAAGATCCCCTTCATCAGAGAGGCGGAGCGGCTCAGGCTCAAGCACATGGCGGACTATCCCGACTACAAGTACCGGCCGAAGAAGAAGGTGAAATCAAGCGCCTCCAAGCCTGGCAGTAACGGAGACAAGGCAGAGAAACTCAACAGTAGCTCTAACAACACCAGCACTAAGACATCCTCATCTTCGAGGAAGAATGGATCCAAATCACCCAGCAGCAGCAGCAGACCCCACAAATCACTTTTCGGCAGCAGCAGTAGCACCAAAGCATCACCGTTTGCCTCTGAGCACACATCAGAGCACCATCACAACTCTCTCTACAAGTCGAAATCTGTCTCCTCAGCAGCAAAGCAGATACCGGATGGCAAGAAGCCCAAGCGGTTGTACGTCTTCGGGAGCAGCGGGGCCAACTTGAGCGTCAGCCCCGCGTCCTCCGTTGTAGTCCCGGCCAGCCCGACGCTCAGTAGCTCGGCTGACTCCAGCGACCCGCTCAGCCTGTATGAGGACGCGGCCAGCGGCAGGGAGGAGGGCGCTGACTCCCCCGGCAGCAGCAGCAACCTGGGCGGTCACACATACAGCAGTCGGCGGGCTTCCTCACCGACTCCCTCCGGCTCTCACTCCTCCGCCTCGTCGCACTCGTCCTCATCCTCTTCCTCGGAGGATGAAGAGTTTGAGGACGACTTGCTCGACATTAACCCGAGCCCCAGCTTTGATAGCATGTCGCTGGGGAGCTTTGGCTCCTCGGTGCTGGACAGGGACTTGGATTTGAACTTTGAGTCCGGCTCCGGGGGCTCCCACTTCGAGTTTCCAGACTACTGTACGCCCGAAGTCAGCGAAATGATCTCCGGGGACTGGCTGGAGTCCACCATCTCCAACCTGGTGTTCACGTACTGAGTGAGCAAAATGCAAACAAAACGACAGGTAAATGTCCTGCGAGCTAAAATATGACCACAAGCAGAAACAGGAGTTCCTGGTACAGTGGGCGTAATAGTTAAAGTGTGCTAGGCTACACCAGGCAAGTAAACCCCCACTGAAACTAGCCCCCGTCTCGTCCATAAAGGCAAGAGCTGCAAATCGTTGGAGAGCTAAACTTTAAAGCGAATAACGTGCTTTTCCTACTTTTCTTTGGAATGCGTGGACTGGGGACTTGGTTCAACCACAAAAGTGGAGTGCAAACACGAGAAGGAGAGAAAATGAAAGACTGACTTGAGTTTCCCGAGAGTGAAACACTCACTGTTTTTGAACTGAACAACTTAACTGTGATTGATTTGCACGTTATGCGGTCCGCCGTTCACTTAATCAATGTTGTTGCTGATTTAAAAAAAAGGGACATTTCACAACTTTTTACCAATCGCCAAGTGAACTTCACCACTAAACAGGTACAGAAATAGGACTGTCGTGCGACTTTTTTATTGTGGTGTGTCACCGGGAGGGATTTTTAATGAAACCGAGGTGGGTTGATGTTTTTTATAAGTCGAATATTTTCTCAAAAGCAGAAAACATGTTAAGCATGATAGCCTACTTTGTCACTATCTTGTGCTGAGATTTTCTGTGAGGCTGTCGAGCAATTTAAAAACTAGTATTAGGGTTATTTAAATAGATTGGTGGCGCTCGCTTTCGGTTCTTCTCTTTTTAAAAAAAGGACATTGAAATAATCACCAGCTGTTGTAATTTTTTCAAACTTCAGGATTCAAACGCAACTTCAAATCTGTGCTGAACTTTATACACGTGTTCTCTACGATTCAGGACCAAAATTCTTTAATTTCAGATGATAGTTATAGAGAAATCCTCACCGATTTTTTTTCATCCTCTGAGCTTTGTTTTGTACATTTATTCAGATGCCATTTTATATGGGATGTTGTATTTATATACTCGGCCAAGCATTTTGACTTGATCATTTTTTTATTTCTTTGTACATGATCTAGTCCTGTTTTTCTTTTTCTTACATGGTTGTTTGTCAGTATGTGTCTGTCACATTTCCTTCTCAGGCGAAGGGCTAGAGTTTTAAAAACACACAACTTTTGATTTCATTTTATATTTAAATGTACACACTTTTTGGACACTTAAAAGAGAAGAAACAGTTTGATTATTTTCTCAGTGTATTTTTGTACAAATCTATATAGAAAATGGGGGAGTCAACAATCGGTGTGTGTAGCCTACTAATACAGCTGTATTGGATTTCCTAATTTTTAATACCCCGGCAGGCTGGTTTTCATGCTGCCTTCAAGTGCTCATGGTAAGCTCGTACTTATGAGATGTATCGCTTGTTCAAATGCTTTCGTAAGAACAGCCAGCAAAATAGACCTTCACTCACTGTGGTGCCTATTGTTTAATTTTAGAAATTAAAGGCACCAAGGTATTTTTTACTTAAGTGACCCGAGCAAAGGGAATAATAATCCAGTGTGTAATTAGTGTTTTATTCACACATTTTGAAAACTTTCTTTGACTTTTACCAGCACATACTGACAGGACTTCTTTGATGTCCAATCCCTGAACATCCCATATTGTCAGTAGGCTACAGACATGAGATACTTAACCACGAAGTTATAAGGATGCAATTACGATTTTTCCAACAGCACTTGAAAGCAGCACCAGCCTTTGTATCTGCCTACCTTGTACGTTTACAGTGCCAGTCTGCAGGCTCCTTAAAGACACAGGAATGCATTATTTCCAGAGGCTATTCCTGTCGACCATGTGGGTTTAACAGCATCACTATCTTAAGCAGCCACTTGTTTTTTGCATTTCCCATCAGATATCTTGCCTATGACAACAAATGAGGAGATTGTAGCTTTAAATTTGACTTATTTCTTGATGTTTTCATTAATTGATGTCACATTAACTTCTGGATTGAACAGGCTATCAATACAGCAAGCAAACAACAAGGATGATAACACCAAGCATATTCAAATTTCTGACTTGAGTTCCGCAACACCTACTTGTTCTGCGTTTCTCATTGTATTTGAATATATAATCTTTTCTACTTGTCAGCTAACTATTAGCTAATAATTGTTTTAGTATCTTTATGGCATGGTGAATAGCATTTGTATTTCAGATTCAGGTTATTAGCTGTTGTGTTTTTCAGAAAAAATGAAAAAATGAGGAAAAACGATGAAACGTGAACTCGATCTTTGTATATTTGACTGTATCATAAAGCAAAAAGATTGTGTGTTTATGTACTTTGTTGCTATCGAGGACAGGCACTGTCTAGAACTGCTATCTTTTACACATCCTTACTTACATTTAAGGTGGTCAGTTCAGGACTCTTTTTTTTTATATATATATATATATATATGAAAGCATTTTTAAATATATTGACTTTATTTTTCATCCATCCTGTGCAATATGCTGTGTAGAATTATCATTTATTGTCCTTATCATGCCATAAACAAAAGGAACCACCCTTTTTTTGAGACTCTGAGAAAGGGAGGGGAAACTCATGCCAGCTAAATTGTGTCCATTCACTGCCTGTCAGATTGTTGATATAAACTTGTGTACAGAACTTTTTCAAGGAAGGAAATAAATATCAGCTGGAACTGAAACTCCACAACTCTTTTCTTGATTCTTTTCATCTCTCTTTGACATTCAGCAGTTGGCCAAAAAAAAAAAAAGTTTGTATACCCAATATTGGGTTCCAGAAAAGTCTCCTAATTATCATTAACAATTGTGTGCATTGATTAGCATGGCATTGATCTTTTGGCAATGCTTTCCAAAAAATATAAAAGGAGAGTAAGTATTCAAAGCAAGAACACAAAAAAACCATCAAAGCTATCTACTCAGCTTATCACTACACCTGCTTTTTTTAAACCTTACTATATGGATTGGTTCCCAAAAGTGGTTAACATGGAATAACCAACAAGCACAGGCTGATAAATGACTAGAACACGCTTTTGGGAAATCCACTCCAATTGTGTGACAACATATGCATCCCAACCAATAACTACCTACGTCTTCAGAGGAAGGCAAAAATGTTTGTGGGAATGGCAGTGTGAAATACAAATGAGATCTTTTTCTATAGTTTAGTTATTGATAAGTAAAACCTTTTTTTTGCAAACATCTCCATCTAGAAAAACGCGCTTTGTTTCTCAAAGTTTCACATCAAAGGATTGCCTATGTCTGCACATCCTTCTTAAGACATTTTTGTACACAACACAACACTGTCTTCTATGCTGAGTGTAAATAGCCCACAGATCAACCAATCTTTTGGAAAGCTCATCACTGAGTTATGAAAAAGCACACTTCCATTCCCAGTTATACTACAATAGGCAGGACTGATTTAAAAATACTTTTATAGCGGGCTCCCCCCTCTATAGACTTAGGATGCATGGTCTTGATTCTGTAAAGCTTTTGGGAAGCTTAGGCTACAACAGCACTCTGGAGCCAAGAAATAGATGCATTTATATAAACTCAGACAGAGCAAATCAATAAGATTATTTTCACCCTATTGTGACAGATATTTGGTTTTCACGTTAAGCCCCCATAAGGTTTAAGTATACATCATGCAATCAAAATGTATCTTATTAGGGGAGTGTTGATCGGAGACCTGGATGTCCCATACTGATGATTATATGGTCATGTGACATGACATTTCTTAGAAATTAGTCTATACACATGTTGTAATTCCAACAACACTCAGTATATCTTTTGGTGTGAATAAGTGTATTTTTAGGAATCCCAGCAAATGATGAATTCTTAAATTCACAAACTTTTTACAAGCTTAAAACACAATAATGAATTACAATGGATGCAAGTACAGATATATGTTTCCCCCTTGACATTTTACAAAACAATCACTGTTAAAAAGATCACGCATTAGAGATAATATGCTGATTTAAATATATACTGCCTGCATCCTTTGTCACATCACCTCCTGGAAGGTCAATACTCATTGACCCATCCGTCCAACATGAAAAGCTAACCTTTGCTGACCAGAGTAGTCTTTACAACATGGCGGCTACTATTAACACATCTGTACATTGTACAGGTAGCGTATCCATTCACCTATAGGCCATGTTAAACAGTCTATGAAGTAATAAAGGTGAGCAGTTTTACCACCATCCCATGACTAACAGCACTATTACTAATGTGCTTCTGGAGTAGCCAATTATGTTGTCTGCTTAGGTTTGTCTAATTGCCTAAAACATATTCCTACTGAAGAATAAAATGTCCCTCATTTACATCATTAATAAAAGCTGCACACATACTGGCGTCACTTTAATTGGCTGAATGATAAGGAATAGCTGTAATAAAGGCATTTTTATTGGAGAATACACAATAATCAGTTCTTAAGGCAAATCTTCTTGGGCTTCACCCAGGCAAACTGATTCTTTTTTATTCTAGCATGTTTTGCGGTATGCTGGCTGTCTGGTGTTCAGACAGTCATGATTTCCCCTCCCCCTCTCCCAGACAGACCCTTATCGTGGGGGAAGGGCTGGTTTAGTAGCAGTCAGCCAAGGGCCCTCCAGCATAGCTGACAAGCATGTCTGTCTGTCTGTCTACGCCACGGTGTGTGTGTGTGTGTTTGTGTGTGTGCGTGCGCGCACGCGTGTGGTTGAAATTATATGCATAAAATTGAACCACATGACATGGGTATTCCTGCATTCAGACCAGGCATTGTATGTCTACCTCACACATTAACATCAAGGAATCTTCAGCATGCAGTATACACCTTGTGAAATGTATTTGTTGTATGTGACTTCCTTGAAGCAATATTTTAGCACTGTTCTATTCTATTATGTGCATAATAACTTAATTAGTTGTGTAAAATTATAGGTGCCATAGCTGTTGCTGTGGTTGACTATATATGTAAATCCATTATGTACGGTGTAACACCAGTGGTTATTTCAGTTCATAGAGCTATACATTTTTTAATGATACAATTGGATGCAAAATTACATTAAGAGAGCAAGACTTTAGGCATGTGCTTAAAAAATGAAAAAATTCACCCACTTCATTATTTTGTGTTGCACATGGTACGGTAGGCCTATGTAGCCTCCTCAGTATGATTTAAATAAGCACTCCTGTGCATGTCAAATTAGTTTAATGTTTAAAAGTGTGTAATGAGTAGGTAAGTAACGAGACGTTAAGTAGGTATTTCATAATTTTTTTTATACCATGTACAATATTATGTACAGGAATTCTGATTCACCTTAACGAGAGGAGATAAGTGCAACACACAAAACAGACAACACATGCAACTGTGTGTATTTTAGTGCATTCAACATTCAGTAGCTGTGTGCAACAAGCAGCTATGCTTGCAGTTGTAGAAGAAATAAAGCGAGTGTGCATTAATCCATAAGTGATTTTATGAAGCTGCTACAACTAAGCCCTTGCAGCATCACACCAATATGCAGACATATGCATTTTATCCCAGCTTAATTGGCTGTGTGTAACTACAGAATGTAAACACGGCCTTCTTTTCAGCTGGCGGTCAGAGCATGTTGTTATACCCAGTGTATACTACTCCCCCCCCACCTTAACATCCTGATGATAAATATGTATCATACAAGGAGATAATATCTTCGGTGTGTGGTATAATTTTGCAAATTTGACTAACAGCTGCAGCATTTCTGCATGTGTGTGTGTGTGTGCGTGTGTGTTAAGCTCCTCTAAGCTGTATGTAGCCTGTTCAGTGTGCAGTCTCATGCCTGGCTCAGCTGACTCCGCAGTGGGAGATATGCAGGCAGCAGCCAGGGCAGAGTGCAGCGGAACGGGCTGACTGCTGGAGTCAGTGGCCCAGTAACACCACAGCAGAGAGGATATAAGAGCTTTGCCGGTGTGAGGGGGAGAGAGACATGACTGTATGTATCTTTATTTTTGCCTGTCTGTTAATGTAGCTGTTCTATGCTCAGCCCAAAGGGGGTGTATGGTGTAGTGGTGGGGGTATGCCTATTTCTCCGCTTTCTCGGTTTTAAAGTTTTCTTAAACTTCTTTTCAATTTTTTCCCCCCATGTGTTTCTGTTGCACTAACACCATGTGCTTCTGTTGTTTTTGATTCACACAGCAGTAACCTTCATTTTTCATTATTTATTTCTATCTGTCTGGCATATGAATGGAGGATAGAGTGGTGTTGTCTGCTATCTTTAGTTTTCTAGTCTCTACCAGACTGGCTCTGCTGAGATGTTCCCGTAGGCTTGCATTGACGCAAACAGAAACATCACACAAACTGGAACCCACAGTGAAGTTCCTGTTTGTTTGTTTGTCTGGGTGGGTGAGAGTGTTTTTTCCTGTGTCTGTCTACCTGTGTGTCTGCCAAGAGATGGAATAACTACCTGTCCGTCTGTTGGAAGCAAGTGCAGGCAGTAACAGGCAGGACCACAGACTACATTTTTATCTGCCTGCTAACATGAATGTGTGTGTGTGTTTGTGTTTGTGTGTCTAATGACTGTCATTGCATGTGTTTGCATATGCCAGTCTGTTGTCTGTCTGGTTGATTTCTTTCTCTGGGGCATGACAATATTACAATTAGGACACAGAGGAAGACTTACAACTGGCAGAGGGGACACCCAGTTATGACTTCTGCTCCCTCCCTCTCTCCCCCGCCTCCCCTCCCAATACACACACACACACACACACACACACACACACACACACACACACACACACACACACACAGGAAAACTGTGTGTTACTGTTTACCTAGAAATAATCTTGCTAAAAGGTAACTATAGTGATTTGTCAACAAAAAAAGGACATGCATATGGAAGTAGTAGTACTACATGTCTACAGAACTCAAACTTTTTGATACGAAAGTCTTACCTATTGTCCTCAGTTTAATCAAATCTTAGGCTGCAATCAGGTTTCTGTTTGTTATTAGCAGCAGGGGTTAATAATAGATTGGGGTGATAATTAAAACTAGTCTAGTCTATAAATGTAGCAAATGAATCTAGTTATACAAATATAACTATATTTATATATATATATATATATATATATATATATATATATATATATATAATAGTAAATTATGGGGGTACATTATTGCAAAAATATTCCTGTTACTGTTACAAAAGTAGAGAATCAACAAGAAGAATGAGTCATTTTTCTAAACCTCACAGGCTTACTTTTTGACTCCAAATGGTGCTTTTCAGTCTAGGCTGTAGCGGTGTTGTCATTATTTACATTTACGTGCTACTCTGTGCATTACAAAACAATGACACCTTTTTTTTCTTTTGTCTCTTCCTTTGTTCCCCTGCTGCTGCTGTCCAGACACAATGGCTGTCTACATGCAGGCGGTGCATGCAGGAAAGTTCTTGTCAGCCAGCTGTGCTAATGTGCACACCTGACATTGAGAAATAAGACAAGAAAAGAAATGATGAAGCAAAGAGTGTGGCAGTTTAAAGCCGTTTTAGTGGCCACTAAGAGAAAAGAGAGAGTTATCAAAGGGTGAAACCTGCAAGATGCTAGATGGTAAAATAATGAATTAAATAAAAATGAATTAAAACAACATATACTGTACATATTTCACGGCAAATTTACAGATTGACTTACTTAGGCATAATTGATTGGGGGGAAAACTAAGTAAACTGATCAAGTGAAGTTGGGCAGCTAAAACAAAGAAAGAAAGAAAGAAATTTGAAACCAAACAATTAACCGCCGTGTCCACGATAGTAATCAGAAATATCCACAGTCCGTCTGCACTGTTGTGTGCCTATAGTTGTTTGACTTTGAGAGGGCGGGACTCTTTGGAGAGCGAAATGAACTAGGCGCGGCCAAAAGGAGCCCCATCCATCTATCACACGTGTAGACAAAGGGGGACTCCACAACACAAAGCTAGATGTGCCCTCTCAAACTTTTTCTACGACGCACGGCGACGCGCACAGAGCAAAACATCCCCAGGTGAGTTGTCTTCTGCCTTTACTTGCACCCCCAGAGTGATTTCCGAATTTATTTCCAGTTAAAAGTTGCTGCTGTTAGTTGGTGCGTCAGCGCTCAAACTTGAACACAAGGCAGGAGAGAGAGGGAGAGAGACACAGAGAAACAGAGGCAGCGATGAGAGAGAGAGAGAGAGAGAGAGAGAGAGAGAGAGAGAGAGAGAGAGAGAGAGAGAGAGAGAGAGAGAGAGAGAGAGAGAGAGAGAGCGCTAGAGGAGCGGTCCCCTTTTCCTTTGTCTGATGCGGGGCGCTTTGAGGAGAGAACTTGAGGGGATGCTCAGGCACGCATCTTCATAAATCTCAACAATACTCAACATTTGATACTTTGAATTAACTGTCAGTGAGCCTTTAGTGGAGGTGAGATTGAGTTTGTGCTGCTGCCGTGTTTTTGTCTCTTGGGGATGTTGCGACGCACAAGACAAAGCAACTGCCTGTCAGAAGTTTGCGGAGAAAAGGACCTTTTACGCACGCTGGGAAAAGGACCTTTTACGCACGCTGGGCTTGACAAAGTGACAAGTATTAGTCCATCAATAGTTTGTAAATAGTTTTCCCCTCGTGTCGTAGTTCTATGACAGTGGTGTTCGTGGTCTTGCGAAGTTGCCAGTGCACTGAGGGAATTCCGAACAATGCAATCAGGTGTAAAGTCTCTAAGAAACATAACAGTTACACATAATTCAACTTGTTGCACGAATAAGGAATACAGTTTTGGGCAAAAAAAGGTGAATACGAAATAGGTTCTTCTCGGAAACTCTGAAAGTTGTTATAGTTTATTGGAAACAGAGCAACAGGTATATATCGCTGCAGCTTCTTTGTTACAGTAGTCTAAAGGCTCCTTTGTTCTTACTCCATACAAAGAAAACCGGCAGAAAGGAGCGCAAACTTTTTTTGAACGCTTAAAATGATTTCCACGCGATACAAAATATTTTGAATTTAGTTGATTCATTTCCAAATTGAGAAATAAGTTTTTATTCACCTTTTTTAAATTGTAAATATATAAGACCCGACGGTGCACGTCAAGATAAATAGTTACTAACTTCAGGTTTATTTGAGAGTTTGCACCTTGGTTTTTGTTAGGTGTGTAAAACATAACTAATGTAGTTTACATGATTTAAAAAAAAAAAAAAAAACTTTCTTCATCATGTGAAGGTGTGGCCAAACAACTTGTTTGAATGTGCTGCATTCCATTGTATAGTAGCCCTACCCTTAAACTTTTTATCAGGCAACATAGAAGACAATTTGCACTTACAGGATGTATTTGTTATATGAACCAAAATTAGTTTTGTATTCTGTAAAACATTTGATTTTGGATATGTTTGTTTTTTCAACTTTTTCCAACTCATACAGCTCATATCGACGTTTAAACATAAAGTGTTAGTTCAAGATCATTTAACATATAATGTATCATTCATTTTCTTTCTTTCTTTATTTTTTACCAGTTTTAAGCAATGAGCAAATTTGTTGTGCTTAAAGTTTTAATGCTTTCACTCTCTTTTTCTTTTATTCCTCTGGGATCTGTCCTTAGGTGGATTTTAACACCAGATTAACCAGCAAAGCGTTTTTCTCCAGTTGGAGGTTAAGGAAAGAAAAAATATGTGGAAATCACTTGGAAGATGTACAGAGTCACCTATCAAGCAGCTTTTAAGACGCAGAGGAGGATTAAGAGACTGTGCAGTTTTCTTTTGGAGAAGGTGAAGACTCATCTCATAAGGATTTAAACTTCAGGAGCAGCAGTGCCAGGCGGGATGCATTTTAAGCACACTTGGAAATCTGAAACTCATGGAGACATTTTGAGGAATATAAAATATGTGTAGTGTGTCTCTCCACAAGACAACGTCCCAGCCCAAAGTCACTCACTGGGATAGCAGGATATTGCATTTATGATCCTCCTCGGGCCTCCGCATGGTAGGTGAAATTACTTTGTACTGGGATGTGACACTTGTTCAACCCCTTGTTTGTATGGCTGTCTTGCTCACTTGATAGCAGATCTGACCAACACACACACACACACACACACACACACACACACACACACACACACACACACACACACACACACACACACACACACACACACACACACACACACACACACACACACACACACACACACACACCATTTATTTCCCAATATCAGTTGAACTTTTATTTATTTATAGTACACTTGCCATACCTTATGTGGTATCAAAGCTGATATAAGTTCAAACTAAAAAGATGAATTTGATAAACAAATATTTTGAGCTACATCTTTAAAAAAAAAGCAATGCTCTGGAGTATTCTCAAACAATTTTCCCTCTAACTTGTGATAATTTGGAGACAACCATAATGCAACTATGTCATTCACCGGCTTATCATATCATGTCAGTCACTGTTCATCACTCACACAAAAAGAATTCAACAGAAATCTTTGCTTTTAATTTGACAAGATTGCATAATTTTTTTTCTGACTGATCATATAGTGTATTCAACATCATTGTGTTATATGCAAAGTTTGTTTTAGCAGACTTGACTTATCCAGTGCAGTCTGTTTGGCCTTTTATAATTAGTTCACAATAAGATCTTCTGCGATACATGTCATCTAATGTGTGGTATAGTTGCAGCTTGTTCAGTTGACCCCAGTCAGAGAAATGTTTCCTCACATTCCTCTAGTTCATGAGGGAGCAGAACATGAGAGAAAGAGGGTTAAAATGAAGAGGGTGTATTTGCACCCTTTGTGCCTGTTTTTATGCAGCAGTTAATTTAGGCAAGCCTGTTAAATCTTGGAAAAAAAGTCACGAGACATTCAGTGTGAGGTAGAGAGAGAGACAGAGCAACACTCGCTCCTTATCAATGATGTCATTGAGAGCCAATGAGAGCATGCTGTGGTACTTGTCGGCATCCAAGCTCCGCCTCTGTGCATGGCAGCGCACATGGTCCTGCAGCATCACATTTTCACCACGCTGCAGAGAGAGGCACAGATACAGAGATGTTGCTCTTGGCTGTGTGCTCTGATGTTAATCTACCATGTCTGCTCAGAAATAGCTTGTTTATCACTGTGAGCACATGCAAGGAACAACTTGAGGAGTGGGGAGAGATGACATTTTTTCGTTTACAAACATACATTAATCGTTAGCCAAAAAATACATCAGCCCCTGAAACATTAGATGCAAATGGGAATGTGAGGAAAGAACATCCAGGCTGATGATGATAAATTATGGAAGTGATACTCTCAGGCAACGGATAAAGATGCTGTCGTTTTTATGTGGCAGTACATTTATGTATGCATTTATAGGCTAAATTGCAGAAACTAAATTGTAAAAAATTATGTTAATGCAACCCAAAACATCAAATTTATAGGGAAAAGAACGTAAGGGTACCTGACAGTATCAACGTCAGCTTAACGATAATAACCTGCACTTGGAAACAGTAGAGCTTTAAGACTCGGGATAAACGGCCTCTTGCTGCTGTTGTGGAACAGGCTCAAGTCGTGACTGGATCAGTGGGAATGTGGGTCATTCAACTCTGTGGCACATAGGTGGGACAGATGTAGGTCAGTGGTTGAGTATGGGTGCTGAGTCACACAAATACAGGAGGTAGGGACAGAGGATGCAAGGGAGAGAGAGGGGGTGGAGAAAAGGATGTTCAAATGTTAAACCAACTCTTGAATTTCTAGATCTGTTGTTGTACATGTATATTTGTATGCAATATAGAATATAGGCAGGACGCTTACAACATTTGGAGCTCTCCAACCATCCTGCTCCACTATATCAACACATTCTCATGAACGGGTTCGTATGATATTGTACGAAAACTTATGCACACCAATTCGTATGATATCCTACAAAAGTAGGATATCAACTACCATTGCAGTTGAGTTTAACCGACAAAAGTTGACTTTAAGCTGGGTACAGAGCACTGCGAGATGACTGTCCTTTCAGAGGCCGTTGCTGTTGAGTCACTAAAACAACTATTTAAGATTAGAAAAAAAGATTGTGGTTTGGATTAAAACACTGGTTCCTTTAAATAGTACTCCTGGGACATGAACACCTGGTGAAAGTCTCGTGTTTTCCCCGCAACTTCTTCCGGGACACAAACTCACTCCCCCACTTGAAAGCCATGGGTTTTTTGACCCACCTAGCCAATCCTCCATACGCAGACCAGAGCAGTGTGATACAGCAGCAGTTACTGTGGTACATACAGTAATAAATACATGGAATACCTATGAATTACAGTGCTTTACTTTTTGTAACTATATGTATAAATGGTTCATTAGAACAGCCTGGGTATTTACCTATGATACTGTGGATTACAAGTGTGCAGATTCAGTCCGGTGCCCATTTAATGAACTTGTGAGTAAAACAGAAACATCAGGTTTAGCATAACTAATCATTGTGACAGGCTGAGCACTGAGCTCTTAATAGGCATCGCACAGGCATGGTTTCAGCTACAACACAGTATGTCCCACTTTGTGTAGCTTAATTACATTGCTTATCTGTAATGCTATTATAATGTACATAGCAGTTTTCATAACATTGCCATTTGGTGGACGCTTTATGAGAGAATGCATTTTTTGTACGGACATCTCAGTGGGAGCTTCTAAACCTAATCCTTTGAGTTATATGGGACAACAACAATCTGTGGCATCTTCCAGCTCTGAAGTCTCAATAGCCCTCTAAGCTGGAATGTTCATTAAAACAGGCAATGGTTTCACACCATCTCTGTCTCTGCAGCATATGCACAACTAAATCTGTGTCAGCATAATCTCTCATCCTATCTGCATTTGCAGTTACACTGATATAAAGTACTTCATTCTTTTTTCCTGTTGTAGCCTGATTAGGACCGCAAAGCATATTACTGTGGGAGTACATTGACACCAACGTATTTTAGGTATTCTTTTCTAGTTATAGTTCTGTAATGCATTGCATGTCCGTGAGCTGGCCTGATGTTATGCAAAGTGTATTAGACTACAATACAGGCCTAGAATAATCAATCACTAGCGTAAACTTAATTCTCTCAGACGTCCTGTGGTCAGCCTCAGGAAAGCTATCAGGTTTAGTTTTTCCACTCGTTGCATGTAGCTTGTGGGCATTCCATGAAGTCACTATAAACATGTATGTGTACATTAGTTAGATTTTCTGGTTCATCCCACAACAAAATTACTACAAATACCAGTTAAGGTCCAATCTGTTTTCACAGCATTTGATGCTGACACATGAAACACTGTTGACCCACTACTGCATATGTTTACATTGTGCTTTATTCATACTGTTTTTGCACTCTGAAATGTCATGTTTGATGCTCTGATACAAGCACTGACAGATGTACAAAATACATTTCGAGCTGGATCTTCAAAGTGGAACAGCCGCGCCAACAGATTATGTACCTTGATAAAAAAGAAAGAAAGAAAGAGACTCTATTGATAAAGATGAGTAATTAAAAAATGGCTGCAATAATAATTTTGTTTAATTTTCCCTACCAGCTGAATTTGGGTTGATGTTCCCTTTGTGCATACCAGCGAGTCAAACAGGACACTACATTGTGGGTACAGTACACTAAATTACAGTGCAGTAAAACATTAGATACACCATTACTAATCGTGACGACAGTCCTAATTCTCCAAGCTACAGGCATTCTGTGGTCATCCCGTTGCAAACTATCAGAGCTTAGTTTTACCACTCGGCGCCTGTGGCCGTGAGATAAGTTAACGTGCTTTGCTGGCATGCTAATACATACCCGCACTGGGGGGACAGGAATAAATGATTTCGTTATGACTGCACACAAGGCAGAGCGTTTGAAGGAAGAGGAGGGAGAGATAGAGAGTGAACATAGGGAGATGAAGTGAGGAAAAGAGACATGGGGGTAAATGATAGGCAGGAAAGTAAGGAGGGAGAGAGAGAGAAAGCAAGAGAGGAGAAGTGAGACAGAAGAAGAGGGAAGGGGGAAAAGAGAGTAAAGGACAAGAATAAGACAGATAGATAGCTTCATAGTGCTCTTTATATCTGGCTCTCTTCAGTTTATAGTAATTCTCTCACCATGACGGAGTGGAGTAGTCATTTGACTTCTGACTGTGACTGAGAGTTTATGGAAAACATCGTCCTGCAGAGCTTTCTTATTCTTTACAGCCAATAAGACTGCTAACTCAAAGGTAACATTTAAATGAGCTATATGAGCTCATGAACAACACACGGTTAGCTTTGGCAAATAATAGCTGTCCGGATTTATTTTACTGTTTTGACCTGAAAACCATTCAGCCTGAATCTTCAATTGTATGACCTTTTTCAGGGATTTTGTCCTAGTTTGAAATATCCAAATCATGAAAAATATAATTATGTTAAATAATGGTGCAATGACTGAGATCCAACCAAACACATTTGTATTGCTTTTAGTGCGGATAAGCAATGATTTAGATCTCTGTGAGAAAATGAGGACAGGACTTTGTCATGTAGATTGCTATTTATTTACTTATTTATGTTTGGGTTTAAATGTTAATGTCTCGCTGTGTGCAACATTGTGTGCTTATACTTTTCTGCCTGCTGCACATTTGCCCTCTGGGATGTTAGTGAAGTCCAAACCGAACGGCAGACAATAGCATGACAAATCAGTCGGAAAACCCATAAAGGTAAGCGGCAAATCAAAATTCACTGAATAGGAGCTCACATGGTGTGTTGCGCAGCAGGTCTAACTGCCTCTGAAGATATTGCTTTCTTCTCCTCCTAGTCCAGGTGTCGATATAGTGACACACATTTGAATAGGAGCTTTAGCCTGTCTATTGCAGGTCAACTTATTACCTCCATAAATGCACAGCATGTTGCCGTCTGGGGATGGACTGATAATCCCTCTAAAGACGGAGGTTTTATCAAAGCTAAATCTACTCCACACACACACATGCACAAGGACAGCCATGCATTAGGAATACTCTCATGGGACCACACGGCCACACAGAGACACACAGACACACAGACACACATATGAAGATAGACTTGCCTGGTAGACAGACACACGTGTAAAGACCAGGATTTTATCACAGACAAATCTGTTATTGTCTGGTAGTTAGGGGATTAAGAAGCAACAATTTTATAGACACAAACACACACATCCATGTGTCATTAGAGGATGAACACTGGCTTGCATACTGAAGGCACAGTGCAGTTAAGTGATACCAGTACTGCTGAGCTTTAATACTGTGATTTACTGTGGTTTAAAACTAGGATAAAGACTGATAAAATCATTTTGGTGACAGCTTTTATTGTGGACACTTATTTCTGTTTTTGCATCACACTTTTACAAAGTACATATCCTTTCAATCATAGCCGGTCCATTATTGTGCTGCCTCTTTCTCAGATTTATAGATTGTACAGGTGACACCTCTTTGTTTTGTTCACCCATAATGGCTATCTTTGTCAAAGCTAGCCAATCTCCTTCTTTTTTCTCCTTCTTCACTCTTACTTCAATAGAGGTAAAAGCTGTGTTTTTAAAGATCAAAACTAACTACTCCTGCTGCTTTTTATGCCAGAAACCACCAGCACCAAACTTTCTGAATCCAGATTAAGAGTCTCTATGAACATATTCTGAGTTGAGTCTATAACATCAACTTAGAACATGGTCATGCCTATGTTGGTGGCTATGCACTCCCTGGATGCCTTTTGCTGGCCTTGTAGAGCCATACTACACATCACAAGCTCAGTTTTCATGAGACTTATCATACATCTAAAAGTATCTATTTGAGTATTGAGTGAATCAGTACAGATATGTACGAGACTCATCATCTGCAACGCCTATTTTTATTTCTTTTGTCTTGAGTGGATAGATTTGGAAAAAACCTGAAATTTCTTTTTCATGCTTTGTCTAAGTGAAGGAAATAAATCTGTCACGTACTGTATTATACAGCCTAATTGAAATAAAATATGTCTCAAGCTAATTGATACAGAGTGGTGTCAGACAACAAGGGAAGAGAAGCTGGCCTTCTCCAGTCGGTTATAGAGAGAAAAGTTGCCACTAATGATGGAGACCCAACTTGACCATCAACTTGGAGGAGAGTAAGGCCCACCATTAATGAATGGTTGGACTGTCAAGTCTTGTGTGGGAGTAAATGACCTGGCTATACCACTGCATTTCTCAATGCACAGTTCTCCCTCTGACCCTTTTGTAGCAAAAACAAACATGTTTGAGCAGGGGATACAACATGTGGGAGTGGGAGGCTTAGGATGGCTGCCCATGCTTTTTGGTTTGTTGTGTTTGGTTGACCCCCCCCCCCCCCCACCCCTCGCCTGCTCCACACTAAAACTTGTTGCTCCACTTCTTTCTGCTCCACTGACGCAGGTGTGTTGGGGGTGGCGTAGCTCATGACGCACCTTGACTCTAGGATCACATCGGGGCTGCGTCCCTGCTGTGGTGTCATGCCCACCACCTACACAGGCACTACCCTTTGGAATGTGTTGTTGCTAATGGTTTGGACTTGCCTCTTGGACTGTTATTGCAAGTGGGGGCTGCTTCCATCATACCCGGACCCATACTAACATATGGATGTTGCATCTCCTTTGTTATGAGTTTAAATTGGCGGAGCAGTTGCATAGCAGGAACTGTCCTTGACCCTGGTCAGTGGGCAGCTAACCTTTGCAACCAGACATTTATACTTTTATACTTGTATATACTTGCAGTGTTTCCATTCTAACTCAAAGTAGTGCCGTTCATTTCTCCGGAGCTGAGATGAAACTAGACAAGACAGGAGGGGGTTGCTTACATCCTCTTTCTACTTGTAAACAAGTAATGTTGTGTCATCCTTTCCACGTTTCTGGCAGCCAGAAAGTAAAGATTCTCTGCATCAGATAGTAAACTGCCTTAGCTGTCAGGCACAACCCAGTTAAGCACAGACTAAAGCGTCTGCCAGCCATATTCTGTAAACTGAAAGGAAAATGAAAGCATCCAGTTCTGTTTGAAACCTGCGTCCTCTGAGTTCCTGAGAACGTGTAATATTTTGACAACAATTATTTAAAATATTTACTATATAAAAACAAAAAAAGAGATCACAGCAAATATTTCATTAAGGGATAAAAGCAGAGGAGAATGACTGAGAATTTACAGTGAGGGAATGCAAAAATTGAGCACAAACTCCAATCCTGCTGTCCTGGAAGTGTCACTTTAGAATGTTTTTCTCTTTTCCCCTCTCTTTTTTTTAGATTATACAATACAAGCCCATATTTTTTCCCTTACTTATTTAATGGTATCAAGCATAGTGAATTAATTTCCCCCTCTAAGAGCTTTAAAAACTACATATAAAACATGTATTAAAAGTTGATATTGTACTGGCCTACTATTATAATGCTAATCCGCAGTAATGTGGCTATTTGAGAGCTTAGAGCTATTTTCCTGGCGGTATTGCGATGAGCTGTAACCTTGTTGAGATATAACTGTCAGATTACAGTGAGGTGACATATCAGTACTAAACAGGAGGGATTCTGACTTGAATACCTAAAATACTATCTTTATGTGTATTTATGTAATGCTGGGTGCTATTAGGCTATTCTTGCCACAGTTGGGGCAGTGATAGTTGAGCAAGCTAATCCAAAATAATATCTGGTGTCATATCTTTTTTCTTTTTTTTTCTTTGCTGCATAACACCTTTGTCACACTGTGTACAATGGTTGACTAGTGAATCAGATCTGTTTTGATGGAGATATATTTGAGCTTAGATTAATCAGATTATGTCCTGTAACACTAGCTGAGATATCAGACTTTAAACTGTCCCAGTCTCTGCTTTTTGTGGGTATAACACACCCCTTACACCCTTTGTGTATGCATACAATTCTGAATTCAGAAATATGAGATTTGTTTTTCATACCAATATTACAGCGTGGGATGAAGTTCTTTGCATCCTCTGGCTCCTTCCTGTATCTGTACCTTGGAAAGAGTACTGATCACATGAAGACAGCCAGTGATAGTAGCCTGGCAACAACCAGACCTAAACAAGATGTCGACTGGACCAGGATTACTTTGAATATGTTTATACATGCTGCTTTATGACCAATCTGTAACTCTAGTTTTGTACTTTTTTTTGTCTTCCCTATCAAATACATTTTCTGAGCTCTTGACTGCTAAAATTATGCACCTTTATTTATCAACTCTCAAAATCTGTCTAAAGAGAGAACATTATGTTAATTATAATGCTGTATAATGGTGTAATACCATAATGTAAGATGAATCAAATTTGATTAGTGATTGCCTCACTTTTCTTTTCATAGTCTGCATCAGAGATCATTCATGTCTTGAAATCTTTGTACGGCCGTGCCATTTATAGCCATGTCATGGTTAATGTAAAAGTTGGGTTTCCTGGAGGCAGATTATGCCTCAGACTATGAAAGTCTTCTGTAAAGGCTCTGACACACCACCCCGATGGCCGACCGTCGGCAGAAAAGGCAGTCGGACTGATCAGTCGGGACACAACGAAGCGACGCCGACTTGAGTGTACGTTCTGCGAGTGCGTGAGACGTAATACGTCTCCATAACAGCAGGCGGCGCTAATCTGTGAAAACCGGAAATGACGGAACATCTCTCTAGACCTAGTAAACACAGAGCATGCTGTCGTCAGTCATTGTTTTCATCAGAGAGTGTTGATAGTAGTCAAGAAGGATTGCTGTTGTCATTACTCGCTGAACGGAAGAAAATATGATGGCTAGTGATAAGGAGATACTGCCGTTGTCAGCTCTCGGGCTTCTTCTTGTGGAAGAAGCGCTGATTCGCTAGTCAAGGGCTAGAATCCCACCAATCAGCTTGGTCATTGAGTCCAACTGCCCATTGGCCGATTCAACCAGTCAAATCGGCCAAAATGGATGCCGACGGCTTCTCCGACTGATGATGGCACGGAACACACCGAACAGACTCGAGTCACCGACCTCACCAGACTGTCCGACGGCCGATAATCGGGTTGGTGTGTCAGAGCCTTAAGAGTATCTGCACTGACATGATTTTTTATTCCAGTGCAAGGCATAATCTGAGTGCCTGGAAATGGGCTGAATAAAACCAAGTAAATGCCCCACACTCAGTCATAGTTCTATGCTGGACACAGGCCCAATTTATAATAAAACATGGCACAACACAGTGAAGTAGGAGTTTTAATTTAATTTGAGAGCACTTTAAAATAATGGGCATACTATAAACATGTTAGCATGTGGCAAGCTAGCCAAATTGTTAACTCACCTGCAGTAATTCCCCATTAATGTAAGTTTGTCCCATTTGTACGAGGTCAAACAAATCCAGATTGCAAAAGCCAAGGCTTTTTATAGACTATATAAAAGATCCAGGGGAGAATAAAGGCTGACATATTTATTTGTAAGTCTTTTCATATGAGGTCAATGCGTAATCTCTGGTGGGAATGTGGCTGAATAAGGCCAAGTCATGCCCTGCTCTTATTAATATGCATGTAATTACTATGCGTCAGCCATTAGCTATTCTGTACTATGGTGTGTTGCCAGAGCCAGTTCACAAGGTCAACTTCATGCTACTTGTAAATGTCCTTGCTGAATAAAATTAGATTCTGACTCAAACTGTGTGTGTGTGTGTGTGTGTGTGTGTGTGTGTGTGTGTGTGATTTTGTGACTTGCTGACAATCTTAGGCACTGAAATGATCTCACACACACTCACACACACACACACACACACACACACACACACACACACACACACACACACACACACACACACACACACACACACACACACACACACACACACACACACACACAAGCCCAGCCCACACACAGTGTTTGGTATAGCCTGTGGCAATGTTTAGAACTCCTCAACATTAAGCCACTGCTTTAATTAAGACTAACCAACCGGTGCTGAATCACAGTGGACACAAATTTCTTTCCAGACAAGGTCAAGGTGTCATCTTCAGCAGAGAAAGAAGCTGAGTAAGCACGAGTCATGCATTCAATTATGCATTAGCCTGTTAGCCTGCACTCTCTGACAGACTGGCAGTGTTAGCTTTCAATTAGCTGTCAGAGGGGAGACTTACAATTCTAATCAGTCAGCATGTTATCCTTACTTAGAAACTGGAAAATGGTGATTTAACCATCCCAAAATGAAACAGTCCCTATTATATGAACATGTACTGTCGCCTTAATCATGACTAATCATACTCATGCAACAAGTGCGACTGCTGGAGCTACAGTTGTGTTCAGAATAATAGCAGTGTGTTTAAAAAAGTGAATAATGCTCAAAATCCTTGGAATAGCTTTTAATTCCATAATAGCAATGCATTGGGAACACTGCATATTCAATTCCAAATCAAAACATGACCAAAATTGATCAGGTTTGTGTTATACCTTTACAGAAAGTGAAGAAAAAGGAATATTAGGCTGTTCAAAAAAATAGCAGTATTTGCATTTCTTTTTACAAACTCAAACATTTACTGTATAAACTGAAAGATGTCTCAAGGGTTTGCTTTACTTTGAATCCCTGCACTAATATTTAGTTGCATAACCATTATTTCTGAGAACTGCTTCACATCTGTGTTGCATGGAGTAGACCAACTTCTGGCACCTGTCAACAGGTATTCCAGCCCAGGACGATTGAACTACATTCCACAATTCCTCTGCATTACTGGGTTTTGCCCCAGAAACAGCATTTTTGTTGTCACCCCACAAGTTTTCAATGGGATTGAGGTCTGGGGATTGGGCTGGCCACTCCATAATATCAATCTTGTTCATCTGGAAGACTTTGCTCGCTTACTGGTGTGATTTGGGTCAATATCTTGTTGAAAGACCCATTTCAAAGGTATTTCCTCTTCAGCATAAGGCAACATGACCTCTTCAAGTATTGTGATGTATTGAAACTGATCCATGATCCCTGGTATGCGATAAATAGGTCCAACACCACAATATGAGAAACATCCCCATAACATGATTTTTGCACCACCTTGCTTTACTGTCTTCACAGTGTACTGTGGCTTGAATTCAGTGCATGGGGGTCGTCGGACAAACTGTCTGCGGCCCCTAGACCCAAAAAGAACAATTTTGCTCTCAGTCCACAGAATGTTGCGCCATTTCTCCTTTGGCCAGTCAATCGTCAATTTGAACGTGAGCGTAGGCTGCGATACAATCTCACGTCTGGTCTGAACTCGTGTACGCAAGTTTTGGAGTCAGTGTGGCCTTGCGGTGCAGCATATAATCAGTTTAAACTGAGAAGGAGAAGTCATCAGTTGATCACTTATCAACAATGGCAGATCTGGCTCTTTTAGAAGACCTCTATATGTGCCGGTACAACAGTCACATGTGCACATGTACGCGCACGTGCCACGGTGGAGCGCTCCATTGGATTGATTAACAGGATGTTATTCAACGCTTTTAAAAGGTATAGTGTTATGTTTGGCAAGTATATTCAATACAGGAAACATGACGATGCACAACATTTCTAATTATTCTTCAGGTTTTTCGTTTCTCTTTTAAAAGTTAATGATCACAAGTGAACGATTTATTTCTGCCATTGACCGAGTTATTTCGGCTTGTTTTTCCAGCCTCTCTGCTGTCAGTAGACAGGCTCGGGGTGGTGGTCCAGCACGGGGCGGAGGACACGCGCTCACGGTTGCCTGGCTCTGACTCATGAAAAAAACACAAGTAAAGAATAAAAGACACTGCATAAACTTTGTATACTGTGTGTTTATTTAAATATAGGTACACCATGTAGGCTAAGAGATTGCAACATAAGCCTGTATATTACTACGGTGGCCGACAGGGGCAAACGCCCTGCAACTTCAGAAAACACATGCAAATAGACAAAACACAAGCAAATTAAGAAAACAACTTCATTCATTTGACAACACATGTGCAGCATTCAGCAAACGGCTGCATATACACACAACACAACCAAATACATAAACGCAATGCAATTAAAAAATGATGCAAAAAGAAAAGCACCCTGAAAAAAGAAGGGATGCAAAAAGAAAAACAACTTCATTAATATGACAACACATACGCAGCATTCAGAAAACGCGCTGCAAATACACAATACACACAACACAACCAAATACATAAACGCGATGCGAATAAAAAACGATGCAAAAAGAAAAGCAGACAAACCCAGAAAACAAATGCAACAAAAAAACGCTGCATCCAGATTACACAACGGAAGTTCTCCAGACCTCTAGAGAGAGCAGCTAAGTGGAACAGCTTGATTTTCGACCCCCCTGGGGAGGGAGAGGGAGAGGGAGAGAGAGAGAGAGAGAGAGAGAGAGAGAGAGAGAGAGAGAGAGAGAGAGAGAGAGAGGGGGGGGGGGGGGGGAGAGAGAGAGAGAGAGAGAGAGAGGGGGGGGGGAGAGAGAGAGAGAGAGAGGGAGAGGTAGAGAGAGAGAGAGAGAAAGAGAGAGGGAGAGAGAGAGAGGGAGAGAGGGAGAGAGAGAGAGAGAGAGAGAGAGAGAGAGAGAGAGAGAGAGGGGGGGGGGGAGAGAGAGAGAGAGATAGAGAGGGGGGAGAGAGAGATAGAGAGAGAGAGAGAGAAAGAGAGAGGGGAGAGAGAGAGAGAGAGACGGAGGTTCAATCTCAGAACGGTGTGCAACAGTGAGATCATAGACTGTAAATATTAAGTCTATGTTTGAGATATGTTTTCTCTCATTTGGTGGGTGTGTCTCGGCTCACGTCCCAGGTGATACTCAATCAGCAGAGACGTCTGTAAACTCGTGGTAATAAAACATTTAAAACTGCATCAGCGTTTAACGTTGACGTTTGTTTAAGCCATATTACATGAGAGGGTTTAATTTCCAGGTCCGAAGGCGCATCACTGAAGTGTAGGCCTCCTCAAGTGTAATATTGTGATTATACAACAAAATAAGTGACCAATCTGTATTCATATTGGGGAGCAATTCGCTCTTGAAATACAAAAAACAGACCATAGTCCCTCCCTGTTTAGTAAACCAGCCAATTTACCGTGGGATTTATCAAACTGAATAAATCCCGCCTGCACATAAACCCCAAACTGCTTTGCTAACTCCATCGTGTTGTAACTAAGACATCTGCTGAAAAAGTTATTGTATTCATTAGCATGATTGCCGTTCTGTTTAGTTCAAAAACATCCAAAACACCAAAGGAAGAAGAGTGGACCAGACGCGAGCTTTTATTTTGAAAAGTCGAAGCTCGAGCACGGCACCAGCCTCCCGGCTGAGACGGGAGTATAGACTGTATATTACTAATATATTATATTATGTTATTAATAAGGGCATGAGACAGGAGTTCTCTTTTTACTATGCAGCCATAACTGACTCTAATAAAAAGGAAGATTGCTTCCTTTAGAGGTCTGGAGAACTTCCGTTGTGTAATCTGGATGCAGCGTTTTTTTGTTGCATTTGTTTTCTGGGTTTGTCTGCTTTTATTTTTGCATCGTTTTTTATTCGCATCGCGTTTATGTATTTGGTTGTGTTGTGTGTATTTGCAGTGCGTTTTCTGAATGCTGCGTATGTGTTGTCAAATTAATGAAGTTGTTTTTCTTTTTGCATCCCTTCTTTTTTCAGGGTGCTTTTCTTTTTGCATCATTTTTTAATTGCATTGCGTTTATGTATTTGGTTGTGTTGTGTGTATATGCAGCCGTTTGCTGAATGCTGCACATGTGTTGTCAAATTAATGAAGTTGTTTTCTTAATTTGCTTGTGTTTTGTCTATTTGCATGTGTTTTCTGAAGTTGCAGGGCGTTTGCCCCTGTCGGCCACCGTATATTACTATTAGGACTATAGCATACATGTGTCAAGGATGTATAAATTAAATAAATTTCAGCTTGAGTCCGATTTACTACGGCAACTGTTGACCACATCTCTTTTCATTCCGCATTATTTCTACAGCCTTTAATAACAGCTTTCAGGCTGCCAAATACTACACACGTTAGTGCAAATTAACCTGAGATATCAGGGTTTCAGGTTTCAATCTCCACCTCTGAAAAGTGCTGCTTTTTAGCCGGATTACGTCTCGCCATGTCGTAAATTGTAGGTGCGAGGCCTCAAAACCGAGAATATATTGGGGTGTGATATTTAAATTACGATCGTTTCCAGCCACTGCATTTATCAATGTACGACATCCTTACGCTCTGATTGGTGTGATACGAACTTTTCATGAATCACACGTGAAGCCCGTCGTAAGATGATATCTGCGCTGGTTTCTACGATAGGTTGATAAATGAGGGCCAATGTGTCCTTTGGCAAATTTCAACCTATTCAGTACATGTCTTTTTTTCAGCAATGGGACTTTGCGGGGGCTTCTAGCTGATAGCTTTGCTTCACATAGCCTTCTTCTGATCGTAACAGTACTCACAGGTAACTTGAAGTCTACTTTGATTCTCCTGGAGCTGATCATTGGTTGAGCCTTTGCCATTTTGGCTATTCTTCGATCCATTCGAATGGTTGTTGACCGTTTTTTCCCACGTCATTCAGGCTTTGGATGCCATTTCAAGGAATTTGAAATCATTTTGGCTGAGCAGCCTATAAGTTTCTGCACTTCTTTAAATGTTTCCCCCTCTCCAATCAACTTTTTAATCAAAGTCCGCTGTTCCACAGAGCAATGTCTGGAACGATCCATTTTGCTGAGTATTTCAGTGTGAAATGCAGTATAACCAGCATGCACAACAATTGCTTCCTTCCTTAAAGGACAATTCCGGCGCAAAACGAACCTAGGGGTTATTAACTGTTGTGTACCTACTCTATCGCTCTCTGGGACATGTTTTCATGCTAATCAAATGAGTTTGGAGCTTTAACGAGGTTACCGCGGACTGCTGGTTTGCTTACAATGCTAGTATGTAGGGCATGGGGACACTCAAATTAAATCGCTATTTAATACCACTAAAAAGGCTCGAAACATCACCACACTTTAACGTTAGCATAATTAGGGTCCCTAAATGTGAACCGAAGCATTGACAACGTTTAAGTGTACAGATAGTTTATTAAAAAGATAGATTATAAAGACAGTCGCGTTCATGTTTACTTGCGGGAGCCATCTTGAAAACCAGTCATGACTAGTCGAACACCGTGCAACGTGGAATTCCCATAATGTCTATGGAGATTCCATGTTGCACAACCCTAATAATGCCAACGTTAAAGTGTGGTGATGTTTCGAGCCTTTTTAGTGGTATTAAATAGCGATTTAATTTGAGTGTCCCCATGCCCTACTTACTAGCATTGTAAGCTAACCAGCGTTCCGCGGTAGCCTCGTTAAAGCTCCAAACTCATTCGATTAGCATGAAAACATGTCCCAGAGAGCGACAGAGTAGGTACACAACAGTTAATAATCCCTAGGTTCGTTTTGCGCCAGAATTGTCCTTTAAATATGGGCCATAATTGACACCTGTTTCTTCACAGAATCAATCACCTCACTAATTGAACACAACACTGCTATTATTTTGAACATGCCCCTTTCAAGTACAGATTAAATTACACAGAATGAGCAGCATGCATGTCATGACTGTTGGGTCTGTTGGTTTTTTATGACTCTACAACACTTACTAGTAAATTATTTGCAAAATAATTTGATTTATGAGGTTAGTGATGTTGGACTGCTATTATTTTGAACACAACTGTATGTTACATTCAGGCTATTGTGAACAGGACGGATTTTCTCTCTTTCAAGATTTAAGTGTAAGTGAAATGTAAACACCTTAATTGGTCTAGAGGGAATTAAAAATGTTCACATGCAACTTAATTTTCCATTAACATGACTCATTTACTTTTATTCTTAAATTACCTTGCCTTCGCATCACCACCTTAGGCAGCCTAGAGGATCCTGGCTGGCCTCGTTATGGCTCAAATTAAATTCAGATTCATTTGAATATTCTTGCACATACAAAGTTAATCCCTGTGCACAAGTCAGACTACTTTTCAGTTGGGTTGGGTAGATAATCCACTTCCAGCCTCGACAGTATGCATATGTGTGAGTGTGCAAGTGTTTAATGTGCATCAGTGCTTCTGTGTTTCATTGGTGAGCCTCTCTTCTTTCTGCTGTTTGTTGTGTGTGTGTGTGTGTGTGTGTGTGTTGGTCTTTGTGCTGCAGTTGTTTGTATTTAGATAGAGGATGCTTTACCAGCTACTAAGTACGCTCTCTGATGTCCTCAGCTGCGTGTGGTAATGAGAGCTGCTGACACAGTGAACTGTGGCCGCACCCACGCACGCACGCACGCGCAAACACACACACACACACACACACACACACACACACACACACACACACACACACACACACACACACACACACACACACACACACACACACGTGAATAGGTGTTTACAGCTTCTCTCCAGCATTCTCTCTCCCATTTTAATCCCTTTATTACTATCTAATTTATTCCATCTTTCTTTTCCATTTGCCTCCTCCTTTTTCCTCTTTATCCCTCTTTTTGACTTCGTTTTCTCTGTCTGATTTACTCTATGACACACACGCACACACACGCACGCACGCACGCACACACACACACACACACACACACACACACACACACACACACACACACACACACACACACACACACACACACACACACACACACACACACACACACACACACAGAGAGAGTGAGATGCTGTTGTGCCACAGTAGACTGTGAGAGCACTGAGGAGCCTCCTCCTCAGTTCATCGACAGTTCACTAGGCTCCACACTGACAGAAATGATGCTAGACAGAAATGCAAATTTGACAGCCACAAATTTTAAAATTACTCCTCGAAACATCACATACCTATTTGCATTCACTTAAAAGGGTAACTCCAGACTTTTAGACAAGGGTCTGTATTATTCTTGTCTCGGAGGTATCTTTGTGCTGACTCAAAGGATCTTAAAATATATAGTCAGAGCTTGTGAAAGCAAAAAAACATCTAATTTGATGAAAATACTGCACTAAGTGGCATCATTCTTTTTGTCTGGGACATACAGAAGAAGTTAGAACAGCCCCTTTGTTATGTCCTTGTAAAAACTATTAATACAACAAAGTTGACAATGACAGTTTGCTGCAGTCATCTTTTACAGTGTGGACGGCTGGTAATCTGGTTTGACAGGCTGGTTTACAGCCTGTTTTACAGTCTCAGAACGTAAACTAAAGAGAGTGTGGAGGAAAGACAAGTTGTCCTTGTCATGTGGAGCATTTCTTTGTTGTTGGACTGTGCCCTTACAAGCATGTAAGAATCCTTGCTGTGTTAGGCACTCTCTATCAGTCTGTGTGTCTCTCTCATCATCTCAAGCTCTCACTCATGCACCATGCTTGCGCTCCCTCCTCTGTCACTTTTTCTCTCCCCTCTAGTTACACTTTGACTTTCTTCCCTCCTGCCTCTCTCTCTTTTTCTCCCTCTCTTTGTTTCATGCTGGTATGGATTCCTGTCTGTCAGTATTTGCACTATAAGTTCCTTTGCGCCAAGGTGTTCCACCTGTCACATTTGGGATGCCTGTCTGTCTTTTTCTCTACTATATATCTTGATCTCTGGCTGCATGTCTGTTTCTATTTCTCTCTCTCTATGCATTTCTGGCTGTTTGTCTCTGTCTGCCTCTTCCTCCCTCTCTCTACGGCTCTCTGTCTGTGTTACGGCATTTTTTTAGCATAAATGCCTTTTTACAGTGTTTAATGTTTTTTCTTTCCTCCTGTTTCTCTTTCTTTCCGTTCTCTTAGCTAGACACTATAGTTTTGTCCATGTCCATGTCACATGTCCATGTTGATCAGCCCTTCTTTTTTGCAGGTGTGCATTGCTTCCGTCACTCCCTGAGTCTTGCAGTGTCACATGTGTTCATCTGATCTCTGTGAGAGTTTGCTGCTTTAGAAGGTTCCACTCCTCAGATTACCTCTGACTTGCATTGGAAGGATGATGATGTATTACTTTTTTTTAGTGAGTTTTGGACTCACCGTTTTTTTGGTTACCACACTTGTTAAACTGCACCGGTAATGCCAGAGTAAGATTAAACCAGGATTCCAGAGTTGGGAATGGTGCTTTAAATGCTATGTAGTCCACAGCAGATTGTAATGTTAAACACATAATTCTTAAAGCCGCAGCTTGCTGACTTTTACCTGGCTCTGAACACATGAAATTGTCCTGCACTGTTGGGAGTAAAATATATCTACGGTTCAACATGTATAGCCTACTCTTCTAGTGTTAACTCCGTTTTCATGCCTCTCACACAGACAGTACCTGATCAGTTGATATGATGGAAAGAGCACGTGGACCTAATATTTTGTACAAAGTAAATCTCAATGGATGAATCTTGACATAGTGTGTTTTTGCTTTGCCTTTGTGTATGCCAGCCTGTTTTTGTCCCCTGGTGTCCATGTGTTCATGCCCATGTGTGCAATGTGTGCCAGTGTATGTCTGTTTATGTCTGTGCTTGTCGCATGTGTACAGTATGAGCCCGCCTCCGTTTGTGCATGCACAAAGTGTGCAGTTTCTCCCATACTGTGCTGTATAGCTACTGAGTGTGTCTGTGTTTATATTATATCCCCTAGTCAACCCATCTTGTTGTTGACATGGTATTTCCTTTCAACAATCCAAAACCATTGGATCCAATGTCTCAGTCTGGGGAGCCAAAATGTCCAAATGTTCTTATCTCATGCACTATTAAGCGAGGCAGTGGGGTGTGTGGGTAACGTGGTTTAGGATCCGTCTGTCACAGCCTTGGGGCATGTTGCTTCGAGTGCACACAGACACAGACACAGACACACGCACACAGACACACACGTACATACACACAAATGTATGTATATGCATAAACACACATAAAAACGGACTGTAACACACATGCACACCTCTTTCTCTCATTCACCCATTTAACACGCACAAACATGCCTGATGCCTCAGGGCTCTATAGCTCTAGTCCTATACGGCCTTAGTGCAGGTCAGAGGGGTCGACTGAGACTCTCACTTCATTAATCACATCTGGGAAGCTAGCAGCTTTCTATATGTTTCCATATGCATTTACCCTTAATTCAACTTTGACTTGCTAACGACCTGCTAACGTATGGACCTAAAGCTGTCTTTTAATTATTTAATTTGATCTAGGGAACTGATTCAAATGAGAGAATGGCACATATGTATGAACATTTGTTACCTAATATGTGACTGTGGGATTTAGTGTGACATAAGTTACATTTAGATTTCACTCAGAATCAGGCTTTTATATGGAATTGTTTTTTTCTAGCTGTAATTTTACACGTTTGTTCTGTTCTTTAGTGCCTTTCCATAAGGTAGCAGAGCTTCAGAAACATTTCAGACCCTTCAGAATCAAAAAAAAAAAAAAAAAAAAAAATATATATATATATATATATATATACACACACATACCTGAGACGTATGCCATGTATAAACATGAAAACTAGCCTGCACTGTAAGTTTAAGAAAGGAAACAGTTGTAAACACAAACATATTGACAAACATGGCATGTTGAATGGCAATGCTGTTACCAGCAGAGTAATTCAAAGCGATGGACAATCATTGTTGTAGGTTGTTGATCTGTGAAAAGATCATTGATTCTTTTTGTCACAGATACTGTTCGTGTGTGTGTGTGTGTGTGTGTGTGTGTGTTCTCTCAAATTCTCTGACTTTCATGCATGCAAACAGTACATTACTCAGTTTGACTCCAGGCCCCAGACTCCAGGCAAGGTGGCTGTTATGTGTGTGTGTGTGTGTATGTGTGTGTGAGAGAGAGAGAGAGAGAGAGAGAGAGAGAGAGAGAGAGAGAGAGAGAGAGAGAGAGAGAGAGAGAGAGAGAGAGTATGTGTGTGGGTTTGTGTGTGTGTATGTGTGTGACAGTGTTTGAGGGGTGTATTTGTGTCATCTATCAACATGGAAGCAGGGGAGAAAGGAAGTGAAGGATGTCTGAGCATATGTGTGTGTGTTCTTTACGAGTACGTGTGTGTGTGTGTGTGTGTGTGTGTGTGTGTGTGTGTGTGTCTTTCCCATGTGGACATTTTTAATCCAAACACTATGCTAACTGTGTGGTACAGAGAAGTTAAGGGGAGAGGAGAGGCATTCACACTGTTTTAGTGGCCCCTTTCAAAATAAAAAAAAATATGTATAGCTGAATGTGTTATTAATAGCATGTTGTGTTAGCTGCAGGGGTTATTCATCAGCTATCAAGCATCCTCTTGACAGGATTCGCTATCCTGCTGGTTTCAGTCTGAGCTCATTCAAAAACTCTGGACTTTAATCAACTAAGCCTCAAAACTTAGAATCATATCTTTTACTTTGTTTCCAGGTTATACAGAACTGTGTTTTTTTTTTGGACAGTCACACAACACACTTCATGCTTTTGCTGAGTGAGTGACACAGAGAATAACAGACTGTGTGTGAAGTGCTAAGTGAGCAGAAGACTCTATGACAGCCTCTCACAGCGTTCGCCAACAGCATGTTGCCTTGGCAGGAGAACTGTCCTTTTTGCACAGCAGTGGTACCACTGATCAAATCTGTTTGTGTGTCTGTGTGTGTGTGTGTGTGTGTGTGTGTGTGCGTGTGTGAGTGAGACCACTGCAGTTCCTAATAAGTATTCCTCAGTTTGTTCTGAACACCAAGTCTGAGGATGCGAGTGGCTGCCTGCCGGAGGACAGAATAAGTGTGTTAGGCATTCATCTATTTTAGCACGAGTATGTTGCACCCCGCTGATCACAACAACATAACGTCATGTGAACTCTTCTGTCAGGTATTGAGGAACGTGGACATTGTTGTATACACACACACACACACACACACACACACACACACACACACACACACACACACACACACACACACACACACACACACACACACACACACACACACAGGTTCAAACACACCACAACACTTATCCCCATTATTCAAATAGCGTGAAGAGGTGAGCAAAATCTTCTGACAGACTAGTGAACTCTAAAGTGGGTTTATCAACAAAGCACTTAGCGGCAGGGAGAAGTAGGAAGAGGAGGAGGAGTAGGAGGATGAAGAAAGCAGGGAGATGAAAAGTTGAAAGTAGCAATAGGGGGCTTTTCTAGTTGAAGGTTTACCTGAGAGTGAGCTTAGGATCGAGGCCCAGCTGGCTCTGACTCTAAGCTAACCCAAGTGAGGGGAAAAAAAGATAGAAAACAAATCAATTTAAAATTTAGGGAAATTATAATCAAAGACTTCTGAGAGAGAGAGAGAGAGAGAGAGAGAGAGAGAGAGAGAGAGAGAGAGAGAGAGAGAGAGAGGTTGGGTTAAGAAAGAGGGGGTGGGAAGGGAGTGTCTGTAATGTGATGAGCTTTTTTCTTTTTCTTTCAGCCCATCTCATACTGTTCCCTTTCCAGAAAAGCATGAATGACAAAATGATAGCCACAAATAAAAACAGACTTGTTCCATGCAAAATTTGAGAAATCATACTTTGTTTTGTCAAAGATTTCCATCAAGCAAACTAGAAGAATGAACACACTTGTGCTTTATTCAAGATGTTGCATGACCTCATGGTCAGAGAGGTAAGACAAGGAACCAATATAGCTGCCCGTAACTGAAAATGCAGCATGTGAGTTATGCTCAGCTCTCACTTTGGTTTTAATTAACCACCTTTCAGCCTCATCACAATTTTGTAATACTATCCCAAGCTATTTTGATATGACCCAACAAGCCAGACTGTTCAATTAATTAGGCCCCAAAGTTGCAATCGTAGCCACATTTTCAAGGATGTCCCGAGGCTGCTTTCTTTTTACCACATGCCTTCTAAATTTGGATGAGCAGGCCTAATTAGAGGTTGAATTTGGTTGCATAGCTTTGGCTGCACCACTGAGTTTTTATCCAACCTTAAAGCACACCAGAGGGCCGTCTTGGTGTCTCGGCAGAATTAAATGCATTACCATCACCGAGTGTTGATGCAGCTCACAGCCCTGCATGCTTCTCCTGCCACTCTTCATTTCATGCTATGAAAATTTGATTAATGCGTTTAAGGAAAACAACCTTGCTCTCATGATTTTGAGACAAAAATAAAGATCAAAGAAACCTAATATGCAGTTCCTTTTTAGTGCGTAATGCTTTTTTGTTGTTGTTATTTAATCATTACTTTATTTAACTGTAAATGCAGAAATAAGAGTAATTAGACAAGGCAGCATTTATTTGGAGTTGTCAGATTTTTCAACTAGTGCAGATTTGGCAATACGACAACTGTGATCTTTCACCACAGACGAGGCTTAAATGTCTACACCCGTCCTTCAAAAACACATCTATAAAATACCATAATAATCATCTCTACATGCCTTATAGGCACCATTATGTAAAGTATTGGTCTCTTGGGATGTTACTTTCCACTTTCAAAGTATCTGCATTGCCAAAAGCAAAGAGCCTGAAGTTGAGCCCATTAAATGGATCCAAGTTTTCCTCAGGCCTCTTTTCAGTCCAACAGGGTTTTATGAGGGTATATTTCACTGACTCACTGGCACAGCTGAGCAGGGAAATCCTTCTCTTCACGGTCTAGTTGGGATGACTGATGCAAATATGCTGCTGCTGAGTCCAGACACTGACACCATCATCACACTGACCCAGTTAGAGAGCGAGAGAGGGGGAGAGAAAGAGAGGGAGATGTTCCAAGTCATTTGTGACTTACATTAATGTTTGTGACTCCACATGTTTCCAAGACCATTAAAGCTTTGAACCATGCATGGCAGCTCTGTGATGTGGGGAGGAAGAAGAGACATATTTCAGGATGTGTAAGTACTGAGTGGCCATACATTTTTCTGGACATGCAAGAATGAACGAGAACAGCTTTAGATCATTTGAGATGTATATCGTGTGTTGCCAGTGGAACCATATGGCTTTTCCCTGCATTGTACTTTCCTAGATGACACATATTGAAGCTGTTGGCTATGCATGCAAGTTTTGTGCTGGTAATCTTTTTGACATTAAAGCAACTGTTGGGTTTATTGTGATTTCTGTTTCTCATTTGACTCTTGTTTGATTTTAAGTGTTTAAACCATGCACACAGGAACATACTTTCAGAATTAAGGTTGTGCCCCCGAAGTGTGTACGCGCGCAACATCTTACGTGCACACGTAACTCACGACAAATGCTGGACATGTCTTCTCTAAACCATTACCCCCTTCTGTTGACACTTAAAGGAACAAGCCGACTTATTGGGAATTCACCGTAACCCCCAGAGTAAGACAAGTCGATACATACCCTTCTCGTGTCCATGCGTGATGTAAATGTGTCTGACGGTTCCACCGGTAGCTTAGCCTAGCACAGAACCTGCAGGTAACTGGTTCCAACTAGCCTACTGCTCCGAATAAGTGATAAAATAACGCCAACATGGTCCTATTTACATGTTGTGATTTGTAGAGTCACAGCGTGTACAAAAAAACAACGTAACATGAGACACAGCCATCTTCTAACCGTAAACAAACCGGGAACTATATTCTCAGAAAGGCAAAACACTGCTACTTCTGCTACTTGGGCGGAGTGATTTGCATTGCAGCAAGCCTTTCTGAGAATAGGAACCAGTTACCTGCAGGTTCTGAGCTAGGCTAAGCTACAGGTGGAACCGCCAGACACCGTCAGACACCATTACAACACGCATGGACACGAGAAGGGTATGTATCGACTTGTCTTACTCTGGGGGTTACGGTGAATAAGCTAAAGTCCCAATAAGTTGGCCTGTTCCTTTAATGAAGCCATTCTTTTCAGTGTGTGCACTGTGCAGAGATTAAATATCTTTCACAGGTCCTAAAAGTCATGTGACTCTCTCTCTCACCTGTGAAGGGTCGGGACTATACTGTTCTTGTCTGTATTCCATTTGATCCGTGCTGGCCCTACTGCTCGTTAACCTTTCTAAATATGACCCGCATGGATTAATAACACTCAGCGGGAAAGGTCAATCGATGTATGTGTGTGTTGTGTAATTGTTTGTCGCAGGGAATGCTTATGCAACCTATAAGTGGCTGGGTATAGAAGGTATATGGGCTTATCAGTGAACTGGTGAGGGTACATTTAATTTGCTTAATAATTAACCAGGGCTGATGGTTTGATGATGTGTAGTGTGATTTTGTGTCCTGGGCTGCAGGGGAAACATCCTGCTAATAATATGCAATCAAATGTATTGTTTATCATAATGTGTGTCCTTGCTCTTTGCTGTAAATCACCATTAGATTAAAATGCCCCTGCTCTGCGTTTGATTCAAAGTGAAAAAAGCTGGGGTCTGAGCCAGTGGCTATTCATTACATAGATTTTTACCTGATATTCAGTTATGATATAAACAAGATTACAGCACCTTCATTTGCACAGAATCACCTTGGCCACAGATTGAATCGCTGTATAGTGATGAATTATGTAATTGAATTCAGTTTGACCTTAGGGGTAACTATAATGAATGTAAATGTTAATATCTGACTTGAGTGACCAGGTTAAGGGGTTTGAATCGATTCTCTCATTGAGATGTTACATGCTGAGTCCAGGTTGACCTTTTTAGTGTCAAAGTACTTGGAAATGTGGCTCAAAAAAAACCAAACAGACCAAAAACAAACTAATAGCACTTTTTAATGCGGAAGATATAAATGCGGCGTCGTGACCCTTTCGGAGTTCTGCGTCGGGGTTGCTTTGCATCGCGGTTATTCACCGCCATAACGCTAGGGGGCTGTAACCAGAAAATAAGTCTGAGGTTATTTGTGAGGTGTCAGCCAGCCAGTTTATGTTATGTCAGCAAGCAAACTTTAGCACAACTGCACTCAAAGTACTGCTTGCTGGCGAAGTACTAATTTCAAAACGTTACTGACATATAAACACTTTACAAACGGATAACCCCGGCATTGTAACCAAAATATGTCTGAGTTTATTTGCAAAGCTTATGTCAGTGAACGAGCATGTTGCTAATCCCCACAGTAAGCTGCTTGAAACACCGACTATCAACACACAGGACGAGTTGACCAATCACAGTCCTTGCGGTCTGTGTTGCCTCAACGCAAACTTACACATTTTTGGAGGTGCATGTTGAGCTACGGTGGAGGGCTCTGAGGGGGGTTCGCGGCGACGCAGAGGGATCTGCGGAGGTACGCCGTCGATTCGACGCAGAAGCATAAAACAGCCTTAACTAGTGGCCAATCCAAAAATAGCAAAAAGGTGGAGCGTGGAGGAGGGCTGAATGAAGCATACAGTCTCCTGTGACTACACCCACCTGTCACTCAAAGCGGCACGCCCTTTATTATGCATAACTTTAAGCCTTATATAATTTAAACGTTATAAAAAAAACTCTCCCCCCCACAGTTGTCATGAAGGGTGAACTTAGCTATAGAGACCAAAGATGTTTTTGTACCAAGCTGTAAACATGTTTAATTCTGCTGTAAAGTTGGGCATTTTAGCATGGGGATCTATGGAGATTGACTCCCTTATGAGGCTAGCCCCACGTGGCCATTCGAGGAATTGCAGTCTTTGGCACTTACGCGTTGGCTTCATTTTACAGCACTGGAGGTTGCTGCTTAGTAAATATATGTATATATATTTTATATGTGGCTGGGCACAGTGAGCTCTTGGAGTTTTGTTGTAACTGTGAAGTTGCCAGGCTCAAGAATGTAAGAAGTTGCAAACAGTAGTTAAAGCATATATTCCCTGTGAAACCTCAAAATGATAATTTTTACATTTCTGTTTGTGTACAGAACAAACATACGAGATACAACATGTTAGTTAGTGAGGTGTAGAGGCTCTGGTGCAGGTATAATATATATAGGTATAATTTTGAACCTTGGACAAAGACAGCTAGCTGTTTCCCCCTGCTTCTAGTCTTTATGCTAAGTTAAGATGATCGTCTCCCGGCTCTATACTTAACGCACAGACATAATGGTGGTATTTATCTTCTCATCTAACTATGCAAAAAAGCGAGTGTATTTCCCAACATTTCCTAAGTGTATTCTTAAGTTGGAATTTCACTGGGAAGGGGTTGCTTTACAGCTAGTAATAGTTACAATTACAGTGACCAATAACTTTGAGCAGTGTGCATACTGTATTATGATAAATATCCTTTCAGAGCAACCCTATACGGTACCATATAAGTACAGCATAACTTCCCAGAGTGAACAAGGGTATACTTTGTTGCATTGATGTATTTAAGCTGTTTAGGTACACACTGCCAAAGTGAATCTGTACTTAAAAATATCTCATAAACTGAGCTTGTGAGACCACTCCTTGGTGGGAGTTTGGCAGCGTGGGCAGTCAAAACACACCTGATGCCAGTCCTTCTATGTCCCGTGAAGCATGGCTGTCTGCTATGAAAACCAGAGAAGGTACAACAAAGAGCACAGTGAGTTATATGATAACAAATTGTATCATACAAGCATCAGTAAAAACTGCTGCTTGCAGTTTGGATTATACACACTTACCCAGTCAAACTACAATGAATAAATATTAAAAGGTCGAGGTAATCATTAAATGTGGTGTGAGAGTGCTTTCTGTGTTTGTGCATTACATTAGAGTGACAAAAAAGATGAAGGATCTCTGTGTTAACTAAATTTTGTCCTTATATCCAGAGAATGTGCCATGAAAGAATGGCTTATGAAATATGTTGTAAACCCTCTGCTGAATCTTAAAAGTACATACTTGTGCCCCTCATTTATTTTTCTCCAAGTTCAGTCAAGACTTTGCCATAAAGCAGATATCAACCAAATGTGATGAATAAACCAACCAGTTCCCTCCAGTTTTATGGATCATCAGGCAGAACAAGATGAAAATAGTAAACAGAGCCAGAGTTCTAGACAGTACAGTGTATTTGACTTTCACCCTATGCATGGTTGAATGCCAGGTGGATGTGAATGATTCACAGCCTAACCCTCAAGGCAAAAGTATCACCAAAAACTCCCTGTTTCTTGCAGGTTAAAATATACCTATTAACCATGCTGTTTGTTGTTTGTTGTGCAGATCAGTGACTGTGGCGTGTCAGAGCTTAGCAACATGCACGCAAAGTTCAGCTTTCATTTAATTGCATCCCACCAAAGACCCAATTTTGGGACCCAACCCATGTTTTAGGAAAACAGCCGACACAACCCACTGCAGACGAACATTTTATGTTTTCTCGGTGTGTGATTTCCAATCTGACTGCTGCCCGATAAGGGCGACATTCCCTCAGATCCCCTGCCTCCATCTCTGCTAATCAGATTTCTCTGGTTGGGTTATTTATCATCGCCAGCTCTGACTGTGAGTGATGCTTGGCTAATGGGTTTAGCATTCAAATCTGCTGGCTTGATGCGACAGAATCCCAACAAGGGTTGTCATTCCTGTGGCAGCAGCAGCTTCAGAGTGGCGTAAATAAGAGGGAAATGACATTCATGAAATATGCATTCATGGCATGGTTGTTTTTACATTTAGTTAGATTTGTATTGATTTTAAAGGTGTTAAAATGAAAAGGAGGCAGAGGGGCAGAGTGAGAAAGAATGAAGCAGAAACTTGAATATTTATACTTTAAATGTGATAAAAAATGTCCAGTGATGCATTTATCTATCCATACATTATTATTTTTTGTCTGCTCATATCTTTTCAGAGGTGACAGGACAAAGAAGAATCATGACTGACCAAATGGCAGCCAGGAAATGAACAAATGAACTCAACAAAGCAAACTATAAAACCAAAAAGCTATCTGACTCTATGCTGAGCACATGCACACCAATGAGGCTATGAGGTGTTGAATGAGAGTTATGGTTATGACAATAATTATAAGTCTTAAACCAACAGCTGTGGAAAACTGTCTTGTATCTATCTTCATGTCTGCACCTGAGCTGTGTGGTAATACCATGCGATATCTGGTCGAAAAAAACAGGTCCTCGTGCCTCGCGTTGTTTTGTATAATCTGCACTGAAGACAGAACTGTGAATTACAAGACAGCTGTTAGTCAGCCTCCACCCATTTTGTTCTATGATATGCGGTTGCGTGTTAGGTGTATCATTTTCTAATGTTTGATCTAAGACCGTAAATTAACTGAGAGCAGAGTTAACGAGACAGTGTGCACGGGTGTGTGTCAGACTCTTCAGTCTTCACTGCCCCACCACCTGTTCCATGTAAATAGCTCTATATGTGTGGAGGGAAGGCTTTATGTGGCTCATGGGAAACATTGTTGGACACCCTTATCACCTTCCATTGGTCATCAGTAGCCCAGTTACAAATACTGGCATTACTTCTAAGAGAGGGAGGGTAGGAAGGAAGGAAGGAAGGTTTAATTTTAAGATTACACTGAAATAAGGTCACTGTGATTTTAACTACTTTGTTTCAACCTTTAATTCCACTCCTTAGTTCCTAAAGCGTCTAGATTTTAAATGATCCATTTCAGAATCATTCAGGGCAAGTCTGGACATGTCGCTTGATCTATCATTCCAGGAATCTATGCACGCACACACACACACACACACACACACACACACACACACACACACACACACACACACACACACACACACACACACACACACACACACACACACACACAGAGACATGGGTCTCACTACCTTTGTGGGGACCCGACATTGACATAATGCATTCCATAGCCCCTTACCCTAACCTTAACCATCACAACTAAATGCCTAACCTTAACCCTTACCCTCACCCTAACCATAACCTAATTCTAACCCTAATCCTAAAACCAAGTCTTAACCCTCAAGCAGACCTTTAACCTTGTGGGGTCCAGCATTTTGGCCCCACAAAGCTGTCGGGACCCCACAAGTATACTGGACTCCTGGTTTTTGGACCCCAAGAGTGTAGGTAAACAAGAACACACACACCCACACACACACACACACACACACACACACACACACACACACACACACACACACACACACACACACAGCGCCAATTAACCAGAATTTTGCATCCCCATTAACAGTATTAAAAAACTGGAGTTGCAAGTATGTCACAGCACATGTGCATGGCTGACTGAACAGCCCGCTAATCAGGTTGATTTGGACCAGGTTTAAAGCACTTTCGTAACAGTGATAGCATCACAACACGTGTGTGTGTGTGTGTGTGTGTGTGTGTATGCGTGTGTTCGTGCGTGCGTACGTGCGGTCTAGGCATGTCTCAGCTGATGTTATGATGATCTGTATTGACAAACCAACGGGATGTGCTTGTCTAGCTCTGGTTAGAAAGTGAAATCACTTGACTTATGTTTCACAATCCATTTCATTTTGCAATAACATAATAACCTGAGTCATATTTACCGATTATAAAGGATTAGCATGTGCCCAAGCAGTCTTTTACTGCATTCTCCCCTCCTTTTACCTCTACACTGAACATTTTGTTCACTGTCTCTTATCTTGTTTACTTGCAGTGTCTACTTCACTTGATGTGATTCTTTCCCCTTCTCTTTAACCCTTAAATCACACTCAGACTTACGTTGCCCACATTGTTTTACCTCACTGGAATTTTATGTCATCAAAGAATCAGACGTCAATCTTCTGAGCATCGGTTTTCTCTTTTTTTTATTAATCATGCCAACCACTGATGATTATTGTATCACTGTTAACTGACTACAATACAACACTTTTCCATATAGAATTAATCTGCCTAATTCAAATACAATCTTAAATGGCATTTAATTGTCACTGTGGGTCTATATTGTGATCTTCCTTCACATTGATGGGTTGGCAAGCCCTTGTGTTCACATATCATTTTGAGTCAGTGTTAGTATATGTGTTTTTGTGTGTCAACGTTATGTTTCCCAGCATGACTTAAAGTCTCCCACTTATTACCTTTAGTAATTACCTTTTTCCAGCTTTGACTGTTAATTGGAGTACAGAAAATCACTTCTGTACATACAGACAGATAGAGACCGACAGAGACATAGAGAGAGAGAGAAAGAGAGAGAGAGAGAGAGAGAGAGAGAGAGAGAGAGAGAGAGAGAGAGAGAGAGAGAGAGAGAGAGAGACACACACACACACACACACACACACACACACACACACACACACACACACACACACGCTCCCAGTCTCACAGAGAGAAATGGAGACTCTTAAATATTCTTAATTAAGTTAAACCGCAACAGTGACATTTATTTGTATTCATCTGTTATGATTTTGGTTTATTATTTGTTGAAAGGGATCCGTTGTGCATATTGTAAGCCCCTGAGAAAGCACAGTGACACTTTGACAGCCTGTTTGTTCTGTTGTTGATGAAATGTGCGAATACATTACTAAAGAGCAAGTGAGAGATGTCATTGTTCATGCAGGTGCACAGGCGGCAGCGCTAAGTGAGTGCGATTAAGTATTTAATTGAATGTAGAAAATGGTAATTCATTTTAATTTTTTCACCTTTTATTATTGAGTGAGTGGAAAGTAGCTTGTCAACATTTGTCACTGGGCCAAAAAGACTCAAATCTCATATGACATAATAACCCTTTACAGCTTGAAAAAGTGACCGACCATTAAACTATAATTAAGGACTTAACATCTACACATTTTATGTCAGTCTCTCTTACTGTAAGCATGATAATTTCGGCAAGACACTTTTTGTCAGCAAAGCACTTTAATTCAGTAATGGTGCCAAGCTAAATACAAGGAAATATATAGCATTATTACACCTTTCAATTTAGTTTAGCATACGCACATTTAGTCATTACACACTGTGGAATTCCGCACTATTTGTGTAAGGACACAGGCGTATAGAAAGAAAGAGCTTGTACTATCACAGCCTTGGGTTTGCTTCTTCACATACCTGAATGTCACTGAAACAGGATGGCGTTAGAGGAAGAGTTGAACATAAGGACTTTCTGTTTGTAACACACATGCACTGGGTCTGCCTTAAGTTGCCACTCCACTTCATTGCAATCTTTCTTTCCTCTCTCTGACTGGCTATTCTGCTTCCTACTGCCTCTTTCTCTGCTCTGGTTCACCTCATCTCTTTCTTCTTTTATGACTGTTTTATTCTCTCATCATATGCCTGTCTCAGTTTTGAGAAGCTTAAGTTTCAAAAACATTTAAGAAGTAAAACTACAAAATGTACATGTGACGTGATTATCACCTGCAATCTGTCAGCTATGCAGTGTCGCTAAACTGAGATTTATTTATATCAAAATGTCACAAGTTCTTACTTTAATATAGATTTTGACAGACTCAAACATGAGCATTCATCTACTCATTTCACAGTGCAGACAGAGTGACAAAAACTGGGGGACAGAAGAGACGGAAAGAGAAATATCAACTGACAAAAGTTATAAAACTCTAATATATTTCAATTAGAATGTCAGAGAATGTCAACACTCATGTGCATGAAAGAAGGAGCAGAAAGCAATAAATGCACTGACAGAGTTGCAAAACAGACGCTTATTTATAGAAATTGCCACAGATTATTACTTTAGTCATGTGTTGGTGAATCCACATGCTCTTAAATTTACGTGTGTCTCTCTCACCAGTCTACACAACTTCAGGGTTATGTGTGTGTGTGTGTGTGTGTGTGTGTGACTGTGTCAGAATGTGTGATTGTGGCCATGGTTGAGGCCCTTCCTCATCTGTGTGTGTGTGTGTGTGTGTGTGTGTGTAATTTTGTGACAAAAAAGCCACAGATTATTGCACATGAAATGTTATTCATACAAAGCAGCTCTAGCGTGACTATCCCCCTGCTACAGCACTCAACAGCCTATTGGAGAAACACAACAGAACACATCTCAGTGAAAATAAAAGTCTGCAAACCTCACGAGGGAGATTCTCTTTCACACCTCTCTTCATTTCTGACTTGATTTTTTTTTTTCAAGGGAGGTGCTTGTTGTAGGTGACAATTAAAGTGTTTTGTTAATTAACAGAAAGGCTCACATATTTGTGTGTTGGGACGGTTACAGTACAGTATGACTGTAAGTGTTTCTAGAAACATTTACATGGGAAAGTAATAGCTATCAAAAATCAATCTTTATCTTTAACAGTACGGTACAGTACAGTTTCTTTGTACCAGAAATTTTGCCAACCAAACGTTACAGTAGTGACCGGTGGCTTTCTTAGTTAAGATACATCCTATATAGAAAAACACAAACAGATGAAGTCCCATGGGCAGTGATTTGTACCTCTGGGTCCAAATGTTTTCTCTAGTTTTCCTCCCTTAATATTGACCTTCCCTTTCCAAACAGTACAGTCACTCACTTACTTCCTTGTAGACTTATCTCTCCACTGAATCACATATCCTCTACCATCCACTCAACATCTCTCAGATTTCTCTCTGCAAGTCAAACTCTGCCCAGTGCCGCTAATCATGATGGCATAAGAATGCAGCTTATTTTGGATTTCTGTTTATGTGGTCTCTGCTACACGCGATTTACATGCTGCACACTAACTATGGCTCCCTTTATTTCATGTAGATCTCTATTCATGTTAGGCCCACTGTGCCTCCTCCATCTGTGTGTTCTGAGCCTGTATAACAGATCTGAGTCAGAGGATGATCTGGCAGTAACGGGGGAAATTACAGCCAAGGCCAGCTTTTTGCTCTAACTGGCATCAAGGGGTTAATTATGACAAGGATTCACTTTTGCAACATAGTCCGCAATATAGTCCTGCTTTAACTGTTTAGATGTCCTGTCACTTAGTATGTTTCACACACACACACACACACACACACACACACACACACACACACACACACACACACACACACACACACACACACACACATACACACACAGACACACACAGACACACACACACACACACACACACACACACACACACACACACACACACACACACAGAGTCCTTGTTCTTCATCATCACAATTCATCATCTTCTTTCATTTGTGTTCTTTTCATTCACTTTGCTTCTACCTTCTCTCTGTGTCTCTTGCATCTCCTTTCTTCTCTCAATGTCAGAGTTATCCTGTCCTGTCTTGTGTTGTTGTTCTGCTTCTATAAGCTGGCTCTTGTTGTTTTTCCTCATGTAGTTTCTCTCTCCCTCTCCTTTTTTTTTCTTCCTAGTTGTGCTTCGTGATTTCTTCCCTTTACAGTTCTGGTTTTGTCTGTGTAATCTCTGTGATCTCTATGTCAGTTGTTTATAACTCCTAAATGTGCTACTTCCCTACCCTGACTCATTTCCCCCGAGTAAGAGAGAAATGTATTCATTTTCACGGTGCTCTGGCACACTTATCTTTTATTTCCCTTTAGATTATTATTATGGCAGTTCAACATTATCAGATGTTATATGGTGAGACGTGATAGGTAAAATGGAAAACAGTTTCCTCTGTTTTTTCCCCTGTGGTAATGTTTTAAAGCTGTGGTTACATTTCTTTTACTATTTTCTCCTATTTTGAGTTTTACTGCCATGCTGAAAGTGTTCTTATATTTCATATTCAAACAAAACTATCACTTTTTATGTTTGTATAGTAAATTGAATAACAAGTATTTCATTAGTTATTGGACCTAAGTGCCACAGCTCTCAGCTGCTGTAAAATAAATGTAAAGACCAACCTTGCACGGCCACATTGCTCGGATACAATTCTGGTAATACATTGGTGCAATAACAAAACTGTGCAAGACATTTTCTTTTTAATAAATCAGATTTAAATGTTAGCAAAGTGCTTGAATAGTAGCTAAACAAGTGGTGGTTGCTATGCAACATGCAGGTAGTAACTTTTGGGTTGGCACGCTCATATTAAAATTATGGCTAATGTGGTTATATCTGCGTGTTTGTACATTTCTAAACCTACAGTCAGTCAAAACAACAAACAGCAAGCTGTTTTATAGCAGTGATTATTTCCAGTGGTGTGTACTATACAGTTCTTAAGGTGGTGGTTCAGTCTTGCTCAAAATGAACAAGCATAATAGCATGGATGAATATTAAAAGGATTTTTCAATTTCTGATTTCCTTTAGAAGCATAAGAAATGGTCTTGATCTGCGGCAGTCCTCCATCGCTCAATTCATACATAAGAAACATCTTTACCTCGCAGGAATGAACCATAATTCAGTCCAACACTATAGTCTTGCATTCGAAAAGAGAAGACTTTGCTGAAAGAATGGCCTCTGTAGTCTGCCTTTGGCGCTTATGATGCCTTCGACTTTTTAACCCCGACTTCCATTGGATGAAGGAGTCCCCCTCTCAGACTGTCTCCTTTTCCCATTTGCTCTCCTCTGTCTGTCATACACCTCCCATCCCATCTCTCTTTCTCTGTCTCATTACCTCTCTCTCACACACAATGCCTTCTTCGTCTCTCTCAGTGCCTACGGTCATTTCCAGTTGGTGATTGAACTGCCTCTGTAGCTTGTGTATGTGTTTGAAACAGGAGTGGTGGGAAAGAGAGCAAGATCCAGTGAAGAGGACAAGGCAATAGAGACTAACAGGATGAGAGAGTAGAACGAGAGAGCCATGGGGTGTGAGAAAGATGCAATGGAGAAAGAGAGGGAGGGAATTGTACTGCTAGATTTTGCCTTGATGTTGATACTGCCCCACTGACCTTCCATCCACCTGCTATTTCTTCCTTCCTTCCCTGCCTCTTTTCTTCTTCTCTTCTTTCTCTATGAACTCTGTATTAGAATGGCCAGAACTAATTAGTCTAGTGATGCCATGCACCATTTAGTACTGCCTAATTATCTTCAGATGAGGCAAAAGTTCTTTTGCAACACAAAGTGTTCATTGATATGGAACTTTTTGAAGCTGTAGTCTATTTATCTCTCTCTTCATCTCTCTCTGAATATATCAATCTTTATCTCTATGCCTCAGCAGTGCAGTGTCACCCCCTTCCTCTCCTTGTATTCCTCTTTTCCACCATGTAATTTGAAGAGAGAACACAGTGAAAAAATCCCCCGGTAGTCTGACCCACCGTTGAACCTTTGCTTGCTTTGACAGATCGCTGCAACATGAGCTTTTCATTTCATCTGCGATAAATGTGTTGTTTCTTTCACCGCAAATGGAAAAAGATCAAGTCCAGTGCCATTAACGTGCGTGATATGTGTGCATTGTGTGTTTGTCCACTTTGGTGCCATTGATGTGTATGATGATCATGTGTCTCTATGCGGCCCATTGCTGAGATAAGGTTAGCTAGAGCAGAGATAAGGGGAGCGCAGAAAGAGGATCCGTTTTTGCCAGACGTGGAGAGGGGTGTCGCAGATGATTAATTTTGTCACACTTTAAACACCTCCTACTGAGAAGTACACCCTGAAACACACCTCACATGCTTTCCCAATGAGCGTTGTATTAGTCACTCTCTTTGACTCAGTGCAATTGTCCAAAATACAAAAAAGAGAACCAAGACTCTAATTTGATCACACAAAACCTTTAACAACTCTTTTCACTGTTGTTGGCAACTTTTATGTAATTTTCTTTGATGTTAACAAATTATAGTTATGGTTTAGTTACTTAGTTGAGATTCAGTGGCTTGTTCAATGACACTTTGATTTGACACAATATGCAGTATTGAACCTGTGATCTTTTGGTTATAGGACTATACAGTTTCAACTTCACATTGGTCATCGTTATTATGTAAGGGATAATGTGGAGCAAGCGGGTCATTATTGCAAATTAAACCCTGACAGGGTTGACGCAGCACCCCAAAGATTATTACATGGCTACTTACTAAAGAAATCAATAATTTGACACAAAATATTGATTTAAAAATGGTCCTCCAGAGTCTATGATCAGAACTGCGTCAATGGCAACGGTCATTTTTCATAGCAGCGGTCTGAATAACTACCGTAGAATAAATACCGTAGAATGCCGTAACTGACCAAACAGAATCGAGTATTCAACAAAGCAGTGTAATAAGTAATACCAACAGCATCCTGCATATGCAAAGTTGTCAACATCATACCATGCTAATTCATTTTTTGGGTGGACAACCTTTAATAATTCACTTTCTATGATTACTCATGCAAGTTGAAGGAGCTGATGGGATTACATTTAACCTATTTGTACCTCGTACGATTTTACGTGACAAATAAAATTGATTGATGATCTCGGTCAAGAAACAAGATGCGTCTGGGTCAAACAAACATAGTTAGAGTTTATTAAAAAAAAAAAAAAGATCTTATCATTAAATGTTCTTATATTAAGAGATATGACAATACAGAAGTAATAAAGTGGATACTATGTACAGCAAGCTGTGGTTTCAAGATGGACTGAGGGAATGTTAAATGAACTGACCAACCCCAAATGTAGCCCAAAACCAAACTTAAATCTACCAGTTGTCATACTCAAGTATTTTCTTTTAACGTTACTGTGAATTACCTGGTTATCAAAAATGTTCTAATCATAATTATGATCAGTTGGTATGAAACACGGCAAAAGGGCAAAGTTAAGCATTCTCATTATTTGTGATGATAAGGCCCATTATAAATCTTTGTCAGGCCAGCGTGAACATAACAGTCCTTTTGTTGTGGACCAAATGAAAGGTTATGGCGATTGAGAGCGAAATTAAAGGTTATAAATGAAATTGAGTATTTCCTGCATGAGGGCATTTAGGAGATTGAGACTGTAATCATTACTGTTGCTGCCTGACAAAGAGTAAAATGGTTACGAAGTCTATTGTATAACTGTAATGAAAAAGTAAGGACTTGACATTGCTAAGGTTAGATATATGGTAAGAGTGAAGGAAGGAGAGGAAAGGGCAATTGTGCATACAGATAGATGCATGGGATGAATGAAGGTGTGTGTGGGGGGAGGGGAGATGATGGAGAGATATAAAGGGAAAAGTGGAACACAGAGGGAGGGGGAGATAAGAGAGAGAGCTGGAATTTGAGCGAGGTAGGGAGCTGGCTGGCAGCAAGAACAAGCTGGTCAGGTTGACTCGAGAGGTTTCAGTAAGGTCAGTCTTTTGACACAGTTGGCTGCAACCCTGTGCCAACCCTGACTGCCGGGTCTCTCTGTCTCTCTGTCTCTCAAGTCTTTCTCAGTTCATGGTCAGTCTCAATGTCCCGGTATTCTGCCTCTATTGTGTATTGCCTGTTTAAAGAGAATTCATCACTTTATTCCAATGAATTTGATTTGTTAGTTTTACTTGCATTTTATTTATTACAATGAGCCCCTACTGTGGGGATCCATCTCACAGCTGTTTTCCTGCCATTGAAGGGGAGAAAGGAGAGACAAGTAAAGGGAAAGGAGTGAAGGAGATGGACAGAAAGTTGAGGCTTTAGATTTAAAAGCAAAGTGAAGAGAGGTTGAGTGAGGAAACTAGGGACAAAGAGGAAAGCTAAAGGAAATATCAGAACAACAAGAAGCAAAAAGAGAAGGACGACAATGGTGAAAGTTAGTTTAATCCTGGCATTGCCAGACCTTCCTCCACAGCGCTGCGGAGGAGGAATTATTGGCATTTCTTTAGTCTATATCCTCGACTTCCGGGATTGCTCCGGTGCCGCAGGAAATTCCGCCAGATGCGTGTATTTTCCTTCCGCTTTCTTTGTGTTGGAATTTTATACTCCGGTGGATTGATGAGGACTATGGTTAACTGCTTCTCAGATCTCTGCATGGTAAATTGAGACAGCTAGCTAGACTATCTGTACAATCTGATTTTTCTGTTGTATGAACAAACAACCTTTGAATGTACACGTTCCACTAAAACAACTTCCTTCCCAAGGCTATTTTGCAGCGGCTCCGTGCAGAGCTTAGCGCCGCCCAAGATGATTGTGATTGGTTTAAAGAAATGCCAATAAACCAGAGAATTTCCATCGGCAATGGAGCAATCCTGGAAGTGGAACATCGTGGATATAGACTAGTTTCATCCTGAAATACCAGTTTGTTACATGGAGGACTGCAGAATGTTCTGACGTTCAGGGTGACGTTGAGTGTAAATCGTTAGAAGAAGAAAAAGAACATTAAAGAACATAAAAATACAGTGGACAGGAAGTAATGGTGAAAGTTAGCTTTTGTATCAGATGTAACAGACATTAATGATACTTTGTACACGGTGCTAAAGTCTTTAAAGTTTTGACAGTTCATGACCCTTTAGCCTCATTAGGGTCAAAAGGACATATGGACATATGTATGTCTGTGTGTGTGACTGTTAATATGTATGTATTTGGATGTTTCTACTTATCTGCACATTTGACATGCACTGAACTCTTAACCCCTAGCAGTACATATTCTTGGCTCAGGACCTGCATTGCTTGGCAGGCTACTCAGGAAACAGCAATAGTGTGTTTGTGTGTTTGTGTAATTACTAGGTATGTGTAGTTTATGTTAGTTTGGTTTGAGTTGGATTTTTCACCTTAAAGTGCTCATATTATGCTTTTTTGGCCTTTTCGCTTTCCTTTATTGTGTGATATATCTTTTTTGTGCACATTATAGGTTTACAAAGTGAAAAATCCCAAAGTCCATCCCAAAGGGACTTACCATCTCCAACAGAAAACACTGTTCACAAACTGCTCCAAATAGCTCTATTGTAGTCCAGCCTTTACTTCCGTGATGAACGTGCCTCACTTTGTAACACGTTATAATGCTCGCCTAGCTGCTAGCGTGGCACTCCCTCATACTCTGCTTCTGACTAGCTAGTAGTCCTTACCTAGGTGCTGTGCATGTGCGACTCCCAACAAAGATGGAACAGAAGTGAGATGTCTCACTCTGTAGCAAAAACAGAGAGCTCAACACACAGGGTGAAAAGAGGAGCCGCAGCAATGCGCAGTACGAAAATAGTGTTTTTTGAAAATTAAACCATGTAAACCTATTCTGGTACAACATCGAAATACAATTATGAACCTGAAAATGAGTATAATTTGAGCTCTTTAAAAAAAAATAGAAAAATCTAGAAAAAACAAGCAGCAAACAAGGCCACATTCAAAATATTAAACTATACATCTTAATTTGCACACAGCATGGAGGAGATACTCTGTTGAAACTCTTGCCTTTTGCCTAAACTGATACATCTCTGCAATGTGTACCATTCAAAGATAGTATTTTAAGTGTGATCACTGCACTACATCTGCATCACTTCTGTTCCCCTTATCCTGGCCTGCACACATTAAAACATGTGGAGAATAATTTTGAGTGGGTTCATTTTAGGGTCCAACACCATATCCTTGAAAACCAGTCTGTTTATCTTCCAAAACTTTAAAAAGGAATGCCTCACTGACGAGTGTTTAAGCAGGTAATCTATTACATTTAATAGATTACATTCTAAAAGTATCCTTCCCAGCCTTTTGTTCACACTATAAATGATTTCATGAGCCCCAGGCCTTGTACAGTAAAGTCTTTCATGTATAAGACTTTCAGCTGTGTGTTAGCACTGCCAATAAGACATGCTGTTTAAGACTTGGCAGCTAGTCTGCAGCCTCCACAGTAAATGGTTTGCAGCTGACATTAACGCACAGTGGCTTTCAAAGTTTTCAAAAATGATTTTTGTTGCAGCCAAAGCGAATTTTGTGGGGTAAGGTTGCTGACCTCCACTCCGGGTGTGTGTCAGTCAGCCTGCCTCATGTTTATGACTTTGGTGCTTGGGCTTTACTAGTATTACATTGCACGTAACTGGATTAAATCTTTTTCAAAGTAATTAAAGGGACCATTTCAAGCCTCCCGAGCCACCTTTGAAAACTGACTTCAAATGTTATGTCTTAGACCAGGAGTAGACTTTTTTTTAAAGGCAACAGCAAGACAAATTATTTTGCTTGAGCTAGCATTTATCATTTACTTTCAAAAGACTGAGCTGCAAATTACCATATATGATGACAGCTTTTGGTTGTTGAGTTTAGCGAGTTCACTGTACAGTCAAAGTATTTGCAAACAGTATGACCTACTGTTGGAGAGGACGACGTGTGTGTGTTTATCAGCAGAGGCAGAACAGCCATTCCTTTCTACCTGACAGTGTAGTAACCACATATACTTACAGACACACACACACACACACACACACACACACACACACACACACACACACACACACACACACACACACACACACACACACACACACACACACACCACAACAAGAAAAGCCTGCTGTGCTTGTTCTCTGTAAAATCGACAACTAATATATCAGGAAGGGAAGTCATAATAAAGATAATAAGGATTATTGTGTGTGTGTGTGTGTGTGTGTGTGTGTGTGTGAGAGAGAGATAGAGAGAGAGAGAGAGAGAGAGAGAGAGAGAGAGAGAGAGCAAGAGCGAGAGAGAGCGAGAGAGAGCAAATAGGGGAGGGCTGCATTTTAATTATTTACAGCTGAGTAACTGAAACTCCTCTCTCTCTCTCTCTCTCTTGCTCTCTCGCTCTCTCACTCTATCTCTCTCCCCTATAATCCAGAGTTAGGTTATAAACACAGTTAAAGTTTCCATCTCTCACACACATTCTGGGTGGCCAAACCTGTGTGTTTGTACGTGTCTGTCTGCATGTGTGTGTTTGGCCTGTATGTCGGTTTTTGTTTGTCTATTTGCATCTCTGTAGATGAATGTTGGGTTGTTTTGTGGCAACACTGCGACCTTTCATGACCCAGATTGTGTTTATTCCACCGTACATGATTCCGATTTGATCAAGTCTGTCTCAACAGAAACAAATGACATCGCTATATGATGCTTTCTGTAATGTCAACTGTGGCTACTCTTACTGTCTCGTCCCTACACAGTGCCAAGTAGTTTGGGTGTCAGAAAAATACACTGCTGAACACAGTGAATATGGCTGCAGTAGATGTGAAAGAAATGCATAAAAGACGTGCTAATTCAGCCAGTGCACATACCTCTGTTTAGTTTTGAGACGGCAAGACGAGTGCTTAGGGACACAACAAAAACAACAAAAATATTTATTAATTTAATGATTAAATAAGGTAGTGTCTCCAAACTTGCCTCAATTATAACTTGTCTCCTGCTAGTTGTACTACAGCACTTACTTAAAAAAAATAAGCATATGCCTATTTTTGAAAATATTTTTGTATCTCTTTTCGGTGTTGTAGTTTGTAGACGGTCCCTAAGCACTCACGACCGGAACACCGGAACTAAACAGAGGTATGTGCACTGGCTGAACTTTATTTATTTTTATGCATTTCTTTCATATCTACTGCAGCCATATTCACTGTGTTCACTCGGAAGGAATCAGTTCACATGGCAAGGCACTTGTAATGACATCCCGAACATGTTAAGAGGCTAAAAGCATGTTTAAAAACTTCCCCGTTTCAGCGATCTGGATGTGAAAGCTAGCAGTAGCATAACTCGGTGTAGACAACACCGATTATTTTCGTTTTTCTGGCTACTGACAACAAACAACATAGCTACGTGTTGAAATCGACCGGAATTCTCTTTTAAGAGTATTGGATAAACTCACTGACTTGCATTCACATTAAGATCATTAGTCTGTAAGGCTCCTTTTAAAGAAGTCTTATGTTTCAATGTGTTGTGACAGTTATAATATGATGCTTTATTGATCCCTGTGCTTATATTCTGTTTTTACTGAGGTCAAAGGTCGAGCTTAGCTACAGGAACAGCTACACTGCAGCCGGGACAGGCAGAGGGTGTCACAATATAACCCTTCACTGGCTTTTGTTGTTCGACAACATTATGTTTGCACGGCTAATGAATGATTGGGATTGGGTTTGATTTTGCTCTCGTGCTCTGACCGCAAGTAGTATTCTGTTGTTTATTCGAGCCTATGATTAAATCCACCTGTCCTAATTGAGATGCTGTAATTTTAACCCATTTCCAAAAATATTAATAATAATGCAACAGAAATGGAAAAGATTCTGAGCAGAAACATTAAACACTTTTGAGGTTTTTCTTCTGTCCTTCAATAATGGCTATTTTAACATAGATAAAAAACTGTATAATTCATACAGCAAATGTATTATTTACATTTGGAATATACTTGGTAACAAAAGAAGAAGAATTAAATGATTCAAACTTCCATTTAGTTGATGCCCCCACTGTGTTGCACAGTAGCCGCTGTGTCAGTGATTATGGTCTCGCTACACCACACATACACCATAGGATAGGAGAACAAACAGATGATAGATAATTAGCAGTTGATAGCATTTAAGCTAGGGGGGTCTGCCCCGTACGTTTTTTCTTTTTTTAAACCCTTAAATCATGACTTCTGGTGAGTTTTGGGGAAAGAAATAGACAGATTGAGACATGCAATTATGACAAACTATCAACAGATTCAAGGCATCTGCTGTGAAAAAAGATGGCAACTACAAAGCATGATTATTGCAGCACATACCCAAGGGCGTCGGACTGGGGGGGAAAAGGTACTGAGTACCCAGGGCCCTCATGTGAGGAGGGCCCAAAAAGATGCTAGAATGAATAGCTGTGGATGCAGAGAGGGGCCCATAGAAAATGCCTTTCTACAGGGCCCAGAATTTTGAGCTACGCCCCTGCACATACCTTGAACTGGAAAAATAAGCCTTAACATATTTTTAGACAGGATTATTCATGTTTTTTCTGCTGCTAGAAACTGATATGGTTATACAGCTAAATGATGAATAATCTAATCTAATAATGCCTCTGAACCAGATGGAGAAATGCAACATCTCTTTTTCTTAAGAGCCTAGGCCTGATAATAAAAGCATTTACTCTAATACAACAACTACATTATATGATAAGTAAGACATCAATAAATCTGAGAAGACAAGCTTTAATAATGAGCCATAAAACATTATTATGCAATACAGGAATAGGATGTATATAGCAAAAATCCATGAAATTCATATGTAAATATAATGTGAATGGAATATTTGAAGTGTTTTAAGTTTTTTGCCCATACAATATATGTCCACTTTCTCACCTGGTTCTTCCAGGTCCCTTTGTCCACTCTCTCTCCATCCTCCTCTCTCCCTCTATCCCCCTCACTCCGTCATATCACTGACAATCACATACAAAACATTTTGTAATCAACTAGAAAATAATCTTCAAATAAAAGAGAAAACAAAACACAGTAGTCCTACTATATATATATATATATATATATATATATATATATATATATATATATATATATATAAATATACCTAGCCATTTTCTCACCTTGTTTATATTGCTCTCCCTCTCTATTCTCCTCACTCCTTTGTGCTGTCAACTAGAAGGCAAATGTAATCAACTAATCAACAGAGAATGTTGATTGTGTAGGCTACCAAAGGTTATACATTCACCTATTTATAACATATGTGAATATGGGGTTGCTGTTCAGTGCAGTGGGATAATGTTAAAGGCTTATCTTATTCTTTATCACCTGAACCTGGCTGTTTGATTTAAAAAACGTCTATCCATATATGGGGAAACAGACTGTGAGTCAGGGTTTGTTGTTCCAGTGTTTCAGTTCTGATATGAATGAGTCTGATGATCCGTCAGATCGAATTATTTATTTTTCATTGGCATTGACAGTTAAAAATAAGAAATTGTCGGCGGCGCTAGGCTATTTTTTAGCGGTGCTCAAGCTGTTACGGTAGGCTATTAATAGCACACTTTAAAAACTCGTTGTAGGCTACTCCTAAGCTACATTTGCCTACAGTTAGCAATTTTGTCTAACGTTGCACAACAAAATTGGACTCTGTGGTGAATAAGCTAGGCTAATTAGCCATACCTTTTCAGTGGTTGAAAGTAGCCATACTCTGAATACCGAATTCCCCAAAGTTATGTGCACAGACTGAACAGTAGGCTTAGGCACCCTCGTTCAGGGAATCGCAGATAGGCTGTTGACTTTAGGCTACAACTGAGCTAAGCCTGTCGTCATTTATCCTATTCCATCGCTAAAATGAGGTTTACAAAAGTAATAAGGTTTGAGCACTAAACCATTTCACAAAATCACAATGATAAGGACTTTATTTTTCAGGGGTGCTTCAGCATGAGAACAAATGCTTTGGCTTGTTTGTGGTTCTTAAAACCAATCACAATTGTCTTGGGTGGCGCTAAGCTCTGGGTGCAGGGACGGTGGCTCTGCAAAATAGTTTAGGGAAGGAACTTGTTTTGGTGGAACATCTGCACATAGGGAGGCGAGCTCTGGAATGGCAAATTCCTTGCAAAAAAAACACCACTTAAAATATTAAATGAAAAAACTGACCAGCAGAATTCTTTTTATCCGTGTCTTTAGCTTTCACCTGGTCCCCCATTGTCGCGGCCAAGGAGGACACAGCCACCTACATCGCATTTTCACGCCATGTCTCTGAGTTTAACATTGTGTGCTAACCCTGTTAGCTCACTGCAAACGATAGGCCATGCTTGGAAAATAAAACTTTTTTCATAACCAATGGGCAAACATGCTAGCACATCCCTGTTAGATAGTAAATGCCGTAAACATCTTTTTTTGTAAATCTTTACAATCATTCACCGAAAGAACAAAACACCTGTATATTGCACAATCCAAATTTTTGTCAAAACTTGCCATTTGCAGTATTAGCTTGCTAGCTCAGAGGTTGTTGTTGTTCCTATAGCAAGGGGGTTTGACAATGGTAACACACAGATAGCAGAAGCGTAGGGGTAATACCTGACATCCGGCAAGTGGCTCCGTGCCAGATGTCAGGTTGAGTTGCAAAAAGTATTTACCTGTTTTGAGGAACATGGTAAACTTTTTAAATGTTGATTTTGGTATCTTTTAGCCTTTGCTAGAAGTTTTGCAACGTGTACTTTTGTCTGTTTGAGTGACAATGCATTCATCATTGGATGACACTATGCTTCCCAGTGTCAGCTCGGCTACTGTATGCAACGTTGTTCAGTTGTTGGAGTAAGATGCTTTTATTTGTGCAAACCAGAGCTCAGTAAACCAGTGGGGCTGCCAGGTTTTATGGTGCCTCTGGATTACCAGCCCTGCTCAGTTTGAATAAAACAACAGTCATAGTTCCAAAGTCATTGCCTTTCGGCAAAATTCTAGGTTGAAATTGGTCACAGGTGGGCAGCTCTTAGGAAACGGAAGTCTGCCTAAAATGTTAAGATGAAGATAAGATAGCTTAAATATTAATAATTTAAATAGCTGTGTAGCAGACCCTGAGTTGATATTAGCATAGGTCATTTTGTTTTGTGTTTCATTATTGACTATACACTTAACATTAAATTATTTTAAGCTGTGAAGGTCAGTTTAAAACCAGACAGAGTGAAATAGGTAGGCAGCAAGATGGTATGAGAAGTTGCTGACACCACTATTTAGCTGTTGAGTATACAGAGAGTCTCTATAGGATCTGTGGGTGGCCTAAAACACTTTTGAGAGAAACAGGAGGGTAGTTTGAGCTTGTTCTGTGGAAAGGGAAACCAGCCAATCCTCTCAAGTCTTACATCAACATCAGAAGGTTATTGATGTGCTCTATTTAAAAGGTGAGAGCTTTGAGAGTCTCTCTCTTTCTCTCTCTGTACTGTGCATCTCTCTTACTCCCTCTCTCCCTGTGTTTGTGTATGCATGGAGCATTCCTCTCAATACTATGTGAAAAAATAAGCTGGCTTGGCTAACTTTCCCAAAAGTTAATGATTTAGAAGAAGGTGTTGGCAGACTAAATTATCACCTTCTGAAAGGACCCATTGAGATCCCATATGTGAACCACACATATCTGCAGCAAAGCTCAACAGATCGAGCCTAGCCCCACCTAAATCCAAAAAGCCAAAAAACTGTAATAAACATTGGCTGTTTAGCTCTTTGTCAATCCTAACCTGAAAAAAACCCTCAAAAGTGCTAAGAATATTTGAATAAAAAATGTGTCATGGCCCATTTCAAGGACTGGAACACAGTTAAGGAAGCACTGCCTGCAGAAGCGTTTTAAAGCTATTTTGCCAAGAGTAACAGATTGTATTAGATCAAATATGCCTGAATAATAAAAGCTAAAGTAATGCAGAGTCACCTTTTTTAAAGTGATGAATTGCTGAAAGACTCTCTTTCAAGGTGTTACCTCCTTAAGCACTTTTTCTGCTAGGGTGGATTCAGGTGTGCACAGGTTAACCATGCACATCTTAAATCACTTAACTGATGTATTAGATGGTTGGACTTCTGAGGCTTTTTCGTACATGCACCTCTTTTGCCAATCCTGCTGTATGAAAATCATGAGATGAAAAATCCCCGAGATGAAAGAGCAGAAAGTGAGCTAGTGTAATATGACAGCTAAATTGACGGCATTGGACAGACTAAGCTGACTGTTCTGAAGGTCTAATGAAAGGTTTCTTTTAGAGGCCATGCCAGCAGGTGAATAGCGGTGAAATATGCTGGCTCCCTCCTCCCTCTCATCACCTGTCTTCTGCTCTCTCTCTCTACCTAGTTCTCTGGGCTGAAAAGAAAGTCTGATTATTATCGGCTCCACTGGTGGTCTAAGCTGAGGCCTGTATCTATACACTCATCAAAGCTTGAATCTATCTATCTATCTATCTATCTATCTATCTATCTATCTATCTATCTATCTATCTATCTATCTATCTATCTATCTATCTATCTATCCATCTATCCATATCTAAAATGTATGCCCCCCTAAAAATGATCAATGCTACTTTACCAAAAGACCATATATTATATAGCCAACCTAAAATAGAAGTATTTTAAACTAAGTAAAGTGCTGTAACGTGAACAGTCTATAGTGCCATAGAACGATAAAATCCGATCGGCAGTTGCTTCTTGTCTTTAGCCACAACAAAGCTCCGGGATACCGGCTACTAGCGGCAGTTGTTTAGCTGCCAATAGGTGACTGTGAGCCAGATACAGGCACCGCCAGATGACGGTCCTTTCAGGGACCATGTTAGTAGAGTTTAGCCAGAAAAAGTTAGCCTCATTTGGCGATAAGTTTACACACCAAAACGACTAGTTGAGTTTAGGGAAGATTGTGGCCGATCCCTCCCACCCCGGACACAAACTCTTGAGCACTCTTTGAGGCTGAGATCCATCAGGACCAAAACCACACGCCACATGAACAGTTTTTTCCCCTCCGCCACTAGTCTTATCAACAAGGCCCGGAAACCACCCTGACTCTCTCCACGCCCCACCTCTGGCTCCTCATGCCACTGTACCTACTCTGCTGTAGCATTCCTTTTTACTACTATTTAACTTATTTTACTACTTATTTACTTATTTTATCGTTATTAATACATTCTGTGTGTATATGTTTATATTTATATTGTTTATATTCTTTTTTATCCTTCTTATATTTGAATGTGTGACATGCACCAACAGCACCATGACAAATTCCTTGTATGTGCAACGTACTTGGCAATAAAGCCCTTTCTGATTCTGATTCTGATTCTGATTAGGAAAAAAATCATGGTCAACTGCAAAGTCAACTGCACTCTCTGGCTTAAAAACACAGTGTTTCCCAGCAGTATGTTGACACCACAGTGTGCTATTTCTTTTTGGGATTATTTTACATTGAATATTAAAGTTCATAAATAAGTGTTTTGGCATGGCTAGCCGAAGTGGCACTATATCTATTGTCCAATTGCATGTTTTGCATGATCAGAAAACATGCCTTCCTCTGCTTTTTCACTCTATCTATCTATCTATCTATCTATCTATCTATCTATCTATCTATCTATCTATCTATCTATCTATCTATCTATCTATCTATCTATCTATCTATCTATCTATCTATCTATCTATCTATCTATCTATCTATCTATCTATCTATCTATCTATCTATCTATCTATCTATCTATCTATCTATCTCTGTGTGTGTGTGTGTGTGTGTGTAACAGAGGGAGTTATTCCACTACAGCTAACAGCTACATTTGATGGTCCTTCGTGATTTATAGCAACATTAAAAGGCTGTTGCCGGCATTTGCATTTTTATTTTATGTTTCCTCTTCCTTGCATGAAGAGACGCTGTGACTTATTATTAGTGCGACAGTTTCTGCAGAGGACAGTGTGTAGGGGTGGATGGGTGGGTGTGTAGGGGGCGGATCAGTAAGACTGTAGTCTGTGCTGCATGCATTTCAATGATTAGATATCAAATCTCACATCATACTTTTTCTGGAAAGGTCTCTGCTTTTGAAAAAGAAAAGATAAATGGTTCTGCTGTTTTAAAGAGAGCTAAATCCATGCCATTTTAATATAGGCCTACTCAAAATGCATTTTGATACTCCTAGAAACGTTGAACAGAACACAGGGGGATGAAAATCAACTCGCCTGGATAAACATTATAACGGCTCTTGTGTTGATTCTCAATGTACTCTAAAGAGAAAACATCAGCAATGTATCACTGGTTTGATTGACTGACAATTATGCCAAACAAGACACAAATCAAATAAAATTCTTGTCCGAGGACACATGCTTTTATATATATATATATATATATATATATATATATATGTGTGTGTGTCAGTGTGTCTGAATGAACACTTCTGTTCATTGTTCAAATTGCAGCTTACAGACAAAAATGGAATGTGACACCACCTTGCATCGGGCCCCTGGGCTAGTGAGAGACAATATGTTGTCATAATATGCTAATTTTGCATTAAGGATTCAGTGAAAATGAGCGTGTGAGATGATCACACCATTAAAAGTTAGCATTAGCAATGTAGTATGTTAATCAGGCCAGATGGGACCATTCTGTTTGTGTAAATTAACTCACTTCTTTTCCGTGAGACCTGGAAAGATAATCCTTGACAGGCCTTTAAGAATGTGTTCATAAGAAATACATTGGAATATATTGGCTGAAAAAAATTAATGTTAAGAAATTAAAGTGTGCAACTTTAAGAAGAAATCCACCTTTAGATACCTTCATACTATGAACATCGGTATGTGATGTGCACTGCATTCAAGGGATTATAATGATTGATTGATTAAGTCCTGTAATTTATTTTTTGGTACTTCAGTACCCTGAACCTGCATCAACCTTCCTGTGACTAGTGCATGACCATAACAAAGTAGTCTTTACTGCTAATCACAATAGTGCCCATTAATGTAATACAATCTTATAAACCTAATACCCTAAAGGTATTTGCTTACTAATTCCTACCATCTCCTGTAAAACAATATTACACTATTATCCCAAGAAACGTTTGGTGAAACCTCTTTATAATTATTAAACCCTTCTCACATTGAAAGGTTCCCTACAATATAAATTACAATTATACTATTTTTTGTTTTAATCAACTACATCATCTTAGGGAGGTGGTTGGGGTGGACAGCGACAACCCGTTCTCACTCGTAAAATACAGACGTTTGGACAGTCGCTGTCAGCGTCTGAAACGACGAGCAAATAGCAAATAGTATGTAATAGTATTCTGCGTAGGGAAGTTGGTCGGGGTGGTGGATGGGTCAAACACAGGACTTTCACCCAGGAGACCAGGGTTGATGTCCCCAAGTGTCTTTAACCATTCCGTTAGTGCCACATGTCACGGAAGCCGCTTTCTTCTTTAACCGGCCCGTTATTCCCGCGTGTCACGGAGGCGTAAGCCCACCCACGACCTTTCCCTTAACTCAACTGTCCCGTTCCCGCGAGTCACCGAAACGTAAGCCCACCCACAAGCTTTTTCTTAATCGAACTGCGTTAAAAGGGATGCCAATAGTCCCGACCAAGCGCGTTCAGTTAAAGCGCGTTATATGACGCAAAAGGAGACTTCTAGCGTCAATAATAACGACAAAGGCACCTGACCAAGCGTCTGTATTTTACGAGATGGTTGTTGTTGAATCTCAATAAAGTAAACTCTGCGTGTCTCTTACTTTAAGTCACTGCTGACTTTCTCTCCATTAAACCAAAACCTTTATCTTTCCCTGATGCTGTTTGAAAAATCTTTAGTCACTATGAGCAGATATCTTATCGCAACATTCTGTAATATGGCAGAAAACAAATTAAATACATTCTCAGTTAAGATTTTACTTTTGAAATACATTCAGTATCATTTTGAGATTACATAAATTACCAAAATGTCCTCATTGTGTTGATTAAAAAAAGAAACGTGATTTGGGCGACATTATATTTCCTCCAAAAGGTATTAGCTGTTGCAAATTAGTTTTATGTAAACATAATTTCTAGGAGACAGGGTTGTATGCACACAGGTAGCAACTTCCTACTTGAGTCTGCTTGAGCACTTTTGTGCTTTCCCATAAGATATAGATCAACTTTTTTTGTCTTCTTTGCACTCTGCCAACAGTCTAGTTGGGTATTGTGTTTTGTTCTTATACCTCATACTTTAAATGCTGTACTATGGTGCAGTTAATTTATACGGTGTGACTATAATTAAAGTATTAGGGTTTTCCTAAAAGTTACTGACAGCAATCTGCCCATTGTAGTGACCATATAGTGTAACTATGTTTAGTTATTTGTCCCTTTTGATAAAAATTCAGATTTTCAGTGATTATTTTCATTTTAATTCTCATATTTCACTTGATGTGTGTTTTTTTTAATTGAAACCTTCTTTGTGCTGTTATTGTGATTTACATTTATTTAAAGGCCTGCTTTCAGCCCCTTTAAATCTTCCACAAAACACAACTCTTTTTTTTTTTATAACTGTTGATCATTATGCCTTACTGTGCACTTGCACTGAGTACTGTGTACTTACAAGTGAACTTCTGATTTATAAAACACTAAGGTTATTCTAGCAAAAAATTGACCATATAACACTTCTTTTCTTTTAGCAGTGGGGATCATTTTTAATTATCTAGCCTACCACTCATGGATAAAGCAGGGAAAACAGTTGTCTGCACTATGAACTTACTGTTGGCTTACAGTAAACTCCCCCTGTTAAAATCCATTATTTTTTATCCCCTGAATACTGTCATTATCCTAACAACACTGAACAAACTGCCTCTCACACAACCCTGTATCCCTCTTTAGCCAAAATCAGTATTAGTTTTCCACCACTGTCCCTGGGCATGTTCTGGCTCTCTGGCTCTATAATCCTGGGCATATTCTAACATCCTTAACCCAGCAGCAAGCTTTGTTTTTGGGCGTTAGTCCAGCTCTGCTCTTGGGAGGTCCAACAGCTTCTCCAAAACCCCTCCAGTCATTTTTTTGGCGTGAAGGATTTTTATTTTCAATCTCGCTGTCCCAATCCCCGGGACAATTAGAGGTCGTCACAGAGCAGTTTATAGAAAGTGCAGAGCAACAAAATGTTGTTTTGGAAAGTTGTAATGGTCCCTTGTGTGATTGAATAGGCTTGGAACAGCAACATTAAAAGTAAAAAAAAAAAAAAAAAACTTGTACAATACAGAAACAGAAATAGTTTGCTTATCTTTTAATAATTTTTACTTTCTGGAAAATCTTGTTTATCTAAATCCCCCAGGAGTCGAAGTTGTCCAAGAAAATTAAATCTTCTGCTTAGACATTCATTGAAATTCCTCACCAGGTCTTCTTCAAACTCAGAAATGTTAATAGAATATAGTTTCATCTTTCTATTGCTTGTGCTCATTATCTCAATCCACAAATTGCATCAGAGTTCTGAGGCTTTGACACACAGGTTGTACAGTGCCCCACAGTGCTAATAAATCGTTACCACGGGTCGCATTAATGCTTGCAATGTGGAATGTTTGCTGAGAAAACAGCTCATTTTCTGTCCTTCTGTAATAGTCAAACTTCACAGTATGCATTGCACTGAAGATACAAGGCAACTGGTGCAACACTTTCCTCACATTCTTCCAGAGTGAGACAATTTGGCCATTTTTACCTTAAATATTTGTTTATGGCCAGCAAATCAAGAGACAGCCCATTAATCTGACATTATCCAATTAAAATCAGCCGGTGTTGCTTATTTACCAAATCTATTAGGCACTAAACTTTGGTTTAAAATAGCCCTGGTGCACTCATTCAACTTTCATTTGTATATGTGACTCTTGCAACCAAACTAAATAACTCTCTCTCTCTCTCTCTCTCTCTCTCTCTCTCTCTCTCTCTCTCTCTCTCTAATTATCTTGTCAGCATGAGGTCACTGTCTGATCTAAGTCCAAGGATGTCATTTCCTTCATAAACAAGTCCAACTTCCTCTCGAGGGTCCCTATCAGCTGAGCTTATCCTGTGAGTGCCCCAGTGGGACTTGAGTTCTTTTCAGAGTGTCCTTCCCTCCCCCACCTACACAGCTAAGCCCTCTATTATTTTGTATTAATGTTGAACAGCTGCATGGAACTATATTTACTATTTTCACCCTACTGTCTTTAGTTCTACAGTGTTTGACACGGAATAACAATAGGCTACTGGTGTGCTGCAGAATCACAGAGGACCAGTTTGGTGAATCAGAGGTTATACCTGTCTGTATGTCTACTTTAGTTTACCTGACTCACAGCACAGATTAACTGAGTTAAAGCATCTGACTTTTTACTGGGTTGCTGGTGGAGCAGTGTTTGGTTTGTACAGCAGTGTGGATAAAGCGAGCAACCACAACTTACAATGGTGTCAAACAACTCTCAGGCACCACAGTGTGTGGAATTCAACAGCTTCACCCTGACCATTTAAAAGGCCCTGCACTCCTGCAGATGTATTCAAGTGCAGCTTGTAGTTTTGTAAATCAGCAAGGTAAGGGGAATGGTTATGAAATGTTTTTTTGTTTTTTTTGGGGGGGGGGGGGGGGGGGGGGGGGGTTTATAGAGTGAGGCACAGCTGTAGCCTGCATGCAACAACATGGGCTTGGTTACCGTATTCTGCCAAGGTAATCACAATCTAGATGAGCTTTAAAGCTGATGGTTGCTGGTGGGGGAAAAAGGGACCTGTTTTCTTTGCCAAACCCCCTACTCACTCTGTTTCTCAGGGAAGGTTGATATGGGTTAGGCGTTCAAAACTGCTACACACCCATGTGTTTTAACAGTTTTCCACCACATGTGTTATCAGCTGAGCCACGAATGTGGGAAAGCCCCGCAGGCAGAATGACATCATGCCCTGTGTAAAAGTAGATATAGTTTAACACACAAGGGTGTAACTGGGAAAATGTAGGAAATGGGAGAGATTGTTGAAAACAACCGAAACCAATGGAAACAACACTGTTTTAAAGTACTTGGCTTTTCTATGCACCATTTGGAAAGGTACAAAACTACACTAAAACAGGGACGATAACTCCAATCTTTGCATCAGACTGTGTTAGATTTGAATTTTAGTAAGAGCTTTGAACCCCTCAGCCTGTATTGATGTGTTTTACTACAACATGGCTAAAGACATTGATCTTCAGCTTCAAATAGATTTTTGATGTGCTAGCCCTTTAAAAGCTCTGACATAGTCAGCTGTTTAGTGTTGAAATGTTCTAACAGTTAAAAGCTTCTCTGCATGTGTTATCAGTTTAGCCATAATGAGCGAGAAGCCCAGTGGCAGAGTGAGTGACATAATTTATAGTTTAGAACTAACACACAGGGGTGGAATTGGAAAATAGCTGGGAATCTTTGGAAATAAGTGATAATTACAAAAAAGATTGAATACAATGGAAACAATGATGTCTACAGTTTGTCTGGGGTATGGCTTCATGATGATATACAGTTATTCACTCACATTTGAAACTTGAGCATGTTGAAGTAATTGTTTTTGACGGTAATACAAATAGTGAGCACAGTGTCTCATCAGTGCTGAGCCAATAGAGGATGCACTGCTTCGTCGCTGGAGCCTACAGTTGTAACTCCACATAAATTGTTTTTTTGGGGGGGAAGTAATGATAACACAAGAACAGCCTAATAATTTTAGTTTCTTTCATCATGTCAACTTATGATAGAGAAGGTTAGGGTTAGAGAGTTGGTCCTGTATGTTCCTACTCAGCTTTAAGAAGAAGGAACTCCTTCTTCTGAAAACCAAAAGAAGGACTTTATTTTAGTAAACATAATACAAATAACACCATATAAAATATGATAGCAGATACTAAATATTAATAACACCCAAGAGAGACATGTTTCAACTGTGATGTAAAAACTGCCTAACAATGCCATAACTGTGTGTTTTTGTGTGTTTATGATATTTAATTTATATACAATATACGATATGTGTTATCTGATGATGTAACATTGCAGAAAGAGTTTAATTATTATTCCTATTACAATATTGCTCATATACATTTCAGCAAAAATTAGTTGAAAAAAAAATCAGTTGAAAAGTCAGTTAATAATACAGGACCAAATTACATTATCAACTGACCAAATGATTTACTCATTCAGATTTTAGACATTTGATTTTGATAATGGGATAGGATTTTCTGGTGAACATTGTAAGACCAACAAATCATGTTATAATTCAAAGTACACTTAATTTCCCCTCCAATTCATGGTACATTAATGATATTAATATTAATAGATACATTACTGAGGACATTAGGAGTAGTAGTGCCCCACTCAGCAATGGGGTTTTGATTAAAAGAGGTAAATCAGCTGAAGTCATATGAGCGCTGGTTTTTCCTCTACAAGTGCACTACCAAGAGAGACGTGGTGAACTGCTCATGTCGTTAAACTAAAAGGAAAAAAAGGCTTTAGGGAAGATTACCTCATCATTGTCATCTCCACCATGACCACTGCACTGACCAGCACCATCATCATCAACACCACTCTAACCAACACCACCATCATCATCATCATCATCATCATCATCATCATCATCATCCAGAGCTCAGCGCACTAGTATAATACGTTGAGATTTAGAGCCCTGTTGGAAAGATGACATCATTCTTTTTTTCCCTGTCTATAACTCTCCCGGGTACAACTGACAGAGCTGAAGAGCAGGGAAGTAGTTTTGCAAATGATGTGATGTGTTGGCATTTGTGCAGGAATTGCCAGCTGCTCTGCAGTCTACATTGCACAGAAAAGGCCCTGTAGGAAAGTTGACATCATTCTCATGCCGCAGAAAAATAACTGGCATCCCTAATATTCTGACATAAAATTGACATATGTCTGGAAGAGGGGATATACATGAAAACAATGAAATCATTGGCCCTTTTGCAATAATCGTCAGCTGTTTGGCGTTCTGGAAATAAATGGAGGGGATTGAAGTGTTTTAACAGCAGCAGCCTTACCAGAGACACGGCTCATGAACTGTGACTGTAATAGTCCAAACCTTCCTTGTGAAATGCTGTCATACATCTTTGTGCAATGTTCTACGTGTATCTATGCTGTAATGTATAAAATCAGTTAATAACCCTCTGGAGTGTGACTTCAGTCTGCCCTTGGGGTAAATGACATAATTCCCAGACACTGGGAACATATTGTTAAACTTGAAACTGATATAAAAAATGGGGACATGAGAAAGTTGAAAGCATTTGATTAATCATATTGACATTGGAGAGCTCGAGGTTAAAAACCTAAAACCCATCATGTTTGGATCTAAACACAGAGTACTAATCCTCCTCCACCCTCCAAATGGTTTTGATTGTAGGAAGTAAATTAGTAAAACTTGGAAGCAGAGAGTCAACTGCCATAAATGCTTGATGGAATCATTCAGCTGTGTTTAACTAAAACCAAAGTGCTACAGGCAAAATGAGTGAAATCCTACTTGCTGGGGTAATGCGAACTGACTTAAATAGTGGTGTGTAGGATTCATCTGGTGGATTAGCAACCTGGAAGTGGCAGCATGGTGGGAAATGATGACCACAGCGCTAGAAAGGTGTGTGTTTGTTAGCTGTCAGCAGTTTCCTAAGGAGTGTGTGTGTGTGTGTGTGTGTGTGTGTGTGTGTGTGTGTGTGTGTGTGTGTGTGTGTGCGCGCGCGCGTGTGTGTGTGTGTGTGTGTGTGTGTGTGTGTGTGTAAATAGTTGTGGTAGATGATGTGCCACTGAAAGAGAAATGCCAAATGCCCCAAATTCCAGAGACACACTCATGCATGCACATACACACACACACCTATAGCAAAGTGGTGTTTTTTCACGGACAGCTATGTGATGTCATCTTGCTTAAATCTAGCTCTGGCAAAATACATCACTTAATGTGTCAATGTGGGGTGTGGGAGTGTGTACTCATAATAATACCGCAGTAAATATCTATGCCTGTCACTTTTATTAATTTTATAGAAGTCAATTCATCAGAAAAGTCAACACGTGCCTGCCATCTGAGTCATATATACAGTATATTAAACACGTGTCAGTTTGTTATTTTTCTTTGTCCATATATGGGTGTTTGAGTCATTTTCACCCACTTACAAACACATATACACTGTATTTGGCTAATTGTTTCTTTACTGCAATTCTTCTAATGACCACTAGATGCTGAATCCAAGACAACTCTACTGTATGAAGTGGCTTTATACACAAAGTCAAATCAATCAACATTACAGTCTCAATAGATAATTTTCCTTCTGTTTGTTTGTCTTGGAGGGGATCTAGAAAACATAGTAATATTAAGAATGTAGTAGTAAGAGAGCTATGATTGGAAGCTTGATTGACAAGTAGTCTGAGCACTTTCGGCTGTGCTGTTTGCAACTTGCTAGTCACTTCAACCAGGCCCCACCCCATTTCAGTACATTTTGATTATTATATTTATGCTACTAACACGTTGGTACTGGCAAGATTCAATCATAACTGTTAGCTCTATGGGTTGGTATGATAGAGAAAGTGCCCGCTTCTTAACCTACAAGTCCTGATCATGAGGGTCTACTGTTGAAGATGATGAGCTCCATACAGATCACAGTTCATATGATGATGTCTTTGGCATTTAATGTAGTCAGTCTTTTCCTGGCCTGCTTTTTACGTAATACACCACCCTACAGCATAATATTAATGTCAATAAAATCAGGGCCAGTTGTGAACATCTATCTAGATCCTCTATCTGCATGCACTACCTCTCATTCAGGCACATACAGTATTGGGTGGCCACATTATCATCTAGTTCATTTGAATCAACATTTCATAAACACACAGTTTGGCTCAGGTTGACAGGGTCATCTGTTGGATTCGCACGTGATCTGGAAGAAGGATGAGTAACACCTTTCATTGCTGGGACCACTGGATATTGCTAACCATACAAGGGCCTGTGGGCATTACAAATCTGAATTACTGATATATAATGAATCACTCTAAAAGACAGAGCAGAGAGCTATAGTAATAAGAGCAGTTTGGCATGCCCATACAAGTAGGATACACCATGCCGGGAGGTTGACTCAGTCTTCTAAGGGGTGATGGCATCACTGTCTGAATAATAAAAATCTAAAGCCTCAAGTGCACTCTATACTTTACACTCTCTTTAGATGTGTCCTTAGGCACAATGCAGCTGGGTCTCTGACTCACGTGAGTCACGCTGATGTCGATAGAGGAAACATTGTGTATTGTCTTTGAATCGATGAGGAAAGGAGTCTGCTGGCTGAAACCACGTGACTCATTTGCCAAGGTCCATAAAGCAACTTCCTCGTATCATATCTGATAACATGACATGTTAACTGTAAAACTGTCTGGTGCTTTGAGCTCCGGCTGTTACATGGGGATGTGAAGGTATCATGTATGACAAAGCTGTAGCTGCTTGCCTTTGAGAAGCTGAAAATCTGACCGTTAAGTATTGGTGAAAGGGGTTATTTTGACATCCACAGAGCAACATGTTTATAGTCCATATATGTATTTATGTCTCATTTGGGTTTAGTTGTTTTCATTTTCAGGGGGAGATGGGAGAATGTTTGAATCAGACTTCAACATGTGATCAGACGATGACTGAGGGGCCTCTATGTGATTGAAAGGTCACCTGAAACTCTCACCCAATCATTTTTGGAAAAAATGTTTTTGTTGCACCACAAGCACACTGCTGAAATTGTTTTCCTTCCTGTGGAATGACAATGCTTCCTTGTTTATGCAGTTGCCATAAAAACACAATCAGCCACAAGTCAACACTGACTGACTCCAAACAAGCTGGATTATTGCTCTAATTAAGCTTTAATAAGCCCTTATTAAACGGCCGCAGGCCTCGTTTGGCGGTTCATTAAGTCATTTCATCCTTTTAGTTCTTCATTAAGTCTTTTTTCGCCTCTCTTTTCTTCTCAGGGAGTGTGGGAGTGGCAAGGTCTGGGAGATCACAACCTTAATTCTCTCCAAGACAGACGGTTTAATTAACACCGGAGGAATCCTCACTGGCTCCAGACCTCTACAATGGGAATGTACAGGGGAATTGGATTGCCAGGGTAAGGCACTAAGCTAATGTGTTTTTTACTGGCTATATACACTAATGACCTTTTAAATTGCAGCTACTGTGTTCCCTGCATTTATTATGTAATTAGATGGTAATATTGAATGCATAAAAAACATATACAAATTATAAATATACATGTAATTTAGCAGTGTTTTAGAGAAATGCCTGATAACAACACCATGTTAAATGGAAACAGCTTTGTATTACCAGTCTGCAACATGAGGAATAGGGAGTAAAGTAAATGTACAAATACAATGCAGGGCGGAGAGCTATACTGGCCCAGAATATATAAAACTATTCAAAGAAACTGACAAAAGAAAAATTGCAACAGAGGGTTACCTCTGTTGGTACTTCCCCTTCATTGTGCATCCAACTATGTGCAGTTTCCCACAGTCAACACTGACATTTCAGCTGCAACAGTTCGCACAAAATGATACCGGCACCCCATCTTTGTGTAGGTTGTTTACAGTTAGAAACAGGAAATGTTGACCTAATCATTTCATAGTCCTACAAAACCAAGTTTGAAAGTGAAGAAGATGAAACACCACCTCCAGCCTGGAGCAGCCTGGAGTGGGTAACCAGGACAACTTTCTAAATGTTCCACAAATAATCATCCATAGTTAACCTCACAGATTTTTTTGTTTATAAATAAAAAGTTAAATGAATTAATGTTGAAAGTGTTACAGGCTTTACACTCTTTTAGGCCCAACATTGGTGGTATTTTATCAACCTGCGTCACTGGTTTGCACTTTTCAATGAACTTTCCACTCATTATCTCTTTCAAAAGAAATGATATCCGTTTCTGAATGCAATTTTAAAATACCACTTGGGGATGTGGAACACATGGATGTCATGCATTTTTTGACAAAAATTTACTGTACACTTGGATTCATGGTAGTTGAATTTAAGAATAACTGATACCAGTATGGAACAACAAGATGCAAAAGGGACACCCACACACATCCTACGAACCTATTTCAAAGATTAGAACCAAAAACACTACAACTGTCCCTTTGAAGAGTTCAATGCAAACGGTTTACCCTAAAGCTGAAAATATAAAGATTGCAGTAAGTAACACCTGCATGTTTTTGTGTCTGCTATGTGTGGGGGATTTCCAGTTCTGTGTGGAACATTTAGAGGTGAACTTTGCACCATCAGACCTTTTTCCCTTCTCACATGCCAATAAACAGCACCTGAGTGACTGTTGGCTGTTAGCAGTGAAGAAAGTTATACCCCAGGGAATCTTAAGGGAAACAGGTGTCTTAGTTATTACGACATAATGCGATTTAAATTGCATACTGATCAGTATGGACTTATTGTATGAACATGGATAGTTCTGTCTCCCAAAAGTGAAAAAAGATCATAAATAAACCAGAGATGAGGATGTCTTAGCTATGCTGGGTGACTGAGGGTGCAGGTGTGTATTAAGACAGACAGAGATAAAATACTGAGGCAGTAACACGTGGAGAGTGGGCCAAATTGAGCCATCTATTTTTGACTGAAGGAGATGTGTATGTGTGATAGAGTGAGAGAGAGATACAGAGATTTTTTGTGTGTGTGTGTGTGTGTGTGTGTGAACGCATGAACGCGAGCATGCCTTTGCATGTTTATTAACCGTTTGGATCCTGCTGAGGTGACAGATGTTCATGTCAGAAAAAGGTAGAGATGAAGGAGATGAGTGCGTGTGAGTGTGTATGTGTGCGAGGGAAAGTATTCGGTCCCATGTAAGTCAGAAAAACTGTCCTTCACCTGTCTGTGTTGCCTTCACGACATTGTTTGTGTGCGTGTGTGTGTGTGTGTGTGTGTGTGTGTGTGTGTGTGTGGGGGTACTGTATGTTGGCATGATTTAGTGCTAGACAGGTAACACTTCCCCCTTCAGCTATGAAGTGATTGAGTTTCCTGAAGCTTCAGCAGATGTCCAAACCCCAGGACTCACCCTCTGCCTCTTTCTGTCTTCTGCTCCCTTTCTGTCTTCGTTGCTTTGGATGTCTATGAGCCCCTATTTCCATTATAGTCTTTCTGTCTTCCTTGATGCTTTGTCTCACCCATTTTCACCAACTGCTGCAGTGGATCATGTATATATATTCAACATACATATACACTACATAGATATACAGACACACATACATATAATCATGCTCCCACACACAGTCAGAAACACAATGAAGTGCTGGTTTGGATGGTTTGGATGCTGGTTTGGATAGCAAAATCATAGCTCCTGTATAGGCTTACACACACACACACACACACACACACACACACACACACACACACACACACACACATATATATATGTCAAGTGATTAGTTACACAATTAGGACACGTTCCATTAAAAAGCAGAAGCTCTAACTGTTTGTACCTTTTGCAAAGGGAGAAATGAAACTTGTGAAGTCAGTTGAAGCCAGATATGAGTTAAGATGTTTTACATGTTGTTGCCTTGTTTGAAAAACAAGTCCAACATGATCCAGCATAAAAAATATAAGAGCTACCTACCAAATAGTTTTTTTTTTAAAAGCTCACAATTTGTCATTATTTTAAGGTGAATCAGCCATCCTGTTACAGTAATTAGCCTGTCCAGACAGTTTTGTGAAATGCAGAATAATCTTACAATGTCCACCTTTGTTGCATATTTTAAAATGGTAATTATTCCAATAAAGTATTGGATGTTACATAATTACTGTGGGTACTATGCGGTTCAAATGTAATTCAGTCGAGTCTAAATCTGGAAATTGGGGGGAGAGGCTTTGGAATGCTGAACCCACAAGATCAACTTTGTCTGCTGAGCAGGCCAACCCTTAGCTGTGTTTTCTAATTGGCTGTAATTGTAGCTGCAGTCTACTCAATGAAAGCAATCAAAGCAAGCAATTACAAGACATTGGTCACCAGCCCTCGGGGCACAACTTCAGACTAGGGGACATTCACATGCATGTGCACAAATACACACAAAGCGGACACAAACACATATACAGGCAGTCACCCACACATTTCCTGTGTGTTTCATGTAAGACGGTCTTTTCTTCTTTCTCTGTTTAGAGAGGAAGTGTGAGTCTAATGACTTTTCCTATGCGTCACAAACACTGCATGTGGGAGGCAGACAGACACACGTGTGTGCATGTGAGACTTTACGCATATATTTATGAGATTGTGAAAAGCTTGATTCATGCAGGTTTTGTTCTGAATTTGTTAGAGGCTTCACGTGTATTTACGAGTTTGTGTTTTTGGGGGAACTTCACATTTGTGTTTGTTTCTGTCTTTGGAGGAAAGTTATGTTCGTGTTTATGTGTTCGCAGGAAATGTGCATACTCAGCTGCTGTTGAGTATTTTTGGTCTATCTCTAAAAAACAAGTTTGTCACTGAGGAATTTTACACATATGGTTGTTTCAATGTGTGCATTTGATGGGACCATGTGTGCTTGTCAGACACTTCTGTATGTGCTTGTAATGAAGGGTGACTATGCAGTACTGTATCTGCGTGCAGGTTGTTTTTTTTTTGCATGTGCCTCTTGCGCAGTTCTTGTAAACACCGCTACCACTGAGACCTCACACAGTTTGTAAAACTCACTGTTTTTCTGTTTCTTTGTATCACTCAAACTATCTCTGTATCGATCCTAATCAATAATTTATTTCTTATGAGAATTACTGTGGACCGAGCTGGAATTTCATTTATAAGTTGTTGTAGTAATATATCCTATTTTTATGATGGTTGCTACCAATACACCTCCTGGCTTTAACATCAGTGTCCCATATCATTATTTTAAAGCTTTAATGAGAATTCTACCCTAAAATCAATTATAAGCTTTGAAAAAAAGTCAGCTTGTTAAAAACAATTTGAAGAAGTTTTAGAAACATTTTCAGGGTTTGAATTTGTCCCTCATTTGTATTAGGATACAAGGGATGCAAAGAAAATAACATACTGCTCCCTGTTGTCATTCCTTTAGTCTACATCTACAGAATGGGTACTACATATTGATTTCAATTAAGAAAATAGAAATGACAAATGTAGTGTTTTATTATACAGTATAGATGCCATTTCCTGTGCATAGTTGACACTGCAACTAATGAAACTATTATGGTTAGATAAATTACCTTTGGTGTTGCTTTCACTTATGATGGCATGTCAGTCTTGTCTAACTTAACCAACCAATATTTGTTACTAAACTCTCAATGTAAACATAACATTGATCATTCAATTCATTAATAATGTGGTTCACTGATGCAAGGCTCCCTTACTAAATATCCACACAACAAATGTCTCTTTTCAGTCACCTTTGGGTTTAAATATCTCAAACAATGTTAAACAATCCAGTGTCTATAGCTCTGAACCACATCTCCAAGTCTGAATAATTCTTGGGAGTGAAACAAGGTCAGCTAATCCAGCAACGGTTTGTTCCCCAAGATACAGCTGCAGTGAGTTTGAACAGTTCATATGGGGCCACAGAGAAGTGTTCTGCGCAAACCGAGAGCCCATTCAAAGACCAATGTTGGTGCTTAGCTATGAGCAAGGGACTATTGAAACATTATTTTAGGTGAAATGAAAAACAGATTCAAAAACAGTCTGATGATTGGATCCAGGGCCTTTGCTGAACTCTTCTTCCAAACTCATCACTCCCCTTTTCTACCTTTGCTCCCTGGTGCCAACTCCATCATTTCCCTCACTATGTCTTTTGCTTATGGACACCCACTCTCCTTTTCCTTCCATGTCCTTCTCCCTCTCTGTCATGTCAATCACTTCATCCAGCCTTTTTACCATTCCCTAAATGCGGTTTTCAACTCTTTTTGTTTCCTCCATCTTTTTTCCTTATGCTTTTCACTCTGTGTGTCTTCCCATCCATCTGTACTTCTCTTTCTCTCGGTCGCTTTTAAATAAATCTTTTTGCAACATAAAATATGCTTCATTGGCTTTATTAGGGAAAATCTGTCACACAGATTCGCCAGATGTCCGGCTTGACAGGCCTATCCTGGCAATGTAATTCTGTAGATCCAAACTGACCATGCATTTAGTTACAATGCCTCTGTTTCACCCATCATTTTAATGACGCATGCCGCTAACATGTATTCTCAATTAGTTAGTTCTCAGTTAGTTCGATTGGTTTTTGAATATGGACTCGTTTTAGACCTTTGAGTTGCATCAATTTTGACCAAATTTTGTTATAGCAGTTAAATGGAGGGGATGACTTGGGTTTTGCCTTTTCGCCAGAAACATGTAAAAGCAGTTTTTTTCTCCTGCTTCCACCCTCTCTCTCTCTCTCTTGCTCTCTTTAGCTCTCTTCAAACGCCCTCTCTTTCAGCTCCACAGCATCAGCACTGAGACTACTGTTGAGTTGAGTTCATTTGAGGTCAGACAATGTGTGCTGCCCCGGGGAGATACAGGCTGGCTACCAACCAAATAAGTTGGAAGGACATCTCTCTCTCTCTCTCTCTCTCTCTCTCGTTGATCCCACTGAGCATTGGAAGCTAAGAAGAGCTCCTGGGAAACCAAATCTGACCATTAGCGCAAATAATAATAATACATGAAGTACAGTGTGTCTCTCATTTCACGAACACTCCTTCTCAGGCTCCCTCTCCATCGCCCATGTGTATACACACACACACACACACACACACACACACAATGTATTTATGTCATCATAAATTACAGCAATAATCTCCGGTCTAGCATATGAGAATGGTGCAGTTGGTGTTTTAGCAGTGTGGTGCCTCGATGCAGGGGCATTTTGATTGGTGTGTGTCTGTGTGTGCCTGTTTGTCTAAACTCTCTTGGTTTTCCCTGACAAGTTTGATCTGAGTAAACAAGGAGCCAGCCAAATAACTGTGGAGTAAGGAGGAGAGGATGGGGGGGGGGGGGGGGGGGGGGGGGGGGGGGCAGGGTCAGAAAGTGTGTGAAGCATGAGAAAGGCAGAGGCAAACACTTACTCAGGCTAAACCCTGAAGTCATGGACAGGAAGCTGATATTTTCCCAGACTTACTTTACTCTTTTTTTTGGAGTCTGATCCGACAATTGTAGCTTCCTCCGAGGGGCTAATAATACAACAGAGGCATTGTGCAACGCGTCGTTTCCCTTCGCCTGGTTTAGCAAGACAGAAGGCGTTTACGTGAAATCTTTCCACTCCCAGCGTGGTTTGGTGGAGCATTTACTGCCATCAGATTGGATTGTCACACCATATCGTGATAATGCACTATTATAGTCTGGCTCAGATGAATACACAACAGTGCTCTAGCTAGTGGCCACTGTACAGTTCTCCATTTCCTGTGTCTGTCTTGCACTGGTATGTCGTTTATTTCTTTTTAGGTGAAGCAGCTGTGCAGAAAGAATGTGAAATGTGGGAAATATATATCTCATAACTGGAATGTGGATGGAATTAGACAAAAGCAGCCATAAAAAAAGACTTTCAGGATGGATAAACGGTTACACATGCATGTACACTGCTAGCCATTGTTGGGAGTTTGAAGACGTGTTCAGACAGAAAGCTTAGCAAATTTTCGCTTTGCATCATTCGCACGCTGGGCCGTTTGTATTCATTTGCCCCAGATAGCCAATATACCAACTGTACAGATCTTAACTCTGTGCTAGGTAGAAACATATGCACCAGTCCTGTGTGTCTGTCTGAACACAGAATACACCTTAAAGCAATTCAGGTTCTTGTTATTTTCCTCCAGTCTCTCCCCTGTTTAATGGGCCTTAAACTGTATGCATCTCAATCTAATAATCCGCTAATATTGTACTTTAGGTATTGTGTATAGATGATTTTATTCTGATAACAGTTAAACTAACAATTTTGCTCTGAAATCTGATGGTCTAACATCAGGTTTGCATTTATTGCCATTGCAAACAATATGAACTTTGAAAAATAAGGACATGATGCATATTTATTTTTCTATCAACTTTTAGTTTATATTGCCTTAAAGCTATAGTGCATAGTTTATGTCGCCCCCATGAGGAATTCTAAGTAATGACAACAACACTGTTGGCGCATCCACATGACGTAAGCCTTCGGTGAAGGCACACCACCCCCACCCTTCCTCCATGCAGTTGCTAGTAAACGCTACTAGCTAACTAACCCGTCAAATCATGGTGGACACGGAGGATTAAAAATGATGACTCCTCAGAAGAGGTAATTATCTTGTAATTTTTATGTCCTCTTAGTCTCCAAATCAGAACGCTGCTGCTGTTGTCCTATCTCAGCGGTGACATAAAACGCATCACTTGAGTTGCTGCGCGCGAATGTCACCGGACTGTTCACCTTGTTGTAAACTTAGCCACACTGAGAAATAGAGAGTTTTGTGGAGCTTATTTGGCAATGGCTTAAATGTTGGGCTGAATTTTATTAGAAACTGTGTTGTGGGCAGGTGTGGCATTGGGAATAGTCCCACACAGACTTGAAGGCTGAATGTGAGATGAAATTACTTGTTAGATGGATGGCTTTTGTACTGTATTTTGGACACAACCTTATACAAAATATAAGTGATCTTGCAAATGAAATATTAACCCTAGCATTGCTTTTAAATTCACTTTATACCAATGCTATACCTACATTGCATTGAACGTGTGGACTTTTATGTCTGATTAAATTTTAAACACACACCTTCACTTATTATTCACCTTTCCTAGACATATAAATGATCAATGGTGGGTTGGGAGATTAGATGATAGTATACAATTACAAGGAAAGCATTACTCTTACATGAGAAATATGTAGTTTATATGACCCAGACAGCACAACATTAGACAAAGACAAATCACTGCATATCCTAGCTTACCCTTGATCATCCCCACAAGCAAAGGAAACTCAGCCTCTCTGGCCAGGTTGACCAGTTTGTTTGTCTGTGTTTGTGTGTGTCTGGGTGTGTGTGACTGTTGCCTTGCATGCATCCCTATCTGTTCATCTGGCTTCTGGCCTGTCTCACTGTTTGTCTCCATGTTTGGCTAACCATGCATCTTTCATTTTATCTGTAAGTCTATCAATTGGTGTGTGTATGTGTGTGTCCATGGGTGAAATGACCACTGGGTTTCCCACTGTGTTGACCACATGCTCCACTCTGTTCTCCTTTCCCCGGGTCCTCCTTTTTAACCCACCTGGCCGCTCTACCTTGACCACCCATGTTGTGCCTTTTTGTGTTGCACTGAATGGTCACATTATTCAGACTTTTTCATCCTTGGGGTTTGGGGCCCCATGTGGGGTCCCTGCAGGTGAAAGTGGTATCCATGAAAAGAAATCCTACCAAGAAGACAACACAAATGCAAAGCGCCGTATAGGACATTTTCATACAAATGCATTGTGATACTCTCAATTGCAAACTTATATTCTATAGTAGTGATTCAATCAGCCCTAACTTCACAATTTCAAATGTTCTGTTCAAATAATCTGCTGTCAAGTAAGTCTTTTCTGGCATGTCTGTGTCCACTGCATGTGATCTAACCTTCACTGAACAGATCATGCAATGAGCACCACATACAGAGACTTAACTGATACTATAAGAAAATGAAAGTAAATAATGTCAACAGTGCTGCACAGCGCACACTGACTGATAAAGAGCATAACATCAGAAGCCGACTCTGAGAATTAAACACAAACACCTTCATTACCTTCAGAAACTACTACAAAATGATTCACCCTCTCTCCCCATCTGATCTTAACTCCTTTATCTCTCCCCTCATAGCCACATTCTCCAGCAGTCAGAGACAATAAAGGTCTAATTTGTCTTGGCCAGAGCTTGTGAGCACTAGTAGGCAATGTGGTTAGTGCGAGTCTTGGGGAAGTGCATATCTTCATGTATAACCTTATCTGTCTAAATGCATGACATTGTTTGTGTGCAGGTATACCTGTTTTCTGCCCAGTTCTCTTTGCCTAGGTCTTCTCATTATAGTGCTAATTACCCGGGTGTGGACTTAAAAAGGACAGGAGATTTTTTTTGTCCAAAGAGAGAAGGTGAACTGAGGTGTCTGTTCTGGATGTGTGCCACAGTGACATAGGATTTGGCACAGGGAGTGTTTTTGTTTTACCTGCTTCCTTCTTCTGTTTTAACAGTTAAAGGATGTCAGAAAAAGAGGGTTGAGCTGTGTGACAAAAATATCAAGACAAAACTTTGATACAATTACATTATAGCGTCCCTCTTATCACTAAACAAATGATTCCCTTACAATGGGCCTCATTCACCAACATATTTAAGAGAAAGTTTTCTCTTAAATATGTTCTTAAGAAAGTCCCTAAGAAAAGTCTACGTCTAATTCATGACGTGTTCTTAAACAACAGCATTGTTTGCAGGTGTGTTCTTAGAATGATCAATCCCAATGTCTTCGTAAATTGAAAGCTTGTGCCCGTTGCTCCTATTTAGCATAAACAAACACCCCATTAATTCCCATAAAAGGGCATGAGATGGCGGGGCTGTGTCGTGTGCACACTTGGGGCGCTTTCACACCTGCCTCGTTTAGTTCGGTTGAATCTCACTAGAGTTTGTTTGTCCCGCTGGTGCAGTTCATCAGGTCAGGTGAGAATGCAGCATTCACACTCGGGTGCGCACCAAAAGCGGACCAAACAAGCGTACCGAGACCTGCTTGAAGAGATGGTCTCGGTACACTTTCAATCGAACTCTAGAGCGGTTCATTTGTGGTAAGAACGTGAGCCGTACTCGAACCGCACCAACTATACATTATCCGCAAGTCTGAGCTAATGTCTCCTGTAGTCAGGTGTGTTTAGCAATCTGCGCAGCAAACAGTAGCAGCTTGCAGTATTTCAATCACAGAAATAGACTGCGGTCAAGCTTGCCGTCCGTCACTCGCATCTCCGTGGTCAAACCAGCTGCCGCTAAAATTGGAGAGATGCCGGCAGAGCGAAGTCTCGGTGACCAGAGCTGATGTACTAACATCTCTCGTGAAACAATGTCTGATCATTTTAATGAAATGAGCTGGTTTGACCATGGAGATGCAAGAAATATGCACTAGTCCAGGAAACATGACCCCCTTCCTGTATTTACTTTCTTGCTCCAGCCCCCAGACACATCCAACCAATAAGAGGAGTGGAAGTTCTTGCGTGATTTGTAATGGCACATTTTGATACGCTTGGATTTTTCCAGGTGTGAAGCCAAACCAAACCGAAGGCAAATCGCTCCAAGTTTACAAACTCACCAACTGATTCGGACCAAAGCAAACGAACTACAGGTGTGAAAACGCCCTTAGAGAAATATCCAAAAGACGTGGCAAAGACGGTGGAGGCCTCGACTCCAAAAGGAAGAAAAAATGTAGTAATTCTGAGTAAAAAAAAAAAAAAAAAAAAATCTGAAAAAGTGGAGGTACTGCTGCAAGAAGTTAACAAAAAATTAGACATATTTAGTAGTGCCAGCAGTGCATACTAAGCAGCAAATAAAACCGATGCATGGAATGCAGTTACTCATGCAGTGAACGCTGTCTCCGCAGAAGGGCGCAGAACCGAAGAAGTAGAAAAGAAATGGTTTGATCTGAAATCTGATGCAAAAATAACATAGAACACAGACTCTTGGTGTATAAATAGTATGATCAATCACTTGGTATCAACAAGTCAGCTCTAAATTCTGCGTAAGAGTGCTCCTGAGTGTGCGTAGATTCTGTTCTTACCTAAGAAGAAAATACCAAATAAGAAAACATTCGTGAATGCCAGACTCTTCGTGAAAACTGCGTAAGTAGGGTTTAAGAACACATTTGTTCTTAAGAACGTTTGGTGAATGAGGCCCATTGTGCTCATTCATTTTTGAAGGCATGTCACTTATATTAAGTTCATTCAGAACAACTGATATAAGTGCTTGCACCTCTTTCCACTGCTGTAAACATTCACTTGTGCCCTCTTTAAACTTTCTTCCAGTCTCTATTTAAAGGGCAGACGCTAGTAAAACTACCCAGCTGTCTGCTCTCTCTCTTTCTCTCTGTAAACCTAGCCAGCTGTCTGCCCTCCACTTCTGACCTTGTTTTGATGAACACCGTTGTATGTGTGTGTGTGAGTGCACATATACGCATGTGCATATACATGTCAATGGGCTTTCAGTGCGACCCTTGACCTTTTGTGAATGACAGGCTAAATCTAGCCACCCCGCCACTCTCGTCTCCTTTTCTCCCGTTTCCTCACTGATAGCCTGTCATGGGGACAAGCGCTCAGGCTTGGACGTTATGTGTGAGTGCCAGTGAGACAGGGAGGGAAAGAGAGCACGTTTAAGTGTGTATTTGTATAGGTGAAGGTGTGTGCACAAGCTAAGGGGGTCACAGAGGAAGACGCTGTCCAGACATTTCAAAAATAACAACCCATATAGTCATGAAGCTGTGTTTGAGTGTGTGTGTGTGTGTGTGTGTGTGTGTGTGTGTGTGTGTGTGTGTGTGTGTGTGTGTGTGTGTGTGTGTGTGTGTGTGTGTCGTCGCAAAGAGTATCTGGTAATTATTTAGTCAGGCTTTGACCTTTGACCCTCTCCTTTGACCTCCCGCATCCTGTTCAACTGGAGAGAAGATGGACACACATTCATACATATGCACACCCACACACCCTCTCACACCCACGCACACCCTGGGGTTAAAGTTTTTTTTGTGGGCTGGGAGTAAATTCAGAGGTTTAGCAATTTCACCAATGTGGGTAGAAAAACATGACGGGATTATTAAGGAATGTTCCCAAAATTAATCAAACATGTCTCAGATATGCTTTTAACATACACATTAGGTAGAGACAGGTGACATTCTACTTTATTACAGCTCATATTTCAACAGTTATACCTTGTACACCTGTCTGTATCTATTTTATACCATTTTAACAATGGAGTTTGTAACAGGGCAGAAACATGATTTACCCTGTGAGACACAAACAACGAGGGAGTGGTCCATAGACATTGTGTGGAATGGAGAATTACGTTTTTGTCGATTACTGCCAATAACATTACCATTTATTGATTACTGCATGTACCGGTATTTTGTTCATTCAACAACATGATCCCAAATTACTGTATACATAATATCGCCTTGGCAACCAAGGTTCCTTTTCCTGCCAATACAATAAAGGATTAGAAAAGCAGCAGGAGAAGCTCCAGGTGCTTTCCCTGCTGGATTACATTACTTCATTCTTTTGTGATAACATCTACTCAATGCCTGTCTAAGCTTTGTGTATTTGTCTGTGTGTCTATGCGTACTGGGCACTAGCACCGTTGTACAGGGGTAGGTCTACAGGGGGGGCCCGGGTGGCACCCGCCCCCCCTTGAAATATAATTGCCCCCCCAATCCATTGGGCTAGAGTGCTGTCAATCTGATAAATTTGATTTCCATTGGATCAAACTACTGTCACTTTGCTGCCTGTTCTGACAATCACTGATTTGGTAAATGGATAAATAATTTAAACACACATTGTATGGCAACTGTGTACTTTGTTGAAATTTTGAGGCCACTTTAGAAGTATATTAAACTTGCTGTAGAGCACTTGTTGCTGTAAGAAATAAATACTGTATTGCATTTTATTTCTGTTTTGTTTCCTATAATCTGAAAAATGTGTACTGCAGTTTTCTTTGTTGAAGCTTGAGGCAAGTTTATTGTAAGTGTATTACACTTCATTTGTATACAGTTCTGTGAAAAAAAATCTTCCCAGCCCTTGTCACATGACCAGTTAATGTTTCTATGATGGCTATCAGAGTTTTTGCCTTAAGAGCCCATAGAAAATGTGTATTGTAATTGGATGCACAACTTGTTAAAAAAATAAAACAAGTGAAATGAATAATGAATGTGTTCTTAGCAAATTAGATTGTGTTGTTCTATCATATCCAATATTTCCTCCCCTGACTGATTATTGGCCCCCCTGCTGCCCCACTTAAAAAATCCTGGAATCCCTCCTGCCGGTGTCTGATGTATCCTGTTTGTCACGTTGTATATCCATATATATCCATAAGACATACTTGTCTTAAATGTCTTTTTTATAGCACATAAATGACAATTACTTCTTATCTCATCTCTTAGCTACATTCTTCCAAACCCTTAAGACCCCTGGCTGTACTAAAGCAACAATGCAGACAGAAATGTAGGTATGGTGCCTTCCCAATATATATTGTTATTAATCAAATATAAATGGTTAATCTGGTTTTGCTTTTGCTTTGATCAGATTTGAATGAGGTAATTACACTAATTCTAAACATTGTGGTTACATTGACAAACCCATATCTAACCACTGCAAATATCCCAGCAGTGATAGCAGCAAAAATCCTCATGAGATGCTTCAAAATATAACATTGAGAAAAAAAATGTATCGGCGCATGATGATATTTATTTTTACCAGTCTTCCCAAGGTATCAAGCATAAAACACACATAATAAAACAGAGTGCAGCAGTATAGAAAACAAAGTAAAAACAATAAAAATAAAGCAGTGAAGTGGAATTCAATAAAGTCACTTGAAAGAGCAGACTCAATTATGGTCAGACTTGAGTTTAGCTGGAGGGGAAAACTTTGTTTTTAAGTGCCGTGGCTGGGTGAATGGGTTGACTTGGTGCTTGGGTGAGATATTTGTTTGGGCAGTGTGTGTGTGTGTGTGTGTGTGTGTGTGTGTGTGTGTGTGTCTTTTCGTGCGAGGGTGTGGGTGTGTTTGTGTGTGGATGTTAACGGATGTCTGTGTATGTAAGCCACACAGCCCCTATCCTTAATTCCAGGGTGAACTTTGGCTTCCTCCCCTTTCAAGTCTTTTTGTCAACACAGACTGACATGAGACATTTTTAAATGAGTCATCTCTCAGGCAGTTCTTCCTCCTTGTTCCTTACTTAGATGTTTATTGTTCTTATATCACTCTATATTAGAGAGCAGTATTTAGGGCTGTATTAAAACATGTTCTGTGAAAAAAAAAACTGTCATGCTAGTGTCCCTGGGTTGGATCTTTTAGGGAAGAGGGTTGGGCATGCATTGCGTAACACATTCTTATTTCCAACTCATCACATATGGACGCTTGGTCAGGACCCCTTGGCGTCACGTTTTAACTTCTCTAGTTAACCTTTTGGTGTAATTTTTCAATGTGCAGGGTAAAGTCAGGTTTAGGCGACAAAAGTTTGGTTAGGTTAGGTTTAGGAAAAGATTGTGGTTTAGGTCAAAATCATCCCTGATGTCACCCATTGGTCTGTGGACTGCTATTTTGATGCTTTTGAGTTTGGCGATACGGGCGTCGCCATCTCATTTATTTGCAACTGGATGTGACGATTTTTGACGAGAGGGTAAGCTGGGAGAATGACGCGGCTAAGCCAATGTTGTTTATGGTTGCAATGGCGCTGCGCTAAGCTAAACGTTAAACAGGGAAAGTTGCCAGTTTTCCACCCTATTTACGTTAGTTAAGTATGTTACATAAGTAAGTTAGCTAACGTACGCAAGTTAAAATAAGTACATTCTGACTTTGGTTTCACACGGGTATCAAAATACTCTCCTGGGCGAAAGTCCTGTGTTTTTTTTTTACCCATCCCTCTTGCCTACGCAGACTTTGTCTCTCTTTAAACTACATCATCTCACAGCGCCACCGCCGAAGCCCGGTGTGTCTCATACAGATGCTAAACGGTGCTTTGTGCAACGGTATCAGACGCTGAGGGCTACTAAATAACTGTCAGGGTCTTTTTTGATATCAACAACAGGAGTTGCCAAAGTGAGAGATATTGAAATACTACCCTTAAGCAAGGCTGTAGTATTCAAGTCCGGTCTTGGACTCGAGATGTTTTTTTCTATGGTCTCGGACTCGCTGGTATTTGGACTTGGACTTGTCTCGGTCTCTGCCACTGGTCTTGCCAAATATGGCTTTTGGTCTCGATCGAGTCCAGGTGTCTTTATTATGTTTATAATAATATTGGAGGCAGTGCTTGAAGAAGAAAAAAAAGGTGCCGGTACTCTCTTGCATTGGCAAATCATTATGACATTTGAGATTTCTACAGTGAAAAACAAAACTTGGAGATATTGCTGGAACAACAATTTATTGTTATTTATTAACAACATAAATGTATTTATTTATTTAAACAAGTCGTGTGTGTGTGTGTGTGTGTGTGTGTGTGTGTGTGTGTGTGTGTGTGTGCGCGTCATTCTCTTGACAGCTGTTGTAAAATGTTGCTGCGGCTCCTTTAAGAGAGCTCCGTGCATGTGGGTGTGTGTGTGTGTGGGGGAAGCATAGACAGTATATAAGAATGGACCAACAGATCCCGTTGCTCTGGACAGAGACCAGTGAAGAATATTAAAAGCACTTTTCCGGTGAGCTTCATTTTAGTTTCTAGGTTTTCAGCAGTGAAAAATCTGTTACGGTCAGGCTGCAGGCATCAGACAGCTTTTCCGAACTAGCGTCTGTGGCTAAGCGAACTTCTGATAGGGTGTGCCGACTGCTTGCCATTACGTGATTTGTCAAGATCCGAGGTAAATCACGTACTGCCCTATGGGTAGTGTAGTTTATGTAACGTTAGGGTCAATCTCTCTGACACTGACGCTTTCTCTGTCAGTGGTAGAGTACCGGCTACATGCGAGAAGTAGCGGTACGCAAGAAAAAGTGCAGGTAGGCTTAAGAGTAAAATGTAGAAGTGCCAGTACTGTGTAGCGGTGAGTACCGGCCCACTTCGAGCACTGATTGGAGGGAAATTGAAACACAGCTTGGACGGGGATGTTGTTTGGCTTTTCACAAATTTAGACAGCTAGCTAACACTACGCTGATGTTTGTTAACGTTAGCGCAACAGCGTAAGGCTAGCCTGCTAGGTAAATATTAAGAGTTTCCTATATCTACATCCACGCTGTCAACATAAGACCTGTGGTGATAGTGCTCCTTGTGTACCATCATTTTATTGAATGAAATATTAAGCTTCGCTCCTACGAGATGGGTGGGTTTGGCTATAGTTAGCCTGTACATATGCTAGCGGACATTAGCCAACGTTGCCGAGCCAGCCAGCAACTTTGGCAGTAGAGTTTCAGTGAGCTAACCACGACAGTATTGTCGCCCACAATCAACCTCTGCTGCTAAAAGCAGTCAACCTGCAGTGATGTTTGAAATGGAGACTCGCACATTGTGCCTTTTCCCGGAGATCCTGGCCATTATTTTAAGGCATAAACCAACCATAGGGGTACACTCTGTAATACTGGTCACTTATTTTCTTTTCACTCTTTGTACTCTGTCTTGACCAGTCCTGGTCTTGGACTTGACAAAGGTGGTCTTGACTACAGCCCTGCCCTTAAGGGGCTTTAATGTCATATTGGCAACTGTAAGTCATTGATTAGTTTTTATATTACTCTTTACGTCTTTTGGTCATTAACCATCTTTCATGGCAGTTTCCAATGTCACTTTACCTATAAAATAAGACTTTGGTATGTCTTTATATTGAATATACTGTAGGCCGCCCACGCGGGATATTCTCCAAGTTCCCAAAGTTCTCTTGAGAAGCCTTCAGCTGTGTGCTTGTTCAATATCACCTCACACCAGACCTGACCCTGGTGGCTTTTCACCTTTTGAAGGGTGAACTTTGACCTTTAAAGAAATGACCCTTGATCTTAACAGGTCCTAATGTTGCAGAGAGGACTGCTGGTGACAGGAGACAGATGGAGAAACACATACATGTAGGCCTAAAGACAGATACACATGTGCTGGTGGGCAGTCATTGAGACACATTAATAGAGTAGAAAGCGTTGCTCTGCAGGCCTGAGGAGTGACAGGAGAACCACTGGGGACGGACACACACACAAACACACACACACACACACACACACACACACACACACACACACACACACACACACACACACACACACACACACACACACACACACACACACACACACACACACACACACACACACACACAGGAAACTGCTAAGACATGCAGGTCATGTCTGTTTCCATGTTTATGGACCCAGCAGACTTACAAAGGCAGACCCGCACATACACACTCACTATGTGTAATCAACTTTGTTTTGTGTGCCGTTAGACAAAGTTTTGGCTAAGACAACATTTTGCAGTTTGACAAAGTAGTAGCTGGTTTCGTCTACCCAGAACTACAGGTCAGCTTGACTTTGTTTTATTACTGTTGTTTGAGAACATATATGCAAGGGTGCACAAACTCCTAAAGAACATGCATGAACGCTGCACATGCACACACCTCACCTACAATAATTGAGTTTTTTGAAGGTTAAACTGGACACAAATTAATTTGTTTTGGCCTCCAAGGGCTACCCTCTCCTAAAATAATGAGCCTCGTAGTTTACCCTTTACTAAACCTCCCCAGTAGACCACAGATGGCCTTTCAATTACCAAACTAAAACATGCAGAATGGCAATACATGGCATTATCAATGAACATGCAACAGGGACCACATTCTAAGCAGTGAGCAGGCAGGCAGGCAGGCAAGCAGGCAGGCAGGCAGACAGGCACACACACATGCATGCATGCATGCACGCATGGAGACAAATACACAAGCATATGGATTATGCACACACACACACACACACACACACACACACACACACACACACACACACACACACACACACACACACACACACACACACACACACACACACACACACACACACACACACACACACACACTTGCGTGCATGTGTGGACACACATATGAGCACACACACAGCCAGATTACTTTGCTTATTTGCTTAGCAAGCAATCTTTGTTGGGGTCACCACTCCTAACCCCTGCACTGCACCAATCTATAAAGCCAGCCCTCTGGGACCCAGTCAAGGTATTTGTAGAGTGATCTGAAGTTATTTTCTGTGCTGCTGCTGCTGCTGACTGGTTCACATTTTACCAGAGGTTTCAGATTTAAGATAAATGCAGTATGCAGCAAAAGAAGACTGAATGTCAGGTTTGTGATTCTGAAGCTATTACTGTAACTCATCCATGTGACACCAGGCAATTTTTTTCTCCGATTTGCCACGATTACTCTTCAGCACTAGTGAGACATGCCAGTAGGAATATCTAAAGTAAGAAAACGGACCTTTCAGAAGTTAAGATTTGCCAGTGGAGAATGAAATCTGGAGTGGATGGAAGGAGTAGACATATTCTTTCTTCACTGTAAAAATCACATTTTATAATCACATTTTTGCTTTTGATTAACTGCAGTATCCCTGAACACAGAAACATGGTTGTCTCCTGTATATTTTCAAAATTATCTTATAGGTTCTAAATGGTTTTCCTCAAGTTGGGTATGTTTAGTGGCACAGCATATTACACTACACATGAGCAGCATTGGCTATAGAGAATATGTCAGTCAGAGGCAAACAATCTGATGCTAAGAAACGAAATACTCCATACTATATACCACACTTGCTAAATTGATGAAGAGATTATCTGAAATCCTAAACGAAATTGATTCTCCAACATGTGGCTCCAAGTGGCTGACTTGTGCTACCTGCTGAGCCACACCAAGTGCTTGAGTGTTCAAAACCTCACCCCTGTAACATTTTCTATGGTATAGATCGACATTACTTACCATTTAGTTTTTAAAAGCTAATTTATTTTCTCTCTTTCAAAATACCATTTACTCGCTGTCACTGAACGTAGTGCATGCTTAAGTGCTAGAGCCAGTAATTGTGAATGATTTTTAATCGGTTAATGGTTAAGTCGAACAACAGCAAAATTTCTTATTATTTATTCTGAAAATAACATATCTGCACTTGTTTATGCAATATTTATAGAGAATATGCTGTTAGATGGAGAAAGAAATCGTGACAGGGAACCTCTGTAATCTTTACATCAGCGTGACAGCTAAATGTTACTTTAGGGATGCTTTTAGTGTGAAATGTTTACCTAAATTTGCCTTTTTTGAAATAGGCTCATACTGTAACATGAGAAAGTTGCGAAAAGCTATATGTATGCAAGTCCTACTGTTTAGGAATATATAATTCTTTATTGATATGCTAAAAAGACATTTGGGATTGGGGTTTTAAAGGCAGATATCCAACAGGGAGTTGTGGGCTAGCTAGAGGGTAGCTGCATAATCAGCTCCACCATCAGCTAACTGATGTTCTGCATAATAGAGATGGGCTTTCTGGGTCAGTATGTGTATGTGGTGTGTTTGAATGTGTGTGGTGGTAGAGGTGGGGGTATTGTCTTTTATCTGCATGGATGTGTGCATGTCTGCATGTGTCCTAGCTGCATGTGTATACATGTGCGCAGTCTACGTCTGTATGTTAATGTATGTGTGTGTGTGTGTGTGTGTGTGTGTGTGTGTGTGTGTGTGTGTGTGTGTGTGTGTGTGTGTGTGTGTGTGCGTGTGTGTGTGTCTCCACAGGGAGGACAGTCCCTGTCTCATTAGGGAAGAGAGATTGAGAGTGAGACAGACAGAGAGAGAGACTGACAGACAGAGGGGGGAAAAATAACAAAAAAAGATTTGGGGAGAGGGGGGTGGGGGAGAAACACAGGGAGCAGCAGTGGAAGGCAGGCACAGATTGTATTAGGGGGCAAAGGTCACTCAGCCATTACCATAATGGGCTGGATGGGTCATGGCAAAGGAGGTCATCAAGTTTTCTGATTCCCACAAACAAACAGATGCACACACACACATCTCCCACTTCCCTCCATGGGGTATATGTCGCAATTCAGACTTGACTGTGGTTTAATTGAATCAAGAGGCAGTATGTGGGTGTTTGAGGTTTAGGAAAAAGGGGGATAAAGGGTGTGGGGGTGGATGGTAAGTGTGTGTGTGTGTGTGTGTGTGTGTGTGTGTGTGTGTGTGTGTGTGTGTGTGTGTGTGTGTGTGTGTGTGTGTGTGTTATATAGATGGAAAATCTGAATGTTGGGTTCCATGTATGTGAAAGTGCACCCAGGGCTCTGTCTAGATTTGGGTCTCTGTGGGTTTGTGTGTGGATGTTTGATTACTTAAATCTCAACAGTGTTGATCCAGCCTGTGTGGCAATAGTGACACAGAAGGCAGGTTAAAATGTCTTTTAAGTTAAAATTATTTTTTTTTCTTTCAGACAAAGCAAGGTTTTTGTATGACCAGAGAGAAAGAGGAGGGAGGAGGAGGGAAGAAACTATAAGAGCAGCTATAAGTCGGAGAAATTCAAAGCAAACAGTGTAGCTCTGGTTATTGTACAGTACATATCATATTTGAGTCATTAAAGGTTATTGAAATCCCACTCTGTAGGAGAAAGAAAAAAAGGATTGCGGGTGAGAGAGACAGAGGTTGAATGATGGAGAAATGCTGAGTGAATGTCATGATAATCTCTGGGAAAAAAAGAAGAGAACTGAAGTACAAAGCGACCACAACTAAAGGCTTAAACCTCAATGTAGCCCACCACCTCATGATCACAGACAGGTGCGGTTTATCTGGCAGGAGGTTCCTATACTTATTACAATCATAATCTAAACTCCTTCTGTGTTCATGTTACAACACTTAGGCCTACACATGCCTAAAAAACCAGGTTCTTCGACCATTTGTGACACAGATCTGACTTTTCCCTAACTCACACTTCCATAGTGTTCACACTGTCACAAGGCTTTCTAAGCTCTTCTCACATTGCTGAGCTGGAGACATTTACACTGCCCACTTAAAATGCAGATATCACGCCAATTAGATCATTGCAAATGTTTTTCATGGACATGTATTGCCTCTACAAAAGTGAGAGATGGTGCAGTTAAGGATGAGAGAAAGATTGATGGATATAGAGAGAAGAAAGTGCAGAGAAACAGCCGAAGGGAAACAAAGCGTTGGACCGAGAAACAGACGAACAGCACAGACCGGGATAGATTGAGAGTCAGAGACAGAAAATAGAGAGGTAGAGAATTAAAGACACCACAACAGAAGCCCAAAGCCCACTAAGTCCCCTTCTCATTATGATGGTGGGGTGTGGTGTTGTGATCTGGCACAACTTCCTACAGTTCAGGCCCATTCTAAACGTCTCACATAAACACCCAGTCAGAGTCAAAGTCACAGCTAACCACATCACAACGTTTGTGCATATATGTGTGTGTGTGTGTGTGTGTGTGTGTGTGTGTGTGTGTGTGTGCGTGTGTGTGTGTGTGTGTGTGTGTGTGGTAAGCTCAGCTGCTCCCAGGCTCACAGAAAGCATACACTGCCTGAGCGTGTCAGAGCTCTCTTGATCTTATCTGTCTTTTTATTGCCTGATCCCTGTCTCTCTCCTTGCTCCTCCCTTCCTTGTTATATACCCTATCTTTTCTGTCCTTCATCTTCTTCCTTCACCCCCCAATACCCCTCTCCATTTTTTCCCCTTAAGGTTTTGAATATAACCTTAATTGCTCTGGCAACATATGATCCTGTCCATTCATGCCAATAAAGGTTGTCCCTTTCCCTGCTCTTTTACACATCTGTCTTTCTCTCTGGGTTTGATATCTGTCTGCCTATAGCACAATAAACTCTTCAAAGTGTTTCTGTTTACCATAGATGAGTTTCAGATAGTAGCCAGTCCACCATATGGGTCATCCATACACTCTCCCAATGGGTTGAGAGTGAGACGATGGCTTGCTCATGAATGTTTCATTCCAGGTTTACATAACAGTGGCTCAGCTCTTTGGTCGCACACACTGGATGTATGATTACAAAATGCTGTCCGTTCCGCTCACCGTCCGTCCGTCTGTCAGTCATTCATAGGTTCTGTCCCTTTAAATTTGCCTCGCCTTCACTTTCTTTCTCATTTTATGAAAATAGCATCATGCAATCGAGACATATCACGATCACACTGCACCCCCCACTCATTTCTTTTTTTCAATTTCAACCTGCCTTATTTGAATGACATGTTACATTTGTGTTGCTAAAGCATTCATGGAAGGAAATAAAAGATACAGGAAAAGAAAGACAGTGAGCATAACAAAATATACTGGTAACAATTATCTGTATACAAGCAGTAAAACAAAATAAAGAGTAACTATAAAAATGTATAAATCTTCTCAAATACGTACCTAATAGCTAAATCCTCGAGAAAGCAATACATGTTTATGCAAGTGCTCACAGGTTCCTAACTGGCTAAAATGACAGTGAACATGTGGGAAGAATGGTGACTAAACAGAACTGGTAGAAATTGTTAGATAGGAACGGAAACATGACTAAGAATCTCTAGTCATGCTAGTGGCTCTGTGAGCTAGGTAGAGTGGTGCTTTGAGCTAAATGCTAGTGTCAGCATGCTAACATGCTCACACATGGATCTGCGCACACATCGCTACACCAACCTTTTCATGAAGTTGTTTGAAGGAATGAAAGAGCGACGCTGTGTTTGCACGGCCCAAAAAATCCGCCACCGCTGGTAAACTTTATTGAAACAAAAAAAAATCAATCCTGTTTTGCATGGCTACATGTAAACAGGAATATTAGTGGAATACTCACTTTCATTAGCCATGTAAACAGCTTATTCGGAATATCGTCTTTTTCAGAATTAGGGCACAATATAAATAAAATATGTGCATGGAAACGTAGTCAATGACAACACTAGCATGCTGATGTTTAGCAAGTATGATGCTAACAATGTTTCCATCTTAATTTAGGGTGTTACCATGCTAATATTTGCTAATTGGCAAATAAACACAAAGTCAGCCTTAGGTTGATGTCATTAGTTTTGCAGGTATTGGTTGTAAAAGTATTGGATAAATTAAGAGTTTGACTTGATGGTGGTTCAAGGTAAAAATCATGGGATTGCCAAAGTTATTTTTTATATTATTACAATGCATCCTATTTGTCAAGACACATCACTAAAAACACACAATATCAACCTCATGGTGGTGACGGGGATGAACATGTTTCCACTAACTAACTAAAAATGTACGATTCACAAAACGCAATCACTTGCTCCTTGACTCATGGCCTAACTTCTTAATTCAATTAAAATCTGTTTTGTTTTTAGATGTTACACAGAAAGGGACCAAAAATGTATGTATCTTTTCTCCGTGCAGGTATATGTCTCTTCTGTACATAGCAGTAAGACAGGTAAGTCAGGTTCACGGAAGATTTGTCTTCTTTCCTTCTTGCCTCAAGGCAGCAGGAGACAAACTGAGTTTCTGCCCTGTCATACTTCTGTGTTCCCCCAATAGAAAAGGAAGCTTTTCATTTTCTGGCAAGGCTGTGTCTAGAGTAACCTTTTCACAACTTTGCTCATATTTTATTCTTATAGTTTCTGGAATGTGTATAGAAAATACTTTATATGTTTTTTTCTTGCTCCATCTTTTTTTATTGTGGCATAAGTAGAACTTGCAGACTGCTGTCAACTTTTCTACTCTTGCACTATTGGTTTCTGCAGTCCTGTATGTACAGTACGAGAGGAGGCTTCATGTTGCTTTTAGCAGATGAGCTGAGTTTTTGCCTACAATTACTTAAGTAGATATCAATTTGGTCCTCCATGGGGGCAGCTAGTGGCACCCTTGTGTCAGTATGTATATGTAGAATCAGACATTCAATGAACATCTCAATCAACTTACTGAGTTCAAACTTTCAACTTTCCTTCCTCTAAGGGCCGGATTTACGTACATGAAAGCACAGCTCAAATTTCATTCAATTTGCACATAGAATCTGCCTGTAATTAGCGCCTGATTCACTAAAGCAGCAGATAATTACACAATCAGTGACTGGTGCTGCCTTCGAGGCGTATTCTGTGAGAGAAGCAGGATCAACTTTTCTCATCTCCAGGGATCCGTTTCAGAAAGCAAGTTTAGTGAAAACTGAATTTGTTAACCCTGAGATGAGGGAAACTCTGGGTTTTCTGTTTCAGAAAGGGAGGTTAATCAAACCTGAGAGAGAGGGGTAACTCCAGCCCGTTTCAGAAAGAGAGGTAACTTAACCTCAGAGCCTGTGAACCTAACCTGGTCGGGAGCAGGTTTTCTTCAATTAACCTAGAGTTTCTCTCAGTCTCCTCCCTCTGACACAGCGCTCTTTCATTTCCTCATTCATTCATTCAGTCGGTATCAGGCGCAATTTGTTATCTGCATGAATAAAAAAACAGGGTTGGTTTATTAACCATGTTAGGCAGACTATAAAACATTTTATTTCTCAAAACATGGCATTTCCTTTTGTCGACGATCCCGTTGATGAAGAAGCTGTATTACTTCGCAGGGAGTTAAACATACGTCAGGAGATGATATTGAGGCCCCGACTATAGATGCATTTTCATTTCAAGATACTAGCCTACTTATTTGAGCGGTATCGTTTTTCTTCCCAGTCTATCAGTTATGTAGCTTACATAACCTTATCCGTCCTCATATCACCAACGTCACCCAACGTGGACATGCTTTTACATCCCAGCGGATTCTTTGTGTCACATGACGTTTTTTTTGCAAACGGCAGTTTTCTTTGCAACACTGGTAATGCGAAACATTTTGGTAAAGCTGTACAGCAAAGGGCCGTCAGAAGAATGTGACTCACCCCCAATTTATTGTTTTTTAGCACCATTTATCATACAGAATACATTCCACAATACGTGCCAGGTAACATTAGGTGGTGCATAGAACAGATGAACACAAATTGAACAAGAACAGCTCTGAAATGTTTTTTAAATGTTTTTGTAGTGTTTCCTGGACACAAACCACGTGCTAAACTCTGAGTGAACCTATTCTGAGTTGAATGAACCAACTCAAATCAGCTGTTCTGGAAACGAAAACTCGTTTCCCATCTCAGGGTAAATCAACTCAGAGTTTAGGGTTAGACTGAAACGGGCCCCAGATTCACTTGAACCAGGAAACAGAAGTTTGTGAAACATTTATGGAAGACACTGCACATGTGATAAGTTTGATAAAAGGGTTAATGTCTGTCAATAAACATCAAATCATTTCTTTGTCACACTCATGTAATCCCCACGTCGTCTTAAGTTGGTCTTTATTGACAGACAAATATCCAAACAATCTACTAGCACTTATTGTTAAGATACTACGGATGGGACAGTGTGTCTACTTTAATTGTATTTGCAATGAGTGAGTGCTCCATCAGTCGTGGTCCAACACCAGCTCAAAAAACAGTCCACGACTATTACTATAAGTAAGGACACCACTATGTATGAGTCAGATCTTCTTCACCATTGAGTCGAGTCCCTCTCATCACCCATAAACGAGAAAATAGTTAATGTGTTTCCATGCTGGTTCAAATGCCTATTTCTGCATCATTCGTGGGTCAACCTCACTTCCTTCTCCTTTATACGTAGCCACCACTACTGTGTGTGAGTCAGGTTCTTTTATAAACATGGTGTTGAGCAGACAGTCACTCATATAGGTCTGCATATGTCTCCATTCTTGGACAGATATATTTCAGCAGGGGCTCTAAACCTCTTTAACCTGCCACAGAATATAGTTTGGCTCTAATCTTGACACTAGGTCATTAAAAGATATTATGATCAAAGTACTAATAATCATCTCCTTTATATTCTCTCTGTCATGCATCTCACATTTGTCTCTTTATCTCTCACTTGGTCAGTGTCTTATGACTTACCGTATTGGTCCTAAAAGACGTTATTTTTCCCCCTGGAAATACGTCTGAAAAAGTGGGGTCGTCTTATATTTGGGGTCTAGACGTTTCTATGTTAAAACACCCACAACAACAGATGTCGCCAACATCATGAAACAAGTAAAACACGTGTTGCCCTCCTAACTGAAGTGAGTTACCGTCCGTCACAGCTAGCTAGTGCCAAGGCCTGACAGATGGAGAGACACAGCGATCGTCTCGAACAAAGTCTCAGCTGGACTCAAGCCAGCTGATGGTCACGCTGCAACTCAGCTGTTCAAGTCGCAGAGGCTGGTTTTAAAACGTAAGTGAAGTCACCTGTTTCAACAGCCAATAGAGAAGTCATCTGCTAAAGTCAGCTATTAAAGTGGCCATATTATGCTCATTTTCAGGTTCATAATTGTAATTTGAGATTGTATCAGAATAGGTTTACATGGTTTCATTTTCAAAAAACGCCATATTTTTGTTGTACTGCACATTTCTGCAGTTCCTCTTTTCACACGGTGTTCAGGTCTCCGTTTTAGCTAAAGAGTGAGACCTCACAACTTCTGTAACATCTTTGTTGTCAGTCGCACATGCGCAGTAGCTAGGTAAGGATGAAGCTATGAGCTAGCTAGCCGTTTCTCCAACTTCTGTACAAGGCAGAATTAGCTGGGAGACTTCTTCTAAATGAGGGCACACTTCCAACTTTGTGTGGAACACCTGCAGAACAGGGACATGTAAGTAGTTCTATACAATTTATTATGTAGATTAGAGTGAATTTTATGTGTTGTAGCAGTGTTTTGCCATTGAGAACGAGCTAGCATGCTAAAGGTTAGCCCCCTAGGCCCCTCGTCTCGGCTAGTTACATAGAAAGCTGTTCAGATTTTGAACAGCTCACCTGAGACTGAAGGCAGGACACATTCAGAAACCTGTATCTCACTCAAAACAGCATGGATGGGGTTTTTTTTCAAAGTTTGTATGCGTGTGGAAGCACCCGAGACACAAAATAACACCCAAAATCTCAGAAAAAGTGTTTTCATAATATGAGCACTTTAATAAAAAAAATAAAATAAAAAACTATAGAAATTAAATGATCCATAATCCATTTTATTTTAATGTTACAAACAGCTGGTTGAAATGGCAGAGACTCAACGACCGCCCGAAAAGCATGGTAACGATATATGGTCAAGCCAGATAGAGAGACTGAAGAGAGAGAGCACCCAGCAGCGTTAGAACAAAGCAGTGAATCAGAACTAATAACATATTTTCGCCAATTCATCACTAGAAGTGTAACTGTAGCAATCATCTCACTATCACTGACATTGTCCACATTCATATTTAGACGGAACAAATGATATAGCCAGCTACAAAAAGCCTAAAAGTCAGAAGTTAGAATAGAAGTACAATGAGGCGTTGTCATGGAGCTGATACACCATCTAAACATGCAAACAGCCAGAAAAAGATCTTACTGTGGTCCTCAAAGCGGCCGCTTCCAAGAGATTGACAGGAGAGTGTGTGATTACGTGACTGAATAACGGAATGCCCATTAACAGAGCAGTCCTTCAGCTGAAGGCCTTGGAAATATTTACCATTAATTTAAATCTGACACTTTCATCTAAAAAGATATTGAAAATATTTTATTTAAAAGATGTTAAAAACAGCAGCCTACCTTGTGTTATTCAATGTTTTTTTTATTAAAATTATTTTCCTGATAAAAACAAGATCTGGTCTTCAAAAAGTATCTTTCCAAAAATTTGTCTTGAAAGGGGGGGGGAGGTGGGGGTGTCTTATAATCAGGGTCGTCTTCTATTCGGACCAATACAGTACTCGCTCTAGCTGTTTGCAGTCGTAATGAGTCAGGCCTTCTGGTATGTTTAGTGGAGATTTTCTCTCTTTCACTCTCTGTCAGGTCCTCTCGGCCATTTAGTAGACTGAAGCTGACAGACGATGCCCATGAATGATGAATGATGACTAGAGGTCTGTCTGGTGCCAACACAATGCATAATAGAGCATAGATACAGTGATTCCAGTCCTTCGCACCAGACACAGTTACTGTATCATATCACAACTTAAAGTGGAAATGAACCAAAAATAGCATTCGGGCATGTTTTCCCTAGAATAGAATCCAAAATATAGCTTAGAAAGAGTCAGTTTGTGAGCCATCAAATACACTAAAAGTAAAGCAGATGAACACTTGGAGATGTTTAAGTGTGATCATGTCAGGAGTGGGCATCTTGTGTTATTTAATTTCTTATAATAAAGAGACATATTACATTGGGGCAAAAAAGTATTTAGTCAGCCACCAATTGTGCAAGTTCTCCCACTTAAAAAGATAACAGAGGCCTGTAATTTTCATCATAGGTACACTTCAACTATGAGAGACAAAATGAGAAAAAAAAAATCCAGAAAATCACATTGTAAGATTTTTTATGAATTCATTAGTAAATTCCTCGGTAAAATAAGTATTTGGTCACCTACAAACAAGCATGATTTCTGGCTCTCACAGACCTGTAACTTCTTCTTTAAGAGGCTCCTCTGTCCTCTACTCGTTAACTGTATTAATGGCATCTGTTTGAACTTGTTATCAGTATAAAAGACACCTGTCCAAAACCTCAAACAGTAACACGCCAAACTCCACTATGGCCAAGACCAAAGAGCTGTCAAAGGACACCAGAAACAAAATTGTAGACCTGCACCAGGCTGGGAAGACTGAATCTGCAATAGGTAAGCAGCTTGGTGTGAAGTAATCAACTGACCTGCAGAGAGCTGGGACCAAAGTAACAAAGGCTACCATCAGTAACACACTACGCCACCAGGGACTCAAATCCTGCAGTGCCAGACGTGTCCCCCTGCTTAAGCCAGTCCAGGCCTGTCTGAGGTTTGCTAGAGAGCATTTGGATGATCCAAAAGAGGATTGGGAGAATGTGGTCAGATGAAACCAAAATAGAAATTTTTGGTAAAAACTCAACTCGTCGTGTTTGGAGGAGAAAGAATGCTGAGTTGCATCCAAATATCACCATACCTACTGTGAAGCATGAGGGTGGAAACATCATGCTTTGGGGATGTTTTTCTGCAAAAGGACCAGGACGACTGATCCGTGTAAAGGAACGAATGAATGGGGCCATGTATCGTGAGATTTTGAGTGAAAACCTCCTTCCATCAGCAAGGGCATTGAAGATGAAACGTGGCTGGGTCTTTTAGTATGACAATGATCCCAAACACACCGCCCGGGCAGCGAAGGAGTGGCTTCGTAAGAAGCATTTCAAGGTCCTGGAGTGGCCTAGCCCGTCTCCAGATCTCAACCTCATAGAAAATCTTTGGAGGGAGTTGAAAGTCCGTGTTGCCCAGCGACAGCCCCAAAACATCATTGCTCTAGAGGAGATCTGCATGGAGGAATGGGTCAAAATACCAGCAACAGTGTGTGAAAACCTTGTGAAGACCTACAGAAAATGTTTGACCTCTGTCATTGCCAACAAAGGGTATATAACAAAGTATTGAGATAAACTTTTGTTACTGACCAAATACTTATTTTCCACCATTATTTACCAATAAATTCATTAAAAATCCTACAATGTGATTTTTTTTTCCCATTTTGTCTCTCATAGTTGAAGTGTACCTATGATGAAAATTACAGGCCTCTCATCTTTTTAAGTGGGATAACTTGCACAATTGGTGGCTGACTAAATACTTTTTTGTCCCACTGTCCATTTTATGACAGATTGCTCAATTTATCTTTCTTGCTTAACCCTTGTGTTGTCTTCGTTTCAACCTTGAAAAAAACACTTTTCTGACATTTGTGATGCCTTTTTTCAACGTTTTAAATTTTTCTTCTACACATTTTCAGCACTTATTTCTATGTCCAATATTTTCTGATATAAAACAAAAATTTTAAACGGGCCAATGTGACCTGAAGTCAACACAAGGGTTAAAGGTACCCCTAAGACCAGTCTACATTAAACACCAGGCTATAATTTCATTATGCTTCACCAGCTGAATATTGTGTACAACTTCTCCATCCACCATTGCACAACTTTCAATATAAATTATGAATATGATTTTTCAGTTTATTTTCACAGCGGCTAAAGGACATTTTTGACCTCTCAAAGTGTCTGTCTGTCTGTCTGTCTACCTACCCAGGGAGTACAGTCATGTTCCTGCATGCATTCATGTGCCTGTAAGTACTGTAGATGTCTGTGTTCCAGGATAGAAGCATTTGCAGTTATGCTGGCGCATGTGTGTGTTCCTACTGTAGTATGTAGGTCACCAATATATTCCAGATGAGGTCTAGTCCTCTGGAGAACTCTACAGATTTGAGGGCCTAAATTAGACCCTATTATCTGTGCGTGTGTGTGTGTGCGAGAGACTATGATAGAGAGGGAACTAGACACTATTATCAGACCTCACAGGCATGTGTTCAATTTTGTGCACATGCATAATTTTTACATGCATTACATGTAAAGAGCAGTATCATGTGAGTGTGTTTGTCAGTCTATATGCGTAGGTGTTAAACAACATAATGTATTTGTGTATGTGTGTGAAAATGACACACTGGTATCATCTGAGAGGCTGCCTGTTACCACTGACCTGGGACTGTAAACCTCAAGCCTCAGTTTAAAACTACTGTTGGCTCAGAAAGCCTGTCCATATTGCTGTTACCGAGCCAAACTGCTAATAAGCCTCGAGCACCACTCAAAGAAAACTAGGTGGCTATATGCACAGCAGTGGCCATGTGTTAAGGTGTTACCAAATGCAAGAAACGCATATACCATGCATTAGGGTGTGTCTGAAGAATGAGGGATGGAAAAAGATGATTTCATAATATGTAAAATGTACTAAATTTCAGTGTTTTTTCTTGCTTAAAATAGAAGTGAAAGGTGTTTTTGGAAGAAGTCGGGACGGTTGAATGTCTTAACAGACAAGTTTTTTGGACTGCATAAATCAAACACTCTCTCACTAATGATCCCATGCATAGCTCTTGAACTCTTACTAAACACTGTATGGCTGTCATTAAAGAACCAAGGGAAATGATAAAGGTTTTCTTTAAAGCATTCAGAATTACACATCTTCTGTCACTTCCTAAATAATGTGGCTTGCTGCATAGCTGCTGATTTAGGACACTGTTGACCAACTACATGTAATTCCTTTTCATTTCAGGATGTCTACATTTCCAGTCAGCCTACTGTCCACAAGTCACAGGGACAATACCACATGCAGTCAATCAGTCAAACCAATTCAGAATGTTGCCGGAGCTCAGCCCAAAAGTTACATTGAACCTGAGAGTGATGACTAGGGGGTAAGAATGTCTACCTTTGAAAAGGTTCATGCTTTGACCAAATCATATGCTGTCACTCCTAAGCTTTAGAAGACCTGCGCTTTTCATCAAAGCTCTTGATGGCTACCTTTCACAGTACTGTCGAATACACCCTCAAAAGCTTCCCTCCCTCCTTTTCTCCCTTCCCCTCCCCAAATCTCTTTCTTCTTCCCTCCAATGTCGACTACCCCTCTTCCCTGCCTCTCCTTCCCCCTCCTTCAATCCCTCCATTCCTCTTATCCTTAATCCATCCCTCCTCAATCAAACCCTCAAATCCCTCCAGGTTTTTTTTTTCCTCTGTGCATGTGTGACTTCAGTCCTGTCAAGGTAGATGAAACAAGAGGAATTCAGATTCATCACAGTCATAACCTGCCATAATAATAATCCACTACTATTCTTCCAATGTGGCAGTAGGCCGATGTTACTGCCCTTTTTCCGGATTTATTTGCATATTTGTTTCCCCGTTGTTTCTTTTGATGAATTATTTACTGTGGAATGAAATGACAGCAGAGATCACTGATGATTGCTGTCGCGGGTGGATGGGTGCCTTTCTCCTCTTTGTAATTATTCCCTTCTTTTTTTTCCTCCTGATTTTCAATCAAGTTTTTTACACTCATTTTCCCCAGTGACAGATGAGAAGCTGAAAAAAAAAGAAAAGAAAAAAAAAACGCACATATATTTTAGCAGTTCTAGTGGAATATTTCCACTGTCTAACGGGAACACAGCTTCCTTTGTTGTTGTAATGATTACAGAGTAGGAAACGGGAGGGAAAAAGGAGAGAAAGGAAGAGCGTAGAGATCAAATGGAAAAAAAAAAAAAAAAAATCTGTAAACACAAATTGGCTGGTAGGGCCACCTCACACATACGAGTGAAAACTCACACATACAAGTCCTGCTCTTCATCATCTGACCAATCAAGAGACATGATTAGCATATTAAGATAAACTACGACTAATAATTAATCGTTGCAGTTTGTGATCCTTTTGAGTCAACTTTGAACACAGTCAAATGAGCCACCAGGAGCTTGGACCACATATGTATTTACACACAAATCAATGTTTTAAGAGTTGTAATCACAGTGTGTTGTGTCCACATAAGTGCCATGATTGTAAGCCTCACAAACTGTATTCCCTGCGTGTACCAGGGATCTACCACACGCACTCATACACACACTGCCACTCTGTCCCTGTATTGCCCTATCCAGGAATAACAATGCATAATTCATGTTCCGAAGTCTCGTCTGCAGACAAAAGTCAGCGTTTGCATTTATTATTTATTGAAAACAGCTCACATGATGAATCCTTTAACAAACAGAGCTTCTAGTAAGCACTGTACCCATTTCTTCTTCTCTTGCTGTTTGTGTTTTGGCAAAGATTTAAGTGGGCTCATTAGCAGAGATGAGGATGCAAGGAGAGAAGAGGAATGGCAGGGGAGAGAGACAGAGTGGGAAAGGGGGAGTGATAAGAAAAAAATGAGGCCAAAGGACAAAGGAATCCTTTTTGTAAAGGTATGAATTAATGAGAGGCTTGTGCATCGCAAGCTAATTAATTTAACAATGAAATGCTTTAGGGACTAAGTTTTAGGACTTTATCTCATTTACAGAGCAAAAGTTTACTGTTGCTACCCAATGGGTATTTGAAATGACTTAACTGCATTGCATTGCAAAACCTGGAGGTATCAATGCATAATGAAATATTGTCTTGATGTAGTGCTACTACTGCACTCTGAACTGCCTAAAAAACCAGCAGAATTACTTTAAGAAAAGTCCCTAGCGCATACACACACATGTACGCACACTGTCACAGTTACACCAATTGTGCGAACAGTTCACCTTGAGGATGGGAGGCAATTTATTGTAGAGTGAAATGAGCATTTGCCATCCTATGCTAATGCAGTCATCATTTATTCCAGAGTACTTGCATTTCATCTACTCCACACCTTCACCATCCATCAATCATCGAAGGCATGAGGCATTATCTTTGCGGAACATTTTATATTCAGTCTCCTCTTAGATGGGTGAACACACACTCATTGCACACGCAGTCATTTTTGTTAAATCAAAAAAATGTAATCTGGTCGAGCAAAGGTTGAATAATTGATGTGTTATGTTAAAAAAAGGAATGAAATAATCATACCCTGTTGGATTTTGGAGGAACATCAAACCAGAGTTGGAGCTTGGCAGACTGGGCTGAGCAGGGTAGGGGCCTTATGTATTTGGGACGGCTGCCCTGTGAAATAATAATGAATAGCAAAGAGTTAGAGGATTAGGAGATTTTTGTTCTGCACTGTACCTGACACTTTGTGCATGCCCACCCGTGCTTTTTACAGCATGACCATGGTACATGTATCCTGCATTAATACAGCAAGATTTTCTGAAAGTATTTTGGTCTGGTGGACCAGGAAAACATTACAGCCGGCCTGCAAGAAATGGATGAATGGCTGCAGTAGAAAATGACACAAGGTTCACCACAAGTGCTGATCTAATGGAAAGAGATTGGTGCCACTCTACAAGCAACGCATCTTAGAGGTGCAGCAAATAGTTACATTTCCAAAACAAAGGTTAGTGTTGCCAACATAAATATAACATTTGGAACAGATGTTAGTATGATAAAATGAAGATAGTCCAATTAAATGAAAAGAACATGAAATTAATTTACTTTTACCATTTAGAGTTGAATAACATCAGTTTTGTACCTGTTATCTGCTGACCAAAAAAACAAAACAACAAAAAAACAACAAGCACCAGACGACTAGAACTAATGAGTATGTGTATGTTGACTTGGCGGAATATCAACACTCAGCTTTACTGTGCTGTAAGCTCATGATGGTGATGAAATGGAATATCATCTGCTTGTTTGCTACTGTGGTCTACCAACTCGTTTCCATGGCATAAAAGTAAGCCATGAATATATACACATAATGTACATCTCTTAGATGCAGGCTCACACACACACACACACACACACACACACACACACACACACACACACACACACACACACACACACACACACACACACACACACCCCAAATGAAGATAAACGTTTTATGTTTAGGGACACCTTTTAAGACTGCCCCCATTTGGGATACAACAACAGTGCATGATGAATACATTCATCCCAAGCTCCTGTGTGAGCTGTGCAGCAGTGCATCTTTGACCAATACCTTTTCATGATTGTATGAATGCTGTACTGTATAGATTTTCCCATACAGCAGCAGAGGGATACAAATGTTTATCATTATTACTGTTTCAGTTCCCCATCTGCGTTTTGTTGCCCAACAGTTCCAATTTGCGTTTAACGTATGATCTCAGGGAATGAGATGCGATTGTCGAGGTGCATTTGCTCTTTTTTCACTGCAGGAGTTGGAATTAGGATTTTATAGATACTGTACATACAAATAAAAGGACACAGTGAGACCTACATGAGTTGCTGGAGAGAGGGGGAGGAGGGAGGGTGACTAAAGATGTCTTGTAAATTGAAATAAGGCTGATTTGGAGTTAGAGCAGAGAAGCTCATTTTGGGCGATGACCCAATAATCACAAAATGTGAAATAAGTTGACTAAGTCAACAATAACATGAAATATGGTGAGCATGCGTTAAGCTTCTACATTACTACTAAATTCAGAGCACGTGTAAACCTCTGGTAGGTAAGGACCATAGAAATAGAATGAGAGTAGAACGGACATCCCCATTCCAATCCCATTGCAAAGAACTGTGACCATTTTAGCAGGCTAACTTCTGCATAAACTTCCATGTAAACAGATTTGAGACAAGTCGCTTACTGAGGTGAGGTTTTGCAACAAACGAGCATGAAGCTTGGAGAGGTGCATTTTGTAAGCTTTGTCGAGGGGAATTGAGGATTGCAGATTTCTTTTATTTATTTTTTTTAAAAAGGAAAATGCTGGCTAAGTATGGACGGGAGGCCAAAGCGTAGTTCTCAAACTAGTTAGTGTGGCACACTTTACGACCCCACTGATGTGTGTTGTTACCACAACAATTAACAATTTCCATTTTCTCTTGAACTACAACAAACTTCATTGTCTGTTCTACTCATTCTATTTCTATGGTTAGAACACTTGTAAATGGTGGCCTTTTTTGTATTTGGTCCTTCCTTTTGCTTCATCCATTAAAACTCTCCCCTCCATCCCGTTTGTGAGCCCTCTGACTTGAAATAATGTTCGACTCAGGCGGGCTTATTTTTATTAATTCACTGTTTCCTCTGTTACAGGCCCCTGTCTACGTATTCCACATTGCGAGAAGACCACCTCACAGGGATTTTCCCCTTCACCAGGTAACCACGAAGAAAGAAAAGCAGCACATTATCCACATGTACAACACACACACACTTTATGAGGTGTTTTACACCAGTGACCACCAACACAGGGTCTCAGTGTTCTCTAATCCACACTCAGGCTGAATAGGCTGCTCCATGCAATGGAGGGATTACACTGTTGGATTAATGGGACTTTTAATTTGAGTCATTGTGAGTGCCCATAATGAAAAGATTAGGTGCAGGAAAGAATCCCACTGCCTCTGTGATATTGTTAAGTGTTACAACTGTACATTTCAACTAATGCATTAAATGCAATGACACACATTCTATGTGTATGTGTCAGACTGAAGATGAGCATACAGAAGCTTTTAAAGACAGGGAAACTTAACTACCATATTTGTAGCATATATATCCATTTTGTGTGCGATCCATCAGAAATAGGGGAATAGTAGTCTCTGCAGTGACGAACTGTGTGTTAGTTGCCTTAGCCAGGCTAGCAGGCCCGACCGGCATCCTTCTACTTCCTCCCCGCCTGCCGCGGCCGACAACAATCCACGGGCGCCCGATGGTCTGGTGGATGTCCTTCAGAGGACAGTTCATGCTTTCGCGGGGAAATTTTTGTGGCAAAAAAAGTTGATTTTCCCCTCAAAAATAGGTAATTGAGCACTGTAGTGGTTATGATCATATCAGTGACTATGTAACTACATGGAAACGGGCCAAATGATGCCTGTTTCTTGTAAAGTAACAGCATTACAGAAGGCTGGCTGTAGTCTTGCGCTGAAGTCCCGGGAGAATTCAGTTGTAGCAGGAAAAGGTAAACAGCAGATCGTAGCGTAGAAGAGTGGAGGTGTTCACAAGGGAAGAAGCTTGGAGTAACGTAACTATGGAGCTAGAGCCAGCCTTCAGTAACGCTATTACTGTACAAGAAACAGGCATAATTTGGCCCGTTTCCATGTAGTTACATAGTCACTGATATGATCATAACCACTACAGTGCTCAATTACCTATTTTTGAAGGGGAAATAAACTTTTTGGTGCAAAAATTTTGCCGCGAAAGCATGAACTGTCCTCTGGAGGACATCCACGAGACCAGCGGGCGCCCGTGGATTGTTGTCGGCCGCGGCAGGCGGGGAGGAAGTTGTCGGACCTGCTAGCCTGGCTAAGGCAACAAACACAGTTCGCCACTGCAGAGACTACTATTCACCAACACCAGATGGATTGCACACAAAATGGATATATATATGCTACAAATACACACAGAACTGCTGCTTGATGATTATTACCGAAGCCTAGCTGAACACACTCTCATCCTAGACGGCAGCTAGCAGGGTAGGTTGAAAATGAACTTCTTGTTGTCATGTAAGGGCCCTGTTCATGTTGCACAGACATTTTAATTGCATTTTGTGTCTGTTAAGAGGCACAAAGGTACGGGGTGCTGAATGTAAAAGTTCGGTTACAATTTTTTAGCTGATACATTTTCAACATTAAGCTCACTTTACTCACATTTAGCGCATTTTCTTCACATTTGAGACAGAAATTACATATTATATCTAAATGTTAAATCTAAATGTTAAATATATATCTAAATGTTAAATGTTAAATCTAAATGTTAAATATATATCTAAATGTTAAATCTAAATCTAAATATTAAATGTATATCTAAAGGTTCCGAGTTGGCAGTGGGCGTGGCTTTAGTCCCTTTAGTGTGGGGTGGGGACGGTGCAGCGCGATTTGAAGCCACTGCAGTGGGCAAGGTTTCCTTGGGGATTTGAATATTTTCTAAATATTTAGCTTTACACTTGGCGACACATTTAGATATACATTTAAGATTTAGATTTAGCATTTAGATATATATTTAACATTTAGATATACCATTTAGATTTAACATTTAGATTTAGATATAACATTTAGATTTAACATTTAGATATAATATATAATTTCTGTCTCAATTGTGAGGAAAATGCGCTAAATGTGAGGAAAGTGAGCTAAATGTTGAAAATTTATCAACAAAAAAATTGTAACCGAACTTTTACATTCGGCACCCCATACAAAGGCACTCTTTATGATATGCCCCCAAAACTGCCGTTTTAGCTAAGTGGGAGCTCTCGGCATTAGCTGCAGCAACTCCATGATGCTAACACCGATTCGGCTCGTTTTTTTTTTTTTTTTTTTTTTTTTTTTGCTATCGGCAGTACTCACATACTTATAGCGATCAAGATTAACGTAAAAATTGCCCGGAGTTCTCCTTTAACTGCACCGAGCCTGTGGTCTGTTATTAGCGGCACTGAAACAACGATAAAATGGAAAAGTTGCCTTCTTACCCACCAAGATAAAGCCGAATTACATTTACCGTGTTCATGAATACAGTCTCTCATTCATGTAAAAGTCTATTTTTAACTGATTGAAGTCAAATAAACGAGTGAAAGAATGTGAAAGGCATCAGCTCGACACTTTTACAGACATTCCAACCCGTGATGGCCATAGTCGCGGCAACACAGCAGTCTTAAAAAAAGTTGAGCACTCACACTTTCTTTTTTCTTAGTTTTTCTTAAGATTGGTTCATACAATTTCTTAGACACATGCATGCTTTTTTTCCTTCAAACATTTACTAATTACAAATGATTTGCAGGACACACGGCTTTACATACATGTATTTATTTAGTTAACATTACAAGTATCTTTTGTAGCTTGAACATTTAGTTACTTCTGTATTGCCTGTTTCTACCTTGAAATTGAATTCTTTTAGGCGTACCAGTGTCAGCGGTTCCACACTGTGAGAAGGATCCATGCAGTCTGCTGGGCAAAGTGGCAGCACCTGGAGCAAGAGCTGCTTTATAGGGCAGGTGGCCTAATTGGACCCTACCATTACTCGCCATGTCGTGGGGGAGCTTCATTCTTTCTTTAGAGTACTTTTTTGTTTGATTTACATTATATAAATTATTTTTGTTTTGGTTAATGTTAAGTTAACTAAGTTACCATTTTAGTTTTTGGAATAAGTGGTTTTGTTTTGATTGTTATTTGTAGTTTAATTTGTAATGTTTTATTGTTAGTTTCCCCTGTGTGTCAGGACTGGTCTGATCAAGCAGTAAATGGTTTGTATCTCATAACCCTTAAATTGCCTCCTTGAGTCCTACACTTGCCTCCCTTCCTCGCGTCTTAGACCCTCCCACCAAGGAGGCACGGGAGGGATGCAAGGAAATCATGGGAGGAGAGAGGCAACGAGCAAATGTGTTTTAAAGGGATGAGGCGTCTTTTACTCTGCGTCACATGAATTTGTCAGCTGTATGGGCAGAGTTAGCAACTCCTACTGCTATGTTTTGCTACTTTTACAATGATTATTATTGAAGTAAATATACAAGTATAATCAATACTTTGATCATCTTAGCTAATTTAGTTAAAACCAAATCCATAAAGTCAGTAGATTAATGCAAATATTTTACTGTATAGTAATATATAGTACATATATGTACACACATATACACCAAGGCACCCAATTCCTACATAATTTGATGTCTGCTCCCTAAATAAGTCCACGATGGAGAAAGAAAGAAAGAAAGAAAGAAAGAGGCCAATAGTCTTGGTCTAAAGATTGGCCTAAAGAACTTTTGCAGCAAAGTGAAGAAAGCTTGATGGATGGCTGGATACAGGGAGGAAGTGGAAAAGAGAGCTGTTTAGTGTTTACCATTCCTGACTGCAACATTGGAACCATGGATTTCAGCATAACTATGGGTAAACAAAGGCAGGCCTACAGAACAGCATTGCACATTTTCTTTAAGTCATAATCTTCTCCTTCTTTCTTCTCTTTGGGCATTCTACCAGAAACCTGACAGCTGCTCTGATCACAGAAGAATTGTATGTTAATGAAATCAAGTTGGATTTATTATATTTTGCACACATTCAGTGTGGTGCATTATCTCCCCGGGAAAGAGAATACAACAACCAAACGCTAAAATCTCAGTGGTTGTTGATCCATTTATTTATTAAATCCACATCGTTAAACTTGCCCTTCAGAACGGGCTTTTCTGAAACTTCTGGTTTGAATTCTAATCAATCCCTTTTGTTAAAATGAAAATAGAAAACTCAACAGACGTCCCAGAGACAGACATATAACAAACAGACAATCGAGAAATGCCTTCGAGAAATGCCTTTACATAGGAACAATATAAATAGGGTTGACACTTGATTAACATTTCCGTAGTCAGTTAATGCTTATGTCAATGAAGGAGGGTGTTGTAATGCAACAAAATCAAAGTTGAATCTGCCCCTTTCATTTTGTTTAAGCTGTAGCCTACATTTATATTAACTTTGCTCTCATATCAATGTATGCATAATAACAAAGCTCTTGTTTATCCATAACGTTTAATGACATCACTCTACATCCTCTTGAACAAACCACACCATGCTAAGTTAAAGTGCAACTTGGATAGAAAGCAAAATGGACAAATTAATATAAGCAATATGAAGAGGGAATAAAAACGAATGAAGATGTTGGCTGAACATTTCCCAGCTTGACATCTTTCTAGTCATTCCCTTGCACAAACAATAAACCTTGACATTGTTAGTAGCAAGAATTTCTTTGCTGGAATGAGAACTATTTTTTGTTTTTAAATACTGTACATGCGGATACAAAACAGAATTGCAAGAAACTGTAACATTAGCATAGAAAAGTAATGTCCTTCTGGACTAAAATATCCTTAGAAGACCCTTCTTCATGTGTAGGGGTGCATTTGAATGTAGTTGCTAAAATTGTAATGCTTTAAGCACAGAATCGGGATGTTCTTCAAAATAGGCAAATTGGGACACCTTCGTTGGTATGCAGATGCTTTTGGCAGGGAAAATGGCACGCCTCATATTTTATGCTAAAAACATACACATTTGAAAGAAACATCTGATTCTGTAAGCAGGAAAATTGGGGGTAAATTGGCACATCCAACCAGCTTTACATTAATTGTGCTTGTGCTATTGTCAGGGCTTTGCGCAGTGACAGACAGATGGGTGATGGCTGACACATGTTTTTGGAAGTGTTTAAAATTCAAATGCTCCTCATGTGTGAATACAGACACCTGGGATAATCAACTGGCTGTGTGTATGTGCTATTAGTGGCGTGCAATGCTGTTTTTACCCATAAGCCTCTCTGCCCCTGCCTGTCTTGCTCTCTGGTGTCAGATACACTGTCATGTTGGCTGACTGATTAGGAACCGTCCTGGTAAGAGAAAGGAACACACTGTAGCTACATTTTTATAGAAAGAGGTTGAAATTATGGAGGCGAGGTATTTATTTCCATTTTCAGTTTGAGCTGTGTGGCTGATCTCAGTGCTATTAAAAATGAATTCACTGGTAATACCCTCCCACTCGTCCTTTTCCATCTCCCTTCGCCTGTCTCCCTCTGTAGCGCTCATTTTCTCAATGGTAGCTCTGTATCTTTGTGTCAGTTCACTTCATGTTATTGGCATGGGGTGTGATTCACTGTCTCTATCTCTCTTTGTTCAGTTTTCTTCTCCTTTCATTCTGTGCCCCCATCCCTCTCTCGCCTCTCTCTTCAAATATCTGGCATGGAATCGAGACAGGAGAGCGCCTGCTGTTTTTCTGACACGCTCTTCCTTCCTTAAATCAAAACCAACTGAGGCAAAATCAGGTTATTACCTTAGCTGTGTTTCTTCTCGCTCCCTCTCATCCATTCTTTCATTTTTGCTCAAGGTCTATGAAATCCTACACTTTGAGAAGAAACAGAGGGCAGCTGGTCAGTCAGAGAAATGGGTGCGAGCTGGATTGCAAAGGGTATTGCTGCGTGAATAAAGCCGGGGGGAAAAATCTGAAGTGTGAGATGGATATCTGACAGGGTTTGTGTGTCACACACACACACACACACACACACACACACACACACACACACACACACACACACACACACACACACACACACAAGGTCTCATCATGAAGGGTTGGTGTGTACCGTCTGGCCTGGTATGTTGTGGTCAGATATTTGTGATTTTTTCCCCACAGCCTTTCATCTTAGAGAAATAAGCACCGACCACAACTTAAACTTGTCTGTGTGTGATGTTAGAAAGAGCAAGCTGCATACACACTGCAAATGAACTTTTAGGTATAGAGAAATGATAGAGGGAGAGACGAAGAAGTGGACCAGCAGGGAATAAGGGAGGCTTAGAAATGCTAGATAAACATACCAACATGACTTCAAATAACTTGTCTAAGAGAGAGAGAGAGAGAGAGAGAGAGAGAGAGAGAGAGAGAGAGAGAGATATATGGGGAGGAAGAGAGGGATGATGAAAGCGTTAGTGATAAAACAGGACCTAACTTTGGGTAAAGGTGAAAGCGCTGGATGGAGGGATGGAAAGAAAGTGAGAGAAAGCGGTGATTTTTTTTATAGATAGCAAGCTTTAAAAAGTCTGCTCCGAATTGATGGATAGATGGAAAAGGATGAAAGAAGTTATAATAAATAGAATAGGCTGAAGATTTGAAGGAGAGTAGTCCAAAAGAGCAAGGACGGTCAGTAAACAGCATGGGAGAGAGTCAAGTCATAAACAACCGCTACTAAAGACGGATGAAAAAAGATGGTGGAATGGCTGTATCAGTGATGGATTATCAGCGAGGATGAGGGATGAATGAATGATTGGAGGAGAAGAGAGGGCTGTAGAGTTGTAAACAAGTCTGAATAACCTCATAACAGACGCAAATTCACAGGAGGAAGAAGGATGAATGGTTGGTTGTTATGCAGAAGATAAAAGAAAGTCAGAATAAAGTAACCTTGAAGAGGAATAGAAAGATAGAGGAAAAGTAAAAGATTGACGGAAAAATAAGGTAACCACCCGTAGCAACTTTACAGGGTAAATGAAAAGATAGAGAACACAGAGGCAGAATGAAGAAGTGATATAAAAAATATGAAGAGGTTTGCAATAAGATTTAAAAGGTTGTGAACCAAAAAGATGCATGGAATTTGACTTTCTGCAAGTTTTGGATAAGATAAAATCTTTTCAATGAGGCTATGTATATAGAGACCAGTGAATAATTTAGAGCTGTGCGAGGAATGCTTACAAGTGTGTGTGTGTGTGTGTGTGTGTGTGTGTGTGTGTGTGTGTGTGTGTGTGTGTGTGTCTGTCTGTGTGTGTCTGTCTGTGTGTACTTGTGTTTGTCTTTTTGTGTCACTACAAGGCCCATGAGACAGGGTCAGACTGACACTGTTGTGTCTTCGCCCTGCTAGCGACAGCTCCATGACATTATCACAAGACTTGCCTTCTACACAACAGACCTAATGAACACACTTGACCACTTGTCCACAGAAAAGCCAAGAAAAGAAACAAGGCCAGCGCAAATGTAAGATGTAAAGAATGCAGAATGTAACTGTACAGCATCATTTAAAACCGCAGCACAATAGACAAATTATCATAATTTTTCACTAAAGTGTGACTATGATTTATTCAGCTGAAATATATTTGGAGCCTTGCATGCTATAGGGAGGTTTCTTTCTTTCCACTCCAATTCGCCGGTTATGTCTTTGAACTGGAGCAACCTGGAACACCTGGTTATAAGCTTCCGCACATATGGAAAAAAGCAAATTCCAAAAAAAAGCCCCATTCACACTGGTCAGGATCAAACCTTTGACAGTTTTGCTTTGAAAAGACAGTGCTTACCACTGAGCCACCGTGAGACCTCTATTATTTCACTCATCGGACAAAATGTGATGGTAGTAACTGTGCCCTTTCACAGGTGTTGCTTGAGGCAATTTTGTTAGTTTGTTAGTCCCTTTTAGCCAGGGGTTAACGTAGGCCGGAACCAGTGGCGGTCTCTGCCAGTCACTGTGGCTCAAGCAGATAGGAGCTTTTCAAAGCTAAAGTTGATCAAGTAATACCTGAGGTCGACCATGTCCCAGGAATTGTTCACTGGCCTTTCCGTCAGTATCAATCATTCAATAGGGGAGCAGATTTCATACGATAACATCATGGATGATTTTGCATCAAGGAAGGCCAGAAAGGCCAGGTTTTAGTTTTAGTTTGTGTTTTCTGTTCTTAGTGCAATAGTGTAATAATTAGATTCTCTTTAGTGTGTTCATTTGTGTGATGAAGGATTAGTGCTATTTAGAATAGTTATTCTATATTTTATTTGCATATTATTCTTAATATTTTATATTATTATTGCTCTCTGCTCTTGTTCAATTTTTTATATATCTGGTTTTATATATTTATGGCACATTTATATATATATATATATATTATTATTATTATTATTATTATTATTATTATAACAACATAAGTGAAAGAGAAAATTATATTTCTCAATTGCACAAATCTTTCATTAGAACATTTGAGTCCATGCACAAGGAAACTGTCTGTGGTTACTTCACATGTCTGTAATAACAGCAGGACAGTCGCCTACTATCTGATAAAGTCAGTTGAACAGGTGACGATCACGTTGTCGGTAGCCTACCGGTAACAAACAGGCTGTAGAAGAAGACATTGTAAGCTAATTTTAGAATGGAATTTTGTGTGGTGTTAGCATCACCTCCCCCCCCCCCCCCCCCCCCCCCCCCCCCCCCCCCGCCCAACCTGAAGTCCACACTGTTTAATTGCTGTACTTTGCTGATGTTACAGTAATGCTCCCACCATGAAACAACTCGATTGAACTCTATTTATAAAACTGTTTAAGAATATTTGTTTAACATATGTGATTTAAAACCTGAACAAACCTTAGTCTGGGATTAATGAATAAAATGAATTCATGACTTTTTCAAACAACCTCCATTCCCCAGTGGTGCAGGACTAAACAAGGCTCTGCTGTATTCACCCCAGCAGCCCATCCTCTCTCACCTGGGTAAATTACTGTGTGTAAACAGACTGGATCACACTAGCTTCATGTGGTAAGCCACTTCCCTAGCTGGGACAGGGTCTACTCAGGAGAAATAAGCCATTTCCTGTACACTGGGGGAAAGATATGCCCAACTGTGAAATGCAGTAATTATTTCCAGGTGGTGGGTGGATTTTTAAAACAATCTTTTTAGAGGATGTACAGTACTCGAAAGGAAACATGCTCAGCAATTAACAGTCCCTTAAACTCTTGTTTTTAATGGTTTAATTTCTTTAAAACGTGCCAACTGTATACAGCTTATACGAGAAAATATCACATCGCTTTACTAAAAACATCTATGTATGCTTATACTATGATTTTAGGATATGTGGTATGACTTTTATGGACACTACATGAAAATCTAAAACAAATCTGGTAACTGATCTGATTTTGGTTGTAAACACAGCACAGACGATACTTTACTTGAAGTTGTGAAAAATCCTCTTTCAGCGGTAGATGTAAGTGAAGTGCACCTTCTGCTTGTTCATCAGGCTGATCATCTTGGAGATTTTCTGAGAAAAGACACTATCCTTAATTGCTTTATATCACATCTCTGAAAAACACTTAGCTCGCTATCACTTAGTCAAATTATTTAATGTCTTTTTCATGAATGCTATTGCAAACTCGGGCATGCTACTGATGTCATCTACTCTCCATGACAGCTTATTTTGGAGGCTGACTCCTCCTGATCTTCAGTAATATGCATGTTGCACATTGTTAATATTCTATCAGGCAAGTAAAAAAACAAACAAAGATATGGCTGTTTAAAAATAAGATTTTTTTCTGACAATAATGTAGTATGTATTGCATTAATTATGCACAAGTGATCAAATTTGTAACACACATTTAAATATTAAAAGCAGTATCAGCATTTAAAGTGTGTGAGTTAGTGATATCAGAAATACACAATGAGCTTGAGCTACATATAATGTGATATGTGTTAGTGCTTTGGATAGATTATTTATAAATCCTATAAACTTTTTAACCAGTTTATAGAAGTAGCCTCACAAGGTATTTTCAAACGCTTCTCTAATTTCCAAGCCTGACCTTGTGCATGCAAAAGTGTGTGTGTGTGTGTGTGTGTGTGTGTGTGAGATAAAGAAGCATTCCAGCCACAGTAGAGGCATGTCCTGGTTAATCCAGAGGCCAAAACACACAGGCGGTTAAGTTTCCATGACCTCAACTCCATGCTGTTCGAGCATGCACACGCATACTGTACACATACACGCACACACAATATTTTTTCTTGTTGATTTTTTTTTTCTTTCTCCCTTCCTGCTATTGTTCATAGTTTTCTCTTGCTATTGCCTTCTTTCTCTGAATTGCAAAATTATTTTCAATTACCATTTAGTTCATTGTTAACCCACTGAAGAAAAGCGAAGTGTGTTCTGCAATACCACAGGAGTTCTGTCATCTTCAGAACGATTACGTCAATTAGCTCACATTTAAATGGTTTCCACAGAGGAGCAGCTAGACTAATAAGAGTCCAATGAAGTGACAACCAACCAATTAATCTCAGTCTAATTGCTCAGTAGGTACAATCAGGCATAATCTCCCTCTGTCTCTCTCTGCTTTATTTCTTGCTTTCAGCACACATTCCGTCAGCTGTCAATCATAAACTCGCCTTTCTACCCCTCTAGAGACGGAGGTGCATTCTAGTGTGTTGACATCACGGCCATGCTGCAAGTCAGCACATTTGGGCTTCTAACATAACACTGAGAGAAACTGTGTTGACAAGAAGAAGCACTTTATAGAGAGGAAACTATAAGACAAAGAGAGGGAGCAGCATGAAAAGACAAGTAGAGAGAAATGAACGAATGAGATAGAAACTTGTTTATTTTTCAAGCAATGGGATGCGCAACCTATAATCCAAAACTGACTTTGTTGCTTCACATTCATTTAAAAGCTACATGCATGCTTGCAGCTTCGATGAATTAACACAAAGACAAACATTATAGCTGACTGCCACAGTCTGTAAGCAGCAGACTGATGATAGATTGCTGTAACACTGTAACACTCTTAGAGCCTGCCTTTGAACTAATAGTTTCACAAGCTCACAAATGTTATCTTATGTGTCATGTGAAATTTACAGCATGTGCTTCTATGCATCTTTCTGCTTCTGGCAATGAACTCTTGCACATGCTATGTTGTAAAGTGCAGGGCTATGCAGTCAGGGAACCTTTTAGCATTTTGCTACAAAAAGTCTGGTGCTAATCCAAAAACATTTAATTTGTGATAGATAGTGGCTCATGAAGAAAAAAAATGGCAAACAAATATCAAGAGTCCTGGTTAGAAGGGTAAGAAGACGTGGCCTAGATGGCAAAACTGTAAAGTGCAATGCCTGGCTCTCTTTTGAGCAGAACAATATTTATCACAAAACACATTTCAAATAGTAATTAAGTGTGAATGTGTAGTGTGAATGTGTTCCTGTTTCAGTCTTATTTATACCGGTGCATTTATCTGCAAGAATTGCTCATTGAAAGTGTTGTTTCTTTAGCAATACCATTAGAGATCACAATTTAAGTGGCACATTTAATCCTCACTTCCTGAATTTCTTTTTGTTGGTATTACACATTCCCATCATTGACTCATGTCTCAGTCACAGGCATGCCAGTCTATAAACATACGCTACAATTAAAACTACATTTATCATCACATAACACCTTTACATTAGTCATTATTAAGATCATTAACATTGGCTACTGGGACAGTGCATATGGTTCTCTGTGTCATTTACTGTAAAAACACACTTACTTGTGCAAAAATGTGATATAGAATGCATTGCAGGCAGGAATGCGCTGAACTAAATAACAGGAATGCCATTTGACATCATGGAATGAACACAAATGTAATGCATGTTACCATAGAATGATTCTATTATAAATCATGTTTTCAACACATTTGCGGACTTCAAAGCATTGCTCACCACATACATCTGTTAGCTGAAAACTCTCCACTTGTTACAGTAAATCCGATAAATATCTTAATTTAGTAATTGGACATTGTGTTTTGAATGCTAAACATTCTGTTTGAAGTCGTCTCAAACACACAACAGCATTCTGTTTAATGACCGAGAAGAGCAATAAAATTCACCAAAAATGTCAGCGCTTACCAAAAATAGGGATTTCTGCACATATATCGCTAGATATTTTGTTGTTAAAATTTGTATCGTTTGACCTTTCTCATTACATGCATATAAAACAAGCTTCACCATTGTTACAATGCTAAGATTCAGTTGGTTGGGGTGGTGGATGGTCAAACAATCATAGGACTTCTACCCAACAGACCGGGGTTTGTGTCCCTTTAAAAAATAAAAGGTAACGCTATGTATTTTTTATAAGGTATTAACTGTATTAACTTTATGCCATGTTCTGCGTCATGTGTGTAACCTGAAGTGAAGTCAGAAATTCACTGATTTTAACCCAAACCACAATCACACCTTTTTCAATATTAAACTGCCACGGCTATGGGTGCTAATTTATGTAACGCTCCTATGGGTTATATTTGACGGTAGGAATAAACAACCTCTATCGTCGTATGGTTTGGAGGACTTGTTGCTACAACTTAGCCTGTTCTCATGAACCATACATTCATAAAGCTACGGAAATTTAAGCACTGTAATTTGTATGCATTCCACGGTTGTTGTTTTGTTTTGCTGTATGCACCCCAATGACTTTCTGCTGTATAAGAACCCAGCTGGCTGCGTATGGTGGAGGTCAGATTGGATGGGTGGGTCATGAAAAACAGGACTTTCAAGCCAGGGAGTGGAGTTCACTTTCTGGGGGAAAACAAAAGACTTTTACCCAGGAAATGCAAGATCCTTTGGAGTGTTTTAATCCAAACCACGACCTTTTTTCTAAACTTAACTAGTTGTTTTGGTGCCTAAACTTAACTTTCGTCAATATGCTGATACGACGGAGCACCATGCGCAGCATTGTAGCCGGCATTGCAGAGCTCTGTAGCGGCTAAACACATCTACTAACTGCTGCTGATACGACCGAGCTGTGACAGAGATCTGTAGCCTGCATCACAAAGCTCTGTAGCGGCGTAAAACAACAAGCATCTGCTGCTGGGATAGCAACTGCCGCACGGCTAGCATCTGCCGCTCAGCTAGCAACTGCCGCACGGCTAGCATCTGCCGCTCAGCTAGCAACTGCCGCACGGCTAGCATCTGCCGCTCAGCTAGCATCTACCGCTCAGCTAGCATCTACCGCTCGGCGTCATGGAGTTCGTAGCTGACCACTGCAGCCGGCATCATGTGACCAGCCGGCGGTCTGCTAGTTTCACAGGATATCTTACATTTTGGTGTGCGTACATTTTCGTACTATATCATACAGACCCATTCATGAGAATGCGTTGTACAACTGCACTGCATCAAGTAGAGAATCGTAAAACACATCTTCTCAGTCATTAGTTGAAATCCACAGCGTCATGAGTGCATGTTATGTGCCTTATGTGGTGGTGTGGCTTAAGTGACATAAAATATTGTTTTCCCTCACTGATGTTTAATTGTTCCTCAGCCGATCAGCTTGTTCCCTTTTTCATTCTGGTTCCCACCACTAATTAGGAATGGGATTTAACTGCCGATGACTTTAGTGCAGGATCAGAACACACCCAGCCATTATAGAAAACCCAGGGACCCATAATGTGGTGGTGGGCTTGGCCGCTAAAACCATGGGGTGGAGAGACAGGAGGGGAGGGGAGGAGAGGTGGTAGCAGTTTCCTCTCGGTTGCTCTTTGAATTGTTTGTTGTGTCCGTTCTGGCCTTTTGCCTGTCATGATAGGTTTCTCTCCACCCATTTTGAAATATTTTATTGTTTGTTTCCTCTGCTCTCTAACTCTTTTTTCTGTCTCTCTGTTTCTCTCGTCTGTCAGTCTCACCTCCTTCTTTACCTCTCCACCATCTCTCTCACCACTCTCTCTCTCCCTCCCACACTCTCGCCACAGTAAGACCTAATATGAACTTTTGACAGGAGCTGGGATCTTTGTTTAATTGCCAGTGTTACTGTGAATGCCCTCATAAATCTATTGCTGTAATGCCTTTGAAACGCCTTCTAGGCCTCGCAAACACACACACACACACACACACACACACACACACACACACACACACACACACACACACACACACACACAGTCGCACACAATCTTACTTTCTCCCACTTTCTCTCAATTTTTCTTCACGCACACCCAAACACATGCACAATCACACACACAGATGTGATGTGTGAGAATAAGGGCTTTGAGGTTGTTTGTGCTTGCATCAGACACAGCAGCTCCAGCGTTTGTTTGCAATTTCCACTGGCTCCAGTCCAGTCCACCAAACCCATGGGAATTTGGGGATCAGCATCTTCTCAAAAAGCTCCTGGGCGTCAGAGTGCATAACTAAGCAAAGAAAGAGTGCAATGAGGTCGTTATTTGTATGTGTTTTTTATGATTGAATAATAATAATGGGTTACAGGGAGGGGGGGGGGGGGGGGGGAAGGGAGAGCAATACAAGTGGTGACATAACTTAGTCAAACTCTAAATGACCAGATCATAAGCAGAAGAGTTAGTAATATAGTTAGACAGTAAGATAAATCAAGCAGAAAGTTTGATAAAATACTTAATTTACTTGCCATGCATTTAATCAACCTGAGTACTAAAAATAAAATGCAAAACAGTATGAGCTGTGGTTATATGTAATTTCTGTTACATATGTAATATGTTTGCTGTTAGGTATCAGTTCAGCTCCCGTGATAATATTCAGAATATTGCTGGTGGGGATATTTGTAAATCAGCATATGAAGCTATAATATATAAATACCTTATTAGAGGAGTCAGACACTGCATTTCATTGCTCACTCAGTTGTTTTAGTTTTTGCAGTGTGCAATGCCCCAGGCAGTATGGTAGAAGTCAAAACTGGAGGCATGTGCCCATGCCGGGAAGTATAGCTTGGTGATATTCTTCCTGTGGTGAAAGTGTGAAACCTTTTAGGCTGAAACAGCAACACTAAGACACATCGCCATTTTGGTGATAACAGGTGGAGTTTTTAAGGTCAGTGTTGTCACCATGGTACAGCACCCAGTACAGTAGGACGCGCTAAAACATGAAATATAGAACATTACTAGGGCCTAGTCCTAGCATTATGTCTAAAGTTAACAGACAATAGGATATATAAAGTCATTCCTGTACAGGTGTAGTTGTCATTTATAACCTGGAAGCAGAAATATGAAGTGTTGCATGTAACCAGAGAATAACACATGCAAACACAGTTATTGTTTTTTCAGGTGTGGCAGAGTGAGAGTCAGAGGGGAATATCACCTGGGCTAGACAGGACTATCAGGCTAACTGTTACATTCTTTCTTTGTTGTCTATGACACTATACAATACCTGTGTGTTCTTCCATATCGCTTTCTTTCTCTCTGCAGCCCTGATTTTTGGAATCTTTTATTGTCTGTCTACATATCTCTCTCTCTCTCTATCTCTGTGCTCCTGCAGATGATTACATGAATTATTTACAGCACGTAAATCCTCAGCAGCTGCTCTCTGTTTGCTGTTTTGTCCCCCTTGTTCCCCTTTCTTTTCTCTTTCAGGTTGATTTTGCTCAACCTTGTCACCTCTCCTTCCATCTCTCTCTCTTTCTGTTTCTGTGCCTGAGCTAAATCTCTCTCTCTCTCTCTCTCTCTCTCTCTCTCTCTCTCTCTCTCTCTCTCTCTCTCTCTCTCTCTCTCTCTCTCTCTCACTCTCATTCTCATTCTCTCTAATTACACAGCTCTCAGTTGCAGCCCTGTGTCTTTCCATGGGTTTGTATGTCCTTATGTAAGTACTGGCTGAATGACATATCTTTTCTGTAATGATGGGAATTTTACCTCACAAGTCCACTTGTTTGTTTGTGTGTGGAGAGTGTCTTTCACTGTGTAGATAGCTGGTACAAACAGTTACGGTTTCAGATCCTTACTATCAAGACACTAATGTGGACTCAAAACTCATTGTGATTACAGTTCTTCAGCGCTGGGCCTTCTATACAACCGGGAAGATTTTCTTTCACTGCATTTTTCACTGCTTTCAATTGCTTTAAAAGGATCCCAAATTGTGCTGTCAAATTACTTTTTTTTTTCTTTTCTTCTTTGGTCCCTTCAATCAAGTCCCTAGGTTAGACTCCAAGCATATTTTTTCATGTATACTTGAAATAATTTCATGTTGAAAAGAAAGAAAAAATTAGTGGTTTCACAGAAGAAAATCTATCAAAAAAATAGCATGAGGCTAATTCCAGGAAAAAAAGAAACATTGAAAGGGGAGCATTACCTTTGGCTCTGTTAAAACATTGCTGATTCCCCATTCAGTTCCCATTGTTCAAAGCCAGGGCCGATCTGTCCAATATTACTGCTAATCTAACTTCAAAGGGCTGCAGTCATGTTAAAGCACTTTTTAATTGTGATAAGGAATATGCTTTCATGCTTAAAACCTTCTCCTCAGTTCATCTGGACAGAACCCATAAATATTGAGACCTTTTTTCAATGGCAATTAAAATTAGAATTGGTCACATTTTTCACTGTCAGCCATTTCCTTTGCACACAAAGACATGTGTGGGCCACACACGTGCATGCAAATGGACACAGGCAGAGCCAGACATTGTGCCAGATGTGTGCTCACATAAGCACATACAGAATACATAGTGTTTTTAAAGTTAATAACATTTAATACAAAAACCTTGCTTGATGTCCTTTGGACATTACAAGCTTTGTGAAACTAAAAAAGCTCAAAGGCTTTTCTAGCTTTGCCACTATGGCAGGGCTGATGATTCACCACCCTGTTGTTCTTATGATATATGAGATGCAGAATGCGCCGTATTGTCCAGAGATAACACAATAAGATGATTCTTGAGTGAATCACTTGCACTCTAGTGCTTTTGACACGGAGCATTCTTGAAGCTTTGATATGTATACAATTTTTTGAGGCAGTGGAGCAGAAGTATGTAATTCTGTTGTGACAAAATCAATTTGGATAACAGTACACTGTACAGACCAAGAGCAGCATGAAAGTGTAAAATTGGTTGCAGTTGTTGCGTAAATTGCCGTATCTATTTTATCTCAAAATGATTCTCTTAAATTGTCTTACGGACTCTAAGCTTTGAGAATGTGTACATCTTAACATTTTAAACGTTTAAATCATTAGGACCATCATTTTACTTCATATTAAGTTTGACTAAAGTTTGACATTAATTACCATGCCATAAGTCAGGGGTCTTCAACGTTTTTTAGGCCAAGGACCCCTAACCTGAAAGTGTGAAATTGGCTACCTTACAGGCCAGCGTATCATCAATGTTGTTGAGGTTGTTTTCTATTTTTTTTTATGAATAGGACTATTTATCTTTGCTAATATGTTGGATTCATGTTGATATTTTCAGATACAAATAAAGTATTAAACAATAATTTTGCCCCCCCCCCCCCCCCCCCCCCCCTGCAATGACTCTGAGGACCCCCTAGGGGTCATGGACCCCCTGTTGAAGATCACTGCCATAAGTGACATGTGCATAAGGCTAAAAGGTTGCTCAGTGCCCCCTTTTGTTTAAAGGCTCATCAGGTCAACAGAGGATACCTCTTTCAGTGGCATGCAGCATTACAGACTGACAGCTCTAGCATTACTGCAATAGCTCTCCCACTTCACCACAGCACAACTTTGCAATGCAGTCAGTCAGGGTTTTAGGCATACTGCAAATGGTTCTGAGTTTCTCACTGACAACACTTAGAGTGGGATTTGTTTCTAAGTTTGGAGAATAAACTATTAGTGACGGTGAAGGAACAGAAAAGCTTGGCTTTGGTTAGTTCCCCCTCACCTCAGCTCACTACAACACGGCAGTCAGTCTGGGTATTGAGTTTTGGCTGACATGGCTGGGTTGGCTCACTGCTTGTTTAGCAGTCTAAGCCAAGCATGTGCATGTAAGTCTGTCTCTGTGTGTTTGTGTGCATGCATGTATCTGTGTTTGTGTTTCTGCAGGATTTGTGTGCATGTGTATGAATGCATGACTGTGTTTGTGACCCTGTGTGCCCACATGTGTCACTTGCAGTGAGAGAGGGCTGTAAACCTTGGTGGTATTTTTTTTATTTTTTTGGGTTGTTGTGCAGTGTGGCCTCATTACCCAGGTGTTTACCCCCAACCACAGGAAGCGCTTGTCAGCGATGACTGTCTGCCGGCAAACATAGCCTGAGGGAAAGATAGACGGGGAGGGAGGAAAAGAGCGAGGGAGACAGAGGGTGGAGGAATCACAGCTTTTCAATTTTGTAGAGTGCTTTGTGAGAGTATCTATCTATCTATCTATCTATCTATCTATCTATCTATCTATCTATCTATCTATCTATCTATCTATCTATCTATCTATCTGTATTATTTGAAGTACATCCATGGGTGTATGCATCTTTGTGTTTATTTTTCTCAAATGTGTGTGTATGTGTGTGTGTGTGTGTGTGTGTGTGTGTGTGTGTGTGTGTGTGTGTGTGTGTGTGTGTGTGTGTGTGTGTGTGTGTGTGTGTCTGTGTCTGTGACTGTCCTCAAATCCTCACTGGCAGGTCATTGGGTTCCTCTACTACTTCACCAGTGGAGGGAAAGGGAGAGAGAGAGAGAGAGAGAGAGAGAGAGAGAGAGAGAGAGAGAGAGAGAGAGAGAGAGAGAGAGAGAGAGGGGATGGAGGAGAGAGAGGAGAGGAGACATACAAGCTGTTGACAGGGATTTATGAGCTGATAGTGTCAGACTGCAAGCACAACAACAGTCTCCCTGTCTCTGCCTGTCTGCTCATAGAGAGAGAGACAGAGACTGACAGAAAGAATGGAAAGGGGGAGGAGGGTGAAAAGAAAGTGTGGCAGCAAAATGAGTTAAAAAAGAGCAGAATATGGGAGTGATAGAAAGTAGAGGAAGATAGGGGAAGAGGAAAGATTGGGATTGAATTTAATTTGTTTAGGGTTTTCTCTCTTTTTCTTCACACACCTTTTCCACTGTTCTGTTACTATAGTATCATGATTGTATGAGCTGACGTGTTGTTATGCTGATTGGTGACTGATTTTGATTTGCTTGTTTACACTCGAAAACCACGTGTTCACGTTTTTAATATAAACCAAAGGCTATTGTTGGTCTTCCACAGAGATGATGACACGGACTGCACTGAGATGACTGTGCGCACATATTCTGGACAATAACATTTCCTCCACCGTATTGTTGGGTCACATTTCTGAAAAAGCGGAGAATTTCACATTTGATAAGACTGTTACAATAACTGTGGACAACTGCTCATCGACAAGAATAATCAAGCTATTGAGAACTTTGTGTGTTTTCTGTGGGTGTATGTGTGTGTGTGTGTCTGTGTGTGTGAGTGTTCAGATGTGTCACGGTGAGTCACGACTGCAGTGTTCACTGTTAGATGACACACACTGATATAGTTGGACTGTCTGACATATGAGAGACAGTCTGGCGGGTAATTTTGTCCAATTTGCTGTTGTAAGCATGAATCCATAATATCTGACCCTATTTAGATTTGATGACTTCCACAATGTATCCTCTTTTACAAACATATTTAGCCATGGGTCCTTTTCAGATGAGGCTCTAATTTTTTTTATAGAGGTGTTTTCCTCACAAATGAGTTTACTGCTACCAGTTAATTCACTCATTACACGTTCCATTCTTTCACATAAAACCACTTTTACTCACACTGACATTGTTGTTATATGCTGTATCTAAGTTATTATTTGTATTTACATGTAGTTCCACTTAGTGAGACATGTGTAACCCACTGTTGTCAGTTGTTCCTCATATATTCTCAGGTCTAAAAACATACTGTACATATAAACATCCAGCCTCTCTGACAAGACACTGGCTTTCAATGTTGGATATTTAAAATACCATGCCCTGTTAAATGTTACGATTGTCATAATAACAGTGATCCAGACGTGAAGTCTGCCAGACTGACATGTTGGGGAGACAGACAGCCTGACAGTGCAAACGCACATACTCCCTGGGGATAATATAGACTTGTAGTGATTTATATGTCAGTTCCTGTTTAATGATATAGTATTGAAGAGTGGTGATTTATGAAGCCGTTTTCATTTCACATAGACACTCAGATTCAGGGTTTAGCTTACATGCTGAGTAATGATCCCATGTTGAGTTTCCCAGAATAGCAAATGTCTTCCAGAACTCCTGTCTATAGATAATGGTCTTTAGCACAAATGCAATGTAAGTCAATGTGCACTAATTGTTATTTGCACAGTGAAGGCAATGAGGAACCCTGAGACAGACAGAATCCCTACAGGCAAAGTTGATCCTCTGTTTAGGGCTTTCAGTCCCTGATTAACAGTGCAGCAGGATAAGGATGGCAGTCAGGTAGTTAGGGTGTGTTGTTCACATGGGGTGCAAAGAGCAGCACAACCTCTAGGGACCGCAAGAGTCTCTTAGACTTTGTCTTTTTTAATTACATTTTTATTTTACAGGGTTTTTAGGGCTACTCAAATTCAAACAATCTTTGTCTTGTAATGTATTATAATATAAACATACAGTTAATAGATCTTTATTCTTTCATATTCTAATGCTGACAGCAAGTTGAGATAAGACTTTGTAAGGAAGACATTGGGCACTGAAATTTACAATGCAACAGCATATATACAAATACATATGTGGTGAGCTTGTGTAATACCAGTGACTGGAGCTGATTTTGTGCAATCACATCAACAGGAACGTGTGCAACATATTTCAATGACAAATTATAGTTGTTTTTACCTGTGCAGTTTCTACTATTACTCTTTTATATATATATATATATATATATATATATATATATATATATATACAGTGTTGCAAAAAAGTATTTAGTCAGCCACCAATTGTGAAGGTTCTCCCACTTAAAAAGATGAGAGAGGCCTGTAATTTTCGTCATAGGTACACTTCAACTATGAGAGACAAAATGAGAAAAAAAATCCATAAAATCACATTGTAGGATTTTTAATGAATTTATTGGTAAATTATGGTGGAAAATAAGTATTCGGTCAATAACAAAAGTTAATCTCAATACTTTGTTATATACCCTTTGTTGGCAATGACAGAGGTCAAACATTTTCTATAAGTCTTCACAAGGTTTTCACACACTGTTGCTGGTATTTTGGCCCATTCCTCCATGCAGATCTCCTCTAGAGCAGTGATGTTTTGGGGCTGTCGCTGGGCAACACGGACTTTCAACTCCCTCCAAAGATTTTCCATGGGGTTGAGATCTGGAGACTGGCTAGGCCACTCCAGGACTTTGAAATGCTTCTTACGAAGCCACTCCTTCGTTGCCCGGGCGGTGTGTTTGGGATTATTGTCATGCTGAAAGACCCAGCCATGTTTCATCTTCAATGCCCTTGCTGATGGAAGGAGGTTTTCACTCAAAAGATACATGGCCCCATTCATTCTTTCCTTTACACGGATCAGTCGTCCTGGTTCCTTTGCAGAAAAACAGTCCCAAAGCATGATGTTTCCACCCCCATGCTTCACACTAGGTATGGTGTTCTTTGGATGCAACCCAGCATTCTTTCTCCTCCAAACACGACGAGTTGAGTTTTTACCGAAAAGTTCTATTTTGGTTTCATCTGACCATATGACATTCTCCCAATTTGGATCATCCAAATGCTCTCTAGCAAACCTCAGACGGGCCTGGACATGTACTGGCTTAAGAAGGGGGACACGTCTGGCACTGCAGGATTTGAGTCCCTGGCGGCGTAGTGTGTTACTGATGGTAGCCTTTGTTACTTTGGTCCCAGCTCTCTGCAGGTCATTCACTAGGTCCCCCCATGTGGTTCCTGGATTTTTGCTCACCGTTCTTGTGACCCCATGGGGTGAGATCTTGCGTGGAGCCCCGGATCGAGGGAGATTATCAGTGGTCTTGTATGTATGTCTTCACACCAAGCTGCTTACCTATTGCAGATTCAGTCTTCCCAGCCTGGTGCAGGTCTACAATTTTGTTTCTGGTGTCCTTTGACAGCTCTTTGGTCTTGGCCATAGTGGAGTTTGGCATGTGACTGTTTGAGGTTGTGGACAGGTGTCTTTTATACTGATAACAAGTTCAGACAGGTGCCATTAATACAGGTAACGAGTGGAGGACAGAGGAGCCTCTTCAAGAAGAAGTTACAGGTCTGTGAGAGCCAGAAATCTTGCTTGTTTGTAGGTGACCAAATACTTATTTTACCGAGGAATTTACTAATAAATTCATTAAAAATCCTACAATGTAATTTTCTGGATTTGTTTTTCACATTTTGTCTCTCATAGTTGAAGTGTACCTATGATGAAAATTACAGGCCTCTCTTATCTTTTTAAGTGGGAGAACTTGCACAATTGGTGGCTGACTAAATACTTTTTTGCCCCACTGTATATGTATATATATATATATATATATATATATATAAATACCAAATAAAATATATGAAATATTGTCATGCATTGCTCTTTATATGTCTGCAGAAGAAAATTGAAGATAAAAAGGAAAACAGCTTGACAGAGAAAAAAAACTGTTAAATGATGCATATTTGTCACATATATGGTAACATCTGATTGTTCATCATCTCCGTTGTCATTTAACTCTTTTGATTCCAACTCAAGTATTTAACTTTTAATATATTAGTAACATCTGGTGGCTTTGGAGTCTAAATAAGAAGTTTAGGATGTGCAATCACCAAGGATTCAAAAGTGTTATCTTTCACAAGATATCACTGGCTGTAAATAAGTTAGAAAATCATCATGCATTGATGTTTTTCTTGTATGTGTCACATGGTGAGAATCATGACAACTCTTGCTGGCAAGTTTTGTCTATATATCTCAGGATATAATGAGTTTGTATAAAGCTCTGTAATAATGACATATTCACTAATTGTTCATTTCTTGTTCCTGTTCCCTGATACATGAGAATGTGCTGTTTATTTGCTGTATATTACATTTTGTTCCACAGTACTTTAAGAGGCATAGCTTTTACTTAATGCTTTTCATGTACATGTGGTCAGAACAACGCATGCATCTATGGATTCACAGTGTTACACAGCTTTGACAACCCTTGTGTCTGATACAAGAACACATTCATGTATGTGCACTGTATCTGTTAAGAAGTAAGGATACCAATTTTGTCACAGGGCAACAAAGACAACATTAAGGACATGTACTCATACAATATTTAAAGCTCTGTGGAGAAATACTCCCAGATTGCAGTGCTCTCATGTTACAATATATGTATAACATTCCGCTTTTATCATTGCAACATAGATTATTAATGAATATTGTATTGTACTGCAAAAATCTAGGTAATATAATGTTAAAAATAATGTAATAAAGAAGTCCAATGGTTACTCTTTCAGTCACTCAGACTCAAAGAAACATGGGACTACATTTGCAATATTAGGATTTAATAGTGTAGGAATGATGCAGTGTATAGAGTACCTCTTCTTTTGCAATATCTTCCACACCTGTGCTTTAAAGCCCTTTAAGTAGCTAAGAGTTGAGTGTTTTGCTACAGGGTATGATGGGGGTGACTTGAAATTTAAGGTGAACATTGTGTCACTGAAACAATGGTGTTTTAAATCATTAGGTAAATGACTTTTTAAACCTTGTTTTACTATATGTTTGTTTGTGGTTCACTTACTTTACATCCTTTAACTTGAACTAAATCCAGTTTGATCTAAAATGATATAAACCACCTTGCAACAGTAATAATAGGTGTACCTCATGTAGCATCAATTAATGTACAACTATAGTATGTGGTTGCCTTTTTTGACTGTACAGTCCACACAGACCTTATGTTTTTATTCTCTTTTATTTAACATCAGATATTTTCATGACAAAGCTCTTGTCATATGCTATTGTTATTGGCTATATTTGCCCTTACATCAGGTATTAATACTATTTGGTTACTTCTGTTGTAATATATTGTACAGCCTATATTGTTTTGATGACTTAACATAGGACTGATAAAAACAAGACTAAGCGTCTATAGCCATGCTAGGGGCTCTGCGGGGCTAGGCATACTTTGAAGATACTTTTGAGCAAAATGCTAAACATCAGCATGCTAACATATTCAATATATATCAATACTAAAATGCCAATGTTATACATGTTCACCATCTTTGTTTAGCATGTTATGGCATGCTGGTACAACTCCCTCTCCATTGCTTGTACAGTACATTCAAAAATAGATGGAGAAAGAGAGACCAGAGAGGTTGGATTGTAAAAAAGCATCAACGATGCAACTTTTGGAATGAAAGCTTTTGTTCCCAGAAACAGACTGGTCCAAAATAGCAAGCCATAGCAATTGACTCGTATACTCTAGCATTGCTATGGGACACAACTATGTCATAGCAGGTGTATTGTTCAGGACCCAAGGAAGCACAGTGTCCAGTATTTTTTGGATGAGCAGTTACCGGAATACAGGAGGCCAAGCAATTGGTAGATATTTCATAGGATAGGTAAACAATTTGACCTGCTGTCTGAGCGTGGCTCTCTTTAAGATGAAAAGTCAGGGGATCATTAAAGTCACAAGGCGTCATCTTATGGGAATCATGCATTTGTGCACATAATTGCATGGCAATCCATTTGATAGTTTTGCGATAGTTTAGTCTGGGCCAAAGTGGCTGCTTGCGTGGCTAATTAACATCGTTAAGCGTTTAAACCAGTCATATGTAATTAGTCATGGAAGAAAACACATATTTTCTTTGTATAAGAAAACAAATTGCAGAGAATACAAAATACCAGAGCTGGGTTAGCCCTACACCCCTGCAGTGAACAGTTTTGAAGCCTCCCTATCTGCCTCCCTACATCTTTGTCTGTGGTTATTAACCCCAGCTACAGTGTTCAGATATGGTCCTCCTATGTTTTCCATGGGCAGTTTATCACACTTCCTTTCCCTCTGCTATGGGCCCCCAGTCAGTCTGCCAGACAGGAAAATCAAAGACTTCGGGACATACCATCACAGTGCAAATGGTATATTGCACTGTACAGCATGCTGATGATATATAACCTTAAAGTCTCACAAGTAAACACAAAACAGGAGGGAGATCGGCGCTGGGGTTTCCTTTAACAGCCCTCACAAGTGAACATAAATGTCTGAATAGCACATTGGATTGATTTAAAGTTAGTCAAAATGAGCATATACATATTGGATGGTATGGAATTGAATGGTAGGTAAAATGATTTTTACTTGAATGTCTGTGAATTTTATTTTGTTGGAACTGTATGGAGTTGAATTTTATTAAATAAAGTGTTTAATAAATCATTTGTGATTCAGTTGATTTCATTACAAAGTATGGATCTAAATACCAGGTAAAGGGATTTTATTATTTTCTATGGCGGTTTGTCATACTTTCTGTCAGTCTTGCCTGGCTTCACGTTTCCCTGCTTCAGACTTTTTATTAATATTTGGTGTATGTGGGGTAGAATACTCTGTTCCACTGAAGTAAACATACGTTTGCGTTGCATACAGTACTTCATAACAAACTAACTTAAATGAGGGCAAACTATAAGATATAGAATAGTCTACTAATGCAAAATGTTTCCTACAACTTTTGTTCTGTAGTAAATGAAAAAGAGCCCCATGTCTTCTGAAACTGAAGCACATAGCGTACAATATATATTTGAAGACCCAATTCCATTCTAACATCATCTGACTTCTCTTCAGCGTTCATTTCCCCCTTGCTTTTTCCACTTCAGCTACAGCCTCTTTGTTGTGCAACATTCAACAATAGGCTAATTTCACAAGGGCTGAAAAGTTAGGCCGGGGCCTCTCAAGACCAAATTCACAATAGACAGTACAACATACGGACTGGTTCCTATTTTTCAACTTTCTGGAGGAAATTATTTCATTAATAACATCAATTTTAGCACTCTACAAATCTTTCAAGTTTTAAAGAGTCTGCACCACCGTTTTCCCTCCCGAGATGTATAAAATGCTTGTTTGCAAAGTTAAATAAAAACTCAAAATTTAACAAGGAAAAATGATGTCACCTGCAGTTATTTTGCTCAGCTATAGCTAAACACATACATAATGTGGAAGTGGGAAGCAAGAATGAGAAATTATGGTTTTAGGGGACAATTATGGGAGAATTATTATCATCATAGATGCATGTTTATGACCTGTTACCTATCTCTTTAATCAGTTGGCTGAATTGGACATTATGCTGCAAAATGCACTACAGACATGCTATCTTTCACTTGTTAGCTGCCATGACAGCAATGGCTGCTATTTTGTTTTCCTTCCTACAGTATGTACCTCAGCCAGGATGTGTGTGAGCCTGCCAGCCGTTAACCCCACAGAGGAAGTGTGCAGGAAATGAGATCAGCCTTATAGAGAGGTAACGCCTGAGCCACTGACACCAGACCAATAACTGTCACTCACTGCACCTGATACTGAGATACTAAAAATGCAGCAAATAACAGGAAGGTCAGAATAGAATGTAATAGAATAGACAAATGTGATACGGCAGGGGCACCGAAGAGGAGAGAATGTAATAGGAAAGCAGGATGGAATGGAATACAAAAACAAGGAAAAAGAAAAGAAACAGAACAGCTAAAAAAAGAACAGGCAACACAAAGCAGAACAGAGAAAAAGGAGAAATTTCACCACAACTTTTACCATTACTCTTTCTCAAAGACAGGTTCTGTTGGATAAACTGTCAGACGTGTTGAAAATATATGTGAAGGGGTGGAGGTTAAATTCTGGCACTGTACATATATGTATATAACTGTAACAGTATGTGGTACACATTTCCCTTTGTGCTGCTATGAATAGAATAAAATAGGATTGAATTAAATAGAATAAAATAGAAAATGACAAAGAATGTACCCCAACGCATTGCAGAGAAGACCAGACTAAAACAAAACAACCCAGCACTGTAGAAGAAAGAGCTTTCAGTACAGTATACAATGTGAGAGGGGATTAAAGACGATACAAGAACAGTACCACCCAAAGTAACTATCAGATGAATTCTGTTTGAAAACAGAAATTGCTAAAAATACCAGCAGGGTCTCAGTGGCTGTGTATCTGAAACTGTCACTATGCACGGCACACATTCACTTTACCATGATGAAAGACAGTTTGTAGCTTCACTGAAGAAATTAGGCCTGACAGGCCTGCAGTGTGCGTATGTGTGTGTGTGTGTGTGTGTGTGTGTGTGTGTGTATGTGTATGTGTGTGTTGGTGTGTTGTGCATATATCTCAGAATACACACAAGCAGCTGAATTTTAGCTTTCTGTAAGATTAAAAAAGAAAACAGGTTTTCCTTTTTAGTTATTGAGACAGGAGGCAGGAAGAATGATTAAACATTTACAGTGCCAGCTATCACCTACCCCTAAGAACAAGAGCCGTTTGATAAAAATACATAGATACAAACACAACACTTGTTTTTGAGGCACAATACATGACTTTAGTAGGCAGAAAACTTGTTTTTGGGTTACGTGCATAACTGATTTGTGATTTGTGTTGGTATAAACTCTGGAATACATTTTGCCAGATGTTTTTAAGAACTCAGAACAAATTAATTTAGGCTGCTGAATTCCACTGACGCTGCTACACAAAATATACAGTATATACCATGCATACTACAGTTCTCATTCAAATATTCATGTATTTGTCTGCCTTGAATCTCCTGTTGTCTCTTGAACTGCTCACTCATGATCTTGTGCTTGACATGTTAGTGACAAGAATACACATGTGCTGTTGCAACATTTGCAATGCTTGTACATGCCTGAATTAAATATGATATGAGCAAAATGTCTGCGTGGCCCTCCCTTGTAGTTGCAAAACATAATATGGCCTGTTTTATACTTCAGCACCATTAAAAACACAGGGTGTCCAATGTACAAATGTTTCACTCTGTCTGCAGATCAACAGAAAACAGGGAGACAGACAATCTTACCTGATCTATGGGCATAAGACTGAAAAATGGCCATGGTGAGATATCAAGACTATTCATTTATTAAAAAACTAAACTGTTGACACATCATGCCCCAAAAAATATAATTAATGTATGATGGTGTTAAAGTCATTGTATCACATTATATGACCCAATGAATGACTGATGAAACGGGTAAATATATGAACAAATAAATGAATAAGTAATGAAATGATTAATCGTTTAATTAGTTATACAAACCAAGCGCGTGTCAGAGCCTGACAATGCTTCAAAGCCTCATCACCATATTTGCATAATCAGACTTGTACAGAAAGTGTTTTCTGACAAATTTACCACATAACTATATCTATTTGAATGAATAAGAATATTTATTTAGATGGAAGAACATTACAAATCTATCCTATGTATCAAATCATATACAATTAGAATGTGTTGCTGGTACTTGTGTAACTTGCTAAATTTTGCAGTATTTTTTTTTTGTTAATATCATTTTTAATTAAAAAAAAAGTCCACAAAGCTAAATCAAACTGAAGGGTAAAATTTGCATAAAAACCAAAAATGATCCACCACAAAATGACTGTACATGCGTGTGTGTATATGTTTATGCAAATTGATCAATGCAATATGTGGATCTTGTTTTCATTATAAACCAGCTGTTTTAATCAGCCTATGGTAAATCCACTCCAACTCCTATACAGCAGTTATATAGTAATATGACAATATTTTTCCTCTTTAGCAACCCATGCTACGATGTTCCAGTTCAACAATCTATTCCCATGTTTTGTATAAAAAATGTCTTATTCTTTGATGTTATTACAAACATATCATGGGTATTATGAGGGCAGAAAAAAGTGTGTGGGAAATAACAAGGGATGAAACTCCTTGAACATAATATAATATATAGCCTATATATATTTTGCACAGCTATGTTTCACTTTAAATGTGAGATCTAAATGTCATTTGCACTGCATACTCTGCTGTTTCATTTGCTCTAGGAAACAAGGGCAAACTAATTTAGCAAAAACACAGTTGGCTGGCTGATGCAACACAGTGAAATTTGAGGAGCATTCATGCACAATAAACCACTTCTGTCAGACCACCTATTGAGTGTGTGTGCCTGTGTGTGTGTGTGTGTGTGTGTGTGTGTGTGTGTGTGTGTGTGTGTGTGTGTGTGTGTGTGTGTGTGTGTGTGTGTGTGTGTGTTTGTGCATGTGTACAAATCAATGTCAGTATTTTTGTGCACTGTACAAGTGTGGGTGTCGGTGTGTGTACCTGCCACTGCAGTACACAAGAAATACATTCCTCTTGCTCCTACAGCGCAGCCTTAAGGCAATTTTCATCACTACCTCTGTGTTGTTGCAGGTATCTATTATGGTTTTATTTGGAACGAATACCAAAAATCTAATATAATTTGAATAGTAAAAAAATCAATACTATTTGAATGTTGAAATTACTATTCAAATGTGTTTTAAAAAAAAAAAAAAATATGTTGGCTAATCTCCCTCTTCTCGTCTTGGCCTACCCGCATGTGTCACTCATGTCACGTCTTATGAACAATAACTTAGCGGGAGTGAGAAACACAAGGCATTGTGAGGTCTAAGACAAGATTACGGAGCTAACGTTACGTACCGAGTAAAGTTAGTACAGTGACAGGCTTAGGCTGGAAATCGTGAGGACAGGAAATAGTTTTAACATGACTTTAAAATCGACATCCACCGAGCCAAAGTGCTTATGTTAACATTAGTTAGCTCGCTCTTGTTTTCTAACTGCGTCGCGAGGTATAGTATCGTTAGCTTAGCTGGGACCTTCATGGAGAAAGCTAAATGTTTGCTGCCCTACAGCTGTCAGAGTTAGCTTCAACTTCATATATTACCTTCTAAGGCCGGTTACACACTGGTTGCGTTGCGCGAGCGTGGCGTTTCTGTTGCGTCTCAGAAGCGTGGCAGCTGCGTGGAATTTTCTGTGTCCTACACACCAGAAGCGTGTCTGACGCGGCGCTGCTCCTGCTGCTAGGTACAGGGAGGGCTGATCTCGGGACATAGCGCCGACAGCTTCAAACTCTGAAAAATGGGTAAGTGGGCTGTCTGTTTATAACAACTTTGTGTAGCTGTAAAGATCTGATGTTGGACCGTCACTCAGAACACACACTACGTTGTTATTGTAGCCTATCCTACCCTTTATATATAGGCTACATACATATGTTACTATGGAAATTAAAACGCTATTTGGTCTTTATCAGTTTGAGTTGTTGACAGAAGAAAAGCCATTGCAGCCCTTCTTCTGTTAAGAATTCGGCGGAGGGGAGAGAGTTGTTAAACATAAATATATAGCCTACTGATTTGATTAAAGCAAGACAACGTTTGCAGTATTGACTGCAAAATATGTTACAGAATATTTCGTTCTGTATGACAGGTGCTATATTTGAAAATCTTTTCTCTGAAATTGTGTCTTACATTTATATCGACATTGATGTCAAAACCTAGAGACTTTCAAACATCAAGATGTCATTTATTAATATGCATTTGTGTCTAAATAGGCACAAAAATATTTTCCACAAAATGAAAAATAGGCATCGGTTCTATTTCTAGCATTCACGCATCTCACGCAGGCAGTGTGTAAGCTCTAAGCTGTTAACATGGGAGCCGAAATAAAAACGGACACGCCACGCAGCTGACACGCTCACGCGACGCATCCAGTGTGTAGCCGGCCTAATAGCTGTATTCTCAGTAACGTGACAATCTGCAAGAAACAGGTTGCTTATAAATCACTAAAATAGTAGTGACAGCACCGTTTGGCTTGGTTATTAATGCCGTTAGCATTGTTTGTTACTTACCTTGTTTCGGCTGTGCTTTCTAACATGATGTCATTGTGCTAACCGAGCACCGTTAGCCTTTAGAACAATGCCGCTTCACAACACTTGTTAGATAATGTTTCATTACAGAGTTCTCTGTTGATTTGGGTTTGTCGCTGTGTGCTCGTGGTGGAAAATGAATGTAAACAAAGTTGCGTGCAGGTCCCCTCAAGACCAGGCTAATGTTAGAAGTCCCTCTAGTGGACAGAATGTGCAACAACAACCACATGCTTGTAGTGGCATTGACAATGCATGAGTCTGAGTAGTGTAGTCCATATTATTTAAGAGGCTGCAACTGAACATTAAATATTAGACTATTATTTTAAAATTTAAAAAAATATCAAATGGAATTTCAATGGAATTATAGAGGAAGATTGACAGCTCTAAGCTCTAGTATCTATTGTGGCCCATTCCCGCCATAATGCTGATTTGTTCTGGCTTAGATCATCTTAGCTTAGACATCCTGTAAATCACCCCCACTTAGCCGAAGTCATGTGTTTTAAAATCAAGCCCCTAATCAGCTGTGCAGTTTAATGCCACTGCTGCGTCTCATGTTTCACAGTTTCTAAGTGAAAAGGTCCACTGCTATTACAGTGAATGATTGCACTGGTTTTTGGAGGGATTTTGGCCCATTGGTCACCTGTGTGACAGGAAGAATTGCAAACAAAATCGCCTCTCTATTTTCAGAAGATTGCTTTGTCCACTGTGCACACTAACCACAATATTGAATAAAATGCCATTGTTATCAGTACTGTTGAAATGTCCATCTCGGTGTTCTCTGGAGATCTAGATATCTGTAGAGAAGGTGAAACAATGTCTCCAAATGCACCAATTGAAAAAAAGCATTTATTCAAATTAATGTTATGTAATGTTAACTTTATTATGACATCTTACTGGTTTCTATTGTTGTATGCTTATTGAATGTAGACTCTCAAAAAACTTGGTAAATAAGACAAATTTGAGTATACATTTCATTATTAAAACACAACATGTGAAGGGTATTAAAGCGTTTGGACCGCTGCTTGTTGACTCTGTGATGCCTTATGAGCTTGTTACAGCCCTATATGCACACATAAGTTCCTAAGAATACAAAGATAAAATTGTTGTTTTTGTTGAATACTGAGCTTGTTTCTGATTGGCTAGGCTCAGTTGAATCTTTATGTCATATATGTCTCCCTCTATCTTCTTCCTGATCCTCTCAGCATCGCTCCTGCTCCTCACAACAAAGTTCAGGTTGCTCTGCATGCAGTCAATCACCCTTTGGCTATTCCTATAATTTGTTCCATCTCCTACTTCCTGTCAAGCCTCACAGCCTTGACCTTTATGTTCAGTTAAAGCTGAATTCTTAATTCTTAAATAATTCTTTAGGTTATTTTTGGTCAGTTTGTAGTGAATTGTACATTAATAACGTATTGTGTCCGGCAATCCTGATGTCGCTGTGTTATGAATATTCCACTGACACTGATAGTTTGCAATGTGTGACAGCGACAGACAAAACAAACAGACAAGATTTCTTCCTTGTTGTTAATTCAAATAGTCTGACCATCTGACCACTGTACAAAAGATATATTTATGTTATGGTAAGAAATTATGTTAAAGTAGATGAAAATAAAAGTTGCAAGGGACTATAACACATTTTATATTATAATAAAATGTAGAGTTATTATCCGAAATTTTCTCATAAGACATTTTTTAAGTCTTTATAAGAGTTCCTTTTTAATGTTGCAACTTCTTAATAGTGTTTTCCCCAAAATAGTGTTTGGCTCTAACACAAAAACTGAACAAGCACACTACAATTTTTATTTATCAAGGGTAGCATTTTTATTTTATTTCCGTCCTGGATTAATGCTGCATTCCGTTTACCTCAAAGTCGGAAGACGGAACTGTGAATGACGCCACACCTGAGGTGACCGCGTTTTAGTACAACAAGTTGGAATAACCATTATTTCAGTGGGGTTTGCGCTAGCCAGGTTAGCCATTGCATTACGCTGTATATGTTCACCGCAGCAACATGTCAACAGATGAAGGATTGACAGTACTGTGTGTACGAATGGTTTAATGAGACACAAATAAGACAGAAGTGGTATTAAACTGCATATTTCTACAGCGATCACTACTGTTAATGCACGGAGCAGCCATGTTGGATTTTGAGGTTGGCTTTGCTCTGGGTACTGTGAGGTTCTCCGACTTTCCAAGTCGGAAATCCGACTTCAGGGGGCGTTCCATTTGAAATTTCCAACTGGGAACTCATTAGTCAAAAGATGATGAATCCCAATACTCACCTGGAACTTTGCTGTTTCATGATATCAGTAGCTTGTATGGTTCTTTTTCTGTATAGTCTGCTAACCTGATATTACTTAATTACCAAAACAGGATTTAATAGTCTAGAAATGTCTATAGCGTTTCTTTGACCACAAACATTGAATCTGTTCATTCAGAGGGTGATGTAAAAATGGACTCCAAGTGTGTTATATACCAGACTCCTGGTTGAACTTGAACAGACAGTTAAGCGTTAACCACAGGAAGAACGTGCTTGATGTACTCTACACTGCAGATTCTTGTTCTCCCTATTTACGGTCTCTAATTGACCTAAAGCCTCCTTATAGCAGTTCTTCATTTTAAAGAGCTCAGTACTCACAGATCTGGGCCTCCTCCTGGGCTGCCTCCAGCTCAGCTTGGCCCTCTTCCTACGTCTGCTTCCAATCTGTAAGAACGTGGTGTTATAAATACATCAGTAAGAGTGAAGAGGTTAGAGGCCAAGTTTGGAGCCTGCAATGCTATGCACTACTAAGTACAGTGCATGTATAAGCCTGCTAACAGCCACCACTTAGTATTGCAGTTTTAGAGGGTCATTTTATTTGTCAACAATATACTGTATCTGCTATCTTCTTATTATCTTATCTTATGTTGTAATAATATTAATATGCATTTCTACAAGTGGGGTGATCTTCTCATCTCAATTTCATTCCCATCAGGCTTTTTCATTAATGTCTTTAATTAAATACATATAATTTGATAAACCAAACGACCGTTGTCACAGCAGACATTTTGACTTGTAGCGGAAAAGGCACAGGTACCAACTAATTGTGTTGAAGATGTTCAGTTCCATTAAGTGTCCCGATAAACCATGACAGTGAGCCTGTATGCACAATACCAGGACCCTGGTCCTAACTCACCAATGAATGCGGTTGTTCTTATTTTATACTGCTGTGACAAGCCAAAAATGTCCACTATGAAATAAAATCTATTACCTTATTAAAGTTTCTCTGATTCTTGTCATGGTAAGTGGTAAGTGGCCACATCATTGCCTATCTCCACATCACTCTTTAGATCTGATAATGCAACAAGTCTTCTAAACCATACGACGATATATGTAATCTAATCCTACCCTCTAATACGACCAATAGCAGCGTTTCATGGTTTAACACCCCTAGCAGTAGCAGGAAATACGACCCACAGGAGCATTTTCTGTCCTGTTATCTAAACCAGAGAATGTAATGGTGGCGGATTTAAACAAGTTGTTAATGTTGTGAAATGGTTAGTTACGTTTAGGCACAAAAACGATTTGGTCTAGTAAAAGATTGTGTTTGGGTTAAAATCTTAATCATTAGTTCTGTAAAGTAAAAAAAAACAACTTGCTGTTTACTTTTATTTTTGACGGGACACAAACCGTCTCTTGGGTCCTTCTGCTTTGCTACTCATATCACTATATCATATCAATCATATGAAATTGTGAATGTGATGCGTTTTCTTGAAATGTTTAAAAGAATCATCTCATGATAATAGACACTCCACCTATACAACTTTATGTTTCTGTGATACATCACAGCACCAGTCAACATGTCACTAACTTCTCTCAGAATATCAATAGCAGTCTGAATTTCACAGTAACAAAGGTCATTTGCCATTTGAGTTTATTCTTTGGTGTATTCTCTGTTATTCTCTGCATTCTAAGTATTTGGACAGTGACACATTGTTTGATGTTTTAATTACCTTGGATGGGGAAATGACAGTAGTTATTTAATTTTTCACTCCATATTGATGAATATAACCTCTAATTAAAACTGCCAGTCACTTGCCTCATAATTACTGTGTCATTTCATATTCAGTAAAGTAATAACAGTAGGGAGCTAAAACATCAAACAATATGTCACAGCCTAAATCCGTATGGGGCTCAGCAAATTACTTCCCATTGACTTACATCTGTGGCAATGAACTCTTACAGTAGGTGTCATTAATGCACTTGACAGTTCTTGATGTCTTGACAATTATTGGATAGTCATAAAAGTTGGTAGAGATATACAATTTCAACTCTGCATTTCAAAATTTGCATCACACTAATTACAGAACATGCCAGAGTTACAGTACATGTTTGAAGTTGTTTTGGTGATGAATGGAAATGTATAATCATCAGTTCAATTACATTCTTAAAATCAACCTGTAGTCCTGCTATGCCCTGCTACGCTCTGCAGCACCCTGCTACGTCCTGCTATGCCCTGCAGTGCCCTGCTACACCCTGTAATGCACTGCAGTGTCCTGCTACGCCATGAACTACTATAACTACTATTTCTAGTCATAGTTCCATTATCTTTATTGTGACTATAATTGCTACTGTTCATCACACCCCAAACTGGCATCTTCAGACACCGCCTACAAAGGGACTGGGTCTGTCCGAGGTCTCTCCCTTAAAGGAAGTTTTCCTCACAACTCAAGGTTTCTTCTTAAAAGGGAGTTTTTCCTCACCACTTTCACACTAAATTCTTGCTCTTGGGGGAATTACTGGAATTACTGGAATTGTTGGGTCTTTGTAAATTATAGAGTGTGGTCTAGACCTACTCTATCTGTAAAGTGTCTAGAGATAACTCTTGTTATGATTTGATACTATAAATAAAATGTAATTGAATTGATTTTGTCTATACTGAGATACAATTTCCACACATGTTCAAAAATAGATAATACCTAAGTTGAGTATTACTTGTGCGACTCACTGACTGACAGGAGTCCTGCATTTATGCAATTCATGACGGTTTCTGTCCACAAGCTCTAAGGTCAGGTAAATGTGATTTGTTTTGTTTGGGGGCTAATTATTTATTTCCCTATTGAATTGAAACTTTATTAATATGAAGAAGTGTCATGTTTAGCTGACAAATGTTGATGATATCAGTATCTTATGGCTCATATGCAGACAACTGAGGCAGCTGATTATTTTTTATTAGCCACACCTTTTCAGTCCCTCACTGCTGGCTTTTGCCAATGTCACAGCTCTGTATCAGTACTGCTGATAAGTACAGGCCGCCCTGTTGTCAACATAGTAATATGTTTAAAGAGGGGTGTAATTTAGTGAAGCTTATTTTGTTTACAACTGCATTGGATGTGTTGCTGTTAACACAATTCTTTTAAGATTGAAGAGCTGACTGGCATTCTGGGGGTTTTAATGGCATGGTTACATGCTAAATTCTTGTTGTTTTTCTAATGTTAACTCATCAAAGATGTTAACTTCATTTTGCAAGTGGTAGATTTTGCTGCCTTCCAGCCTTCAGCCACAGCAATGGTTGCAAAGCACAAAAAAAACATGGTGTTGACAGTCCTCCCAGCACCGGACACTGGATGTGAAAAACACAGCTCAGCCTGTTCCAAGAATTAGGTTTACTGAGATATCTGGATAATCTGTCTGAGTAAAATGTGGTACCCCCATCAAATCTGGAACTTTAACAGATGTAAAGGCCTTCCTGGATTTGGTAAAGTACCTTGTTGGTCCAGCCAGGCACTACAATTTCCTCCCTAATTTAAATTAAGTCCAAATTGGAGTTGAGCTGCTAGCTGTTATAACAATTCTGGGCTTCAGTTCAGTATTGGATCATTATAATTCATTAGCATAAATCAAGCTTAAATAAAAGAAGAGATCAGATTTTCTGTATAGCTATAAAGTTTATAGTCTTCAGGGACTGAATATCATATATCATATATATATATATATATATATATATATATATATATATATATATATATATATATATATATATATATATATATATATATATCATATATTTGTAAGAATAGGCCCGCCAAAACAACATGTTGTTGCACACAAATAGTTGCAGGCTACCAACAAATAAACAAACCTAATGAACCATGTTTGTTGAATTGTGCCACATTGATGCCGAGTGCAGCATCATATATACACATATACTCAGAAGCAGTAAGCCTTTTAAAAACAAACACAGTCACACTGTTAAAAGAAAGGCCACACAATTAGTAATGGATTGATTGATGCACTCAATACAGTCATCATCATCGGCTCAGTTATCACATCGCAAAAATATACACTACACAAATCTAAATTCAATTCTCATATCACTATTTTGTTGCTATTTTCTTCCTTCATAACAATGCATAGAGTACAGAGAATTCTACTATGACGTTGACTTCAGGAAAAAGAAAAGAAAAACGATGGCTATATAAACCCTTAGGTAAAATCAAACGTACAAAGAAAAAAATATTATGGGAAAACACTATCACAGTCCATCTAATATTCCAGATGTTCCAGGTGTATCATGGCCTTAGGGAATGCGCATGTTTCCTGTGTTTTATCTGAGTGAACCAAGAAGAATATGTGGCAAAAGACACAAAACCCATCTCGCACACCAGCTTGCAAGTTCCCATAAACACACACACACACAGGGTGCCAGGAAATAACCAAACCCCAAAAAATACTGTTGTATTGTAATTGTTCCTGCTGTCTCAGATGTTCTCTCCCTCTCTGTCTCTTATAATAAAAGCCTGTTTGACAGGCCAGTGCTTATATGTGTGGCACAGGAGGGAGTATTCCACTGCTGCTGACACAAAATTGTATTATTGTAGGCTGCACCCAGCACAGTGCCTTCCTATTCCTCCCACTGTGTCTGTCCTTATATTAGAAATGTTTTCAGTCGCCAATAAAAGCATAATGCGGTCTTATATATGCAGCATTTGCAAGTGAATTGCGGTGCCCCATATTGCCTCTGATGGTAATCAGAAAAACATTGTGCTATGAGAGATAGAATAGCCAGTCCAATATTAAGTGTGTGTGTTGTGCTGAATGTTATCTGATGGAGATGTTGGAAATAGAAGCATACTGTATGTAAACGGAATGCCATACTGCTTGGCCATATGGGTAGCAATAAGATATGGGCATATGAAACAGCAGGGACAAATTATTCTTAAATTATAGCCACAGCACTGCTTGCATGTGAAAATTATAAGTAAATGGGACAAGCATATGGTGTGGAATAATTTGTGTGTGTGTTATATGACAAGTATGGTTGAATTGTTTATGAAGGAATGTGTGTGGAGTCCTTTGTGTTTTCAGTGAACGGCGTATCAATTCTCTTCCTCATCTGTCTCATTTGTGTCATCTCATTTTCATCCCAATCAAGCCTCCATTTCACATTTCATTCTTATCTCTCAGCTGCCTCCGCCTATTATCTCCCCTGTTTGTGTTTCTCAGTGTCTCCTACTCTCTTTAATATTTTACTCTTGATCTCTCTACCTGTGATTTATTTTCTTCCCTACAGCATCTCATTTTCATCTAGTGTTGTTCTCTTACCTTTTTCCCCACAACCAAACATATTTCGATTCCAAGCAATGTTAAAAAAATAGCAGGATCTCAGCTAATGCATGCATCATACTCATGTGCACAGTTATACCTCGAAAAATCTAAATATTCTACAAAATTACTCCCCCTCTACCCGTTAGAGGGATCCTTTTTCTTTTTTTTAGCGCCTCCCGTACATCTCAAATACTGACAGACTGCTGACAGGTACAAATATGCTGCTGGTTGTCTAAAATAACAGCAAACATAACAGTTGAAAAAGAGCTAAGAGGCAGAGCTAGGAGAAACAAGAAAGAACTTACAAAAATGAAGACGCAAGAATAGAGAGTGACAATTAGAGAAAATTACTTTCCATCAGAATGAGGCGCAACATTAATAAGGGCAATGGAAAAGAAGATAGAAAGCAGAGGGGAAAAAAGGTGGACAAAATGTTTGCAATTTAGGCATGAAATCACACTTTGTGCTGTCAATGACTGCATTTAGATTTTTAACAACCTCCAACCCCCATACTGCCATACTGCCAGAGATTCCCAAGAAGAAAGTTTTTAAGAGTTTTACCTTGAACCACCTGGGACCTAAATCCAGAAACAGTGAAGAGTTTCAGCTGGAAGGAGCATTTTTATATCTACCTTGATGATTTTATGCAAACTCACACACAGTGAAATAATTCTCTGCCAGAGGAACTAATCCACCAAATATTTTCTGTTTATTTTATTGTGCATTCTTGTGTAATTCTTGTGCATTTTAGGAACTACATTAATAAAACCTAAGGGAACACAGATATATTTAGAACATGATACAGCTATTCGGTAAGGGGGTAATGGGTTTTATTGCAATACAATAAAACATTTATTGCAAAGAGGGTAATAAGGGAGAAAAGCAAAGAGCAACACAGAAAGATGAAAATAAAAAGGACAGGGAGAAAACTGCCGAAGATTAACAGAAACATTTTGCAAAAACTGAGATAAAGCCTGCGAGAGTAAACATTTGGGACTGTTTCTCAATGCTCGCTCCACTCGTTTCCTCCCTTCCTCTATCTCATGCGCTCTCTTCTTGTGGCATCTGTTTTGACCGAGTAAACTTAGCTGTGAACCATATTCAACGTTTTCTGATTGGCTGCATCAGAAATGTGACAAAACACACTCTCTTTCAGCCCCACCTTCTAAGCTGAAGATGCAGTTTTCTGAAAAGAAATCCTAGGTCATTTTGCTTCTGATAATGTGAGCGCTGTGTCTTTTCTCTTCGATCCTGTTTTTGATTCGCCCCACAGTTCGTCCTCTCCACTCCTCTCTATTCATTATTTTTCAACTTTTATAAGTTCAGTAAGACATTGCGTACTAACCCGTCCTTTCAGTCTCCTATTTAGTAACTTACTGATGTTCAAATTCATATTCAACTAATATAAATACTGCTGTAGTATTACATTGTCCTAACATTGTAGAGACTGTGATCCTGCATGTTTGATGTACTGTAGTGGCTATAGTAGCATTTAGCATTTTTAAGCTCTGAAGATGTAGGCTATTTAAAGGAACAGTTTGACATTTTGATAAATGTGCTAATTCACTATATTGTAAAGTGTAATATAATATTAGGTAAGAAGATTAATACCACTCTCACGTCTGTAAAGCCCAGTTCAGACCAAAGTTTTGCGACGAGACGAGTTGAAACTTGCAACTACTTGCAATGCGTCAGTCTGCAGCTTTCTAAAACCAGCCAGTCACACCAATGCGACGAGACGAGACGGTGTATCTTCTCCATAGTAATATCTGTCCTAACTTCTGACTTCCAGGCTTTTTGTAGCTAAATATATAATTTTTGTGTCTAAATATGAATGTGGATAACCTTAGTCATGGTGAGATGCTTGCTACAGTCAGATTTCTAGTGATGAATCGGCGAAAACATGTTTTATTTCTCTGATTCATGGCTTTCTCCTAGGCGCTGCCTCTCTTCAGTCACTCTATACCTCGCTTGACCGTACGTGCTTGCGGGTGAACGTTGAAGCTCCATTAACAGTTTGTAACAGAAATCAAATGGATTATGGATCCGTTTATTGTAGCTGACTTTACAAGATGACTTCGCTATTGGCTGTTGAAACAGGTGACGTCCCGTACGTTCTAAAACCAGCCTCTGCGACTTGACCAGCTGGTTTGAGTCGAGCTGAGACGGGCCGATTCAGACCGCTGCAAAAAAAAATTCTGCAACGTTCTAAAACAGTTTCGTCTCATCGTGAATCTTTGGTCAGGACTGGGCTTAAACATAAACTTCAAGCTAACTGCAGCGGCCGGTTAGCTTAGCCTAGCATTAAGCCTAAGCCAAGCCACCCGCGTAAAAAGACAATTTTTAGTTTGCACACTTCCACTTCTGTAAGGATTAAACAAACACAATATAACATGCTAATTAGTGAATTTTACAGTTGCTGGTAAACTGGTAGCTGTTTCCCCCTGTTTCTACTCTTTATGCTAAGCTAAGCTAACTGGCAGCTGGCAGTTACGCTTAGCTTATTTGCCATATAGACATGGAAAGGGTATCTAACTCTTGGCAAGAGAAGGAAACTTTCTTTCTTTCTTTTGGAAGAAACTATATTGCAGAATGAATTGCTTTGTAGTTCCTTTTTCATTCCTTATGATCTGCTATTGAACAAAACTATCATTTGGTTAAATAATTCAGGAATAACAATAAATAACAGGCTACATATGCATAAAAAAGCATGAAATGCTTCAAATATTAATTTGCTTAGTGGTGATATAATAAACTGTAATATAATTATTTTATGTAAATGTATACCACAAAAATAAAATTATGCTGTTTATTATAGGGTGCTTGGCTTTACAAGCCAGTGAGCAGCATGATGCTGCAGCGAAGCAGAGCCAACCTGCTCTGTCACGGGAAGCAGATCTTTATTTACTGCCCCCACGCATGTCAGTTTAGCAACGGCTGGTCACACAGCCAGCTCAACTCCAGTTTCCCACAAAGCAGGTGATTTCTGTCTTTTTTCCGCTGTCCTTTTCCCTTTTTCTTTTTTTTCTTGCAAAAAAATCTTGCAATCTTCTTTCTGTTTTTCCCATGCTGTCATGCCCACAGCTGCTGCAGGTCTGGGAACTCTATTCTCTCTCCTGTCCTGTGTCCTCTCTCTGCCCAGGCCTCCAGGAAGGACCTTGGTTCGATTTCTGTTGTGTAACATACTGTAATACAGATGAGGCTATGCTAAATATAACTCCTTTCCATTCAGAATTGTCTGTTTAATCCATTTTGTTTCTGTCCATTTTCCAATTTATCATTCCCTTCCTGCATTTCAAATGTTGCTAATGTATCTTTGACTTTACAGTCTCCCTCAGTATGTCCTTATCTTCATCTATAGTGTACATCCCCTCCTTGTTATCTATTTCTACTTTACGTGAGACCTAAATGAAAAGGCAGCTCTAATCTCAGCCAAACTGCTTTGCAAGTAACTTTTGACCTAGCAATAATACTTAATTCCTAATACCGTTGGCTTTGTTTCAAAGCCTTATACAACACAGTAATAGCCACGGCTAGAGGACATTTTTATGGGTTTGTTCTTAGTTCAGATGCTATCTGTCTTTATTTTCCTGTACTTTTCAGCAGTTAAACTGCTGCACAACATACCTGATCTGAATCTGGTAAATGAGGCTTGCAGCTCCAGCTGCTGACAAGGCCAGACACGTACAGAGAGGTCTGGTGTTGGAGCCCCAGGAAGACTGGATATTGTCACTACATCATCATTGAAGTGCAGATCTGGGACTGTGATACATGTACTGTGGCATGCTTTACCAGATTGGAATAATACATTATTCTACCAGATTATTGTATATCATGGTAACTCTGGGGTGGTATTTGCGATGTTGCTTGCACTTAGGTTTTCAACTAGAAAAAAAAAAAGCTTTAGTAGATGTCATGGAAGACGTGGGGAGTGTGCATTATTTTACTTTTTTTAATTTAAAAGTGATTATTATACAGTTGCCTGCACATGACAAAGAATTTCCCTAAGAAGTTGTAACTTGGTAATCTCTTGTTACTGCTATGTATCTTTGACAACATTATCAAACCCTTAGACGTCATGAGTGGATCAGCCAAAACCTAGGAATGTTCACATACTTCTACATTTAAAAATTCCCTTTCTATCCATTCTAACCACAGACGTCCTTTACAAAACAACTGTCTCCTCCCGCCCTACTTCTCTCAGGGCCAGGCTATAACAGACATGTTTGATGTAATCACGAGGCCCAGAGGGACTATGTGAACCAGACTCTAGACGATGAAGGATAGCATTCATAAACCGAAACATCTGACGTTAGCACTTTCCAAATCAATAATAAACAAGCTCTGTAACAGAACACCGCTTACACTGAAAAAATGTACCTGGATGCAGGACCAGGTTCAGACATCCAACATCTTACTGTAATATAGCCTAACTGATATAAGTTTTTTTTAACTCAGGTAGTGAAAATGGTGCTATGCTAACTGTATGCTGTTAAAGGAAGACAAGCATTACAGACTACCAGTAAATGTACCACAGCTTGTTCTCCAGCTGACCTTTGACCTCCCTGTTGAAGGTGGCAAAAGAAGAGGTGAGTTTGTTTTTTCACATAAAGACAAGGAAAGAAGGATGCAGACGATGGCAGAGAAAAGAAGGAAAAAGGAGAAAAAAAAAACTAAATAAAAACTAAATGGATATTGATAGATGGGGTTTTAAATAAGATGACAGATGCTTGGATGCAAATAGGTTCATTCTAAATATGATTACAGAGAGTATTCAGTTTATATGATGAAGCACACGTCCACCCTGCTCACGCCTCTGTGGGATTTTCTGATACGAGAGATGACTGGTGGTGTTAATTGCATTTTAACACAGTAGGGTTTATCATGCTGTTAATTATACACATGCTGTCTGGGATAAAGTCACACACACCCACACACAACACACACACTGAACTCGATAAACTCGAAAATTATAAAAACAGCTTGGCTGATCTGAACTGAACTGAGCTTGTTAAGGTAAAGAAAACAAAACTACCATATATCAACCAAAATGAAATAAAATCAAGCTACACCATGCACAAATAAACAAAGATGGAAAAAACGGTAGGCTAAATTTCAGTTTGACTGAACAGAACTAACTGAACACACACACACACACACACACACACACACACACACACACACACACACACACACACACACACACACACACACACACACACACACACGCATACAGAAACAGCGCCTTTTCCAAACTCAAACCACATGAAAGCACAGCTGGGTGTGTGTGTGTGTGTGTGTCTGTTTTGTATCATAGAGCTTAATTTTGCCATATGATGTCTGTCTTGCCCAAAGTCTTAAATTTAGACGTCCGGCCTTTTATTATATTGGCATTAATTATCAAAATGATAGGGATCTGTGTGTGTGTGTGTGTGTGTGTGTGTGTGTGCGTGTGTGTGTGTCTGTGCATGCGTGATTGCATATGCACCTCCCTAATCTTGTTTAGTAAGAAGGTTAAAATGCTAATTATACAGTGACTCTGCAGTCATTTGGGGATTAACTTCATATATCAGACCGCTGGCTGTGTGAGATTCTCTGGCAGGGCACGTCACACTGTCCTGACTTGAGGATCTATACAGTAACCAAGAGGGATCTTATTACTGCGTTTCATACATTGTAGTTTCACAGCATTTCTTATGCATATATGTCTACAATATGTGTTTGGGTTTCCACATGAATGAGGGATCATGAGATGATTTATTTCAAATCACTGCACACAATCAAACACATTTCGTCAGGCACGGCATGTGTAACAGTTTAAAAGTAAAAGTGAAGTAAAAACAATTCTAAAACATGTTGAAAACACTCTAATAAATCCCACTTTCCCTTCATGTATAATTTCAGTGTAACGTTGCCAAAGTGAGTCCTAAAATGCAATGTGTTGACTAAGACAACAATATTAACTTGTTTTCCACTGAAAACACAAAATGGATCACATCAATTAATTTCAAATTATAATTATTTTTCAATTATCTAGGCTGTGTGATTTTTCTTTGATGTCAGATCTGTGATGTATACTTTTATTATTAATTTGAGCAGAGGCTAAGCAGGGAAAAGACTGCATCACAGGATTCGGACAAAGATCTGACACATCCCCATATGGTCTTTTGTCAACAGCTGTATTTTAATCGTCAAAGCCTATGATCCTCTTCCGCACAATCTTGATGAAAGCTAAAATGTCGCTGTCTGGAATACCGTGTGGCATCTTGATGAATTTCTTAAAATCATACTCACACATGCACACAGCTTATTTAATATCTTTCACTTCTCATCGTTTCTGACGTGATAGCAGCTCTCGCTTTTTTTTTCTCCCTGGTTGTCTGTTTTTCACTTTCCTCGCTCCCTCCATTTCTGCATCTCTCACCTCTCTTTATCCCTATTGCTTTTACAATAGTTCAGAGGCAGAACTCCAAGGAAAAGTCCATAGTCCTGCACAGACCAAACACATGACACACACACACACACACACACACACACACACACACACACACACACACACACACACACACACACACACAGGGAGCTCCACTGTGTGTTTCCAGAGACTGGAGGGGGTTCTGGGAGCAAAAATAATGAGCTCATCAGTTCAGCCTGGAGGTGCTGTTGGCAACACACACACACACACACACACACACACACACACACACACACACACACACACACACACACACACACACACACACACACACACACACACACACACACACACAAACACACATAATTTTTCTTTTTCTTTCTTTCTATCACATACACAGACACAGAGGCAATTACCACGGTCCATGCTCGGTAGGATATTCCATCTCTTTCCAGCCGACTTCACCGTGACTCACTGCATAGACTCTGGGCTGCTCAAGAAATTGCTCCCCTGCTCCTTTTTACCTTTTCCCTTTCTTGTAGCAAAGAAACGTATGTAGTTTCAAAAGAGGATTGCCTGTATGCATGTGTCAGAGTGTGTATTAATGTTGGGCACTGTAGGTTAACACTGTTTGTTAAGATGCAAAAATGTGTGTGTGTGTGTGTGTGTATGTGTATGTGTATGTGTGTGTGTGTGTGTGTGTCAGTACTGTATGCTTGCTGAGATCAACTATTGTGCAGCACTCGTATGGAGAGTTGCAGTTACATCTGTATGTATGAAGTTAAGTTGCTGGGCGGCAGGGATATTCTACATGTGCTTGGCTGAATGCATTCATATAATTATGAGAGTTGACGTGATGAGGAGCAAGTGGCTGGAGATGGAGTGTTTCAAAGTGCTGTCTGCAGGAAGCCTTGGCTTGCTTGTTTAAAGTGAGGATTACCATTTGAATGAACTGCATGAACCCAGAGTTAAAGCGCGGCAGTTTGAGAAATGGAGGTCATGAACTAGTCGATTTTTAGAACAGTTTTCTGTGCTCACAGCAAAGTAAAACATCAAGTGGGTGGCCTAATTCCATACAAATGGAGGTGAAAAATATCCATATAAAAGAAGCTGTGGATGTTCTCATTATAATATTGCTGTGAAATTAGTTGCAATGAAATGTTATAATGCTGAGGAAAAAATAGGCAAATACTTCAATAGACAACATGTCACATCACTCTGGAGTACATTGCAGAGAATAGCTCTTACTGTTAAATTTGTGTAAAGTACCGTTCATAAATATTCTAACTGAATCACTCGTCTCTTCTCGATTATGCATTCTATGTCAATAATGCCTCCTCACAATCTGCTATGCACAGTATAGTAATGCCACTGAGCTGCCAAGAAGAGACAGTCCATTTGACCAAAACAATCGATCCCAGCTTAATAAACACATGGTGGTTTGTTACAGCACATTAATTATCCCCAGCATGGGCTCCTTGGCTTGGTGCAATTTGTGCTCATTGGTTTTATTTGGGTTTTCTTAGTTGGAGTGAAAAAAAAAAGACAACAGGATGTCCTGTCAATTATTGACTCCGTTGTCGTGTCTGTTCTTTCCACTATCCCTGCTAATCTTCGAGCATTTCTGTTTCCTCTTCATGTACAGACTCCTCTCTTCCCTACTCTACATCTGTTAACCACTTTTCTCTTCCCTCATCCTCCACCTCTTAATCCCTCTCTATTCCTCCCTCCACCTCTGTCTTCTCTCTCCCTCTATCGTTCAGTTGCCAGGTGTTTTTTGGTGTAATGATAGCCTGCTATGTGGTCTCGCAGCTCTGGGTTATTAGATCCAATATCATTTCTAAAGCAATAAATGGGAGACAGTACTTGTGTGTATTTCATTCTTTGTATTTCTTTTTTTCATTACTTCCAGAACATATTAACAAGCTTACTTTTTATCCTTACAGGCTCAAGCTTAATTACATCCAGGGAAACGTCACTGTCAGCCATGGAGCAGAATAAGTAACGAAGGCTTTTTTGATTAAGACCAACGTTTCTGTTTTGGGTTCCATTTTTTATTAGTTAATATGTGGATTCTCCGTGATATCAGTTATGACTGGAAGCTGGAATGTATTTTTCAATAACCTCACATTCGTATGGAAGGTTAAGCTCTCCAAATCCAGGATGGTGAATATTTAGCAAGCAAAATGTCAAATAGGAATATGGCATCAACCTTTTAATATTGAAACATTCATTATGCAAGTTATCAACATCAACTTTTTGTTCTCCAACTGGAGCCTCTGTATGTGTGTATGTGCATGTGTTTGTGTGTGCATTTTGGTGAGGAGCAAGGTCAGTATGCCTCATCATCAATTGCATCTTTTTGTCAACACATGCAAACACACATACACACACACACACACACACACACACACACACACATACAAACACACACACACACAAACACACACACACACACACACACACACACACACACACACACACACAAAAACCTATTCTAACACGGTTCCACTTCACTTAGCTTGGTTATATTTACTTAATAAATTGAAGCTCCATTCCCAAACAAAATGGTATTTCATAAATACTGTATGAGGGCTGACATGAAGTATGCACCAGTCTTCTTGATTATATGTCATGTAGCTGCCATGCGACTGTTTCAGTAGGCCCATGTGTAGGTCTGTTTAATTCATCAAGATACAAGTAGAGAGATGCGAGCACGTTCAGATATTTGAGCAATCCAATGCAATCTTGTTTTAAGACAAGGTTTCAGTGACAGGAGACAGGAAAGCACTCATCAATTGTAGATGAGAGGTAATAAATCCCACCCAACTTCCTGTCTACAATTAAAAGATGCTTCTGAGGGGGGGGGGCGCAAACATCTGTCATGTCTATGCTATGGCACATTGCATGCAGTCTCAAAAGACAACAGGTCAGTAAATGTTAAGGGGACGACGCAGAATTGAATAACTACACTATAAAAACACTGTATCAACAAATCAGGCTCTAGATTTTAATGCATTCTAACTTTGGTCCAGCTTTTCACAGCCCTTCTCATTTTATGGTCAGATTTTGCTCCTAAACCTGCGTTAATTCTTTTTATTTGCCACTTGGGCACGACACACCAAGCTTGACATAGCAAACAGTTACCTGTTTCCAGATTCAGCAGAAACAGAGCAGCATTGTCTTACATTTGGAGTGGCCACATGCTGACTGTAAGTCCAATATTCACTCTCTTTTTAGCTTTGTTTTGGTCTCCTACAAGTCAAGGGGGAAATATATCTGTCTCTTTAGCTGATAAGAGTTCAACTATATTCACCAGCTTTTCACGATAAGCAACAGTCTTTTGATCCAATGCAAAAAATATTGATTTCTTCCGCTTTAAATAACTCAGGCTGAGACATTTTACTGAGTATTTGGAACCTGGTGAGCATATAACTGACACACAACAGATTATGGGATTATGCTTTAGTACTGGATCAGTAGTTTCCATGGACATATCTTCAAATCTTTTCTTTTTTTTCTTTTGCCATGACTCTGGCCTACCATTGCAATCTATTGTGACTGTTGATATTCCAAAACCACAGCTTTGTCATTTTCAAAGATCCAAGCGCCAAACTATTCAGACTCTTTTCAGAAAGACATTTCAGTCATACAGATTGTTTTCTTTTAACCTTTGATTTGTCACTTCCTTCACACCTATGGGATTTCCTATCAATGACCCTGAATCCAAGGCAAGAACTGCATTTTGTCACGAGTTGAATCCATCGTAACTCAGTTACATGAAGATAGATTCTCTCCTCTCTCGCTTCACCGCTTAGAGATTGAGACGAGTGTGTTCTTACAGTATACAGTCTTGCCTTTTGTGTGTTGAAATTGAGTTATATAAACCATTCCTTTTGGCTGAAAGTCTGGGCAAGTGAAGCAAATGTAAACACACACCTAGAGTCACCTACATACAAAGACATTACATTCAACACTATGGGTGCCTATTTATAGCTAAAAGTGGGGGTGCAAGATTAGTGACATGCCTAAACATTTTCATTTAATTAACACCTGATAGTGCCATTTCCTGCAATGAAGAGCCTTCAATTATGACTAATAAAGATCCTCTTTCACTATTTCTGTCAAGTCCATTAAGTCAAGAACACACAACAATAAAATGATTTAGGACATTTTATTGAATAAATTGCAATTCAAGTTGATAAAATTCTGAATTAAATTTGGCGGAATGGCTCTGTTCAGGGAGTCCTCTGACCTTTCATGAGCACCATGAAATAGCAGAGAGTCAGAGGACAGCAGCAGCATTAGGGGACGCTCACACAGTTTAGGACTGGGAGAGCTGAACTATTCCCCCATATGAACAGAGCAGCAACGATGACATAGAAGCAAATGCCACTTTATACACAACGAGGTGGAGCTGGGGAGGTGGTGGGTTGCAGAGAAGAGAGCAGCAAGCAGTTAGGAGAAAACTGAATCTGTTTTAAGTAGGGCGCCCTGTTTGAGCGTAGCCATTGAGCAGCGAGGGGAGTTGACCAGCTGATGCGCTGATGCACGTCATCTGATGCACCTCAGCTGGAGCAGATCAGCTGATGAGACAGTGTTGACTGGCCAATGCGTTAGCAGCGTCTTAATTACTTGGCCTGCCAGAACTGACTCTGCCGCTCAATTTCTGTTAGGTCCATTAAGTCAAGAACACACGACAATAAAATGATTTAGGAAATTTTATTGAATAAATTGCAATTCAAGTTGATAACATTCTGAATTAAATTTGGCGGAATTGCTCTGTTCAGGGAGTCCTCTGACCTTGCATGAGCACCATGAAATAGCAGAGAGTCAGAGGACAGCAGCAGCATTAGGGGACGCTCACACAGTTTAGGACTGGGAGAGCTGAACTATTCCCCCCAAACAAACCACACTTGGCAATCCTCTTGTGAAATAAAAACAAGAGGATGGAATTAGACAGATAAAAATGTTTAGGAATCTTTATGAATAAATAACGAATTAAATTGGCAATATGGTTCTGTTCAGATTGACCTTTCATGAGCACCATGAAACAGCAGAGGGTCAGGGGACAGCAGCAGCATTAGGGGACGCTCACACAAATTAGGACTAGGGAAGCTGAACTACTCCCCCCCAAACAGACCATAACAGGCAATCCTCCTGTGACAAAAATAGAAAACAAGAGGATGGAATTAGTAGCCGTTAGCGTATCTAGGGTCAATTAATGTCTTTAAAGTAGATGAAGCACAAGTAAAAGGCAAACAAATGAGGCACAATTTGTTTATTTAGTCTAACCAATCAGGGTCCCAAGCTCATAGCCTTCTGCGAATCAAGAATAGCTTGAACGTCATGACGGAGGTAACATTCATAAGCAGAAGAAGACCATCGCCCCATGGCTTTAAGGGTTGAAACAGGAGCGGATGCCGTTACTGTAGTTGCTGCCCCGATGCATAGAGAATGAGCTGTGTAACGGTCCGGAGGCAGTCCGCAGAATTGGCAGAGGAGGCGTAGGTGAGATGCAAACCAGGTTCTGGACATTGGTTTCCCCTCCTGCGTGACAAACAGTGACTCCTGCGGACCAGCACTAGGACGGCTCCTCAAATGGAAGTTAGAGGACAAAAGACAGTATTAGACTCAGAGATATATACAACTATACCTGCACCATTTCTATCTGTTTTGGAGTGTTTTAGAAACAACGTGAAATGGTGATCATTAATTGAAACATCAGAACTTGTGAGATCGTGATTTGGGTCAAAGGAACACGTGCGTGAAGAAATCTCGCCAACCCTTAGAAAACCAAAAAAAGCTGTGAGAATTACTGTCTCCAACAACTGACCTGTGTAAGACCCAAAACACCCTTTCCTTAATTGTTATATGATTTGTTTAACTAAAGGTAACGTGAAAGGGAGACGTTTATCATTGCCAAATACTGGTAGCGGATGGATCCAGGCAGCGCAGATGGAATTGAATGCCAGCGACTGTACTTTTGATGGAAGAAGGCTGCAGTTTTCGATCCTCAAAGCAGTGGCCTATAAAAGCACAAATACAGTGGGGCAAAAAAGTATTTAGTCAGCCACCAATTGTGCAAGTTCTCCCACTTAAAAAGATCAGAGAGGCCTGATTTTCATCATAGGTACACTTCAACTCTGAGAGACAAAATGAGAAGAAAAAAAAATCCAGAAAATCACATTGTAGGATTTTTTATGAATTTATTAGTAAATTCCTCGGTAAAATAAGTATTTGGTCACCTACAAACAAGCAATATTTCTGGCACTCACAGACCTGTAGCTTCTTCTTTAAGAGGCTCCTCTGTCCTCCAATCGTTACCTGTATTAATGGCACCTGTTTGAACTTGTTATCAGTATAAAAGACACCTGTCCACAACCTCAAACAGTCACACTCTAAACTCCACTATGGCCAAGACCAAAGAGCTGTCAAAGGACACCAGAAACAAAATTGTAGACCTGCACCAGGCTGGGAAGACTGAATCGTCAATGGTTAAGCAGCTTGGTGTGAAGAAATCAACTGTGGGAACAATTATAAGAAAATGGAAGACATACAAGACCACTGATAATCTCCCTCGATCTGGGGCTCCACGCAAGAACGTTGAGTAAAGAACGGTGATCACAAGAACGGTGAGCAAAAATCCCAGAACCACACGGGGGACCTAGTGAATGACCTGCAGAGAGCTGGGACCAAAGTAACAAAGGCTACCATCAGTAACACACTACGCTGCCAGGGACTCAAATCATGCAGTGCCAGACGTGTCCCCCTGCTTAAGCCAGTACATGTCCAGGCCCGTCTGAGGTTTGCTAGAGAGCATTTGGATGATCCAAAAGAGGATTGGAAGAATGTCATACGGTCAGATGAAACCAAAATATAACTTTTTGGTAAAAACTCAACTCGTTGTGTTTGGAGGAGAAAGAATACTGAGTTGCATCTGAAGAACACCATACCTACTGTGAAGCATGGGGGTGGAAACATCATGCTTGGGGGATGTTTTTCTGAAAAGGGACCAGGACGACTGATCCGTGTAAAGGAAAAAATGAATGGGGCCATGTATCGTGAGATTTTGAGTGAAAACCTCCTTCCATCAGCAAGGGCATTGAAGATGAAACGTGGCTGGGTCTTTCAGCATGACAATAATCCCAAACACACTGCCCGGGCAACGAAGGAGTGGCTTCGTAAGAAGCATTTCAAAGTCCTGGAGTGGCCTAGCCAGTCTCCAGATCTCAACATCATAGAAAATCTTTGGAGGGAGTTGAAAGGCCGTGTTGCCCAGCGACAGCCCCAAAACATCATTGCTCTAGAGGAGATCTGCATGGAGGAATGGGCCAAAATACCAGCAACAGTGTGTGAAAACCTTGTGAAGACTTACAGAAAACGTTTGACCTCTGTCATTGCCAACAAAGGGTATATAACAAAGTATGATGAGTGCCTCTTATTAATTATATTAACAGTAGCTTCATTGTTGCAGAAAAACAGAATTTGCTTCCTAGCCCAATGTTTGCTCCAGAGAATGCATGCTACAACAATAGGATATACAGTAGCTCTAGTAGGGCTGTTGAAGAAAAACCGGCAGGTAAGGTGAGCAATTCTTCCGGCCAGGCACTTGCAAACCATTCATTTTTGAAACCCCCCCCAAACCATACGGAGGGCGCAGCATCCATATACAAATAAGAGCTATAGACGATTCCATGAAATCATTAAGAAAAAAGGAAATGCCATTCCATTTATCCAGGAACAGAGACCAACATTTTAGCTCAGATCTACATCCTGCGTCCAAGGTAACATCAGTGAGAGCTTTTGCAGATTTAGATAGGTCAAGAAGCCTGGAAATAAATGACCTGCCTTGAGGAATTACCCTCATCGTGAAATTAAGGTGGCCTAGAAGAGAGAGCAATTCCCTTTTGGAGAAGGACCTTGAAATTTGAGCGACTTTCATAACTTGTCTAATGCGGGATAATTTCTCAAGGGGCAGCGAAGCTTGCATACGGTTGGAATCGAGAGTAATGCCCAAAAATTCTATGACTTTAACAGGACCTACGGTCTTTTCCTCCGAGAGAGGAACGGCCAACCCAAAAAAGGTGTGTTTAACTGCTGAGATAGAAGAATCCGATTTTGCGGACGCAAAATCCACCAGGAAAAATCATCCAAAAGATGAAGGACGAACGACAACTTGTCGTTATTAAGAAGAATCCAGCATAAGGCCTCGGACAATGTATTGAATATTTTTGGACTACTACAGCCAAAGCAACTCTTATTGAGAAATAAATGTTTTCCCTCCACTAAACGCCAAACAAATGCCACTGTGAAGGATTCAATGACATTACTTTAAAAGCATCTGAAATATCTGCCTTTGCAAGCCAAGCTCCTCGTCCTGCCCTTTTAATGAATTTGATAGCGTCATTGACAGTGCTATAAAACAGAGAAAAAGGGGCTAAAGAAATAAGGCTATTGACGATGTCAGCCAAATTATTGTGGGGAGCGGAAAGGTCGATGATTAAACGATTTTTATCTAAATATTTTCGAATCCCTATAGCACTTATCCTAAAAATTGGAAAAGGAGACCTATCAAACGGGCCTATCATAAAACCTTTTTTAACTTCTTTCTCCAACAAGGCATCCACAGTTTCCGGCTCCTGGGACACGGACAATAGGTTTTTACAACTGAATGACACAGCAGGCAAATGCAACAGACCAGCAAAAAAAACCTTGAACAAGACCAGTCAATAAATAATCAACAGCAGTTCGGATGCTTCCTCAACGCCCGTCCCAACCTGGGGGTGTTGATGGGAGTTTTATTTCTTTCGCTCCGCTTTCATGAAGCGGGTTCACCTCGGGCACATGGACTTGGGGTGGGCATCCCCACAGTAGCTAAAAGCAAGATATTTACAGTTATACATCCTACAAATATTCTCATTCAAATTATAACAAAGAGGAGTAGCAAAGTTATTCACCTTGGAGCCAGAATTACGGCCCGGGCCAGGATGGGACATATGAGAGGTAGGCCTAGATTTAGAGCACAAGGTAATAGAATGCGAGAGAGAGCCAAAGATGGAGCAGGACAGGATTTGGTGCCCTTTGAAGTGTCTATTAATAAGCATGAGGTCGACCACGGACCAGTCCAGTCTTTCATTGAAGCGTTGAATGAACATGGCAGCTTTTGCAGAAAACGAATTATGATACTCATAAAATAAAATTCCACCATAAGAGAGAGCTAGGTCGGAAATAATGGCAAGATAAGTGTCAAGTTCGGCTCTGCGAGCCGGATAAACTTCACAAATTACATCCCTATACACACCAAATGCAATGCAGAACTCGAGAAAGGTTAGAGATTTAAACAGTCTAGGTTCCCCCTCTTTTCACTCAACAGATTGCAGGTTGCACAGTCTACAACCTGCTGCTCACACAGCTCAGAGCCCAGCAGGAGTTTAACAAGATTAATGTCATTACCTGCCAAAATCTGGCCCCTCAGCTGATGAGAGATGGCAGCAGCCGCTGGGAAAAAAGGCAAGCCCATGGATAGAGGTACAGTGGTCGCCAGGGTCCTTCTAGGAATTAACTCTGGGGTGACGTCATCACACTGAGGCCGGTGCTGGTGGTGTCACTGGTCGGAGACGGTGGAGGCCGCTGGAGCGGAAATAAACGCTGATGGAGCAGAGATTAGGGTCAACGAAGATCTGACGGTGGAGTTGTCTTCCAGCCATATCAAGGAGGGAAGATTGAATATCAGACAGCGCCATAAGCACTGGGTCACCTGCTGGAGGTGCGCTTGGGCCCGGATGAACATGGCCACCGGCCCGTTTTTGTGCAACAGTCCTGCCGGACGGCCGCCCATCACCATTTTTACGTTTCTAAACGTGATATCTCCCGGAGGAGTGGGGAGGAGGCACTGGCAGAATGTCAACCGGTGGAATAATCAGAGACTCACAAAGGAGGACAGATAAATCCTCATGAGATGCGGCACTCGGAGGCTGAATGTTATTCGTAAACAAGGCTTCCAATATCTTTGGCAGAGGCCAAAAGGTGTCATCGGGGGAGTCGATTTACCAGGAATCCTCCTCGAGAGCAGTGGAAGTCATGGCCATCAGCAGGGTGAGCAGGACCAGACGTTTGGGGCTGAACAAAAGCATGAGCTTTGATGTGCGGACTGAACAGATTGCAGAGAAGCGAGCAGCAAGCAGTTAGGAGCAAACTGAATCTGCTTTAAGTAGGGCGCCCTGTTTGAGCGTAGCCATGAAGCAGCGAGGGGAGTTGACCAGCAGATGCGCTGATGCACGTCATCTGATGCAGCAGATCAGCTGATGAGACACTGTTGATTGGCCAATGCGTTAGCAGCGTCTTGACTACTTGGCCTGCCAGAACTGATGCTGACGCTCAATAAAGCTCAGTTTTTAATGCACTTTATATTAAAATACTCCCATTTCATTGTGTTCTGTACTTTCAGCAGTGAGTGACAGATAACATGTCGTCTTAGAGTGTATAATGCATGTATATTTTATATTTAAGAATTGCAAAAGCTACATAACTCATCTGAGCATATTTCAAGTTTGTGACCTGATCCCACCTCATGTAAATTTCACTTTCCCATTCACACTCTTTGATCTTCTTTCAAATAGTTTTGTCATTAATGATTATTGCAATACTGAAACGATGAGGAAGAGAATGAAAGAAAAATTCAACAAACTTTGACATTTAATTTTTAGCCTGCACCAACAGAGTCAGAGTGACTGACATTGGTCTTGACAGCAAGGCACTACTTTTGTTTTCTTTGCAGGATTGTTTTAAGTGGACCTGAGTGCTCCGCTGTGAAGCTTGCGCTAATGGACTTCTGGAGAGGACTTCCTGTGATCTCTCGCTCTCAAAAAAAAAAGCCTTTATATTTCTGGTGGACAGCTTAAAAATGCAGAATTACAACTGCAGCATACTTTTTGCATCATGTCCTTCCTCCTACACCCCTTGTCTTATCCAAACAAATAATTTTCAGTAGGTGAGAACGCTATATATATATGTAACTATTTTTCATCCAAACTAGCTCAAATGTTTAAAGTAGCTAAATTGTATGATCAGAAAGTGGGGACACAAAAAAACATGTTTTCCCCAACTCTAATAGTGGGGGTGCAGTTGCTCTGCTTGCTCAATTGCTCAGGCAACTATGTTCATAACTAATTCTATTATCCATTACCTTTGTAGCAGTGTCATTCATTTCTTGGTAAAACATGCATCTGATTACAGGCAGGGTACAATATTGGTGGAATATAGAATCACATACCTTTTATCCTCTGTAGACATGTCTGGTCCATAACACTGTATGAGTCAGCATGATGTCAACAGCTGGAAGAGTGCATCAAAACATTCACTGTACAATTGAGAGAAAATTTGTAAAAGGCAGAAAGTAAGAAAATATTGGGGAAAAGTGAGATTAAAAGAGAAAGGATGAAGTGTGACAGTACAAATATTGGATGAGACAGATAAATAGTTCTAATTATCATTATGTAAACTCCCCTAGTTCTTAAAATTCGAACAGTGACTATGGATAATTCATGCAGTGTTATAATGAATAAATAACTGTTCTACAGCATCATTAAAAAAAGATGATCTTACTTGTGAAGTTCTGACAGTCGTCTAAATCTTACTATTGCAAAGAGAATGCAAAATAGAGGTTATGCAAGTATTGTATTTCCCACTGTTTTGCCTAATCATAATTGTTTTTTGACTCTATCAACTCAAAGACAGAAGTGTATTCAAAATTAATATCCTAATGAATGGCCTTATTGCAGAGAGTCCTGATATATTAATGTATGTATGATTGTAAGCACAGAGTCTTCATGGATAGATAATACCAATACTTTTACTATTTGTATAATACACCATATACCATTACTGACTTCACAGAGTGCTGAGTAACTGGTGATTGTGCTATGAGAAAAAGCGTCATTGTCACAGCTGCCACAGTCTTAATGCTTTGCATATTATAAGCATTCATCTTATACTGTGTAATGCACATCTGTATGGATGTGGATGGTGCTGATCTGAGGAAGGCATGTTTCCTGATGGTGATAATATGGATTCACAATGAAGAGAATGTATTATCAGTGGTCGATAAAACCTTGTATCTTCAGATTATTCACTATTCAAAAATAATGGAGGGGAAAAAGGTTTATTTACCCACTAACATCCACACACTTAACATTGGACAGGAATGCTGTGTAAAGACTGCTTTGTCCTTGATTCATAAAACGTAAACTAAATATTGGATGACCTGTGAGTGGTCATTTACAGAACAAGACAAAAATTGAGATACAAGGTTTTTACATAAAACTGACAATGAAGAAAAAAAATACCACAACCCATTCTGAAGCTTACTTTTCTCTTTTCATGAATACTGATGTGAACTACAATCCATTTGCAGCCGCACGTTCGCTCAGTCTGCAATTTATGATTCAAGCTGTAACTACCTCATTTGATCCCATCCTTGTTATGCTAATTTCCTCTCACAATGGTAGCAAATCAGTTTGATTTAACTGTGCAAACTGTGTGAGTAGAGGACTGTGCGTGTGTGTGGCGTTTGGGAGGAGTGGTTGCTACCACAGTTGTGCCTGTGTGTCTGAATGAGTTTACACGCATGTGTGTGTGCACTTGTGTGTGTGTGTGTGTGTGTGTTTGTGTGTCATACGGCATACAGTTGTCAGAGAAGTGAGAGGTGTTTTTGTGCCAAAGCCAAAGCTCCCAATCTGCATTTTGATGTCATTAGCTTGCCACATCAAGCTGCTTCAGTGGTACTTTAAACCCAGATTGTGTTTTCAAGAGCACTAAACAGAATATGGGATGAAAGGCTTAAAAAGCTTCTAAAAAGACCCTCATAATGAAATCATGAATTATTTTAGATATTGGTTGTTTAGTATTAAAAATTTGGTAAGAATTGTTTTTCTAAAATCATTATAGTGAGAAATAGAAAAACAAATATTGGCTTTTTTGCAGTCAGTGCAATCATGCACCCTTTCTTCTTTCACACACACACACACACACACACACACACACACACACACACACACACACACACACACACACACACACAAGATTGTGTAGCCCAACATCGCTTACATTGTAAACTTAAACTGTAAGTTAAAACAATGACACAATAAAGTGAACCCACACAGACAACTTCTGTGCAGCATGTGGTATCAATCCACAGAGGATGAAGCATTGGTTTGACCTCCTGTAGAAAACAGCAGAATCAGCAGGCGCTCACACACACACACACACACACACACACACACACACACACACACACACACACACACACACACACACACACACACACACCTAATAATATCCGAGTAGCTTGAGGCTACTGGCCTTGAACTCCTGTCCTTGTTTTTCAATGTTGACCTTAATGCTGTCAGAGACTTATCCCCAATTCTGTTGTGAAAAATGTTTGTGTTTGTGTGCGAGAGGGAGAGAGAGTACAGGTGTGATGTTTTATTCCTTCCTGCTGGGATCTCTGGAGCATGAGGCTGAGGGAAAACAAAAAAGAAAGGCAGACAGTGATTGAGTTAGCAGGAGAGTGATGGTTTCTCTCTGTGTCTATGTGACAGCTGGAAGCCTGGAGCTGAGTCAGTGTATCTCACTTTGAATAGTTTAAGCCAATATTGCCTCATATTTTTGAGACAATATGGATTGACAGTTTGACAAAATACATTTTTAAAGTGGTTGTTGCTCCCACTGAATCAAGTATTGTCTACATTCACACTAGCTTTGTCCACCACAAACACGTATTACCTTACCCATTTAACTTTGCATCAGGATGAGACTCCTCAGCTCTCTGCACGTAAGGGGCATGGGTAGCTCTGCTTATCCTTCTCTTTCCTTCAACTTCCACAAACAGCAACATAATCAACTATCAACTTGTCAGACTACGTGCTTGTGGGGTACCACCCATCCTGCCCTGGTCACTATGGTCAGTTTTTACCAGACCTACTTTTTGTGATGTACTAGTCTATCCTGAGTGCACCCACTGCTCTTGTCTTTGACAAAACAAAAGCAAAATTGCAATTTCTCAGGGCATACTTCCTGGATGGAGTGATGAAAGTGAGACTTAAAGCGTAACTCTCGCCAAAATGTAACCTAGGGCCTTTTTGTGAATGTACCTGAGTCAAACTTTCGTTTAAAAGCATATTTAGGACGGAATCGCCACTTTTAAGATTTATCGTATTTTCGTTTTTCGGTCAAATGGCCTTTTGAATGGAGTGCTAGGGGCACTTTTATGCTAGCCTCAAAATAGCTATTTTTAAAACCCGAAGAAGGCTCAACACAACATGAAACTTTGCTCGAAGTATCACCAGCTCTACACCTTAACGAAAGCATTGACAACATTGTTTGTGCACCCAGAGTTTACTAAAAAGAAAGGTTTTGAACAACTCACCGTAGCTCTTGTTGTTTCCGGCCGCTACCACCTCGGCAGTCAAAATGAGTCAATATCCTAATGCGAATGAACAGACTCCATATGAGGTTCCTTTTTCAACTGTGAGGTCAATATTGTTTTTCAATAACGACAAAACAAGAACTAATCCGTGTATTTACATGGAACTAAGCTTTAGGAGCTTTCCATCTTTACTCTCCTCCCTGTTATGTTGCATTTGGAAATTGATTGTTTTTGACTGATAAAATGGCTGCGGCCGGAAACAACAAGAGCTACGGTGAGTTGTTCAAAACCTCTCTTTTTAGTAACCTCTGTGTACACAAACAATGTTGTCAATGCTTTCGTTAAGGTGTAGAGCTGGTGATACTTCGAGCAAAGTTTCATGTTGTGTTGAGCCTTCTAAGTGCTTTAAAAATAGCTATTTTGAGGCTAGCATAAAAGTGCCCCTAGCACTCCCATTCAAAAGGCCATTTGACTGAAAAACGAGGATACGGTAAATCTTAAAAGTGGCGCTTCCGTCCAAAATATGCTTTGAAACGAAAGTTTGACTAAGGTACATTCACAAAAAGACCCTAGGTTGCATTTTGGCGAGAGTTACACTTTAACATGGCATTCCTTCTGCTCACTGCCTCAGATGTGAAAAACTAAAACACCTTTTTGATTTTCCTTGGAACAAGTGTTACATGACACTGCTGTCCCACCATGTTACGCAGAATCTGGAAGCTGTTGAGCAGGTGTTCTACCAGCAGCCTCTTCAGATCAAGTTTACTGTATACCATCTCAGGCTTCACATACTTCACACACCTGACAACAGGAAACCTACCCGGCAGCAGAGACCAAAGGGATAGCGGATGAATATCACAACTGGATATTTAATGTGGAAGCCCAGCAGCCAACCTGGAACTGCTGGGTTCATGTGAAAGGTGTCTTGCTTTGTTGAGTAAAAGAAGTAGCTCTCCAGGAGTGTTGCCCTCACAATCATCACATTTGATGTCCTAACAGTCTGACTATGCAACACCACCCTCCATCAACATGACTGGAAAGATCAGCTGAATGCTTACTCTGTCACTGAACATAAGATGCAAGTCAGAAAATAAATCAGTAACTCTACATTACCCAGATAATCCACTGAGTTTGCTTTGTGCAAATTAAAAAACAACACAGATGCACAAACAATAAAAGAGACTGTCCTTCCCCGAAAAACCCTCCCACTGGTTGTTTGTTCAAGCAGCAATTACGACTCATATTAACGTTTATAATGGTGAAAGAGCAAAACAAGAAGTAAGGTGACTTTGTTTATGTGTACACATTATGTGTAAGAAGGTAGGTTGGGGTAGCCTAGAAATCTAGACGCACCCTAGCGGCAGCAAATTTAATTTGCAGCCAGGGGGGTCTAGACACTCTCCGTTGGCTTGCGAGCTGGAAAAACCAAACTCTGGTCAGGCCAATCACATCGTGTCTAGAGTCGGTAGGCGGGCTTATGGCTGCTGCTGCTGGGAAGAGCGGTCTTCTGGAAGACTTGGAGTTACTCCGGATTTCCACTGAATGTAGAACGTCTGTGGAACGGCTGCGTGCTCCGCCGTCCGTCAATACCCACCAAGTCCGGATTTGTTGCGGCATGTTGGCCATGACTGACAGCTGTAGTCACGAGGACCCACAAGATCTTGCGAATTCACATAGAATAGAACCACAAAACCAACAACAGTTTGTTTCCATCCAGAGGAGTAGAGGGGAAACAACTCTGCGCTATGTTTTTAAGGTGTAGTGAAGGGAAATATGATCCGCCGTGAGCACGGTGTATTTTATTTTGAAAATTAACCGGATGTTTTTGTTTTTGTGCTCGAATTTCTGTCCCGCACTATCTGCCGTGTGCCGAATTGCTACGGAGCTCTCCGGCGTCCGGCAAAAAAAAGAAGCTCTGCGTATCTGCTCCGGAGGGCTGCGGCCCGCAGTCGGAACGCAGCCGTTCTGCAGTCAGTGGAAATACACACATTTGTTACGCTGGGGAACAGAAGAGACTCAAGTGCAGAGCTCACAAAAAACAGGTTTATTTGGGAATTAAAGGGAAAAAGAGAGTGGGGAGGCAGACGCCAGGGACGGGGAAACAGCTAGGGGAGGATGGAGAAACAGGAGGGCGAGGATACTCAGGGGAGCCGTAGCCAGGGTGCCGGGGGGAGAGACACTGGGACTGGAGAGCAGAGGAAGCGAGAAGAGGCTGGTGGGGACGGAGATGGAGGCAGGTTGGTGCAGGATACTGAGGGAGGGGGTCCGGAGGTGAAGCCAGCTGACTGGAGATGACAGGCGGAGATGGAGATGATGACTGAGGGAGAGAAACACAAAAAGGTAAGTGAGCGTTATGCAAAAGACAAGGAAACAACAGGGATGTCAGAGTTTCTTGCTGAGAGTTTCACCAGTGTGACTGGAGCAACGATCAAGCGAAGATGGTCTGTTGAGCCGGGGTTGAAATACTGATCTTGATTGCAGATGGAAGGCAGATGTGCGCGTCGAGGGAAGGTGATAGTGGAATAATGACCAGGTGCGCTCAATTAGCTGGCAGCAGAGGCGGGATGGGGAGAACACAGAGGAGGAACAGAGAGGCAGGACCAACAGAGAAACTGACAGTGAGGAAATCAAAATAGAAAAACAGTAAACAAGAGGGAAAACTCACAGCCAGCCGACCCCAACCATCACACACAAAGAACGGCACTGAAATAATTCTTAAAAAAGAAGGAAGGAAGTTGTGTTCGGATTTTTCCCGACCGGATACGGCACAAGTTTAATCCATCAACTAGCTTCGCTACCTTCTTCGTTGCTCTGCCTGGTTGTGCAGAGGAAATTTGAAAGACAACCGTTTATCCCCGCCCCTCGGATTGAGCTCCGTCAATGGTGAGTTCCCAGACCCAACATCTTGAAGTGGGTCTGGCTTGTCAGGCTAAGGTTGGGGTGGTGTATGGGTCAAACAAACACAGGACTTTCACCCAGAAGACTGAGGTTTGTGTCCTGTTTGAAAATAAAAGTAAACAGGTTTTTTTTTTTCAACTTTATGGAACAAACAGGAATAAGACATCTATATCATCAAATGGTTTGGAGGATTTGTTGCAATAAAACAATTAAAACCTATCAAACAACAGTAACAGTCAAGTTTATTGCCGTAAATGAACGAACGTAAATGAATGAAGCCTGTACACAGCCCAGTGAAGTACATTGAAGTACCTCTGCGCAGCACTTATGTAAGTTCTAAATCAGGCTGGGTAATCCTGGTCACTTCAGTCTTAACACTTTACTTTTCGCTGACTCAGTCAAGAAATGTGTTCTCTCATCCTGAAACTCAGCTTTGAGGTATTTGTCTGACGTGGCAACTCAAGCACCTGAGCACATCACTGCTGTTAGCTGCAAAGCCCCTTTTGAGTCCAGAGCTATAGTTCAAAAACACACAAAGAAATAAAAACTACTTTGACATGTGACTTGTTAACTTTAGCATGAAGTGATTATTTGGATCTGTGTGCTGTTTTCTTCAACTGACTTACCATAAATCAATAAAGATATGGGTTGATAACACTGTAATAAGCAAAGCTTCTACATGAAATTAAGTTTTGGGACTCAAGGTTGAAATACACACAACTGAATCATCAAGAGGAAGAGAGCAGCAGTACTTCCTAATCCTTAAATCCTTTAACTGTCAAGAGGGAAAAAATATGATAAACAAGAATATTATTTGAACAAGCTTTGGGTTTAGTTGGGCATATTAGCATTTATTCTAAAATATTTTGCCTTCGCTCAGTATCTCTCTGCCTCTATGTTTCCTACACCCTAAATCTAACGTATTTCCTTTTTTCCCCCTCCTCTACTTCTCTTTCTTTCTCACTCTGTAAATCAATTTTGGGCTTGGGGCTGCTGTGCCTTGCAGGCATCTTTCTCTTTGATAGCGTTCCCACCACAACTCCAATTGTTTGTGTGTGTGTGATTTCCCCCACCACAGCTGAACAGAGCAGCCAAGCCAGATTTCAAACTTCTTTGTAGGATTTTGGTTCAAACTCAGCCCTCTTGTAGCCAAAACGGCAACTTAAAGACTCACACAAACAGCAATACACACAAACAGCCCTAAATCTCACACACATGGCTTTGAACAATGGGGATGTGAAATTAGGAGTTTTGTTCTCCTGCTACACATGTGTAGGCTTAGCATTAAAGAGATAGACCGAGACAGACAGAAGGAGAGAGAAAGAGAGGCAGCGCTTTGAAGACAGATGTACCTAAAGGCAATGTCCTTCAAAGAGTTTGCACAAAGAATTTTGATGAAAAAGTGTTTACAGACAGACAGAAAATTATGCATAAACATGAGAGATGATGAGCCGATTCCCGCATGTTGTAGTTTCTCTCAGGTACACAGATGAACACACACACACACACACACACACACACACACACACACACACACACACACACACACACACACACACACACACACACACACTTGACCTTTCTCACATGGCTTTGTCACTGGAGACAACTTGGGATGAGTCCAAGCTCAAAAAGTATATTTGAAGCTTATTAAATTGTGATTAGGGAAAAAAAAACACATTTGACAATGCAAAATAATCTTTTATATGATAGAGGAAAACCTTTTAATGTCATCAACTCATTCTCTATTACAGCGAAGTTAGGATTAAAGTGAAATGTGTGTGTTAAACTGCTGGCACCACATCACTAATCCATCTTTACACAATTTTGTTATATTATACACATACGAGAGTGTTACTGTTTGTAGTCCCTGATGATCGGCTATTATATTTAAGCGCACGCTTTACAGCTACAAAATTAGACTCAGACTTATTGGGGTTTGGTCTTACTACTGTCCTCCCTGTACTCTCTGGTCACTATTATAACTGACAAGAATGCATCCCATGCTATTTTGTTAGAACAGCTTCTGTCTTTCCATTTGACTTGAGCATAATTCATACTAAGCTTATCTGTGCCACACAGTTGTCAATCATGTCCTGGTCCTCAAAAACAACCGGCTCCACCAGGTTAAGTGTGCATTGGAAAACTGCTATGAATGCATCTCTCAAAGCTTGATACTAAACCCTCAGTGCTATTCTAAACTGCAGCTAAAAACAAATGTATGGAAAACTCTGCAATAACTGAGCGTGGAATGTAACACATGAGCCACCTGTCTTGCAAGAGATCCCAGACTTTGAACTCACATTAGCATACTGCATTGAAGACCTCACAGTGGGTCATGCTTGGTTAGCTGGTATGGTTAATCTCATGTGGAATAGCTCCACCTGTTGACTGATGACTGTACAGCTGGTTACTGTTGGACATACTGTGTAATACAGGCACAGCCGTGTACAGTAATACAAATGTAAAGAGGCCACATTTGCAGTTGGCTTTTAAAATAGGACAAAGTGATATTCTGTCCAGAGTGGGCACACTTGAGCTTATGAATGTATTTCAAAAAAGCATGGAATCTGCTAATTCAATTGCTTTACTAAAGAAAGATAACTACAGCTGCATTTACCAAGAACTAAAACTGGTCCTTTGTGAGTCTGAATATTCTTGGGCACCATTTTCTCACTGACTACTCAAAATCACTTTGCCCATTTCCCTTACAGGGGTAACACCTCCTTTGTAACCCCTATACAACTGTGTAATGCAGTAGCAGGCCCATTAGTGCATCAAACTGGGCCTTTACCTGTAATAACACAATACATGTTAAGCATTTTGAATGCAATTTTTCAGCACTGTCTTAAGATAAACTTAATATTTTAAAATGTATATACATACGATTTAACAATGCCCTCAATATATAGGGAGATAATTATAGAGAGAACCGATGTGCAAGATGATCTAAACTATTTTTAAAACCCACCCTGGATTGGTTGACAAAGTGCAAGTGCTCTGATGGTTTTTCTTCAACCTTTATTCCTGTTTGCCACTGGCTTCCCTGAAGAGATGTGTCTGGCAGCAAGACACTAGGATGAATTAAACCTGCTGTAAAATATAACGATCCACTCACTTCTGATGATTTTCTATTGAGATTATGAAATGTGAACTTTGAAGTTGTAACATTAAGTGACATCATGACATGCTCTGGCAGGCATTGATGTCAGATTTTCTGCCACAGTGTTTAAAGTCGGTGAGCCCCGGTGGGTGTAAGTGATTTCACAAGATTGCCTGAATATAATGAGCTGATATATCTTTGAGTAGATACAGTATTTTCCTTAAAATATCATTTTAATGATAGCTTTTCCTTTTTCATACAGTATACAGAGGGGAATAACTGGGGAAGTTTAAGAAGCCAGAAAAGATAAGTATCAAATCTACACTGTGAAAAATATGGCATGCATTTTAGCCTGTCACACTACAGTAATGGGATGTCCTTAAAAATCTGTCTGCAGTAATATGACCTGGCAAGCCGGTACCTCATGATCCTTGAGAAGACTCTTTAACGAAGACCTCCCAGACGAGTGGTAGGCACTGAAATCCACCATGTGTTTGGAGCTCAATCTGTTTTACTGTCTCATTAGACCTGCTGCTTTGTTAATGTTAAATACTCACAGATGAGTCTCATAAAATCCTTTTAGCTACTTAGACTAACGATATCAATGAGCTAGTTCATATTTTTTAACACTTTAATGCTACAATCATTAGTGGGGGCTTTCTGTTTCAGTTCCCTTTTACTTGACCATTCAATTACACCTAGACTAGTCTCGCATTGCCTGACGTATAGCTACAGCGCGGTGGAGTAAGGTCTGGCTACACCACAGATGCATTCTGTTCACACAATACAGTTACCTGGATTTAGATTATCTGGATACATGGTTACATGTAATTTGCTCTTACCAGTGTTTTGCAGTGTGTACTTCATACTTCATCCATAGCAATCCCCACCAATCGGTCCCAAAACGTTCCAGTTAGATAGTAAATGCTGTAAACATATAGAACCAAGCAGGCCTGCCTTGTTGCACAATCCAAATTTTCCTCAAAACGTGTCATTTTTATGTGTAGCTAAGTTTGTTGTTGTTTTCCGAAGTGAAGGGATTTTGAGAACGTAACACGTATGGTTTTCTTGCATTTTTGTCCACATTTTTACTGTAATTTAATTCAGAAAACAGAGAAGAGTTAAGGTTCTTCACTTTAAAAGAGACTAAAGTGTGTCTATGCACAACATTTCTCCTGTTTGAACAAATGTTTCAATGGAAAAAGAGCATGCTTGATTAAACACTTTCCAAAAGGAGTTAAGGGCACTGTTTCCCATATTTCCCATCTTCCCTTAATGACTCATTGGACCCATGCTGCTTTATTGAACCTACAAGTATTCACAGCTGAGAGTTGTTTTTAACTGAACCATATAGCTTTATAAAGTGGCATCTTTAAATGTTCTCATCACTTGTGTGTATGGGGTTATGTGCATGTATTAAAAATCAAATGTGTAAAAATAGACAACCCAGCCAAAAGCAAGGAAGAAGAAATTGGTGTTGTCAATAGTAGAGGCACAATAAAGGCTAGAGATAGGCAATTTGAGAATGTGTGGACCACAACAGCAAAGGCATAGTCAGGGTCCGGACCACAGCTTGACTAAGGTCTTGATCCTGGACTTTGCCCACAGCCTTCAAATACATTTCTAAAACCTGTGTGTAGCCAAATCACACATGTTGCTTTCCTGACTGGAGACTTACATGCACTTGTGTTGTCTGAAGGCAAAATCAATCAGTTCCAACAGATCAGTCCATTGCAATGTTTCATAACCTCATGTCTGAAGTCGTAAGGGCTGCAGCAGAACTCTGTATGATTCAACTCAGAAAGGCTGCCATTCTCAGTGAGACATATCAGGGTCAGAAACTATCAGCAGCCTGCTATAACTCAGTTGTACAGATCTTTCGGTATGTCTGTGTCTCAGGCTCACTCACCCACTATTTTCTTTATTTCTTGCTTGCTTTTTATCTTGAGACAAAACAGAGCCTGTTTATTCTATGTTCTTCAATTTAGTTATATTGTATTTCAAACTGCATCTCTAATCACAATTATTTTTAAACGTCAGTCACAAAATCCAAAACTACATACACTGTTAAGTAGCCCTAGTTGTATTGATGCAGATTTTTTTTTTTTTTAAATCTCAGGAACATGTTTTATAAATGATGATTTTCAAACTTTGATTGTAAACAGCTGAACATGTTCAAGCTGTGCAAAGGTTTTAGTAAAACATACTAAAAGGCCAAAAGAAAAAACTTAAAAAATAAAATAAACTAAATAGAACTAGACACTAAAGGGTGTGCAAAAATGGGCCCATGTTTCCTCCTATCCAGGGTTCTGAAATTTCAATGAAAACTTCAACCTGAAAAACTAACTGTGACCACGTTTGATATGCAAGACTTAAAGTCCCATTCCTCTCACACACTTTCTCACACATACAGACACAGGTACATTTGGGGGTTACAGTTATCCAGATGTGGTGCTGTGTGCAGTAGAAGGTCCAGTGGGACAGAAAGGAATGTACAGTTGGATTTGGACATACAGTGGGGCCTCTGTGCTGCTCAACTCTCCCCAAACCTGTAGTGTGTAGATGGATGAATACCTATGTCTAAGTGTGTATGTGTGAACTATATGTGCATGTGTACGATTGCTTGGATGCATAGTACATACGCAGACAATCTTTCTCTTTCATGTACACAGACACACACACACACACACACACACACACACGTGCCCCTGCTTATGACCCTTAGTGGCCTGTGAAGGGATTAAACCACAACAGGGTTCTATGGCTGTCAACCTGCCTCTCTCTCTCTCTCTCTCACACACACACACACACACACACACACACAATCATCATCCTGTCCTCTACCTCTGTAACCTCTTCCTCAGGCTTGCAGATGTTTCCTGAGACTAAAGTCTATGGGTACTGAAGCAAGACTTGCAGTTTTCAGAATTTTACTGTCCTGTTCAGTGCTACAAAATAACCCAAAATATTCTTTTGATTCACCTGTAAGATCTGCATCACAATTTGATAGTTTTTTATTTTTTTATTTAGGAGTTATCTCAACAACTGGCATTTATGTCTTTACAATATAAGAAAGTCATCCTGTGTTTGAGGGCAGAACTATTCCCATTATTTCACTATTTCATTTTATTGTTTATTCTATGGTATCATGTTTTATGTCATCAATTTGCTGGAGTCTTTCCTTTTAAAGCCCTTGTTTTGTGATGTTTTCTATGCATAAAGTAATGTTCTATTGTGGTTGTATGATTATTACTGCAAACTGCATCACAGCCATTTAAGCCACTCAGCTTCACACATGATGACGGTGCCACCTAGAGGTGCATTTGCATGCTTGTGATGAATGGGCCTGCACAGATTACAAGTTTTCTACCATGCAGTGTAGTATAAACAACACAATCAGACTTTGATCACTCTTTGGGATAACGTGGATATACAGAAGCATTATATATTATATATTTAAAAGTGCTTCATAGAATGCTGCCACTTACTGTAATGGCACATTGTTCTGGGGAAAACTAAAATTATTTTGATGTTATAATTCAAAATTCAACATTTATATGAATTTTAATATATATGAAAAGGGAAACTGCATGCAATATCTGTAATTACAGACCAGCTGGTAAATCATGAGAGGAGTTCTTTTATATTCCTCCCAGTACAGCAAATACATACAGTACCACATACTGAGTTAACAAATTAGATGGCTGTTATCAGTCATAATTTACCTTTTAATTCTAGTGAGTAATTCAAGTCTCTGTCTCTCTCTCTCTCTCTTGAGAGAGTCTTCCTTGTTCATTGTCTCTGTGCTCCATAGAGAGGATGACCCTTCCTGGTGTGTAACAATGTGTGTTGGAACTAACAGCACCTCCGGGGGTTTCTGTTATGGGTCTGTGTGTGTGCGTGATGTATGACGGAATATATTCACGTGTGTGTGTGTGTGTGTGTGTGTGTGTGTGTGTGTGTGTGTGTGTGTGTGTGTGTGTGTGTGTGTGTGTGTGCATGTGTTTTCATGCATCTCTTGGGGTACCCCAGCTGAAGCCAGCTGTATATCACAGCAGTCTCCCATGTGTAACTTCAAAGTCGCTGCATGCTCGGTTCAGGCTATTTATGACACAGTCACAGGAAGGACACATGTGTTTATGCTGGTCTTTGTGTAACAAAATCTGGACATGTATAAATAATACTGCTCACTTTCCTACCGTCTCTATGTTCTTCTTACAAAAATGTCATAACAGTAAGTTTCCTCAGTGAGTTTTGTATCTAAGAGGACTGCAAAGAAATCTCTCCAGCCCTGGACAGCAGTGGCACGCCATGTGTCCTTCACACAACTTAAAACTAAAATAACCATGCTTTGAAAACAGTTTGGCCATTGAGAATTTGACTTTCTTCATTCTCCGGTGTGTTGGTTTGTTTTTCAGTTCTGCCTGAAAACTTTTGGACTGTCAAGACTTGGGAGAGGATGAGAAGAACAAAAGACAGGACAAATGAAACTGGATAAAAAAGCATACGGGGGGAGGGGGGAGATCAGAAGAAATCTGTAAATACACATAAAGCAAAGTGCTTTGCATCTCTACAGACTACATTTCCACAAGAACAGAGGGACAATGTGGCTCCCCATAGGCAGCAACAGGAGCTGCAGACCACTGCTGCTTGCTTCCTAATCTTGTGTTTTATTTACATTGTTTGCACAGTTTTTTCTACTTCTTTCAAAATATCCAGACCAGTCCAGCATGATAATTGAGGTATGGCCTGCAGATATGGATAAAGGTAGTATCTGCTCGGCTCAGGCCTAGTCCTCACAGGGACTCCACACTAATTAGGTACCCTGCAGAGTTTTTGACCACTAGTAGAAACACAAGGAGGCACATGCACATTATGGGAGCATGAGGGCGGTGTGAGACACATCAGGGGTGTTTCACGCTATTCAGCCAATCAACAGTTGGTGGCGTTTAGTGTTAGCACGTTGCCACTGCGTAACGCAGTGGCAACGTGCTAGCAAGTGAACAAGCATGTAGCCAATGCAAGATTTAAAACATTAAAGCTTTGCAAACGTCTTTTGAAGAAGGAAGAAAATTCATTCAACACAATCGTTAGACTTCAGGGATACACACAATGCGCTTTGGCAAGAAAAATCAAATGCAATTATGACTTTTGTTTGTTTACAAGAAAATTCCACAGGGCACCTCTTATGCTAGAGCCAAGTATGTGCAAATAAAAGAGTGTCACTCGGTAGCAGTATAGTGACTACTTAAAGAAGAGTTTACTGTAGCTTTGTGTTTCTTAGCAGATACAAGGAATGCAGAGGTAGCCCAGGTCTGTGGCTGGATGAAAGCCTCAATGTTTAGGGTGTAGTTCCCTTTATAGCCTTGTATCTTAAAATATACTACTCATTTTCAGCAGTAGTGCATTTTGAGAGAATTGTGATGCCACCCGGAATATGTTTTTTATCAACATAGAGAGGAAATGTTGTGAATGAATGTATTTATAAAACATTCGCTGAGAATGTATTTCATGTGTTTTCCTACAACATATGGTCACTGTCAAGCAGAAACAACTGTATCTCCATATTTCGTCATTTACATTTTTTTTCATAAATAAATGCAATTGGTCTGTGGGTTTAACAAATATTTAAACAGGGACGAGGCGTTTTCGTCTGACTTTGTCTGAGGTAAATAGCTCAATCGAATGTTTTCAAATTAGCCTTTTTTTCGTTTTTTCAGCGACGATATACTTCTTACAGTACAAACTTAAACTTGAACTTAAGCAATATCAGCTTCTGCATCTCCTGCATAATACATCTTTTGTGTGGTAATATTTAGTGACTCAAAGCACTTGGTTAAGATCAGGGAAAGGTGGTAGTTTTGGTTAAATATGGAAAAAGTCAATACACAACACATAATGTTTAGTATCCTGAACCTAACCACACTCCGAATGCCTCAGAAGCCCGGTCTCTGGTGTCAGCATCCTAAGCGTTGTACGCTGACCATCGACCCGGGCCACCTTTCTATGACAAATGAATTTAGCACTTTTCTGACTGGAAAAAAAATGTTGCCATTGACTCCAGGCAGAAATTATTTTTCCTTCAAAACTATCTAATTAGTTATATAGTATATAAACGTAATTTCTAAGACACAAGACTATGAATTTGATACAAGCTCCCACAAGCAGCCATTGGAGGGCTTGGAACATGGCATTGAAGGATTTTTTGAGATGCTGGAAACAATGGATGGAGGGTTTTGGATGAGCAGCATGAGGTGAAAGGATGTTTTATTTAAGGATGTTAAACAACTTCCTTATCGAGAGTGACTTGCAGTGGTCACACAGTGGATTTTTAAAAATTTGAAATATATACTGTGTATATATATATATATATATATATATATATATATATATATATATATATATATTAATTACTTATTATAGACAGAGCTCTTAATTTTCCAGAAAAAAAGAGCTTTTACCATAAGCCGCAGCACATTCATTGGTACAGCATTTCCAAACTCGTACACACTACTCTCAAGCTCTAACAATCACTCCCCCTCCCACCCTCTGTCTCTCCTTCTGTCTGTTCCTGTGTGACAGAGTCAGTAACACCACAGCAGGAGGTGAAAGAAGGAGAGCTGGAGGCAGGAAGCGAGAGGTGGAGGGAGGGAGGGAGGAAGGGAGGGACGGAGGGAGAGGGTGCAAAAGTGCAGCAGAGAATCGCGCCCGACAATAGAAGAAACGTGCGACAGCTCAAAAAAGGGGATGAAGGGAAAAATATTGTCTGAGTGCATCTGTATGTGTGACACAGTGTGAGTCTATTCCAATAACTGCATGCATGTGTTTGTGTCATTGTGCGAATAATTTGGTCTGTTTGTGTGTGTGTGTGTGTGTGTGTGTGTGTGTACTGAGCGGGGTGCCAGGCAGCAGCAGCTGGGAAGGCCTTCCTCTGTTCTCCTGTCATCAATAAATGATCAGAGTAGGCCATCTGGAGAGAGGGAACCACCAACCACCAGGACCTGGCACTGAACGAAAGACAGAGAAAGAGAGTGAACGTGAGGATGGATAGAGGGAGATGCAGGGGAACGAGGGAGATGGGACAGAAAGGGTGAGGGGGGGAGGGGGAAGCAAAATTAAAACAACACAGGAAGAGAAAAGAGAGTTTTAGTTTTACACGCCTTGTATCTGTGTTAATACATGTTTTTTCAAAGTGTACATATTTATGTAAATAAAAAATGCAACTGCAAAAAGAAGAGAGGAAGACAGGAAATGCAGAGAAAAAGACAGGCAAAGCATGCCGTGAAATGTCAGGAAACGCTGAGGGCAACCTCCTGATGTTGAACCCGAAGGCATAGACACACTTGCACGCATGCATGCACGCACGCACGCACGCACAAAGGACACTAGACTTATTTTGACTTGTCTCATTTCCTCAGTTAAAAGAAAATTTACCAGCGTGTTTTTTAACCAAATGTAATCATATGTAGAATATGGTATCAATTCATTCAGCTAGTTATGCTTTTTCATTAAATTGATTTTATTGGTCAAAGCACAGCATACTACTACAACTACAGTATTAGGCAGTTTTGGGATCCATCTGGTCTCAGAGAGACTAAATATATACAATTTCAATTTTCACCAAAACCAAGGGGTGGAATCTGATTTATTCCAGAAGTATGTATTTGATTTTTAATACCCAAATATGTTTTATCCAGTCACTATAGTATTCATTCATTCGTACATTTTCCATATTCATTTATTCCCATTCAGGGTCACAGGGAGGCTATTGGCTATCCCAGGCAGCATACACTGAGCAGACGCCAGGGAAACACATTAATGCAAATTCACACCTGTAGGCAATTTACAGCCTTCGGTTCACCTGACTTGCATTTAAGTGGATGGTGGGAGGACACTGGAGCACCTGAAGAAAAAAGAATGCAAACTCAACGATGTTGATATACGACCAGTGCCATTTCCTATGTAACCTCTGGTGCCTTGCAGATAATCTGAATCGCCTCCAGATATTAGCAACTGATCTCAGGAAGCCTTCTCTGGGCCAAAACATGCTCTGTCTCTCCACAGCCAGCACTCTACCTGAATACTTTTCTAACACCACACTATAATCTCTTTGGCTTGCATAGTCATAAATTATGTTTTGCATGTCAACGATTTTTGTGTGACTCCTTTACATTAAACAGGGAGAAGATTAAAAACTCCCTAAAAATTGAGGATCTTCTTGCTGTGAGGTTACAATCTTCCCCATTTGGGCCACTGTCCTGATAGTGGTGAATGTTCTCATATGTAAAATGCATGTTCATCCTTCATGGTTACTCAACACAAGCACTTTATCGTTCTCATTATACTTAAGAGAAAGCACTGGACTTTACTGTCTTGTGGCATTATAGGAACATTTTTTTCTGGTTTTTGATTTGAGTTTCATGCATCTAAAAGTGTCATTTAATGTCCCCCTAAGTCTTAAAGTGCTTATATTGTGCTCATTTTCAGGTTCATACAGTAATTGTATTTAGAAGTTGTACCAGAATAGGTTTATGTGGTTTAATTTTCAAAAAACACCATCTTTTTGCTGCAGCTCCTCTTTTCACCCTGTGTGTTGAGCTCTCTGTTTTAGCTACAGAGTGAGGCATCGCACTTCTGTTCCATCTTTGTTGGGAGTCGCACATGCACAGTACCTAGGTAAGGACTACAAGTCAGTCTGAAGCAGAGTATGAGGGCGTACCACGCTAGCAGCTAGGCGAGCATTATAACGTGTTACAAAGTGACGCACGCTCGTCACGGAAGTAAAGGCTGGACTACAATAGAGCTGTTTGTGAACAGTGTTTTCTCTGGAAGATGGTAAGTCCCTTTGGGGTGGGCTTTGGGCTTTTTTACTTTGTAAACCTGTAATGTGCACAAAATATATATATAACACAATAAAGGAAAGGGAAAAAGCCAAAAAGCATAATCGGAGCACTTTAAGGAATCACATATATGCACACATTATTAAATAGTCTGCATTGCAATGAAGACATTCTGTTATGACATGTAGAGAGGCATTTCTGTTTGAAAATGAGGCTTCTAGTTACTATGTTAATACTTTAAAATGCATGTCTTTTTATGTCCAGCTTATAAGCCATTCCAGTGTACTCTTGAGCAAGATCTAACACAGTGACAGCTCTTAAGCTACAGTGTGAATATGTGTAGCACACACAAATATGTGCATTTATTTGTGTGTCTGTGTACGTCCATGCTACTAAAATTTAGCCTGCATGTTTTTTTTTTTCCTTAAGAACACTTTTACTCTATGGGATAAATGAGGGTTTGTTTCATTAAAATATGTTTTAATAGGACACAGAGCAACACAGTTGTATACATATGCATATACAGTACATACACGTTTGCTCACTTTTTGATATGATATTCTATTAAAGAAATACCACAGCACTAATTCTTAATATATTTTTATATTAATTAAGTCCTAAACATTCCTAAAAATGGCTCATGGTACGGTTTAGTTTGTTTGACAAATACATCCACCCCAAAACCCCTCCCAACGTGGATTTTGTCGCTCTTTATACTTTGTCACCTGACTTCCTCCTTTGCTTCTGTCATAATTACTACACTACAGGTCGCCACCACTATAAACGTAAATATGAGTCCTAATAAGCTGCTTGTACAAACAACCTATGGACTTGTTTTTCAGGGGAGGACAGTCTCTTTCACACAATTCAACATTTTCTATCATGCAAAGTGTTGCAGTGTCTTTCACTCTTGATATTTTGATAACAGATGTTACAACTTCCTTACATTAATTCCTTTGATTTTTTTCTCAACCCGTTCTATAAGGATGAGAGTAGTGTGTAATGCAACATCAGAGATTAATCAAGGAATAGTGGAAGTAGTGTAAATTAACCATCTTTACGCTCCACCAGCAACATTAAATACTGTAACGTGTGTAAAGGACACCAGGTGGGATGTCATTTAATGAAATGTTTTGACAGTTACCAGAGCATTCACTCTCTATTTTCAGAAAGGCTTCATCTAGTCTCCATAGCAACAGAGCCATATTTATCCATGGCCTTACATTTTTGGGGTTCTGTAGTTCAATGTATGCTGGAGGAACATGACACACACTTTTAAAGTAGATTTATACACATATTTACTAGGGCTGTCAGCGTTAACGTGTTAATCACGATGCGATTAAGGGCCGTTGTGATGCGATTCATTTTTTTTAATCACATTAATCGCATGCCGGCATTTATTAATTTATTTTACACTTCACTCGGCTTTGCGTCGTGCCTAACAGGCTACTATTTTGACTCTTTGCAGCACCGTTACTTATCATCAAGCTGCCACTTCCTCGTAACACATCCTGCTGCTGCAGGCTGCAGGCATGATGGAGAAAGACAGCAGCAATGAAATCCTGAATGGAGCTTTTTATTTTCCAAAACTCCCGGACGGCTCGTAGACAAGTCAAAAGCCATATGTAAACACAAGTAAACACGAGTAAACATCAGACCTGCGTTTTCAGAACAGCGAGAACTGAGACAAACAGAAGCCTGCAAATCCGATGCTGACCTGGCGTTCTTGCTGTTGCATTTGTTAAGTATCTTTGGGATAAACTTTGGATTTCTTGTTATTGTGACCTCAGGATGTTTGCTATGGTCTGTAAAGGTTTTTATTATGATCGCTGTCTGTTACGGACTTACTAGCTAGCTTACTAGCTGTCTACCACAGTGGACATGGCTCCATGCGTTCGCCGGCTTCTTTGAAAACAAATGCACATGACCAGAGGGAGAAGATGGGAGGGGGGCAGAGTCACCAAAGAGTTTTTACAACAGTGTTGCCAAATATCTATTCCGAAGCTGTAGGTGGAGCTCTAGAGAGAAACTTGCGAGAAAAAGTGAGAAAACAACGAAGAAATTGCCAAAACTGCATAGTGCCCCTTTAAATTACATTTGTAAGTGAAATCTATGACAATACCTAATTCTCGCAATTATGATTTAGCAAGTTAAAACAATCAGATGGAATTTGGACTTACTAAGTCGTAAAGCTATATTACTACCTCATTGTCAATATGAGAAAATACCTTTTAAGGAACACAGTAGTTTTTCCCTACTTCACTAGGTATAACATGTAAGACCATTTAAAATTGGTGGTGATTTAGTAACACTTCAAAATACAAATTGGATTGCATGATTTATTTTTCACATTCCTCATTATCTGAGGATTGTTCTAGGCCTACTTTGAAAAATGTATTTAGCTTCATTTAACTTAAGTCATAAATGTATATTTATTTGACATTAATACCTTATTGTATATTCTGTTGCCCATTACTGATATTCTTTCTCTATCACATGCACATTATATTATTTTTAATATAAACACACATAGGCTATGATTACATGGTTATACTTTAATAATGAAATGTGGATATTTGTTCCCTACATTGTCATTTGAACATAATCATTTTATAGTGGGCTACCGCCAACCCTGGAGTTAAAAGACTAAATTAGGAATTCATATTCAACATCCCCAAGCTATACTTACCAATGAACCACTATCTCTGAATGTGTGTCTATGTATGCCTAATTTGAATATGCATGGTCATTTCCGATTGAATTTGCTTCACCGTGTGACTAATTTGTGCTCCAATAAGTAACATATGCCCTAGGCCATATAATGTTGCCAATCTTAGGTTCTAAATAAGCTTTTATAATTCTAAGATGCTATATGTGTGTGCTATGATTTGTGATTTTAATTCAATTAAACTATTAGAGGTCAGTGCGGAAAAGCCAAGTATAGGTGAGCTACACAGCACGCAACAAGCACCTAAGCGGTAAGTAGTCAACACTATTTTGTTGTATTCCCCTTCTATCACCATCATGTTTCTTTACAGCAACTGCAGTTAAAATATAGGCCATGCAACACACCACCCATTTACAAAATTTAAAATACTGTATCACATTTCATGTTTCATAAATAGTCTAGTTAGGCGGGTTTCAAAGGTGGAATAATTTCCAGTTCCTCCACTACAGATACAACCTCTCTCTTAAACTCTCTCTCTCTCACTCACTCTCTTAATTCAATATAACTCAATTCAATTCAAAGGGGCTTATTGGCATTGAAGTTTCAATAACAACAATGTTGCCAAAGCATCAAAATGCAATTTGTCCAAATATTTGGACAGTACACAATGAATAGTAATATGAATATTAACAAAACATTAAGATTCATTTATATTAACTATATATACAGTATATCTTGTGTGTGGGTGTGTGCATGTTTATTTGTGTTTGTGTGGGTATGTTTGTGTGTGTTTATGTATATTTATCACACACACACACACACACACACAAACACACACACACACACACACACACACACACACACACACACACACTCACACACACACACACACACACACACACACACACACACAAAATGACATGATGAATTGCCTTCATCCCTTAGTCTCCAGATTGGGTAATACAAAGACAGACATCTATCTGGGGATGAGCTTCATATAATTTGATCCTCTGTGGCCTCTTAACCTGTCATTGCTTCTCGGTACCATGGGCGTGGAACACTGCAAAGCCTTCTCACCTTGTACTCAGGTATGAGAGCCCATCACAGAGGACGTATAGCATGGTGTCTTGTAGAATATGTTGGGATTTACTAATGGACTATGGGAACTAAATTGAGAATTCAATAAACGAAACATTATGGATTACAGGTAACATATCTTACAGTGCTAGTTATGAGCTTAGCTTTTCAAAAACTAGTTTCACAAAAGGAAGGGTTTGTAACAAATGAAAAAGGAGATGTAAACATCAACAGCATGTGCAGTGTATGTAATTCAAGATGAAACTGGTGGGAACTCTAAATTGTTGTGTTGTGTCTTGAATTAGATGATCGATTCATGAAAATAATGCAATATAGTAAATGGGCAAAAGCATTCAAAACACTGGTGCAGTCCTTTCAATATGGAGAAAACTTGTAGCAGGGGACTCTTGTCAGGCTTGTTTAAAGGATAACTAAAACAAAGGGAAAAAAAACTGTGCAGGATGTTGACTTAATGCTAAAGTATGACAAAATGTATAGCAAAAACAGGGTTATGTTTTAAGGTGATGTTTACACTATTGTTTATTGTTAATATCACGTGCCATAGTCTGATGTGTAAAGGACAGCACTGATGTTCTCACTATGCACCTCCCTCATCATCCAGCCCTCTCGTCATCCTTCTCTCTTTGCATTCATGTCCACATCCTCCTCTTCCATCTTTCTCTCATAAACTCACTTCAGTAACATGCCATATGCACCAGCAAAGGTTCCTGCCATATTGTATACAGTCATAAATCTCCTCAGAGCAGGAGGGACAACTGTACTGTATGTTTATTAGTGAGCGCACCTCAATAATAAATTCAGTATTTACTCAGTGCCTTCCAAACTATTTGCTCCAGCAGTGCCATTTGCAGGGTTTTAAGAAACTCTTTGAACAACGTTGTGCAGAAAGTATGTATCTTTTTTCTTTTTCTTTTTTTTTTTTGGATGTTTTTTTCTTCTCTCACCTTGCTGGTTGTGATCACTGATAGAAAGCATCAGCTTTTTGGGTATGCACATGTGCTAGAGACCACCTGCCGAGAGAGCTGCTGCTGACAGCTTCACACACATCTTAGAATGCCTGTGATGTAACCTCTACCCCTTCCTTGTCAAGGGAAAGTATTTTATATAAATGTTTATGCAGGACAGAGAGGGTTACCGCCAGCTCCTGTTTTCCGTTCTCTTTGAAGAGAAAACAAAATCCAGGACATTTAGGTTAAATCAAACTGCTTCAGATCTTTATTTCAGTCCTCCGTTCTCTCAGGGGTATTTGGTAGACTTTCAAAATAGTTTTTGATTAATTTAAAACATAGTCGGTGTAACAGTGCTTCCATACAAAAAGGCTACATTTGTCACAATTGACAGATTCACTTATTATTATTATTTTTTTTAAATTAACCTAATTGCATTCCTAATAGGGTTAGCTAGTGGTTTACCACACAAGCTTGTGTCATAGTTGTCCAAGACTATCGTGCTATTTTGGCAGGCTTACAGTTGCCTACATTGCAGTTCACTCAACCCAACAAGAGACACCTGCAGGCTGCATGAGAAGCATGTCCTGACAGCTTGTCATGCCTAAGACAATCTGAAACTCCATGGACACTTCCAAACTACCCTCCAGTTTGATCATGCCAAGCAACTGGAGCCCAACAATGCGGCCTTCAACCTTCAGCATACTGTAGGGTTCCAAAGGTGTTGCGTGTGACTTTCAAATACTTCTTTTCTTTTTCTCCAGAAGCATCATACTTTGTTGAGAATATTGGCAGTACAATAGTTATTGCATACCCTCTGGGGAGGCAGACACAGCTAACCAAGCTACATAAACGGGTGCACAGCATGTGATTGTGGAGCAGTTATTATCTCCTTTTATTGCTCACAATGCACTTTTTAGGAACACTGAACACAGGGAGTATTCTTCTTTCTAGAGGGAATCTTTTAGACAGGAAATGAAAACTGAACAAGCATGTCATCAGCTACATATTATACTGTAGACTCTGAGATACTGTACCTCAAGGCTGCCATGACCTTTGAATATGGAAATGGAAATTAAAAATGTCCACTTTTCTGTCTCTGTATAGTCTCGCATTGCCAGACCTATTTCCAAACAACCCAGAAAACGTTCTGGGTTGTTTGCATTTCTTTAAACCAATCACAATCCACTTGGGTGGCTCTAAATTCCGACCACAGCGACGGTGCCCCTGCAAAAAAGCCTTGGGAAGGAACTTGTTTTAGTGGAACATGTGCACCCCGCAAAAGAAACCTCCACTCAATACAGTAACATGAATTATTTAAATTAGCTGGAAACATGGTTAAACATAATGCCAGCTGTTGACTGCTTGAGTGACATGCAAGCGTGCGCTCCAAACCTCTTTCAAATAATCTTCTCCACCCCTGCACCACTTATGCAATAAGAAGCTACTCTTTTTATGTCTGTGTCCTAATCAGATGCATGTTTTCATATAAAAGAGCTTCAAACACAACTTTATGACAGCTGAATATTTCATCACTCTAGTCATGTTTTGACGATCAGTCGTCGATAGGTAAGACTTGACGATTCTGATTTGACTATATAAATTCTTAGTTGGGGACTCCCCTACTTCCTAGCATCTTCCATGACTACTTGCTCCTTCCAATAGTGTGCTATCCTGAGTGCATCCAAATTGTGGGAGACTGTGTGGCAGGGCCGTAAAAAATGTGGGGTAAAAAATCAGCCCTGGACTTTTGAGACCCAGACCGGCCCACCACAATCAGCCAGACACCACCTGTCCTTGCACTCCCCTTCAACACATATACATACCAACAGGGTTCAAAATTAGCACCATTTATCAGCCAAATGCTGGTAAAATAATTTATGTAAGTGGCTGGTAGATTTGCTTGACTCACCAGCCAAAAAAAGTACAATTTTAACAGTCACTAGGCAATAAGGTGTGCAAAAAGTTAATTTTGAACCCTGCATAACAGCCCCGACTACTGTAACACAGCTGAGTAGTAAGTAAGAGCATGATAATGGACTCACTAGTCAAAAAGGCTGCCTGGCTCTTGATGGCAGGTTGAGGGTGGAGCATGGCTGTCATCAAGATGCCTTGTAGCCTATCGTTAAGATGTGTTAAGTCTGTAAGTTGAGCTAAAGCTGCATTTTGTACACAGTATGTAACTTGTGTGGAATGTGGATACATCAGAAAGCTATAGTACCATGTTTGCAAATGCCTTAGCTTGCTAATACATAACGAACATTAGCTTACTAACAGCTAACATGTCCTCTCTGGTAGACAAGGGTGCTAAAATAATCGTTTGACATGCTTAAATCTTGTGTTTTTAGCTAGCTACCGGCACATTGTGGAGTTTCCCACCGGTGGGGGCGGGATTTAAATGCGCTCTCTCTATGGTAGGATGGAAGTGGGCCATAGTAAGATGTGATTGGCCAGTGTTTCAGATGAGAGACAAACCACTGGGCCAATCATGTGATCTATCTTCTCTCTATGGGCCGATAAAAAAAAAAAAATAAAGTTTTCAACCGGAGTGCAGCCCATTCAGCCCACACAAATAGAGCGGCCCACCGGGAAATCTCCCGGTACTCCCGATGGCCAATCCATGCCTGCTGTGTCGGCATATAGCCTGTGAGAAGATGAACATAGACACTATGGGTCTGTCACCAAGAGTCATCCATTGCAGCAGGATTCCCTCAGGATACTCACTCTAAATTATGATGAAAAAGACTGTGAGAGCGTTCTTCTACATTACACTCTGATAAGTTATGTTGTCAACACAGAACGGGTAACCTAATGTTGGCCAAGACTATATATTTATTATTTTTTGAAGATTTGAAAAGTTTTTCTCAATAAGCCTAACCATTTCTATTACCATTTAAACATTATCAAAGCTAGGCTGATGCCCACATCTGACAGCAACACATTACGGTCAATTAAAAATTACACCCACTAAAATTACCAAATTTCAGCCTTACACAGGAGAGTAGTTTGCTTGAAATCCAACCATGAATGCAACCATGTATCTATGAACCATATTCTATTCATCCTCTTCAGAAAGAAGAAGTTGTACACAATCACTCTGTCAATGTGTTTGTTGTAAAGCTATTTCATTAAAGTTTGTATTTGTATTACAACAAAGAAATTGCTGGATTCAGTACAGGGAAAGGCATGCATTTTCTTTTAAGCCATGGTACCCATGTTTGTTAAAGACATGTAGCCCGTGATAAAAATGAGGCAAACATTAATATATGAATGAATCAAGATAAAACATCACTCTTTGCTATGGGCATATTTTAAATAAGTAATCCTTAATTGTGTACAGTACACGTCTTTCATTTTCTTGACATTTAGCCAACCTTCTCAAGCTTGATGGGGCATGGAGACAGAGTAACAAGCACAATAATGTCCCTATTTTCCTTCCTCCTTCTCCCTCCCTCCTTCCTTCCTCTTTCTTTCTCATTCTTTATTTGCGGCGTACATTTTCACTGTTAAATGGAATAATGATCAAAGAGTTTGTGGCTGCGTATTGTGTGTCCTAACGTTAGTCACACATCAGTGAGTTGAATTTTGATCTGCCTGGAGCGCCGCAGACTAAAAAGCAAGGCAGACGGAGGGAGCAGCAAGGACGTGGAGGAGGAGGGGGTTGGGTGCAAAGAAAGCGAAAATAGGAAACATGGCAAAGAGCAAAAACAATGTACTCTGGTGCCAGGATCCTTTTTTGTATATCACTGCCTCTCTCTACCTCTCTCTCTTACCATCTATTTTTCTCTGTCTCCCTTGAAGCTTGTCAGTTAAAGCCTTGGCTGCCACCAAGGGAATTGAAGGGTCTAGGGTGTGTGTGGAGCAGTGGAGGTAGGGTAACAGACAGAGGGAAATTGAGATGAAGAGAAAGACAGAGAGGAAGAGTCACGGGTGGGTGAATAATGAGGTAATGTAATAATGCTTGAATTCTCTTTGTGATGACACTACTAAAACATCCCCCCACAAATGCTAAAATGTGCAAATTCTCCACTGTCACATGTGAAAATAGCACTAAAAAATGCCATTTTGTCAGCCTTAAGTAAATTCCTACAGTATAATACTGTATGTAGTGTGTATGCAGCCGTAGATGCAGTCCTGAAAAAGTGTTAACAAAAATGCAAAAGCTTGACATAATTATATATCTTCCTACCCTGTTATTGTTATACACAAAATGCTATATACAGTTTCATAAGCACCCAATATTTAAGAATTTTCAATGTATCTTTTTCTAGTTAATTGACAGATTGCATTGCCTCCCACACTCTCACAGTGATATGGAGATGATGACAAACAACACATCCACTAAATGCAAAGATGGGAAACTGAAGCTATTTATTCCTGAATTTCCATCAAGTGCACTCTTTTGAAGATATGAGATTTCTGCGGGCCACTGACGATATTCAAATCAACAGTTTCTATGTGTTCCATGAAGAAAAAGAAAAATACACTTTTAGTTGAGTCACAAATGACCCTGTCACTGGCCCTTTGGCCCTCTAGTCATATTATTATTAGCCTTGCCTCTGGTTTTGATGCCACATTGCTGCTGCCCGGTGCTCAGTTTATAAAGTGAGCGAGAGGATGATATACTGTAGCCATTAAACTGCCATATGTTAATATTGCTACTGTATTCAATATGAGGTTCCATTCTGTAAAGGAAGTCTTTTTGATCCATTTTCTGTTTCATGATTTGTTCCTGTTGTCTTTATTCTTGACAACTTTCCTTACTCACTGACACAGCAGATACTCCAAGTGCTCAGTTCCTCTCAAGCTCTTGTCTTTTGAGAGACTCAAGGGCTGATATGTTACATCAGAAAACCCACAGCTGTCAGAGAGCTTGTGTTTATACAATAAAGGCTTACTAAAAAAAAAGTTATTTGCAGTAGTTATGATGAATAACAATAACCATTTGTTTTCATATCAGACTACTGTAACACATGCACATGCCATGCTTACACAAGTTCACACACACACACACACACACACACACACCTTCACCTCCTCTGCGTATCTCCCCTGAGGTTTACAGGTAGCCCCCAGAAGTTTGATGTTGAAACCCTTGTGAACTCATTAGTTTGCAAATGCCTGTGCAGTACGCCCGTGTTTGTGCACACATTTGTATTTGTGTGTGTGTGTGTGTGTGTGTATGGACATAACGCGGCTGAGTGATGGAAATATTTTTGAGGGATGTGAATGATGACAGGCTGTGTGTGCTTGCTTGTTTGTGTGTGTTTTTTTTGTTCTTTCAGTAAAAGCATCTCTGCTATGGCTAGTACATCTTGCAAAGACCATGACCCTCCCCAGGACCACTCCTCCATCTCTCTTCTCAAGAGGGTCTTGGCCTGGGGAAGATAATTGGGAGCTGTAAGACGCAGGCAGGCAAAGACAGAAATATCAAGGCAGTTAGTTTTAGTTTATCATGGCTCACAAAGGCCATATCACACACTCACAGCAAACCCAACTCCAAAAAAATAAATAAGCATGGATTAAATCCATTCCCGGTCAGTTCACATCATCAAACATGTACAGAAATGTACTTTTTCCTTCTTTTCTAGGTGGGGTAAGAAGCAACCATAGGCATACAACAATGTTTCTGCTGTAGACGGCTATTCACACAACTCTTTTGAACAGCCCAACCTAGCCACAAGCAGGCAGATATCTCCTGCCTCATTGAAGCAGTACTGACCGGGACAACCTTCAGTGACACAACTACAGCACACATGGGATCTACGCGTCTGTCCTAGAAGAAGAGAGTTCAGAGGTCTTGGCTCGGGAAAAATAATTGGGTAGCAGACAGACAGGCCACAGTCAAGCCAGGCCAAATTTATCCAAGTAGCAGACAGACATAAACTAGGCAGTTAGTGAGTCCAGTGAGGCCAGAGCAGCAATGACCAGGGCAACCAATATGTTGACATGTTTTCACACCCAGAACACACCAGGGGATATATGGCTTCAGCTGGGAGATAGAGATGTGGAAGTGCTCGGAGATGGTCTTTGAATCTGCGGGCTGTCCCTGTTAGTTTATTTTTTATTTTTGTTTTTACAAGAATCCTGTTAAAAAAGGATGCTTTTTATAAAACAAATTAATTAAACCTTTTTATTTTTGTATTCCTGATGGCTTAAAATAACAACAATTTGTTTCTTTGAAAAGCCATCAAATACTTTCATTATGTCAGCTTCCAGTTCAGTGAAATAAACTATCATCTTGTATGGCAAAAATAAAGGGAAGTCTGCTCTTCTGTCCTGAGCAGACTGAGGAATACGACTCAGAAGAAAATACATTTTTAACAAAATTGTGAGGCAATTTTTAACAGAGACAGTCCAATAATGGCCACGAGACATACCGGCAGTGTTTTCATGGAAATAAGTGCAGCAGCATTTATGAATAGCTTAAAGAAACCCTATAAAGTTGGAAGGCAGTATTAAATTGAATTCTCAGGCAGGTGATGGCTTGCAAGATATTTTAATATCATCAAATCTTTTTTTTCTTCTTCTTTTGGCACAAAAATAGGTAATATAATTTGAAACTGCAACATTACTTATTGCCCTTTTTAAAAATATTCAGCCAGAGGATTAATGAAAGTCATTAAGAGTCCCCTTATTTAGATTCTGTGGCCCAAAGTCAAGTGCATACATCCTGGCCAAAGCTGCAGTAACTGACCAAACCAGCCTGCCAGATGACATGCCCTCACAATGCCTTCACATCCACCACAACACACTGGGGATCTATGGGGACAGCCAGGGCAGACAAGGTGAGAGCCTCATTTCTCAGTGCTGAGAGAGATACAGTAATTGGCCAACGGACAGAGACAGACTGCATTCTCACTGCAGTCACAGAGCTCTAAAAATATAATACTTTTGTTATTATTATTTAAATTGTGTGTCAAATGTATAATATTAACACCCAAGGCAGATATATAGTATATCACCTCACCTAGTCATGTTAGGCTGGCTAATAGAAGATCATTTTAAGGGCGTTTTCACACGTTTGCTTTGGTCCGAATCAGTTAAGTTCGTAAACTTGGAGCGATTTCCCCTTGGTTCGGTTTTGTTTCACACCTGGAAAAATCCAAGCATACCAAAATGCGTCATTACAAATCACTCAAGAAATTCACTCCTCTTATTGGTCGGATGTGTCTGGGGGCGGAAGCAGGAGAGTAAATACAGGAAGAAGGTCCTGTGTTCTGGACTAGTGTATATTTATTGCATGTCCATTGTCAAACCAGCTCATTTCATTTAAATAATAATCAGACATTGTTTCGCAAGCGACTTTACTACGTCTGCTCTGGTCACCAAGACTTCGCTCTTCTCTGATGGTGTCTTGTCTCCAACCACGGAGATGCGATTGACGGACGGCAAGCTTGACCTTTTTCTATTACTGGGAGAGAGACACTGCACGCTGCTAGAGCTGCATGTTCTGCCACATCGCAGATTGCAAAGCACAACTGATTACAGGAGACATTAGCTCAGACAAGGTCCGATCACGATCTCACCACAAACAATCTTCTCCAGAGTTTGTTTGAAAGTGTACCGAGACCACCTCATCCAGCAGGTCTCGGTACGCATGTTTGGTCCGCTTTCGGTGCGCACCCGAGTGCGATTGATGCATTCTCACCTGCCCAAATGAATTGCCCCAGCGGGGCAAACAAATTCTAGTGCGATTCAACTGAACTAAACAAGGCAGGTGTGAAAGCACCCTAAGAGTGTGTTGTTTTCAACTGACATCTGCATGAAGTGCTGGAAATGTGTTCAACTGAACCTTTCAAATATTTTTTTTTTTTTTCAGATTTGGACCCCTTGCTCTGTTGTAAGAACACTTGACACTGTTGCATGTGTTTCTTCTTAATGTCCTTTTGAAGAGCACGCCCACATATAGAGTAGCTAAGGGGATTTGGGCCAGGTTTGAGACAGTGCATGTGCATGTGTGTGCGTGCAAACGTGTGAGTGTGTTTATGTGTGTTGTTGGCCACAGGGAGTCCGACTCAGACCAAATTACCTGTCAGGGGTTGACATCACCTACCCCACAGCCAACCATACACAGAGGACAACTGGGCCCTGCTCCAAGGCTCCTGCGATCTGTCAGCTCAAGTAGCCTCTCCTTCTTTCTCTTTCCATCTATCTGAATATATTTTCTTTATTTCCTTTCCTTCAACTGTTTTCAGTATAATAGTATAGGTCAGAAAAGTCAGGATGGTCTCTAAAAAAGTGCCCAATGTCTCCCTCTGGTGCTGGTTATTACTGCAGCCTATTGGCACTACAGCAAAAGCCCATGCCCCCATACACACACCACACAGGGCTGCTAGACACATCTAAATGCTGGTGTCTCTCTGTGTCACACACACCTGGAGGAAGATGTGTCAGGGGTCTTTGCATCCTTGCGTCCTAAGGCCCCTGGCTGTCTCTCATCATGCCAGTATCACCACTTGTGAATGGATGTCCCCACCACAGATACTCATTCCGACACTGAGACACACCACAAATTGCCCCCAAACAAGCCCACACACATACATACACATAATTGACACAGGATGATACGCAGTTCCCCCCCCCCCCCCCCCCCCCCCCAGTTCTCTCTCTCTCTATGTATTTGTATATATATTCGTGTCTGTATCTTTTTCTAACACATATGCACAAACACACGCACACGTGCACGAAAGCATGCACACAAGCACACGCATGCACACACACCCTATGACCCCCCCACAGTCACCAGAGAGTGAGAAAATGGAGCCTGAACCAACATGTCTGATTGGGCTGCACTTGTCAAAACAGCAGTAGGAGGCACTGAATGAAGCTGAATGTTCTCAGAACTGTTCTCTCAAGGTCACCGATTTTTCAACTAGACTTCCTAAAGGGAAAAGACTTGACTGACTGCGCACATACAATATGTGATATGTATAATGTATTTTTAACACTACGGGCCAAAGCTAAATACAGATGTTGCTCGTGGTGAATGCAACAGTGTTTTGCAGTAGATACATCCCTGAGCCATGGGTGGCCAAGAGTTGAATATTTTCACCCCAACCACAAACTACAGAAACTCATTCCAAGCACTTCTAGTAAAACTAATTACTGTATGGTTGCAATAAACGTAAGCTACATGGAGTGCCTCTATGATTCCTTAAGAAATGTACTGTAAGCGTGGTTACTGGCCACGTGTGCCACTCGTTGGCATTTTATTTGGACGTTAACCATCCTTGTTGCCCAATGGTCTAAGATGCATTCAAACAAGTTCTGGGTTTATATTTGGCTGGAGACCAACCGACTGTGTCACATTCATCCTTCCCTATGTATTTCATATCACTCTCTTGTATACAATCAAACCAAAATTATTTAAAATATCAGAAAGTTGTGCCATTACATCTTAAATGATATTTTTGACAAATTGAAGCCAACTGCAAAGCACTGAAATATCACAGAATGAGTTTTAGTAGGTGAAAAATGATGTACAAGTAATGATAGCTATACAGTACATATATGAGAACAGAATTTCATCATTCTTGGTTATTTGTAAAGCGGTATGTTTGATTGTATGATTGGTGAGCTGGTTCAGTAAACATTGTAGTGTGTGGAATGCTAAAATCCAGTTTTGTTCACACTCGTGAGCACATGAGCACAATACAACAAGTCTGCAGGGAAGAGCATAATAAGGCATTTGCTACAGTAATTATATATATATATATATATATATATATATATATATATATATATATATATATATATATATTATCTTTTTTTCATATAAAATAAAATAAAACTCTACTAGAAGTTAAACATATGAAACTTGTTATGTGAAACCGTCTAAAAGGGAGGGAGATAGGCAGTAGACCAAAGGATAACAAACACCTAAGCTTAATAGAGGATTTGTTGCAACCCCACTGATATTGCCTGATAAATCAACTTCTGCATGCACACAGAAATGCATCATCTGATTTATCCAACCACCGTGAAAGACTGAAATTGCTTTTTTCCTGTGTAACAACACTCCTGCTACATGCTGAAGGGCTTCTTTTAAGACCTGGGAGCTTCAAGCAGTTTTTCGATGTGTCAGGAGTTCTATTCATTTGTCGTCCAGGCATGTAAAACCACCACAGGCTCACCCACATGTAAATGCTCTCAGTACAAGTCGACGTAAACCCATTTCCAGTAAGGGACAGCTGGACTTAAAGTTATTTAGTGATGCTGTCAGGCGATTTATTCCTACTTGGTCCAATTTACATGGATCTTTCACCGTCTTGAGCTATGCAGCTTTCTTGTTGAGATTGAATGTGTGTTGGGAAGATCCGTCCTTTTAAGCAGACTGGAGTTTCAACATTGAGTCCAAGATTGACTAGCTGTCACCAGATATTGATTTCTTCTCGCCTACTTAGTTCATAGCAATAAGCAAAGGGTAAATCCCGGGGTACCACAAAGTTCCTGCATGGACAGCCACCTGCAATTCACTAATGCAGTGTTTTGGTCTTATTTTTATCCTGTGATGTAAAATCCAGATTGCACTAAGTAACTTTGAAACATTGTCCCAGCTCTCATAACACTCAAAACACCATCATTCTGCTTTTTATCGACATGCATTCTGTTCAACTCAGGAAGTTATCAGGATAAAACAAAGTTAGAAAACAATATGCATGTTTTGTTTTGTTTTTGTCTCCAGAAAGAACAAACCAGAGACATGAAGACGCTTTATAGCCCAAAGCAGGTTATACATTAACAATTAAAGGTTTACTATTAAAATGCCATCAAGACAAACGAGACTTACAAGTTCCTGAATTACGATGTTGTGGTATTCATCAGCTGATTAGAGATCATGATTGTTACGACGCAGTGGTTAATCAGCTCGCTAAAAGATTAATGAGAGGATGCCTGTTAGCCAGCCAAACACCTGCAAGGGGAAACGCTCTATAGATGTGTGTGTGTGTGTGTGTGTGTGTGTGTGTGTGTGTGTGTGTGTTTGTGCGTGCGTGTGTGTGTGTGTGTGTGTGTGTGTGTGTGCGTGCGTGTGTGTGTTTGGTTGGACGTTGTCCAAGTGGAGTACTTATACCTGCACTTGTTGCAGGTATAAATAAGAGAATCAGGCACAGACACCGCTCCACAGCATCACACACAGCAAACAGTAGAATAACATATCTCTGGTGCTTTTTCTACTACTTTTTCTTTTACTCTGATTTGTTTGTACCTCTGCATCTTTCTCACATACTCACACCACTCACTTTCTCTTTTATAAAAACAAAACAAAACCTTCTTCACTAAAATCAATACTACAGAACATAAAGGTAAATGGCCAAGAAAGGAGTGTGATAACACAATGCAGTAAATCTAACAGGACACTTTTTGTTCTGAATAATACTGTTTACTTAACAGGCAAATCCATGAAGCTGCTAGTTTATTATTATGCACACCTGGCTAAATTAAATGGAATTCAACAACACAACATAGTCAATTTGTAGAAGCTTACCATATTCCATTTTATTTCTAAAATGTTCCAGTATATGGTGCCACAAACTACAGCCTCCAAAACAAAAAAAATAATCACATAGAAAGAGGGCGATAGATACGGTAGATAGAGAGAAAAATTGCAGTGTTTCACTGTTGTGGCAGCTCTGCAGTGGGGGATTTTTTTCTGCTAGTGTGATTCAAGATAACTACATGTTACTAACAGTAGAGTGTGTGTGTGTGTGTGTGTGTGTGTGTGTGTGTGTGTGTGTGTGTGTGTGTGTGTGTGTGTGTGTGTGTGTGCAGTAGAGGGTGATTTGTGTGTTTGTGTGGTGGGGAGATAGTTATTTATGCAGGACCACTAAGTCATATCCAATAGATGTCTAGCCTCCTCCAGAGCTCCTCGGCCTAAGCTGAGTAGCCTCTATCTATGAAGACCAGCAGTAGCCTATATGCATTGCCCAAGGAGAGACGCACAAGTCCCTCTTCACTTACAATTACATCTCGGCAACCGGGAATTCCCAAGATTTGCCACAACACGCAGTTAATGTTATTTTTTTTTCCATCCACAAAGACAGGACAGAATGGAAAGGTTCACAGGAAGGCAGCACTACAAAAATGGTAAAGTTAGCAAACATATATATTCATCATTTTGTAAGATTTGCTAAGCTTCTGTCATAAAAAAGCTTACGTCCGATCAGACTTGTTAGCAAGAAGGGAATGAAGTAATCCAGTATCATTGTCAAATAAATCGTCCATTTTTAGACGTTTTTCTTTCCCCCTCTGATTATGATTACATCAAATGTTTTAAGATGACTACTTGAAGTTACCTGCTTGAGGATGATTTAAATGAAAGGAAATATTAAAAACTCAATTTAGTCAAACCTCCAACCTCCTATTTAAGTTAATTTAAATGTGTTTTCAATGTTGGTCATTAGATTGGAGCAGTGTTGGAAAAACTTCTGCATTGTTTCCAGTGGATGTCACACCAGATTAGGGGCAATGCAGAAGGACAGTGGAGGGTGAAGGGGTGCGTTTGACGTGCATCATGGGCCGGGGCAGGCAGACCCCCTGCCGGGTGGCCTCGGCTGTCGTAACCTTTAATTATAGCTACATTGACAGGGTTGCAGATGGTCCAGCTGGAAAGGGATTACAGACACAGGATATTACACAGTCTCTGTGCATCTATCTCTATTTTTTCTCTTCATGTGTGTGTGCGTCTTTCTTTATGTCTCTCTATCCCACTATCCTTTATCCTTGAATGGTTGGTATGTCGCCTTGTGCAACCTGCTTTGGCAATTATAGTATAATGTGTGATGTTCATATAGTGATTTTAAAAGCTTGGTGTTGCTTTCAACACTGACATTATGGTTTTGCATGGCATCTTATACTTGTTGTTAATGTTGCAATTTTAACCCAATAATTCTCAAACTACTTCACCTGATAAAATAAAGGGTTAAAAAAATCATATCCTAAATGACGACACTTAAAATAAAGAATGAGCCACAAGCTGAATGGATGTTGATTTTTTTTATTCTCTAGTGTGCCATTTGTCCTCTTCCTGCAGTAATACAAACCCTTGCATCCATGGTCCTGAAAGCCCATCTTCCCTTATTCATACAGACATTAGTTGTGCTTTTACTTTTATGGGATGTTCGAAGAAAAAGCTCTCAGTAATTGATGTCATTACTATGCATTGCAGAGATTCACCTAAATGGCAGTGAGCAACAGTCTGGCTCAGGGAAGGTGGAACTAGAGTGCACTTGGATAATTGTATGCATTTGTGTCTTTGAGTCTCACAGACGAAAGAATGAAGTACAGATGGACATAAAAGGAGAAAGAGAAAGACACAGGACAGAAATAGAGAGGAAATGCTAATGAGAGAGAAGAGAGCAATCATTTCTTCAAGTGATTGCATAGATGAGGGATAATTTATTATGAATGTGTGCCTAGCTTCCTTTGACTTAGATGCATTAGCTTTGCCCCACAAATGATTCTCAATAGATCTTTGGAATCGCAATTTAGTCCCCCAGTATCATGCAAATGGGTGACTGTTGGCCAGCTCCTAATTCATAGATTGCACTCAGCGGCCCCTTGCCAAACCATTGTCTCATAATTAATGACTCATTCCCAGTTCTTTGCTCTAGTAAGGTTATTGCTATTTACAGCTTAAACCTCTGAGGGGGAAAGAGAAGTGAAGGCAAACACAAAGTGGATTTACAAGATCAATAAAACATGAAATAAGGAAAACTTTTTTACCTGTAAATATATAATAAAAAAGTAACAATGTACATACTGTTTTAGCAATTAGTAGTTATGTCACTTATCATCTACACATAATGAACAACCCTGTGTAATAAACACAGCCTTCATTCAACACAAATTAATAAGCAGTTTATGAAATGATGCATCCAAGCAAATTGAATTATACCATCTGTGGTTTATGTGGTTTTAAGCCTCAAGGGACAGCTTAGATTGCTATTGACATGTAGCCATTATGGTAGCTACAGTATGTCTATATTGCTTTGTATTCATACATTTGAACACATTAACACATACAAGTCTGGCTTTTAATGATGGAAACATCAAGAATTTAGGGATTTGTTTCCATCGGTGTGATTCAACTTCATAAACATACAGGCTCACATGTAGTGTAGTTCTAGTTGCAATACAGTGCACTGCACACCCACATATTGGTTGGCATATTGGTAAACCAGTATTTATGTATGCCACTACAAGTATGACATGCAATTCTCCCTTTCTCTATGTTAAAAACTTCACATATATATACCTTATAAAAACACACCTTCTATATGCCTGTGTGCATCACGTCTGGGCCAAAAGCCTGTGCTGTCTCACAAATTTGCAGAATCTCATGGGATTAAACAACATGGAGCCGACAGTAGGAAATGGTGCAGGCGGAAATCAAATCTGCCCCTCTGAATAAATATCATCTTGCCGTCTGAGGCACATCCCTGCAAGATAACCTGTCCGCTGAACGCAGCTGCTTGACACGCATAAAAACAAAAGTTGTTGCCTTTATATACACACATACACACACACACACACACACACACACACACACACACACACACACACACACACACACACACACACACACCCACACACACACACACACACACACCCACACACAGTGAAAAATCAGCTTTGGACATGTCGGGAATGCAGACAGCCATGTGTTAAAATGTCCATCCATCCATCCATCCATCCATTCCCCCATCCACTTATCCAACCATCCATTTGTTCATCCGTCCATCTGTCTGCCAATTCGTTTATCGGTCCATCGATCCCCCCATCCATCTGTCTGCTCATCCATCCATAAAATGTGGTTTAGACTTAAGGTCTGAGGCAGCAGCTCCAACCAAGAGGCCAGGATGATATGGAGGGTTCTTGACATGATTTAAGAGATGTGAATAAGGTAAAGGTATTGACGATTTACAAGTATACTGTCATGTCAACTTACAGTTTTTTTCGACTGCTAAACGACAGTGGTCACAACTGCAGCCACATGTGTAACACTCTAACCACAGTCTGCATTACCAACAGTCACCTGAGCTAAACAGTTCACATCACCTGCAAAACTCATTCCAAGAAACACAACTTTTCACGCACGTCTCAAAACAGGCTCAGTGCAGCCAAACGCTATGAGCAATCCTCATTGAGATAACACACACTGTCACTCAGAACACACTGAGGGCTAGATTTATCAAGCCGTTTGCGCCTGTTTCCAGGCGTTAATTGTTCACAAAGACTGACTTAACCGATGCGGGCTATTTACAAACAGGGCGCACTTGGGTAAAATCGTAGACTGCCTGCCACATGAGCGAGAAGAGACAAATTGCGCTTTCAATATGAGTTTGTGGGAGGGTCATGGGGAAAGTGGGAGTTCCACCCATAAAGGTGAGAGGATACGCCTAAAGTGCGCCTAATTATATGTTCACAATTATATTTACAAAGACTGCCAGTAAGAGCTCACCTCTATTCTGCGGGGGAAATTCTCCGCCCACATGTATGGGCACACGCATACTCCGCTAGAGGGCGGAGTATGCGCTGATTGCCTGATGGGTGTCAGGTTTGATAAATACTACGCAAAATGAGGAAGCATAGCGTGCGCTATTACCGAACTCGCATAAACAGACGCAGTGTAAACTGCGCTAGTGTAAATCTACCTCTGAGAGTAAAAACACTAGCATCAAACACCAATACAGAAATTAAACTTTTCATCTTTAAAGTTTGAGTGACTTCACCCTACTCAACAGTTTCTTTAAAGAACAAAAAACTAAAAAGGTACATAACAGTAACAAAGAATAGTGTGACTAATCCTGCCTCTCTCCAGCATCATGTGGAAAGTTTTCTTCATCACATTGGATGTCTGCATCATCTCTAAATACAAATGAATGTGGTGTTTCCATTGCTTTCACCTCTATTCCTTTCTGAAAAACAGTAAGAACGCAGTTTTACTATCGTAAAGATATAGGGCCCTATCTTGCACCCAGCGCAATTGACTTTGTACACCGACGCATTTCCTATTTTGCACCCGACGCACGGCAAACTTTTCCCTCAACAGACTCACGTCGGTAAATTAGGGAAGGAGCTTGCGCTCCTGGGGGTGGTTCAGCAAAAAGAGGAGGTGTGTGCCGGCTCAAACGTTCCCCAGTGCTATTTTGCAGTTTCAGAAAACAATTCCGCCACAGACCAGGAAAAACCTAGTCTAAACGCAGTGGCGCGTTATTCAGATGTCATTGCACACCGCACACACACTTTGCTTCTCTCATCTCACAGACCCAGCAGTTCCCATTTTTTCAAACCATACATAAATACAAGGAAAAATATGACCTTGTTTTACACAACATTTTCATGAATCATGGATGTGTTAATGACAGAAATGAGGAGGACTTAAGGAGATGTGATGTTGAACTGTATGTGCCGAGTTTATTGCACGTTACGCCCAAACCACACCTATGAGTAATGAAAACCAACCCATTTTAGATTTGCGTCGGGCGTAAGAGTAATTTATCCCGGCGGTATAATAGCAACAGTGCCCGAGATCCGCCCACAAAACTACTTACGTTTGGCATTTCATACTTGTGCTTCAGATCGTTAAAATAGGGCCCACAGTGTTTTTGAAATTTTTTTTTATAGCTGTGTATATAACTTCAGACATCTTTCCTGGACATATTGGTATCTTTGCTTTTTTACCTGTTTCTCTCAAACGGTACAGTGTATAATGGTTTCATTCTTATTTGGTGTTTATATACAAAAACAAAAAGGCTTTCTGAGCTTTCTCTATATAAATACCGTATATGTTCACTAACTAGTCTAAGTTCATTCTTTTGCCATGAACCTACATTATCTATAAATACAAATGACTGTGGTGTTCCCATTAATTACACCTCCATTACTTTGTGAAAAACAGTGTGCAGTTTTACTATAGTAAATGAAGTGTTTTTAACATTTTCACAACTGTTTATCTAACGTCAGACATCTTACCTGGACATATTGGTATCTTTTCTCTTTTACCTGTTCACTGTTTCTCTAAAACAGTACAATGTGTAACTGTTTCATTCTTATTTGGTGTTTTTATTTTTTTAAAAAGGCTTTATGAGCATTCCCTATATACTGTATATACAGTATGTGTTCACTAACAAGTCTAAAACAAGAAACCATTGCAATCAGCAGTGTTTGAAATGCACCAGGCTGAAATCCATACTGTTTGAATGTGTGGTTAACAGTTTTGACAGCAGTGTGTTAGCATTTGAACAAAGTGCTGTAAATCCACAGTGTTGTGCAGGTTGTGGTTAAAGCCATGAGGTAAGTGTTTAGAGTTTTGAAAACTGTGGTCAAGCAATGAAAAATGAAGTAGAGTTTGGTCCACATGAACTGCTGCAGTGCAGACTGTAGTTAGAGTTTTGCACGTTACTCCAGTTGTGCCCACTGTCGTTTAGCAATAGAAAAAAACTGTAATTGTTGTAATAAGTCTGGCTTGCTATGTTAATTCCACATTGTTAGCATGTGTAGAAATCATAGTAACATTTTCAATTGAGATAAATGTAGAAAAAAATGAAAATCTATTCTGAGGTGGCCTTTGGTCATGAGTGGCATAGCCCAAATCGCCTAGTCAGAATTAGAGAGGACGTTGCCCTCACCCTGGCTGTGGTCTGATACGAATGGGCTTTTAAATAGGGTTGGGTATCATTTGGATTTCTTTCCGATACCGGTGCTAGAACGATACTTTTAAAACGGTGCCGGTGCCTAAACGGTGCCTGAACCGATACTTTTAAAAAGATTTTTAAAAATCTATATATATTTTGTTTAAAAAAGGAGCACAAAACGACAGTCTGCGACATTTAAGAATGGCTTGTTCATTGCTAAGGCCTTATGGTCAAAATTAAATGATTTATTAAAAATGTAGTAAAAATAACTTATAACAACAACTTATTTCACCAGTAAATTACTGTTAAATGACAAAACAACCACTAGATGGGAAAAGGGTATTTTACAATAACTTTGAATGCAAATCTGGCTTCAGACAACTGGCAAAGTACTAAAACCCATCTCTGTGGTAGTTCTCGCTACAGTAGGTGTCTCCAGGACCACATGTTGCCATGATGACACACACAAATACTAACAAGGTTAAAAACAATACCAGCATCGCTGCCGCGGCTGTTAAAAATTACTTCACATTGTATCTGAACACTGCAACTAATCAGTCCAGTTTTTTTTAGGTCCCCTAATGGGTGACCCTGGTTCTTACAGTAACATACAAAAAGGAACATGGCTCTGGCCCTAATAACAAAAATATTTCTTTGTATTCTCCTTCCCTTTCCTTCTTCTTTCCTTGACTTCACTAATAGTAATTCAGCTCACGACTAAGGCACACCTTTTAACATCTGAGCCATCTAATTGCTGTTTATAGGCCTCTCTACATCATTAACCAAAATCTTTTGATAATCAATTTGGTGCCATCTCAGTTCCTTAGGGTGGCAATTTAGTTTTCCAGACATAGTGAACCTGTTTATTTTTTTCTTTATTAATTTAAGAATAAAACTGTGAATTATTTTTTGATTTGATTCCACAGAAGCCTAAATGCATGTCATAGCCACTTTAACACCCCCAAACCAAAAACTGCAAACCAACACAAAGGTTATAGCATTTTTGCTGGGACCGGACAATATTATCCTGGCTGATTTATTATACTGTAGATCTCCTGTTAAGATAGCAAACACCTCCAAGTGGATGGAGCCCAAAACCTACAGGTACCATTAAGCAGGGGTCTAGGACTTAGCATCTATTGCCAATATTATTAATCACTGACATTGAAAAAGTCAATGTGTCAGAGTTAAATAAACAGCCAAATGAATGGTCACACATAATTGTTATTAAAAGCCTATATTTTTACAGTTTGCAGAAAAGGTACATGATTACATGTTTGGATTACAATTTAGACTAATGTGGAATAGAAGATGCAGATAATAATTATTAAGTTTACGTCTAATATGCTGATACACATTTTGAAATAAGGGCTAATATTAACAAAAAAAATGACACTCTTGAGCTAGAAAAGCATGTTTGTTTAACATCGAAGCAAGCTGCTGCAGTCAATCTCCATGGTAACCAAAACTATGATTATTTCGTGTTATGTTATTGATTGCAGTTTTTGAATGTAATAGGCTATTTGTAACCAATTATATTTGGAATTTGACCTGCCCAATTCAGTTTGCAGCATGTTGACAGTTTGAAAGACTATATTTATGCTGACATTAACTATGCCTGTGGTGCCTACACCATTCATAGACAGACCAGCATTAGCACCGATGACAGGAGCTATTAAGAATCAGACAAGTTCAGCCATGTCCCACCTACACACCAACACACACACACACACACACACAAATACAAATGTATTCAGCACACATGGAATATGTTCATAATCATTGTGTATATGTGCCTAAAATAAAACATTTGTAAACTTGAACATCTTGTATACTCACGCACACACATCGACACACAAACATCGACACACAGACACACAACACAACACACACACACTAACCTGCCCACAGCCAAGGTCAAAGGACTGCAATATAGATGAGCATATTTGATCAAACTAGGAGAGGTTATGCAAATAGGATCCCCACAATTAAACCAAATTCATGCATAATAGATAAAGCCTCTGCACTGGTCTGTGTATGTGTGTGTGTGTGTGTGTGTGTGTGTGTGTGTGTGTGTGTGTAAATGTCTACCTGCCTGTAGTTTTATATCCTTGGGCAACATGACATCATGACTTTGTGTAAACATACACGCCCACTTTCTAAAGCCAAGTTGCGTGTTATTGCGTAAACATACACGCCACTTTCTAAAGCCATGTGGCGTGTTATCTGTACGCATTTTTTAAACAGCGGAAGGGTTGGGTTTAGGAAAAGAAGAACCAGTTGGGTTTAGTAAAAGAAGAAAGCTACGGTTGAGTTTAGGAAACGTGACATGCGGGACACGAAGAAAAAGTGACATGCGGGACAAAATCCCCGGTCTCCTGGGTCAAAGTCCTGTGTTTTACCCATCCACCACCCCAACCAACCTCCCTACGCGGATTTTCGCCCTTTTATACTACTCGCTACGGCGTGAATTCACACGCAATCGCAAGGTAATGTAAGTCAATGGAGGCCAAACGGCGTTGATAAACACACTAAAAAGTGAGTATGCGTCTTGATAACATGCCAATAATGACATACAAATTGGCGTGTCATACATACGCCACTTCATGAGATCAGTCTGCCTTGGGACAAAAAGGGGTGTGACCACTTCCTCCAAGAGTAGTATTGACATGTCAGATGAATCATTTGCAAACCTGCTCTGAACAACAGCGGCAGTTTATTTTGTTCTTTAATTTTGCAGCATTGTATTCTTTAGAAGAAAGTTTTCTACAACAGAATATATGCTCTGAAAATAAACCTTAGTTCATCTCTTAGATTTCCATTTAAAGCTGCGATTGCTTCCACTGTATGGTTTGGTTGAAAAAATGGGGGTATTCTAATATTATTATTACTATTTCTTCATTGCTTTTTGAAATGGATTTTTGTATTAATTATAAACCTTAAACAGACAATAATAAGAGTAATTATAATCATATTAATAATGTCAGCAGCACTTCACTTAATTTTTAAATAATATTTATTAACATAAACCAAAGGGGGATTAATTAACATCAGGGTTACATATTCCCATGGCCCTCATAGTACAATATCACAAAAAGTGGTAGAAAGTGATTCACCACTTTGTCTGTTGAAGAACTGGGGTCTCATTTATAAAACTGTGAGTAGGATCCTTACTGAAAGTGTATGTACGCCCAAAAGCCAAAAATGGCGTACGCCAAAAAACATGTGAAACATGAAGCCTATGTAAATCATAGTGGGATTTTATATTTGAAATGATTGTCAGAGTTTAATAAATAATGAATATCTGTCAGCCTTTCTAAACTCAAAGAAAAAAAAGTTTGTAGTTAGCCACTGTAACAAGACTGACAAGCAAGATTTTACTATGGTTTTATTAAACTCAAAGCACAAACAGCCAGTACCCTGAACAACCTGATTCATGAGGAAGAATAAGTGCAGTGAAAAAAGTCTTCACTTGAAAGGGAGTAAAAGGGAGTCAGCAGGGCTCAACGCTAACCTTTTTAACTGGTTGCCAGCTTGGCAACCAGGCAGCAGGTTTTGGTTGCCGAAATTGACAATACAGTTGCCATGTTTTAAACTGCCTATATTTGGAGCAATTCATTTCTTATGTAACTATACCACACATTTTAATAATGAAACAATGAGATAATGGCTTGCAATATCATTTCCCATCCCTCTCAAATAGGGGTGAAACGGATTACAAAACTCACGGCTCGGATCACTGTTTTGAGTCACAGATCGGGTCAATTTTTGGATCAGCACAAAAAAGTGGGGGGGATTTAAATGATTATTCAAAATGTAATAACAATCACTTTTAACAATAATTATTTCTTTCACCAGTAAATTGCTGTTAAAAGACAAAAACAGATGAGAAAAGGGTATTTTACAATAACTTTGAATGCACCACAAGGTTTACCAATTTAATGCAAACGCAACATTAAGCCCCGTCTGTTTTTCCGACAACAGCAGTGAAAAAGTGCTAGTTTGTGTGTTTTAGCTCATCTTCCAGTTTTGTAAGTATTAATTTGTTTTTATATATTTAAAAAAAATACAAATAGTGAACAGGTGGTTCCCAAAGGGGGAAACCAGAGGCCACTAAATGGTTGCCATTTGATTCAATCTGGTTGCCAAGGGAAACCGGGCAACCATTCCCTTCGAACATTGGTCATATGCTTGTCAGAACAGGTTGAGGCAGCCAAAATAAAGCTTTGACTTTTCCAGACAAAATAGACAATCTCGGACAGTGAGACTGCTGCTCTAGGTGCTGATTGCAAAATCAGGAAGAGCTTATGGGGCATGAGCAGGTCAGGTGATGAGATAAGATGGATAACTCACCAGTGACAGCTAGTGGACAGGTGCAGAACAGCAGGTCTGGAAAGATGAGACATGTTCATCAGGTCGACTACATGCAGAGGAGGTTAGATGGAGTGACGATGATAGAAACTGTGATGATGACAGAAATCATTTTTATCTTGATTATTATTATTTAGGTAATTTTGGGTAAGGAATGCACACTTCAATATCCTGTCTGTGTACATATACAGAGATTAAATAGATTGTGGAAAAAAAGACAAGTGTGCATTCCAGAGGGATGATTTTGAGCATTTCATGGTTTCGATTAGGTAGATTTATAAACACACACACATATATATATATATATATATACTTTAGCATTATACTGTCCAAATACTGTCAATATAAAGAGACATGGGTGTAGCGCGTCTTTCTACTGCAAAGCAATTCCAAATCAAACAGATGGGACGGACAAAGATGGTTAGGTGATTTCAACAGAAACAAGTCAATTACTGTAATGTCTTATAGGCATTTTGTTTTAAAATACTCAAACATATATTCTACCTTGGGTGAGTGCTCGCAGCAGGCCATATGATGTGCTTAGTCATCTGAAAATCCATTTTATTGCACTGAACACATGCCAAGACAGATCTTTTTAACATAGATTGATAGATAGATAGATATTATGCATTCATGTTGTAAAGCGATTCTTCAGCATGCTGTTGCTGAAAAACAAACATGATAAACAAGAGAACCAACCATTCAAATGTTAAAATACTTTCAAATGATGTGAACCCAGTGAGAACTTTGGATGCCACACTGAAAAAACAGTTAGCATGTTATGTTATTTGCTAAAAAAAATATGATTAAAATACAGTAATTTTAGAAAAATGTTTCCTAGATTACAGATATAAAATATAGTTCATAACCTACTATACCTCCAAAAATAGATTTTCAGTGGGTAGAAAATATGTTTCAGACATTAAATTCTAGACAGACTGTTAACAGTATCTGTCTGGCTGGGACACTTGCTTACAGACCTCACCATTCCCTGCCTGTCTATCTCACTGTAATTATGCTTATCCTCTTTTGGGGTGACCCCCACTCTCCCAAACCCATTTGCCCCTGAAATCTTTATAGATCCTGAGGCGGTAGTCATGGAAACAAGGAGTACACCAGGCACATACCCCCCCTTTGAATACAATTAATATGCAGCCTGATTTATTCCTCTTCCTTAGGAGGGGTGCAGAAATGGGGTAGATGGGAGGGGGGTCTGGTAATTGGGGTAAGAAAAAAAAGGAAGGGACAAGAGAAATGAAATTAGCAGTTTTTTTAAATGCATCTGAATTTTAGGATGTGAGGCACTATGAGGGCGGGAGGATGGATGGACTGATGGGTAGGGATAAAAGAGGATAAGGAAGTGGAATGAGATGATTTAAAATCAATCTTTAGCTTAGCTTCGAAACAGTTTTTCCCCCCTTCCATTTTGGAATTGTGACAGTCGGGACAATGTAAGGATGGGTGGGCCGATGTGTTGTCAACCATCTGTATAGCTTCTACAAAATGTGATATTTTATCCATGGTTTGAAATCTGTATGTGTAGCCACAGAAATAACAGGACACATGAAAATAAAGGAGGATAAAAAGATTTAGTCAGTCATCTTTTTAAGAAGGCAGAGAGAGAAAATGAGGGATCTTTGCTATGGTTAGGTTGAAATAGGGCATATGGGAGTTGAAACCTTGAAATAATTTTTTGTATGTACAGTATGTGTCTACTTATGTATTGTATGTAAGTATTTCTATTTTTCTGTCCATCTATGTCTCTCCTCTGTCTCCTCTTATAGGCTATATCCATCAACTACAACAGCACACATTATCCTCCCTCATTAGACACAATGTGAGAGTCCTTCAGCTGCAGCAGAGGGCTTGATCTTACAAGCGGGCCACGACACAGAGAGAGAGAAAGAGACAGTGGAAGGAGAAGAAAAAGGGAACATAAGGACGAGTGTGAATGAGTGAAAAGGAGAGATGGGGTGAGAGAGGAGGGAGGGGTAAGAGAACGAGAGAGAGAGAGAGAGAGAGAGAAAGAGAGAGAGAGAGAGAGAGAGAGAGAGAGAGAGAGAGAGAGAGAGAGAGAGAGAGAGCGAGAGAGAGATCCAGGTGACAGCCACACAGAAGCAGTCGGGTGGAAAGGGCCAAATGCTGGAGCCAATTAATTCCCTCCACATGTTTTGAGACAAAAGCCTGTGCACTTGACCCTCCTGTGAGCTGAGAGAAGAGAGGGATGGGTGTAGACATTGGGGGGAGGGAGGGGGGGGGGGAAGCAGAGGGGGTTACAAACTGAGAGGAGTAAGAGGATCAAGGGGCTAGAAGAGAACAATGGAATAGGGAGTAAAAAAGAGGCAGTGTGGTGGTGAAGGGGGTAGGGGTGAGAGAAGGTGAAGGAGAGGGGGAGAAAACATGAGCATGGAAAAAGATAAGATTTGAAATACGGTATAGAGTGAGCAAGACAGAGGACAGCAATAGATACAGTTAGGAAATCAGGTGCAAATTGTACCAGGATTTCGAAAAGGTCTTTATAATAATGTTGTTTTTGCAATCTTTTTTTCCTTTTGTTGTAAATGTTAAACCTTTGTACAGTATTTGGCACACTTATTCTTCTTCTGTGTCCCTCAATGGGATGTACTATTAGGGTGGTGTGTGGGCATAACAGTTGCACATGACAATGTGGCTCTAAGAGGTTAAAAAAGTTTGTATTGTGTGCCAACTAAAAGCTTGGAACTTGGACATTGTGTTATTTTCTGGCTGCTGGACACTGGGCAGCCTTCACCAAAAGGCAACCCCATTTTCAGTAATTTCAGCTAGGTGTGGACTCTTGAGGGTGTTTTAAAGAAGAGTAAATATACTACTCTTGAGTTTTGAATTGGCTGGAACATTAGAATTGTAAATAACTGTAACCGCACAGTAGTTTATATAGCACTGTTTGAAAAAGGGGATGGAGGCCTTGTTCACACAGTCAATAACAATGCAAATATAGACTGGTGATGGGCCCCATTGATGTGGCCATGTTGCTACAGGTATCAGTGAGAGGATGAAAGTTGAACCAAGACACTCATTTAAAGCAACATTTTACAACTCTGAAAAGCTATTGTGGCAGCAATTATTTGCTTATTGGTTTTGCTGCTACAAACTACAGATGGCAACGTTTATATGTAAGATGAATGTGACCTTGATGTGGGCTAAACCTTTTGAAAGACATGGGGTAATCCAATGCTATTTACAATAACAACTCCGTCCTTCAAGCAAAAAGCATAATCACTGAACCTTCCGAGCTGCATGTGCAAGGTTGACCATAGTAGTGGATTATAAGCCATCAAAATGCAAAGTAAACACTATGTTTACTTACTTGTAGCCCAGCAGCACGGTCATATCTGAGCATCTACCTTTACTTTTGTGCGCATAGTTTTACATTTTGCCACATGTTCATTATTATTGCCTGTAGCTAGCTTACCAAAACTATGTGAGCTGTACCATTAGATTATAACACATATAGGCTATGATAAAAAGTAAAATCACATAAAATCACAATTTAAAATCAAATAATACTTTTAGTCCAAGTCTAACTAAAGCAAGTCCTCCAAATTGTTCATAGCTCCAGAACTACAGATATATTTTCTGATGTCACACACCAATCTGTAGTACACAACATCATTAGTTTGTGCCTTCCAAAAACCACTACAAATCAATTTTATGAGGTCTTATTTGTGTTAAAGTTTGGTTAGGCACAAACATACTTGGTGGGTGTTAGAGAAAGAGCATTTCTGAGGGGTGGTAGATAAGACTTGCTTCGGCTCAGATAACCGTTGATAACCAGTTTACGAACCACATGACTTTATCGCCACACTTCCTACCCAGTCTTCAATGAAATGAGTGTATCAAGTTGTGTGCTTATGGTCACGTAGGAACTAATCACTCTGCAGCACATTGGTTTAGTTACAAGTTGAATTTGTTTGAACTGGAGTAAAATCTGTGCTAATTGCTACCTGGCAACAGCTCAAGCATTCTGACTAGGTGTAGAGATGTGGTTTGGCGAGGGGGAGTCCTATCAGTGCTAAAATGGCATTCAACACCTCCAAAATATCTTACTTGTAAAAAATAAATATTAAAAAAAAGAAATCAGTTTAGCATGATAATATTTAATCTGTAGATTTATTTGTTTAATTCAACCCACCTGAGAAGATTTAGGCTCTTGATTTGGATGACTGATTGCTGCCACCAGGCTTGTGTGTGTGGAACAGCAGCCAGTGACAAGGAGAGCACTGAGAGAAGCTGAAGAGGTAAAAAAGAGATTTGAGGATGAGGGAAAAAAGAAAAGACAGTCTGATAGTTTAAGTCCCTTCTTGGTCACAAATAGTTTTGCTTTATTATGTCAAATCATAGCTGCAAAACAACAGTACATATATATCAATGCACATCCGTGCAGATGTAGACTGTAATAAATAATTAACAGAGCTTCGGGGACTGAGACGTGAAGCCAACGCCGAAGTGCCTTAAACCTGCATTCTATCTAATTTCCAGCAGGGGGCGACTCCACTGATTGTAAAACAAAGTCTGATTGTTTAGAAGTCTATTATAAAATGACCCTACTTCTCGCTTGATTTAGGGCAGAGCATGCTTTAGGGCGTGGCTAAACGAGGACTAGTGTAATGCATATCCAAGGCACTGTGTACATTAAAATAGCCATTAACTTGTTTTTGGCGTGCTCGTCTTAAACTTTAGCCCTTTCGCTGTGTGTTTGTCTCCTACCCTCAGAGTTTTTAGTTTTTACTATTTTTAAGTATTTATTTATTTATTCTCAGGTACGATTATTACTGACTATGCATCCCTTAAGCATTTCTCTGCCATTTTTTGAGATTGTAGCGGCCCAAAATGCCGGAATTTTCGGGAGCTTTTGTAAAAAATTGTGATTAAAAGTTGCGATGTCTTTGTATTGTTGTTGCAATGAAGTTGCGAGACAGAGAAAATTGCAAATAAAAAAAGTTTTTTGGTATACTTCTTTAAAACTAAAGAAGAAACTTGTTTCGGGGAGAATAAAACTACTCTGGGCTGAGTTTTCCTAGTAATCTTACCAAAAAGGCTCAGGATGCTGCAAATGTTGGTATAATATAAAAATGGCTGTTGGATTTAAGACACAAAATAATAATTTATTGAATGAATCAAATTTATACATATATGTCAGTGGCTTGTTGATCAAGACATTGTTAGTTAATTTCCTATCCTGGGCTGGGACACACATCCATACGGTTTGATAAAGTACTTGTTGGACTTTAACTTATCATTGCACTTACAATAACGAGAGTAGCTGTCCTCAATTTAGGTCAACGTGTACGGCTCAGTCGCGGGGGGGAACTGAGCAACAGCCCGGCCCGCTGCAGAGAACCAACAGGGTTGAAACAGCAGCAGCTTTCAGCGACTTTAGAGTGGAAAAACGTTATAGCGTACATTGACGTTAAAAGGTATACAGGTTGCCAAGACATTCAGAATTTTTTGCACGGTCTTTCACTGTACGTTTTGTTGGTAAATGTGAGATGTTCAAGGTACACATCGTCTTCATATCAGAAACAAGGAAATTAATTTGGCGACGTACGTGTGTTACGTCAACCCGTTATCACTCCTGCTTGGTCAGTGGCTCTCAGAGTCACATACTGATGCAAAGTCTGGCACGTGGGACTGCTGGGATTGGTTGAAGTCACGGGAAACTGTGGTTATTGCGGTAAATTTGCAGTGATTGGTCAAAATTGCGAGTTGCACCGAATTCACGGTGATTGGTTGAATTTGTGTGAATATTTGTGATCGCGACATCGGGAAATCCTGGAGGGACTGACTATGTATTGTTGTATGATTTTTTTTTGAATGTCCCTGACCACAAATGAAGTTCCCTCACGGGAAAAATAAAGATCTTTTGATTTTTTGATTTTACTTTTTTGTTTACACTTCATCAAAGTTGATTGATACATTATGGTCACCTAAAAATGTCTTGTCTTGTTTAGCATTCAGTAGCATCTTGCCAACCAAAGCTAGCTAGCTAGCACTAGTGTTAGCTGTTAACTTAAGGAAAAGTCTGCCGAGTTTAGCGCCATTGCATCCACAGATGACACTGGCTCAGCCACGTCATCCTCCACAGCTCTACCCTCTCGTCCAAAAATTGTCAGGTCTGGTTTACAAAAAAACAAAAAACAAGACAGAGATAGCATAAAAGAGAGTATAAAATTACTCAAGATGTAGGCCTACAGTTCCGTTTACCACTTTTCCCTTCTTCCCTCATTATTTTATCATGGCTTGTGTTGTCGATTCAACCAGTGGGAACTGAAAATGCCTACCACATACATCCTGGAGAAGTTGTTGCTGACAGGAAATCAGACTTCAGTCAGAGTTTTTTTGTGTGGCATAGCGTCAGCTGAAACAGTAGGCGAAAGTGCTAGTTGACGGTAGGCTATATAACAGGAATGGCTACATTCTGCCACATTTTTGAGGCAGCATCACTTTTACTGCACTCTTAGAGAGGAGGGAGGAGCAACTATGCTCAGGAGTGGGACCCCTCTCTCACCATTTTGTGTTCAATATTTTTCTGCTGGTTACTAAACATCCGGAACGCATCAGATATGAGACATTTCTGCTCACATGGAGGTAGTTACATAGACTTTTCTACGTTTCATTTTTTTTTTTAAGTTTAAAAAAAAAAGAAATTATAGGAAAGCTAGAGGAAGGACCTCTTACATATAATAAGTACTTCAGTCAGCTAAGCCACCAGGCGTTGCTGGTTGTGGATAAGAGGAAGCTGACCATTGGTATTCAGATCTGTGGAAAGGAGAAATGAAAAACAAGCAGCTTGAAAATTACTTATCCAAAAAAAAGGACAAACACTCTTTGTGGACCTGATGGCAATTTAATTTTTTTTTTGCAATCTCTACTCCTCCCTTCTCTTTGCAGCACCAAAAGCCAGAGGAGAAGAAAAAGACACACTATCAAAAATGATTGGAAGAGAAAATTCCTCCCACCACCTCCACATGCTCAACACCCCATGTTAGGAACATCTCTCTGGGACAATAGACTGAAACAAATACTCCAGCCGGGGAGTCAATCGGGTGCTAGAGATGTCATTAAAGGGGACCTAAGAGCAAGCGATTGAGCAGAGAGTGCTTCCTTGGAGAGCTGGTGTAGAGTCTGTTCTTTCACTGAGATTCCCTCTTAACACCCCTCTTTATTCTTCTTTTTTTCTTGCTTGCTTCTGTGAAATACGTGTTGTCCTTACTGATATAAGTAAATATATTTTAGCAGTAATATTTCACACTATATCATGTTTTTGCCTGTTATGTTTATTTTATTGGGAAATAAAGACAGATGTTTGTTAACAAAAAGTGTTTCTGAACATCACTGAAATTCAAAACACTGATACCTGAAACAGATATACACATATTAATTGCAAACAGACCTAAGTAGTACACAGATAAGAACATCTGCATCTGCACCACCACCACCACCAAAGTGAACATAAAAGAACTATAACATATATACATGCATATGACACTGTTGGCAAAACCCACGCAATCGACATACACACACTTGCAGACGGCATCTTGGAAGTTTGTGATCAATACTTGTCTCTCTGGTGATGTATCAGCCAGCTAGCGACGATGTATGATGACGTAACCGTAACCAAGTGGTGTCTCATTTCATAGGGGTATGTTTTCACCCCTAGCCCTTACCACTCTGTTTCGAGGGACAAGGGCTAGGGGTAAGACAAAGGGGTAGGGGTAGGGGAAGGGGTAAGACAGAGAAATGGGATTCAGCCTTACTGTAAGTTATTTACTTCCGAAAAAAATTGAGACACACAGCCGGTGATGTGATACAGACTGGTGCTGGCTAACGCCGTCGTGCCCCCACATGCTAACTGCTAACGTTACCGGAGGAGCGGGCAAGCTTATGACTTTCTCATAAGGGACCGTTCGGTATTTATGGAATGGACCACCGGAGGAAAATAGGGGAGGGTCATGTCTTTTTATTCTTTGTTGAGGGTCATCCAACATTGTTCAGTCCGAGGGGGGGGGAGGGGTCACCCAACTTTTGTATTCATGAAAAAGCAACAATTCAAAGTGGCTTGTTTGGTGCATATTTTTCCATGTAGCTCTTAGTCTCTGCCCTCCTTCGCTACCAGATGGTATGACCCATGAGTTTGCTGTGGGGGAAGGGGGAGCTGCACCCCTGGTGGCTGAAACGGATAATTGCATTGTTTAAAAAATTAGTGGAAAAATTATGTCTGGTATGATCAGATATTTTATAAATATTTTAAATAACACAAAACAACTAAATGGTGGTAGGTAATACATCTGATTTCATATACTGCTTTAGTAAAAAAAAATATTACCTGGCTGACGATGGGAGCAGCAGGACGCAAAAAACAAAAGTTACTGTTGCACTAGTCTGGACATCTTACCGTGCCAAGGTTGGAATAAAGGTTTCATAAATGCCACATTTGATGTCAGCTTACTAATTGATTGCGGGTTTTGTGTAGATTTGGACTTTTATACGTTTATTCCACTTTGTTTAAACAGCGAAGTGGAGGAAGCCTAGTGACGAGTCCATAGCAACCAGTTTGTGTGTTGAATGTTACCCAGAGTGCCTTGCTGAATGGTCTATTGGTTTATTGTTTTCTTTCATGTGAATACTAGTTTACTAGAGGAGTAACTTAGTATCTGAAGTAATGCAGTAATGCAGGAAGTGTGCATTTAGTTTCCGTGCTTATTGTGTTTCCACAACAATGTTAGTGAGTAAAGCTACTGAAATGGCCACCACACCATAACAGAGGAGTGTGATGCATCAGATGAGAATGCAGAGGTTTAGTCATGGATGTTATGGCCGTAAAAAACAATGGGAATTTGTATGTCTTTGCCAAGCGCAAACCAGTACAGAAGGTATTGTTGGGGGAGGATCATGTCTTTTTTTTCCAAATCATTTGGAGGGTCATACAATTTTTTTTACTCGTGAGGGTTGGGTAATGTCTTTTTTGGCTAAAGGTCCCAAAACCCCTGCGGTGGCCCCATAAATAAATAACGAACAGTCCCTAAGAGAAACATGCAATTTAATTTTGGCAAAACAACCGTGATGCTTAATTAACATTCTTACAGGTGTCTCTGCAGCATATGGTATGTTACATTATTCTTGTGGCTACCACTGCCAGGTTCACAGTTATGAAATGTTGGACGGTATGATTCCCACTGTTCTAAACTGGCATGCAACCTGTTGTGCCAAAAATCTACCCCCTGCCAAAATTACTTCCTCCTTCTCATCAGTGGCCATAGCAGTTAAGTTTATCCAACAAAAGGTGACTGTGAACTGGAACTGGGTACAGAGCACCGCAAAGGTCTTTTATGACTGTTAACATAGCCAGCATCTAGCTGCTTTTTGATGTCCGCTTTTTTTGACCATTGACGTCGTGGGATGTTGGGTTCAGCGTTCTCAACCTGGTAACTCAAGTGCCATATGCAATTTGTGTGCTGGAATTTGGCCCGACTCAGTCAGACTGACTGAAGCCTGTAGAAACCGTGAGCAACACTGGAAAAAATGGGGTGCTATTGTGGTACAAGGAATCCAGTTGTCTTAATATTGTACATCCATTGTTATTTCCACCAGGCGTAAGCTTTGAGGGACTCATGCGTTCAGTCATGTGTGTATGTGTGTGGACTGCTCTGTTTTATACCGAGTCACTCTTCTTTGTTTGGGAGGGGAGAGGGAGACACACTGTACTGAGTGCACTTTTCTAGTTAATCCTGACTCAGCAACTGAATACCCCGTCTTATTGCAAGAAATTTGATTGAAATATTATCACCATATTAACTGTTACCATATGAACCATCATTTTTATCATAATTACACAGTTAAGATTTAATACTTTTTATACAGCCCTATAAAGCTTTTTGTATCTTTCCATTTACATCAAATAAAGTCAGTGCAGTCTACCTTAACAAACATTACCATCCTTAACTGAAGTTTAAAATACATGTCCAAATACATACATCACTATCAATTTCCAATGCCATATGATAATTCCTGTGTGATAAAGTCTCTAAATTATCGCTGAGCATTTGACCAAGGACCAGATGGTGTGGACATCAACCATATCACACATTTTATTACGGTCCGCTCTTCTAACAAGAGGTTAAGTACTTAGAGAGAGCAGTCACTGCACACTCTGGAGTGTGTCCCATATGGGAGACTGTCAGCCAGTCAGTGGCCAGAATAATGGCTGGCTGATTTGACTGCTCTCTAACAAGGCAATATGTCAATGTGTCACCAGGAGATTGAGGCTCTTATTATTACAGTATGTAGCTGGGAAAACACTCACAATATGAACAGGAATCACATGATATTTGAATAGCAGGCAAACCCCGAAAAGATCTGTTTAAAACTAATGCAAGCATTAAAAAACACACACATCAGACCTAAAATAAACAAGTCAGGTCAGCAGACCGTGGCATCATTAGAAAAGCAGGCCTGACCTACGTGGCTATGTGGCTTGTCACATGCAAACACAGCAATACACACACACACACACACACTAGAGAATATAATGCAAGGAAGATGGGGTTTAAACAGAAAACAGGAAAACTAGGATAGGGCTTGAATAGCAGGTTAGAGGTTGGAAAGAGGAATGGTGTTACTACTTATTTCTACCCCATTAAAGGACAATTCCAGCGTAAAATGAACATAGGGGTTAATAACATGTGTACAGAGTCAAAATTCTCTGGGATCTGTTTATGCTAATCGAATGTGTCTCCAGCTTTTAACAAGCTACCGCAAAACCGGTGATTAGCTGCTAACGCTAGCTTTCGGGGCAGAGGGTAAATCACTGCTTTCTACCACTAACAAGTTTCAAAATAGCACCACCAGGGCTCCAGACTGCAACCAAAATTTGAGTGCGACTGAATTTTACATCCAGTCGCACATGTGCGACCAGTAAATTTGCCGCCTTTTTTTACACATTAAACGTCGAAAGCGCGTAAGCTCAAGCTTATCTGTCAGCGGAGCTCTGACAAACACTCGCACACACACGCATAGCTGCGGACGGTGCAAACTACGTCGGCACTGCAGTTTTGTTGAAGTCAGTGAGTCACGGAAATGCCGATAAAGTGGTTTCAAGTGTGATTACAGTTTTTCAAAACTACAAGCAGACAGCGTTTGCTGTGATATGATATTAATGGCGAGGCAAAAGCGGCCGCGGCGCTGTTGACGTTACACTTCCTAAGCAGGCACAACAGTGGTTTCTGTGACGGTGGTTTCTGTGCCCTGGTGAATGACTGACAGGCTGAGTTTGTAAGGCAAGGCAACTGTGACATGATGAGAAATGGTGGACCCAAACGCAGAGAGAGACGGCAGGCAGGAGATGGTGTGAACTCACTGATTTTAATGAAACTAAAGACAGCAGAACAGAGGCAGGAAAAACCAACGGGCAGGACGCAGAGAGATACATACAGGCGGCACGAGGAAACAAAATGATCTGACAAGAGAAAGGAAACAAGGGGGTTAAATACAAGGGGGAATGAACAAACGAGGGACAGGTGATACAACAGGTGAAGCACATTAGGGCGGGGCAGGGCAATCAGACAAGGCGGGAAAACGTTAAGTAAAACTAGACAAGACAAGATCAAACACAAACTGTCAAAATAAAACAGGAAACCGGGAAAAACAAACATGACATAACCTAAACACAGAAACTTGACACAACAGAGAACACAGGAATTAACCAAAAAATGCACAATACACAGAACACGGTCAAGACAGGGGAAAACACAATAGACAAGGAGATAACTAAACAGAAATATACAGAATAAATATACAAACACAGGGAACCTACAGAAATAATAATACGGGCAACCGAAATAAACAAAACCAGGCAACATAAATGGAACAAAATACAAGACCAAAATACCAAAACCATAACAGCAACTTTATTTCCACAGCACCTTTCAGCAACAAGGCAATTCAAAGTGCTTTACATGATACATTAAAGAGCAAATAAAAACGGTTATGAAAACAAAACAGGCTAAAAAAGAATATACAAATACAAGAATAAAAGTTACAGTGAGTAATAAATTAATAATTATTCAATTTAATAGGTTGTAGGGATGGGTTTGGGAGGAGAGAGGGACGGGTTTTATTTTTATTTAATTTATTTAGAGTGTAACATATTCTAATAAAATAACATAATGTTCTAAGTACATAGGATAAATAGGTTTGACAATATTTTTTACAACTAAATTAATTGTTTTGTAATTATAGAGGGAAAGTACCAAAAAAAAGGTACCGTTGGGTAACGGAACTAAATTTCAGGTATCGGTACCGATATTGGTTCAGTAGTAGCCTAAACAATGCATGTTTAATTTTAAGTTGAATTCATTGTAATTGTCGACTAGAGCTGGTATGATATATATATATATATATATATATATATATATATATATATATATATATATATATATATATATATATATATAAATATATATTTATATTTTTTAATTTTTTAATTTTTTAATTTTATTTTTAATTTTTTTTTTTCATTACAGCGATGGTGCTGTCGATTAACCTTCTATGTTGCATCTTCAAAAGTGACACTGAATTTGAAACAGCACATTGTAATTTGTGCATCTATTATCTATTATCTAGTATTTATTAGTCATACAGTGGAAATTTGTAGAAATGTGAATATTTGGTTAGCATGTTGATTTACGGCGTGTTCCCCTAAATTTTCTGGTTGCGCCCCTAAAATTTTCAGTTGGGGGCCACTGTGCCCCTAGTGAAAAAAGTTAGTCTGGAGCCCTGACCACACTTAAGCGGTAGCATAATGAGGGCCCTTTGTAAGTGTACTGACAGTTTATGAAAAAGATAGTTTATAAGGACTGTAGTGTTCGTGTTTACGGCCGCCATCTTAGCATGGAAACGTGGGCTATTATTTGAACAGGCAGGGTGTGTCCTCTTAAGATATGAAGATTAATAGGATACAAAGAAAACACTTATTTGATCAGGGTTTAAATTAAACAAGCAGTTGTCAATCATGCTCTGCAAAAAAAGAGTATAAAAAGGAATTGCTCTCTATGCAAGCATGCAAATCACAGGTGCTTCCAGGACGCGCGATAGCTTCCAGGTAGGTGGTTAGCAGAATTACTGATCAACTTTATTCTAACTTTTTTTCCATTTTCCATATGTAACTGTAAAAAGTGAACTACATCGAATACCACTTTACATTACAACTTGGTAATTACAAGGTAATAATCATACATGTTAAGGTCTGAATGTGCATCAGAGCTAGGTTTAAGCTAGGTTTAAGCTTTCAGAAGATTTGGCTTTGCACAATTCAGCAGGAAGTTTAAAAAGAGTTTGATTATGAACTGTAAAATAACAATACATAAATAAATAAATACAACATGACTAATATACATACTTATAACCAAGTGATACTAAGGTGTATGTGCATTTTACTAATGTTGAAATTATTACCCTTTATATTGTTGTGATCATGTCCCTTTTTTCTTTTTTATTACTCTTTTTTCATATTTGGGACCTTGATGTCTGGATCAGGACAGATATCCAATAAGGGTAAGTTAGATCCAAAAATATGTTAGTTAAATGTTTTCTCTGAAACTGTTCTAGAAGGGATGGAGATTACTTCAGAGGGAAAACATGGGATTAAATCTATTTAAAATAAAAGTTATTGCAATAAACAAAGAAACAAACAAGAAGAAACACCGACAGTTAATGTTGAACTGTCGGCAGCAGACATCATGTTGTGTACATTCCTATGTACAGCATGCTTATGCATATTTCAATTTTGTGCCGTGTGGACCCCACCACCAACTATTGAAAATAGCACATAGACAAGCATATATTTAACTATAAGTAATTATTGAATATTTAGAACAAGTGTTGTAGAGATAACGTTGATTATATAATGCGCTTTGAACCGATGCACAATTTACTGCCCCACCACCACTCCTTATCTCTTGACAACATTTACCACAAACGTAACATTGTCATAACTCAAATTACAACACAGTCCCATCCTCAATAACGTTTTTAATCAGTTTTCACCAGATTAGTTGTTAATGTCTTCTTAAAGAAAATGCAAAAAGGCCCCTTTTAATGGCTTGTGTTTTGTCAATGATTTTGTCATTTTTTAATCATCGACTTCACTGGACGGAGACCAGTGAAGTCTATTAGAAGCACTTTTCCGGTGAGCGCTGAGCGTTACTGCGTGGTTTAGCCAGCTGTGTTTTTTTTTTTGCTGCCTCCAGCTTCTTTTGAAACAAAATTTATTCTGGCTGTGGCAACAGCCACATGCTGAAAATCAAAAACAAACACACCTTCGACATTCTGTGTGTGTGTCGCGTTAGGTCACAGCAGTTTCCTGCGGCGTCGATATAACGTCCAGCCACGCTCGCCTCACGCATGAGGCGGTACAATAAACCTGCAATGGAAAAAGGAGGACGGGGCACCGCGGCCGAGTCGAGTCGAGCCGAGTTGAGCAGGTACCATGTAATGGAAAAACGGCAAAAGTGACGCACGTTTGTCAAGGTAGTAAAGGCTGGACTACAATAGAGCTGTTTGGAGCAGTTTGTGAACAGTGTTTTCTGTTGGAGATGGTAAGTCCCTTTGGTGTGGACTTTGGGCTTTTTCACTTTGTAAATCTATAACGTGAACAAAAAGATGTATAACACAATAAAGGAAAGGGAAAAAGGCAAAACGCATAATATGAGCACTTTAAGAGATAAACTGATACAGATAAACGTAGCGCCTTTCCTATTTCCTAAATTTGTACCTCCTCGACTCCTCGATCCTTGATACGCCGGCATCGAAGAGTGAGGATCAAGAATCGAGGAGGCTCCTCCGAGGAGTTAAAAATCAAGGATACACTGATGTATCCTTGCAGAAGACTTTTCACCCGCCGCATGGAAACGTAGAGGCATGCCAGAGTGAGAGGAGGAGAGAGAGAGAAGAGAGAGAAAGATAAAAGGAGAGAGTGAGAGAGAGAGAGATAATATCCGTGACTCCGTGGTTAATCTAACCTTACGGATCGGGCCGATAATATTTTACAAATTATCATTCTGATTAATAGTGGTTGGGTGAAATAATACACAATCAACAAGGAAAATATTATTAACATTCTCTAAAAGGTGAACATAACAGAGCTGCTGTCGGACAGACAGCTTCATTTAAAAAGATCGTCTGAGAGACGCTTGAGATACAGCAATTTAACAGGATTATTTCAGAATCTAAAAGGTCTAGTTCTGTTTACTCTGTCCAGTTTATAATTAAAGTTAGTTTTACTGCTTAAATATCCGACGATATCAGTTGCACTAGCATTTCTGCACGCATGGAAACTTTTACAAACAGCATCTCTAATCATTAAAGTAAATTGTTATAGAAAACACTTACGTCATTTAACGCTTGTGTTGTCTTCCCCTCAACTATGAAAATGTTTATCACTTTTTCTATTGTTTTTGTTGCTTTGTCTGACGATTTGTCACTATTTCAAAGTTTTGGGCGTTTTCTCAAACTTTTTTGACATTGACATTTTCTTGCGGTGTTTTTGAAGTTTTTATGGTTGTTTTTGTCGCTTTTTTTCAACATTTTTCACACTTTTCCCAACGTTTTGTCACTTTTTTTTGACATTATCGGCACTTATTTTAACGTCCCATATTTCTGATATAAAAAAAACTTGGTCAAATTTGACCAAAACATGAGGGTTAAAATGCAACGGAGCCTGCAGGGACAGCCTAGGGTCTGTGAAACGTCCATGCGGGTCTCTAAATCGGTGAAAAAAATTGATTCAGGTGGGTGGAAGGTGGTAGATGTTAAGCTTGTGTGCAGGCCTAGTCTTTATATTTGTATAATTCTTTTCATACAAACATTTGTAGTGTTTTACACTAAATATACAGTGGTGCTCATAAGTTTATGAACCCATGCTAAAGTTGACTAAAAAGAGGAATAAAAAAATCATCTTTTGAAATTGATCTTAATGCCTTAATTAAAAAAATTAGGAAAAATCCAACCTTTAAGATTTCAATTTTCTTTGTGACTTAATAATGTATCATAAATAAATAAATGTTCTTCCTTAAAATACAGGGGGCATAAGTAAGTACACCCCTATGTTAAATTCCCATAGAGGCAGGCAGATTTCTATGTCTAAAGGCCAGTTATTTCATGGATCCAGGATACTATGTAAAGTGTATGTATGCGTGTTTAAAAACAATAATGCATAGGTATTTTATTTAATGTTTAATAACATTTTATGAGTGTGAATGTCCTCCACAGGATGATGACTCCATCTGTGGTCTTTGTCTTGTTGGCTGTTCTAGGACAGACAAATGGCCATTTTGGTGAGATTATTCTTTAATTGGTTGAATGAAATTATTGATATTTCCCCAATACATTCACATTTTAATATTTAATGGATATATTTAATATGTGTGCCCATCTATCATCAATCTTATCACATTCCATAAGTAAAAACTGGTGATTTGTACCATATAAAGATAACTTTGAGCAGACACATTCAAAGTTCAATCAAATACTGTATGCTCACTGCAGGGTTTCCCGCAGCACTTTGCAGCTAAGCAATACACGCCTGCCGCCTTAACTCCGTCGTCAAAAAAAATGTATATGAGCAATATCTGCTGTGTTAATCTGTCCTTTTTTCTCCCTTTCATTTGTAAGAAAGCTTTTTTGCACACCTCTTTTGTCGGACAGGTGCGTAGGATATGATCAAAAGTAGCAGATCAAAAGCTCGGAGAAAAGTCCCGCACACTGACCATCACGCAAGCAATAATTTATTTAGAAAAATACAACGTCTCGGTCACAGACCTTCATCTCCCTTTCATTCCAAACTGTGACCAACGCCAGTCTCCCCTCCCCAGAATGCATAAAAAAAACAAAAAACATGCCATGAATTGGAAAATAGTTTTTACAATCTTTATATATGTGATATGCCTCCGAATCGTGTGATGCGTCCGAACAGCGGCATCTGATGGTTGAATGTCATCGCGCTATCTATCATCGTTCACCAAACATTCTACAACATTCTTTATCTGGGGAAAAAGAAAAAAGAAAACATTTTTGAGGGAAGACCAGTAGCGGAGTGGCAAGAGTCGGGACTTTTCCCAGTGGGCCGGTAGTGTTTCGAGGTCGCGAGGGCCGGTCTGATAATAGTTATAAATTCTAAGTTCTTAGCAACACCATCCGGCGGCCGCTGCCCGCTGGTAAAACTGTGCAGCCTCTGCTCAACCCTTTTATTTCAATACAAACACAAGCTAATCAGAAAGCACTAACGAAGTGCAGGTCACAACCATGTCTAGGATTTTCAGAAATATAGGGGGATCAGTGAGCGGAACCTCCCCAATTGGCATAGCCCTGGTCGGACTAGGACGTAAAGCCATCGAACACCTCTTTTTTTCCTCGTCACATTTGGAAGTCTATCGGTAATGTTAACAGTCTGTGAGTCTAATGATGGTAAGCCAAAAAAGAAAAGGGAAACCTGGTGCTGAGATCAGACACAAATTGTGTTGCTGTGCTGTGTGTTGTTCATTAATCCGAACCCCCGAAAATATTTTTAAATATTTGTATAGTGTTGTATAGTTTGTATAGTATTTGTTAAAATTGCACATTGCAATTAATGTAATTAGGACCCGAGCGCCGACAGCAGCGAAGGCCCTATTGAAACTGGCCTTCGCCTGAAGGAATTATTATAATTTTCCCGGCAAATTAATTTCCTTTTTGAGGAGCTTAACATATTCAAAAACTCACAAAAATTGGCGGTCGCATCAAGCCTGGTGATAATTTACGTAGTTTAAGGGTTTCGGGAGAAGGCGCACAAAAATGGCTCGCTAGCGCCCCCTACAAAGTTAAAAAAATTGAGCCCCTGCAGTGCATTTAACGTAGACTCACGAAACTTGGTACACATATGTATCATGTCAAGACCTACAAAACACATGATTGGAGCCATACCCTAAACCCAACAGGAAGTCCGCCATTTTTAATTGAAAGTTCAAAATTTTGGACATTTCCACATGTCGTACTTTAACGAACTCCTCCTAGAGATTTCATGCAATAAACTTCAAATTTGTTCTGTGCCATCTTAAGATGTTAAAGATGAAAAGTTATTAAAAGAAAAACTTTTCGTCATAGGGCATGGCCGTGGCGGGGCGGCCATTTTGTACGTTTCACCATCAAAACAGGAAGTGGGTGTAACTCGAGTGTACATTGTCCAAATGGCTCGAAACTTTTCAGGATTCATAAGACTCTAACTCTGAGGACATATACCTGACAAAATTGACTCAACGTCATAACGCCCCCTAGTGGCAACAGGAAGTAGACCTAAAAGTCAAGGTGCTATACTTTAACGAACTCCTCCTAGAGATTTCATGCTATATACTTCAAATTTGGTCTGTACCATACCAACACCTTAAAGATGAAAAGTTATCAAAAGAAAAACTTTTCGTTAAACAGTGTGGGCGTGGCAGCCATTTTGAGTGTTTAGCGATGAACGATGAAAGTGGCTGTAACTACAGTGTACATTGTCATATCTGGTTGAAATTTCTCACAATCAACAAGAGTCCAGGCCTGAGGACATCTAGAGGCCAATATTGACTTTTGGTCATAGCGCCCCCCGCTGGCAACAGGAAATAAGCCTTATATGACAAACATCATCCGATTTACATGAAACTTATGTGTGGTCTACATGTAATACTGAGCCGCCCCCTATACTTTAACCGTCCCTTATTCACTGGTGATGGTTTGGCCGCCCCCCTATGCTTAAGCCACACCCCATTTCCTATTTGGTGACCAATTTAAGGTAGAGTCTTATGTGAGGTATCAATGAACTCAGCAGAGACTTCCTTTTTTATTGGTAAAGGTTTGCCCCAACCCCTATACTTTGGCCACACCCCCTGTCACAGCTAATGAACTGTATGACGTAGAGTATTGTGTGAGGTATCATTGAACTCAGCAGAGAGTTACCTTTTCATTGGTGACGATTTGCAGTGTCTGAGCGCCGCACAAATGCACGGTTGCAAGGAGCGGCGACCGCCAGTAACCCCAACGCACGCAGAGGCGCGAGGGCCCGTCCAGCGCATAATTATATATTATTATTTAAATTTAATATTGAGTGTTTAATAAATAATTGTTAAATGTAGTACAGAGTCTGTAGTCTATCGCACAAACAAGCCACCCCCCCGGTCTGACGCAAATCCCACCCTACCACCTTAACTTACACATTTTCTGTGGGAAACCCTGTCACTGCCTGTTCTTTGGTGGCAAATATGGTCAGATCAACACATGTAATACGTCTGTGCCTTCCAAATATATTTTAGTTTTTCCAGATCCTAATATTGCTAAAGGTGGAAAGGTGATTCAGTCCTCTCTGGGGTGGAATGGTGTCCCTGAAAGGGCCATTGATGGAAATCGTGCTAGCATTTATGGACAGGAATCCTGTAGCCATACACTAAACGATTTAAAACCATGGTGGAGACTGGACCTCCTAAAGACGTATAAAATCAACACTGTCACCATCACCAACAGAAGAGATTGTTGCCACGAAAGAATCAATGGGGCTGAGATCCGCATTGGAAATTCCCTCAATGACAATGGCAACGATAATCCCAGGTAACAGCACTTTCAGTCTTATATTAGATTCGAAAAATCAACATTGGTTGTGCAAGTGACAGGAAATTAGTGCATTGGATATCTACATAACTCCCTAATAGAAAACCATATTTTTCACAGAAAAAGCATGATCAATATTTGACTACAAGCATTGGTAAGATTGATGTACAGTTTCTATCCAGTAAACCAGTTTTATTCATAATTCTGTTTTATTTTATTGTTCTTCAGATGTGCTGTTATATCGTCTATCGCAGCTGGCAACTCAGAAACCTTTACGTGTAATGGAATGGAAGGCCGCTATGTAAACATTGTGATTCCTGGTAGAGCAGAATACCTGACACTGTGTGAGGTGGAAGTCACTCGTCAGCCTTCAGGAAAAACTGCTCCAACTGGTGATTTCTACTATATAATGTGGCCAATAGATTACTTTAAGCAGACAGTCACATTCAAAGTTCAATCAAATATGCTCACTGCCTGTTCATTGGCAGCACATTTGGTCAGATCAACACATGTAATATACCTGTGCCTTCCATAAACTATCATTAATAACATATTTTGTAACTTTGTCCAGATCCTAATATTGCTAAAGGTGGAAATGTGATTCAGTCCTCCCTGGGGTGGAATGGCGTCCCTGAAAGGGCCATAGATGGAAATCGTGCTAGCATGTATGGACAAGAATCCTGTAGCCACACACTAAACGATTTAAAACCATGGTGGAGACTGGACCTCTTGAAGACGTATAAAATCAACACTGTCACCATTACCAACAGAAGGGATTGTTGCCACCAAAGAATCAATGGGGCTGAGATCCGCATTGGAAATTCTCTCAATGACAATGGCAACGCTAATCCCAGGTAACAGCACTTTCTGTTTTATATTAGATTCAAACAATTAACATTGGTTGTGCAAGTGACAGGGAATTAGAGCACTGGATATCTACATAACTCCCTAATAGAAAGCCATATTTTTCACAGCAATGGCATGATCAGTTTTTAAATACAACTAGAGGTGGGATTTATGCATAGGTTGTGTCTGTTAACCCAGTTTTACTCATAATTCTGTTTTATTTTATTGTTCGTCAGATGTGCTGTTATCTCGTCTATCGCAGCTGGCAACTCAGAAACCTTTACGTGTAATGGAATGGAAGGCCGTTATGTAAACATTGTGATTCCTGGTAGAGCAGAATACCTGACACTGTGTGAGGTGGAAGTCACTGGTCAGCCTTCAGGAAACACTGCTCCAACTGGTGATTTCTACTATATAATGTGGCCAATAGATTACTTTGAGCAGACAGTCACATTCAAAGTTCAATCAAATATGCTCACTGCCTGTTCATTGGCAGCACATTTGGTCAGATCAACACATGTAATATGCCTGTGCCTTCCATAAACTATCTTTAACAACATATTTTGTAACTTTGTCCAGATCCTAATATTGCTAAAGGTGGAAACGTGATTCAGTCCTCCCTGGGGTGGAATGGCGTCCCTGAAAGGGCCATTGATGGAAATCGTGCTAGCATTTATGGACAAGAATCCTGTAGCCACACACTAAACGATTTAAAACCATGGTGGAGACTGGACCTCTTGAAGACGTATAAAATCAACACTGTCACCATTACCAACAGAAGGGATTGTTGCCACGAAAGAATCAATGGGGCTGAGATCCGCATTGGAAATTCTCTAAATGACAATGGCAACGATAATCCCAGGTAACAGCACTTTCTGTTTTATATTAGATTCAAACAATTAACATTGGATGTGCAAGTGACAGGGAATTAGAGCACTGGATATCTACATAACTCCCTAATAGAAAGCCATATTTTTCACAGCAATGGCATGATCAGTTTTTAAATACAACTAGAGGTAGGATTTATGAATAGGTTGTGTCTGTTAACCCAGTTTTACTCATAATTCTGTTTTATTTTATTGTTCGTCAGATGTGCTGTTATCTCGTCTATCGCAGCTGGCAACTCAGAAACCTTTACGTGTAATGGAATGGAAGGCCGTTATGTAAACATTGTGATTCCTGGTAGAGCAGAATACCTGACACTGTGTGAGGTGGAAGTCACTGGTCAGCCTTCAGGAAACACTGCTCCAGCTGGTGATTTCTACTATATAATGTGGCCAATAGATTACTTTGAGCAGACAGTCACATTCAAAGTTCAATCAAATATGCTCACTGCCTGTTCATTGGCAGCACATTTGGTCAGATCAACACATGTAATATGCCTGTGCCTTCCATAAACTATCTTTAACAACATATTTTGTAACTTTGTCCAGATCCTAATATTGCTAAAGGTGGAAACGTGATTCAGTCCTCCCTGGGGTGGAATGGCGTCCCTGAAAGGGCCATTGATGGAAATCGTGCTAGCATTTATGGACAAGAATCCTGTAGCCACACACTAAACGATTTAAAACCATGGTGGAGACTGGACCTCTTGAAGACGTATAAAATCAACACGGTCACCATTACCAACAGAAGGGATTGTTGCCACGAAAGAATCAATGGGGCTGAGATCCGCATTGGAAATTCTCTCAATGACAATGGCAACGATAATCCCAGGTAACAGCACTTTCTGTTTTATATTAGATTCAAACAATTAACATTGGTTGTGCAAGTGACAGGGAATTAGAGCACTGGATATCTACATAACTCCCTAATAGAAAGCCATATTTTTCACAGCAATGGCATGATCAGTTTTTAAATACAACTAGAGGTAGGATTTATGCATAGGTTGTGTCTGTTAACCCAGTTTTACTCATAATTCTGTTTTATTTTATTGTTCGTCAGATGTGCTGTTATCTCGTCTATCGCAGCTGGCAACTCAGAAACCTTTACGTGTAATGGAATGGAAGGCCGTTATGTAAACATTGTGATTCCTGGTAGAGCAGAATACCTGACACTGTGTGAGGTGGAAGTCACTGGTCAGCCTTCAGGAAACACTGCTCCAACTGGTGATTTCTACTATATAATGTGGCCAATAGATTACTTTGAGCAGACAGTCACATTCAAAGTTCAATCAAATATGCTCACTGCCTGTTCATTGGCAGCACATTTGGTCAGCTCAACACATGTAATATGCCTGTGCCTTCCATAAACTATCTTTAACAACATATTTTGTAACTTTGTCCAGATCCTAATATTGCTAAAGGTGGAAACGTGATTCAGTCCTCCCTGGGGTGGAATGGCGTCCCTGAAAGGGCCATTGATGGAAATCGTGCTAGCATTTATGGACAAGAATCCTGTAGCCACACACTAAACGATTTAAAACCATGGTGGAGACTGGACCTCTTGAAGACGTATAAAATCAACACTGTCACCATTACCAACAGAAGGGATTGTTGCCACGAAAGAATCAATGGGGCTGAGATCCGCATTGGAAATTCTCTCAATGACAATGGCAACGATAATCCCAGGTAACAGCACTTTCTGTTTTATATTAGATTCAAACAATTAACATTGGTTGTGCAAGTGACAGGGAATTAGAGCACTGGATATCTACATAACTCCCTAATAGAAAGCCATATTTTTCACAGCAATGGCATGATCAGTTTTTAAATACAACTAGAGGTAGGATTTATGAATAGGTTGTGTCTGTTAACCCAGTTTTACTCATAATTCTGTTTTATTTTATTGTTCGTCAGATGTGCTGTTATCTCGTCTATCGCAGCTGGCAACTCAGAAACCTTTACGTGTAATGGAATGGAAGGCCGTTATGTAAACATTGTGATTCCTGGTAGAGCAGAATACCTGACACTGTGTGAGGTGGAAGTCACTGGTCAGCCTTCAGGAAACACTGCTCCAACTGGTGATTTCTACTATATAATGTGGCCAATAGATTACTTTGAGCAGACAGTCACATTCAAAGTTAAATCAAATATGCTCACTGCCTGTTCATTGGCAGCACATTTGGTCAGATCAACACATGTAATATGCCTGTGCCTTCCATAAACTATCTTTAACAACATATTTTGTAACTTTGTCCAGATCCTAATATTGCTAAAGGTGGAAACGTGATTCAGTCCTCCCTGGGGTGGAATGGCGTCCCTGAAAGGGCCATTGATGGAAATCGTGCTAGCATTTATGGACAAGAATCCTGTAGCCACACACTAAACGATTTAAAACCATGGTGGAGACTGGACCTCTTGAAGACGTATAAAATCAACACTGTCACCATTACCAACAGAAGGGATTGTTGCCACGAAAGAATCAATGGGGCTGAGATCCGCATTGGAAATTCTCTCAATGACAATGGCAACGATAATCCCAGGTAACAGCACTTTCTGTTTTATATTAGATTCAAACAATTAACATTGGTTGTGCAAGTGACAGGGAATTAGAGCACTGGATATCTACATAACTCCCTAATAGAAAGCCATATTTTTCACAGCAATGGCATGATCAGTTTTTAAATACAACTAGAGGTAGGATTTATGAATAGGTTGTGTCTGTTAACCCAGTTTTACTCATAATTCTGTTTTATTTTATTGTTTGTCAGATGTGCTGTTATCTCGTCTATCGCAGCTGGCAACTCAGAAACCTTTACGTGTAATGGAATGGAAGGCCGTTATGTAAACATTGTGATTCCTGGTAGAGCAGAATACCTGACACTGTGTGAGGTGGAAGTCACTGGTCAGCCTTCAGGAAACACTGCTCCAACTGGTGATTTCTACTATATAATGTGGCCAATAGATTACTTTGAGCAGACAGTCACATTCCAAGTTCAATCAAATATGCTCACTGCCTGTTCATTGGCAGCACATTTGGTCAGATCAACACATGTAATATGCCTGTGCCTTCCATAAACTATCTTTAACAACATATTTTGTAACTTTGTCCAGATCCTAATATTGCTAAAGGTGGAAACGTGATTCAGTCCTCCCTGGGGTGGAATGGCGTCCCTGAAAGGGCCATTGATGGAAATCGTGCTAGCATTTATGGACAAGAATCCTGTAGCCACACACTAAACGATTTAAAACCATGGTGGAGACTGGACTTCTTGAAGACGTATAAAATCAACACTGTCACCATTACCAACAGAAGGGATTGTTGCCACGAAAGAATCAATGGGGCTGAGATCCGCATTGGAAATTCTCTCAATGACAATGGCAACGATAATCCCAGGTAACAGCACTTTCTGTTTTATATTAGATTCAAACAATTAACATTGGTTGTGCAAGTGACAGGGAATTAGAGCACTGGATATCTACATAACTCCCTAATAGAAAGCCATATTTTTCACAGCAATGGCATGATCAGTTTTTAAATACAACTAGAGGTAGGATTTATGCATAGGTTGTGTCTGTTAACCCAGTTTTACTCATAATTCTGTTTTATTTTATTGTTCGTCAGATGTGCTGTTATCTCGTCTATCGCAGCTGGCAACTCAGAAACCTTTACGTGTAATGGAATGGAAGGCCGTTATGTAAACATTGTGATTCCTGGTAGAGCAGAATACCTGACACTGTGTGAGGTGGAAGTCACTGGTCAGCCTTCAGGAAACACTGCTCCAACTGGTGATTTCTACTATATAATGTGGCCAATAGATTACTTTGAGCAGACAGTCACATTCAAAGTTCAATCAAATATGCTGACTGCCTGTTCATTGGCAGCACATTTGGTCAGCTCAACACATGTAATATGCCTGTGCCTTCCATAAACTATCTTTAACAACATATTTTGTAACTTTGTCCAGATCCTAATATTGCTAAAGGTGGAAACGTGATTCAGTCCTCCCTGGGGTGGAATGGCGTCCCTGAAAGGGCCATTGATGGAAATCGTGCTAGCATTTATGGACAAGAATCCTGTAGCCACACACTAAACGATTTAAAACCATGGTGGAGACTGGACCTCTTGAAGACGTATAAAATCAACACTGTCGCCATTACCAACAGAAGGGATTGTTGCCACGAAAGAATCAATGGGGCTGAGATCCGCATTGGAAATTCTCTCAATGACAATGGCAACGATAATCCCAGGTAACAGCACTTTCTGTTTTATATTAGATTCAAACAATTAACATTGGTTGTGCAAGTGACAGGGAATTAGAGCACTGGATATCTACATAACTCCCTAATAGAAAGCCATATTTTTCACAGCAATGGCATGATCAGTTTTTAAATACAACTAGAGGTAGGATTTATGAATAGGTTGTGTCTGTTAACCCAGTTTTACTCATAATTCTGTTTTATTTTATTGTTCGTCAGATGTGCTGTTATCTCGTCTATCGCAGCTGGCAACTCAGAAACCTTTACGTGTAATGGAATGGAAGGCCGTTATGTAAACATTGTGATTCCTGGTAGAGCAGAATACCTGACACTGTGTGAGGTGGAAGTCACTGGTCAGCCTTCAGGAAACACTGCTCCAACTGGTGATTTCTACTATATAATGTGGCCAATAGATTACTTTGAGCAGACAGTCACATTCAAAGTTAAATCAAATATGCTCACTGCCTGTTCATTGGCAGCACATTTGGTCAGATCAACACATGTAATATGCCTGTGCCTTCCATAAACTATCTTTAACAACATATTTTGTAACTTTGTCCAGATCCTAATATTGCTAAAGGTGGAAACGTGATTCAGTCCTCCCTGGGGTGGAATGGCGTCCCTGAAAGGGCCATAGATGGAAATCGTGCTAGCATTTATGGACAAGAATCCTGTAGCCACACACTAAACGATTTAAAACCATGGTGGAGACTGGACCTCTTGAAGACGTATAAAATCAACACTGTCACCATTACCAACAGAAGGGATTGTTGCCACGAAAGAATCAATGGGGCTGAGATCCGCATTGGAAATTCTCTCAATGACAATGGCAACGATAATCCCAGGTAACAGCACTTTCTGTTTTATATTAGATTCAAACAATTAACATTGGATGTGCAAGTAACAGGGAATTAGAGCACTGGATATCTACATAACTCCCTAATAGAAAGCCATATTTTTCACAGCAATGGCATGATCAGTTTTTAAATACAACTAGAGGTAGGATTTATGAATAGGTTGTGTCTGTTAACCCAGTTTTACTCATAATTCTGTTTTATTTTATTGTTCGTCAGATGTGCTGTTATCTCGTCTATCGCAGCTGGCAACTCAGAAACCTTTACGTGTAATGGAATGGAAGGCCGTTATGTAAACATTGTGATTCCTGGTAGAGCAGAATACCTGACACTGTGTGAGGTGGAAGTCACTGGTCAGCCTTCAGGAAACACTGCTCCAGCTGGTGATTTCTACTATATAATGTGGCCAATAGATTACTTTGAGCAGACAGTCACATTCAAAGTTCAATCAAATATGCTCACTGCCTGTTCATTGGCAGCACATTTGGTCAGATCAACACATGTAATATGCCTGTGCCTTCCATAAACTATCTTTAACAACATATTTTGTAACTTTGTCCAGATCCTAATATTGCTAAAGGTGGAAACGTGATTCAGTCCTCCCTGGGGTGGAATGGCATCCCTGAAAGGGCCATTGATGGAAATCGTGCTAGCATTTATGGACAAGAATCCTGTAGCCACACACTAAACGATTTAAAACCATGGTGGAGACTGGACCTCTTGAAGACGTATAAAATCAACACGGTCACCATTACCAACAGAAGGGATTGTTGCCACGAAAGAATCAATGGGGCTGAGATCCGCATTGGAAATTCTCTCAATGACAATGGCAACGATAATCCCAGGTAACAGCACTTTCTGTTTTATATTAGATTCAAACAATTAACATTGGTTGTGCAAGTGACAGGGAATTAGAGCACTGGATATCTACATAACTCCCTAATAGAAAGCCATATTTTTCACAGCAATGGCATGATCAGTTTTTAAATACAACTAGAGGTAGGATTTATGCATAGGTTGTGTCTGTTAACCCAGTTTTACTCATAATTCTGTTTTATTTTATTGTTCGTCAGATGTGCTGTTATCTCGTCTATCGCAGCTGGCAACTCAGAAACCTTTACGTGTAATGGAATGGAAGGCCGTTATGTAAACATTGTGATTCCTGGTAGAGCAGAATACCTGACACTGTGTGAGGTGGAAGTCACTGGTCAGCCTTCAGGAAACACTGCTCCAACTGGTGATTTCTACTATATAATGTGGCCAATAGATTACTTTGAGCAGACAGTCACATTCAAAGTTCAATCAAATATGCTGACTGCCTGTTCATTGGCAGCACATTTGGTCAGCTCAACACATGTAATATGCCTGTGCCTTCCATAAACTATCTTTAACAACATATTTTGTAACTTTGTCCAGATCCTAATATTGCTAAAGGTGGAAACGTGATTCAGTCCTCCCTGGGGTGGAATGGCGTCCCTGAAAGGGCCATTGATGGAAATCGTGCTAGCATTTATGGACAAGAATCCTGTAGCCACACACTAAACGATTTAAAACCATGGTGGAGACTGGACCTCTTGAAGACGTATAAAATCAACACTGTCGCCATTACCAACAGAAGGGATTGTTGCCACGAAAGAATCAATGGGGCTGAGATCCGCATTGGAAATTCTCTCAATGACAATGGCAACGATAATCCCAGGTAACAGCACTTTCTGTTTTATATTAGATTCAAACAATTAACATTGGTTGTGCAAGTGACAGGGAATTAGAGCACTGGATATCTACATAACTCCCTAATAGAAAGCCATATTTTTCACAGCAATGGCATGATCAGTTTTTAAATACAACTAGAGGTAGGATTTATGAATAGGTTGTGTCTGTTAACCCAGTTTTACTCATAATTCTGTTTTATTTTATTGTTCGTCAGATGTGCTGTTATCTCGTCTATCGCAGCTGGCAACTCAGAAACCTTTACGTGTAATGGAATGGAAGGCCGTTATGTAAACATTGTGATTCCTGGTAGAGCAGAATACCTGACACTGTGTGAGGTGGAAGTCATTGGTCAGCCTGCAGGAAACACTGCTCCAACTGGTGATTTCTACTATATAATGTGGCCAATAGATTACTTTGAGCAGACAGTCACATTCAAAGTTAAATCAAATATGCTCACTGCCTGTTCATTGGCAGCACATTTGGTCAGATCAACACATGTAATATGACTGTGCCTTCCATAAACTATCTTTAACAACATATTTTGTAACTTTGTCCAGATCCTAATATTGCTAAAGGTGGAAACGTGATTCAGTCCTCCCTGGGGTGGAATGGCGTCCCTGAAAGGGCCATAGATGGAAATCGTGCTAGCATTTATGGACAAGAATCCTGTAGCCACACACTAAACGATTTAAAACCATGGTGGAGACTGGACCTCTTGAAGACGTATAAAATCAACACTGTCACCATTACCAACAGAAGGGATTGTTGCCACGAAAGAATCAATGGGGCTGAGATCCGCATTGGAAATTCTCTCAATGACAATGGCAACGATAATCCCAGGTAACAGCACTTTCTGTTTTATATTAGATTCAAACAATTAACATTGGATGTGCAAGTAACAGGGAATTAGAGCACTGGATATCTACATAACTCCCTAATAGAAAGCCATATTTTTCACAGCAATGGCATGATCAGTTTTTAAATACAACTAGAGGTAGGATTTATGAATAGGTTGTGTCTGTTAACCCAGTTTTACTCATAATTCTGTTTTATTTTATTGTTCGTCAGATGTGCTGTTATCTCGTCTATCGCAGCTGGCAACTCAGAAACCTTTACGTGTAATGGAATGGAAGGCCGTTATGTAAACATTGTGATTCCTGGTAGAGCAGAATACCTGACACTGTGTGAGGTGGAAGTCACTGGTCAGCCTTCAGGAAACACTGCTCCAGCTGGTGATTTCTACTATATAATGTGGCCAATAGATTACTTTGAGCAGACAGTCACATTCAAAGTTCAATCAAATATGCTCACTGCCTGTTCATTGGCAGCACATTTGGTCAGATCAACACATGTAATATGCCTGTGCCTTCCATAAACTATCTTTAACAACATATTTTGTAACTTTGTCCAGATCCTAATATTGCTAAAGGTGGAAACGTGATTCAGTCCTCCCTGGGGTGGAATGGCATCCCTGAAAGGGCCATTGATGGAAATCGTGCTAGCATTTATGGACAAGAATCCTGTAGCCACACACTAAACGATTTAAAACCATGGTGGAGACTGGACCTCTTGAAGACGTATAAAATCAACACGGTCACCATTACCAACAGAAGGGATTGTTGCCACGAAAGAATCAATGGGGCTGAGATCCGCATTGGAAATTCTCTCAATGACAATGGCAACGATAATCCCAGGTAACAGCACTTTCTGTTTTATATTAGATTCAAACAATTAACATTGGTTGTGCAAGTGACAGGGAATTAGAGCACTGGGTATCTACAAAACTCCCTAATAGAAAGCCATGTTTTTCACAGCAATGGCATGATCTTTTTTTAAATACAACTAGAGGTAGGATTTATGCATAGGTTGTGTCTGTTAACCCAGTTTTACTCATAATTCTGTTTTATTTTATTGTTCGTCAGATGTGCTGTTATCTCGTCTATCGCAGCTGGCAACTCAGAAACCTTTACGTGTAATGGAATGGAAGGCCGTTATGTAAACATTGTGATTCCTGGTAGAGCAGAATACCTGACACTGTGTGAGGTGGAAGTCACTGGTCAGCCTTCAGGAAACACTGCTCCAACTGGTGATTTCTACTATATAATGTGGCCAATAGATTACTTTGAGCAGACAGTCACATTCCAAGTTCAATCAAATATGCTCACTGCCTGTTCATTGGCAGCACATTTGGTCAGATCAACACATGTAATATGCCTGTGCCTTCCATAAACTATCTTTAACAACATATTTTGTAACTTTGTCCAGATCCTAATATTGCTAAAGGTGGAAACGTGATTCAGTCCTCCCTGGGGTGGAATGGCATCCCTGAAAGGGCCATTGATGGAAATCGTGCTAGCATTTATGGACAAGACTCCTGTAGCCACACACTAAACGATTTAAAACCATGGTGGAGACTGGACCTCTTGAAGACGTATAAAATCAACACGGTCACCATTACCAACAGAAGGGATTGTTGCCACGAAAGAATCAATGGGGCTGAGATCCGCATTGGAAATTCTCTCAATGACAATGGCAACGATAATCCCAGGTAACAGCACTTTCTGTTTTATATTAGATTCAAACAATTAACATTGGTTGTGCTAGTGACAGGGAATTAGAGCACTGGGTATCTACAAAACTCCCTAATAGAAAGCCATGTTTTTCACAGCAATGGCATGATCTTTTTTTAAATACAACTAGAGGTAGGATTTATGCATAGGTTGTGTCTGTTAACCCAGTTTTACTCATAATTCTGTTTTATTTTATTGTTCGTCAGATGTGCTGTTATCTCGTCTATCGCAGCTGGCAACTCAGAAACCTTTACGTGTAATGGAATGGAAGGCCGTTATGTAAACATTGTGATTCCTGGTAGAGCAGAATACCTGACACTGTGTGAGGTGGAAGTCACTGGTCAGCCTTCAGGAAACACTGCTCCAACTGGTGATTTCTACTATATAATGTGGCCAATAGATTACTTTGAGCAGACAGTCACATTCCAAGTTCAATCAAATATGCTCACTGCCTGTTCATTGGCAGCACATTTGGTCAGATCAACACATGTAATATGCCTGTGCCTTCCATAAACTATCTTTAACAACATATTTTGTAACTTTGTCCAGATCCTAATATTGCTAAAGGTGGAAACGTAATTCAGTCCTCCCTGGGGTGGAATGGCGTCCCTGAAAGGGCCATTGATGGAAATCGTGCTAGCATTTATGGACAAGAATCCTGTAGCCACACACTAAACGATTTAAAACCATGGTGGAGACTGGACCTCTTGAAGATGTATAAAATCAACACGGTCACCATTACCAACAGAAGGGATTGTTGCCACGAAAGAATCAATGGGGCTGAGATCCGCATTGGAAATTCTCTCAATGACAATGGCAACGATAATCCCAGGTAACAGCACTTTCTGTTTTATATTAGATTCAAACAATTAACATTGGTTGTGCAAGTGACAGGGAATTAGAGCACTGGATATCTACAAAACTCCCTAATAGAAAGCCATGTTTTTCACAGCAATGGCATGATCAGTTTTTAAATACAACTAGAGGTAGGATTTATGCATAGGTTGTGTCTGTTAACCCAGTTTTACTCATAATTCTGTTTTATTTTATTGTTCGTCAGATGTGCTGTTATCTCGTCTATCGCAGCTGGCAACTCAGAAACCTTTACGTGTAATGGAATGGAAGGCCGTTATGTAAACATTGTGATTCCTGGTAGAGCAGAATACCTGACACTGTGTGAGGTGGAAGTCACTGGTCAGCCTTCAGGAAACACTGCTCCAACTGGTGATTTCTACTATATAATGTGGCCAATAGATTACTTTGAGCAGACAGTCACATTCCAAGTTCAATCAAATATGCTCACTGCCTGTTCATTGGCAGCACATTTGGTCAGATCAACACATGTAATATGCCTGTGCCTTCCATAAACTATCTTTAACAACATATTTTGTAACTTTGTCCAGATCCTAATATTGCTAAAGGTGGAAACGTAATTCAGTCCTCCCTGGGGTGGAATGGCGTCCCTGAAAGGGCCATTGATGGAAATCGTGCTAGCATTTATGGACAAGAATCCTGTAGCCACACACTAAACGATTTAAAACCATGGTGGAGACTGGACCTCTTGAAGACGTGTAAAATCAACACTGTCACCATTACCAACAGAAGGGATTGTTGCCACGAAAGAATCAATGGGGCTGAGATCCGCATTGGAAATTCTCTCAATGACAATGGCAACGATAATCCCAGGTAACAGCACTTTCTGTTTTATATTAGATTCAAACAATTAACATTGGTTGTGCAAGTGACAGGGAATTAGAGCACTGGATATCTACATAACTCCCTAATAGAAAGCCATATTTTTCACAGCAATGGCATGATCAGTTTTTAAATACAACTAGAGGTAGGATTTATGCATAGGTTGTGTCTGTTAACCCAGTTTTACTCATAATTCTGTTTTATTTTATTGTTCGTCAGATGTGCTGTTATCTCGTCTATCGCAGCTGGCAACTCAGAAACCTTTACGTGTAATGGAATGGAAGGCCGTTATGTAAACATTGTGATTCCTGGTAGAGCAGAATACCTGACACTGTGTGAGGTGGAAGTCACTGGTCAGCCTTCAGGAAACACTGCTCCAACTGGTGATTTCTACTATATAATGTGGCCAATAGATTACTTTGAGCAGACAGTCACATTCAAAGTTCAATCAAATATGCTCACTGCCTGTTCATTGGCAGCACATTTGGTCAGATCAACACATGTAATATGCCTGTGCCTTCCATAAACTATCTTTAATAACATATTTTGTAACTTTGTCCAGATCCTAATATTGCTAAAGGTGGAAATGTGATTCAGTCCTCCCTGGGGTGGAATGGCGTCCCTGAAAGGGCCATTGATGGAAATCGTGCTAGCATTTATGGACAAGAATCCTGTAGCCACACACTAAACGATTTAAAACCATGGTGGAGACTGGACCTCTTGAAGACGTATAAAATCAACACTGTCACCATTACCAACAGAAGGGATTGTTGCCACGAAAGAATCAATGGGGCTGAGATCCGCATTGGAAATTCTCTCAATGACAATGGCAACGATAATCCCAGGTAACAGCACTTTCTGTTTTATATTAGATTCAAACAATTAACATTGGTTGTGCAAGTGACAGGGAATTAGAGCACTGGATATCTACATAACTCCCTAATAGAAAGCCATATTTTTCACAGCAATGGCATGATCAGTTTTTAAATACAACTAGAGGTAGGATTTATGAATAGGTTGTGTCTGTTAACCCAGTTTTACTCATAATTCTGTTTTATTTTATTGTTCGTCAGATGTGCTGTTATCTCGTCTATCGCAGCTGGCAACTCAGAAACCTTTACGTGTAATGGAATGGAAGGCCGTTATGTAAACATTGTGATTCCTGGTAGAGCAGAATACCTGACACTGTGTGAGGTGGAAGTCACTGGTCAGCCTTCAGGAAACACTGCTCCAACTGGTGATTTCTACTATATAATGTGGCCAATAGATTACTTTGAGCAGACAGTCACATTCAAAGTTCAATCAAATATGCTCACTGCCTGTTCATTGGCAGCACATTTGGTCAGATCAACACATGTAATATGCCTGTGCCTTCCATAAACTATCTTTAACAACATATTTTGTAACTTTGTCCAGATCCTAATATTGCTAAAGGTGGAAACGTGATTCAGTCCTCCCTGGGGTGGAATGGCGTCCCTGAAAGGGCCATTGATGGAAATCGTGCTAGCATTTATGGACAAGAATCCTGTAGCCACACACTAAACGATTTAAAACCATGGTGGAGACTGGACCTCTTGAAGACGTATAAAATCAACACTGTCACCATTACCAACAGAAGGGATTGTTGCCACGAAAGAATCAATGGGGCTGAGATCCGCATTGGAAATTCTCTCAATGACAATGGCAACGATAATCCCAGGTAACAGCACTTTCTGTTTTATATTAGATTCAAACAATTAACATTGGTTGTGCAAGTGACAGGGAATTAGAGCACTGGATATCTACATAACTCCCTAATAGAAAGCCATATTTTTCACAGCAATGGCATGATCAGTTTTTAAATACAACTAGAGGTAGGATTTATGAATAGGTTGTGTCTGTTAACCCAGTTTTACTCATAATTCTGTTTTATTTTATTGTTCGTCAGATGTGCTGTTATCTCGTCTATCGCAGCTGGCAACTCAGAAACCTTTACGTGTAATGGAATGGAAGGCCGTTATGTAAACATTGTGATTCCTGGTAGAGCAGAATACCTGACACTGTGTGAGGTGGAAGTCACTGGTCAGCCTTCAGGAAACACTGCTCCAACTGGTGATTTCTACTATATAATGTGGCCAATAGATTACTTTGAGCAGACAGTCACATTCAAAGTTCAATCAAATATGCTCACTGCCTGTTCATTGGCAGCACATTTGGTCAGATCAACGCATGTAATATGCCTGTGCCTTCCATAAACTATCTTTAATAACATATTTTGTAACTTTGTCCAGATCCTAATATTGCTAAAGGTGGAAACGTGATTCAGTCCTCCCTGGGGTGGAATGGCGTCCCTGAAAGGGCCATTGATGGAAATCGTGCTAGCATTTATGGACAAGAATCCTGTAGCCACACACTAAACGATTTAAAACCATGGTGGAGACTGGACCTCTTGAAGACGTATAAAATCAACACTGTCACCATTACCAACAGAAGGGATTGTTGCCACGAAAGAATCAATGGGGCTGAGATCCGCATTGGAAATTCTCTCAATGACAATGGCAACGATAATCCCAGGTAACAGCACTTTCTGTTTTATATTAGATTCAAACAATTAACATTGGTTGTGCAAGTGACAGGGAATTAGAGCACTGGATATCTACATAACTCCCTAATAGAAAGCCATATTTTTCACAGCAATGGCATGATCAGTTTTTAAATACAACTAGAGGTAGGATTTATGAATAGGTTGTGTCTGTTAACCCAGTTTTACTCATAATTCTGTTTTATTTTATTGTTCGTCAGATGTGCTGTTATCTCGTCTATCGCAGCTGGCAACTCAGAAACCTTTACGTGTAATGGAATGGAAGGCCGTTATGTAAACATTGTGATTCCTGGTAGAGCAGAATACCTGACACTGTGTGAGGTGGAAGTCACTGGTCAGCCTTCAGGAAACACTGCTCCAACTGGTGATTTCTACTATATAATGTGGCCAATAGATTACTTTGAGCAGACAGTCACATTCAAAGTTCAATCAAATATGCTCACTGCCTGTTCATTGGCAGCACATTTGGTCAGATCAACGCATGTAATATGCCTGTGCCTTCCATAAACTATCTTTAATAACATATTTTGTAACTTTGTCCAGATCCTAATATTGCTAAAGGTGGAAATGTGATTCAGTCCTCCCTGGGGTGGAATGGCGTCCCTGAAAGGGCCATTGATGGAAATCGTGCTAGCATTTATGGACAAGAATCCTGTAGCCACACACTAAACGATTTAAAACCATGGTGGAGACTGGACCTCTTGAAGACGTATAAAATCAACACTGTCACCATTACCAACAGAAGGGATTGTTGCCACGAAAGAATCAATGGGGCTGAGATCCGCATTGGAAATTCTCTCAATGACAATGGCAACGATAATCCCAGGTAACAGCACTTTCTCTTTTATATTAGATTCAAACAATTAACATTGGTTGTGCAAGTGACAGGGAATTAGAGCACTGGATATCTACATAACTCCCTAATAGAAAGCCATATTTTTCACAGCAATGGCATGATCAGTTTTTAAATACAACTAGAGGTAGGATTTATGAATAGGTTGTGTCTGTTAACCCAGTTTTACTCATAATTCTGTTTTATTTTATTGTTCGTCAGATGTGCTGTTATCTCGTCTATCGCAGCTGGCAACTCAGAAACCTTTACGTGTAATGGAATGGAAGGCCGTTATGTAAACATTGTGATTCCTGGTAGAGCAGAATACCTGACACTGTGTGAGGTGGAAATCACTGGTCAGCCTTCAGGAAACACTGCTCCAACTGGTGATTTCTACTATATAATGTGGCCAATAGATTACTTTGAGCAGACAGTCACATTCAAAGTTCAATCAAATATGCTCACTGCCTGTTCATTGGCAGCACATTTGGTCAGATCAACGCATGTAATATGCCTGTGCCTTCCATAAACTATCTTTAATAACATATTTTGTAACTTTGTCCAGATCCTAATATTGCTAAAGGTGGAAACGTGATTCAGTCCTCCCTGGGGTGGAATGGCGTCCCTGAAAGGGCCATTGATGGAAATCGTGCTAGCATTTATGGACAAGAATCCTGTAGCCACACACTAAACGATTTAAAACCATGGTGGAGACTGGACCTCTTGAAGATGTATAAAATCAACACTGTCACCATTACCAACAGAAGGGATTGTTGCCACGAAAGAATCAATGGGGCTGAGATCCGCATTGGAAATTCTCTCAATGACAATGGCAATAATAATCCCAGGTAACAGCACTTTCTCTTTTATATTAGATTCAAACAATTAACATTGGTTGTGCAAGTGACAGGGAATTAGAGCACTGGATATCTACATAACTCCCTAATAGAAAGCCATATTTTTCACAGCAATGGCATGATCAGTTTTTAAATACAACTAGAGGTAGGATTTATGCATAGGTTGTGTCTGTTAACCCAGTTTTACTCATAATTCTGTTTTTTATTTTATTGTTCGTCAGATGTGCTGTTATCTCGTCTATCGCAGCTGGCAACTCAGAAACCTTTACGTGTAATGGAATGGAAGGCCGTTATGTAAACATTGTGATTCCTGGTAGAGCAGAATACCTGACACTGTGTGAGGTGGAAGTCACTGGTCAGCCTTCAGGAAACACTGCTCCAACTGGTGATTTCTACTATATAATGTGGCCAATAGATTACTTTGAGCAGACAGTCACATTCAAAGTTCAATCAAATATGCTCACTGCCTGTTCATTGGCAGCACATTTGGTCAGATCAACACATGTAATATGCCTGTGCCTTCCATAAACTATCTTTAATAACATATTTTGTAACTTTGTCCAGATCCTAATATTGCTAAAGGTGGAAACGTGATTCAGTCCTCTCTGGGGTGGAATGGCGTCCCTGAAAGGGCCATTGATGGAAATCGTGCTAGCATTTATGGACAAGAATCCTGTAGCCACACACTAAACGATTTAAAACCATGGTGGAGACTGGACCTCTTGAAGACGTATAAAATCAACACTGTCACCATTACCAACAGAAGGGATTGTTGCCACGAAAGAATCAATGGGGCTGAGATCCGCATTGGAAATTCTCTCAATGACAATGGCAACGATAATCCCAGGTAACAGCACTTTCTGTTTTATATTAGATTCAAACAATTAACATTGGTTGTGCAAGTGACAGGGAATTAGAGCACTGGATATCTACATAACTCCCTAATAGAAAGCCATATTTTTCACAGCAATGGCATGATCAGTTTTTAAATACAACTAGAGGTAGGATTTATGAATAGGTTGTGTCTGTTAACCCAGTTTTACTCATAATTCTGTTTTATTTTATTGTTCGTCAGATGTGCTGTTATCTCGTCTATCGCAGCTGGCAACTCAGAAACCTTTACGTGTAATGGAATGGAAGGCCGTTATGTAAACATTGTGATTCCTGGTAGAGCAGAATACCTGACACTGTGTGAGGTGGAAGTCACTGGTCAGCCTTCAGGAAACACTGCTCCAACTGGTGATTTCTACTATATAATGTGGCCAATAGATTACTTTGAGCAGACAGTCACATTCAAAGTTCAATCAAATATGCTCACTGCCTGTTCATTGGCAGCACATTTGGTCAGATCAACGCATGTAATATGCCTGTGCCTTCCATAAACTATCTTTAATAACATATTTTGTAACTTTGTCCAGATCCTAATATTGCTAAAGGTGGAAATGTGATTCAGTCCTCCCTGGGGTGGAATGGCGTCCCTGAAAGGGCCATTGATGGAAATCGTGCTAGCATTTATGGACAAGAATCCTGTAGCCACACACTAAACGATTTAAAACCATGGTGGAGACTGGACCTCTTGAAGACGTATAAAATCAACACTGTCACCATTACCAACAGAAGGGATTGTTGCCACGAAAGAATCAATGGGGCTGAGATCCGCATTGGAAATTCTCTCAATGACAATGGCAACGATAATCCCAGGTAACAGCACTTTCTCTTTTATATTAGATTCAAACAATTAACATTGGTTGTGCAAGTGACAGGGAATTAGAGCACTGGATATCTACATAACTCCCTAATAGAAAGCCATATTTTTCACAGCAATGGCATGATCAGTTTTTAAATACAACTAGAGGTAGGATTTATGAATAGGTTGTGTCTGTTAACCCAGTTTTACTCATAATTCTGTTTTATTTTATTGTTCGTCAGATGTGCTGTTATCTCGTCTATCGCAGCTGGCAACTCAGAAACCTTTACGTGTAATGGAATGGAAGGCCGTTATGTAAACATTGTGATTCCTGGTAGAGCAGAATACCTGACACTGTGTGAGGTGGAAGTCACTGGTCAGCCTTCAGGAAACACTGCTCCAACTGGTGATTTCTACTATATAATGTGGCCAATAGATTACTTTGAGCAGACAGTCACATTCAAAGTTCAATCAAATATGCTCACTGCCTGTTCATTGGCAGCACATTTGGTCAGATCAACACATGTAATATGCCTGTGCCTTCCATAAACTATCTTTAATAACATATTTTGTAACTTTGTCCAGATCCTAATATTGCTAAAGGTGGAAACGTGATTCAGTCCTCTCTGGGGTGGAATGGCGTCCCTGAAAGGGCCATTGATGGAAATCGTGCTAGCATTTATGGACAAGAATCCTGTAGCCACACACTAAACGATTTAAAACCATGGTGGAGACTGGACCTCTTGAAGACGTATAAAATCAACACTGTCACCATTACCAACAGAAGGGATTGTTGCCACGAAAGAATCAATGGGGCTGAGATCCGCATTGGAAATTCTCTCAATGACAATGGCAACGATAATCCCAGGTAACAGCACTTTCTGTTTTATATTAGATTCAAACAATTAACATTGGTTGTGCAAGTGACAGGGAATTAGAGCACTGGATATCTACATAACTCCCTAATAGAAAGCCATATTTTTCACAGCAATGGCATGATCAGTTTTTAAATACAACTAGAGGTAGGATTTATGCATAGGTTGTGTCTGTTAACCCAGTTTTACTCATAATTCTGTTTTTTATTTTATTGTTCATCAGATGTGCTGTTATCTCATCTATCGCAGCTGGCAACTCAGAAACCTTTACGTGTAATGGAATGGAAGGCCGTTATGTAAACATTGTGATTCCTGGAAGACAAGAATACCTGACACTGTGTGAGGTGGAAGTCACTGGCATAGAATCAGATGATTCCATTGAATATGCCTGTGGCTGAGTCTGAAGTAATTCCTCAGTTCATGTCCACATCATTTTAACGCTAATCTACGCAAGTTTCTGCTTATTTTGCTTCAATAGAATATTTCTACTTATGGTCAATGACATTATATCTTTCCCATCAATAAAATATTAACTTTATGACCGTTATAGCAAGGATTAATTGATGTCAAGAGGTTTGGTTGCCTTACATTACCAGGCATTTAACATAACTTGCGCTCATATTCACAACAGTCTTGTTGCTGTTGAACAGTTGTTTGTGTTCCTCCAACGTGAATTTTAAGAACTCTTCTATAAAGTTTATGGTTTGTGTACTTTTAAGAAATAGTTCCAATGTTTTGGGAAATTATCATTATTGCTTCTTGCCAAGACTTAGATGAGAAGATTGATATCCCCTCATATTTGCACAATAACTATGAATCTACCACCAGTAGCTGGCTAATTTAGCACGAAGACTTTACACAAACGGGAAACAATGAGCCTGGCTTGGTCCAAATGTAACCTACCTCCAGCCTATCAGCTAGAGTTACACAATCGGAGCCAAACCTGACAGCTTAATGCCACTTTCCAAAGCACATATGTAACCTTCTCTTTGAAAAATAAATAACAAATATAAAGCCATGGTGTGGGTCTCAATTACAGCAACAATAGGTAGGGTCGGTCAGGTCTTTCAAAAGGCACAGGCACAGGCTGAGTTTGAATCCCAATTGTAGGCCTGTGGAGGACTCTGAAAATTACTTTTCTGTTACTTGTAAAAAAAAGTATTGAACAATATTGAATATTCATAATACAAATGTATCAAATGACATTGTGGCAAGGGGTGAAAGGGGTTGCTCATATGAACCTACAAATAATTAGCACTAGAACAGTTAAGAGCAACTGCACCCACCCTACCTGCTCCGCAGCTCAGAAAGACAGTTAGTGACTAGTGGGCAGACAGAGGATCCAACACGCTGGTACAGCAACATGACAAATTGACACAATGTTTTTAACAAATACAAAAATAAAAATAAATAATCACAAATAACATATCTGACATAGATATTGTTTTACAAAGTTTCCTTTTACTCAACAACTCAAAGACCTGCGTGATTTTTAAGGGTGTGTGAATTTTTTTTTTTTTTTTACAGCATTTGTAAAATCTGACATGTTTGCTGTCATGAAGTTAACAAGTTTTGTATTTTTTCATAAATGTAATGGGACTTGTGAGATCAGTTGACCTTACAAGGGCTCCTCAGTCTCTCATGGATTCTGTTCCTGATCCTATGCCATGGGAAAAAGCAGTAAAATAGTTCTCTTGGCTGTGTCTGGCATTGTGTGTTGTAATTTTTCTTGGGCTTGCAAAATAAACATTACTTTCCTCCCATAAAACAACACTCATTGTCTGTTTTTGATGACATGAAGAGTTCACAAAGCCATTCTTACAATTGATATCCTACACAAACACCTGTTTGATCGATTTGTACTTGATGCCTCCATCTGGCAGAGCATATAGTTTTAATATTGTTATCATGTTCAAAAATCAATCGTGTTTATTGGTATGGCTTTATTAAATGTGTTTTCATCGTAACGCATGTCTTAACCTTTTTGAAAGGTGCAAAAAATAACATCTGCACAGAACTATCTTCCATTTACAATCAGATTAATTCCGACACCTGTAGCTCATTAGATGCTATCAAATTGATTGCTATAAGAAGGCATGCCATGGGGCGGCCTCTAGCTCACCCAGTAACAGCGTCCCCCATCTCTCTCCCCCTTTCATATCTATCCACTTTCAAATAAAAGGGAAAAGCGCCGAAAGAATAATCTTAAAAATAAAAGGCATGCCATCACAATGAGTAATGACGCACCATGGCTGATCTTGGAATGAATGGAAGGATTTGGAGGGACCGAATCTTTAGACAGCAAGAAGACTTGCTGGCAAACGAGGACCAGTGGCTTATGAGCCGGTTTCGACTTGCTCTGACTATCCTGTTGGATAGGGCCCAGCTTTCAGATGAGCATTATTCTATCAACACAGACATTTACATCGATAGTCTGGCGTTATAATTTATTTGCCTCGGGTGTACTGTGGAGTGGGTAAGACTGTTTTCAGTGGCAGGCGAGCATAAACCGCTGACTTGCGCTAGCCTAGCACCAGCAAATGCTGCAACTAGAAGGACTGGATGAAACGTGTTGAAAATGGTCTCCACTGATAAATAACCAAAGGGGTTATTTAAGGGGGACGCCAGAGACCGGCAAAGTCTCTGGAGCGCTGAACAAAGGCAAAGTCTCTGAAGTGCCGGGCAACAGCACCACCTCTGAAGTGTCGGGCAACGGCACAGTCTCTGAGGTGTCGGGCAACGGCACAGTCTCTGAGGTGTCGGGCAACGGCACAGTCTCTGGGACAACAGGGAACGGCACAGTCTCTTTAGTTCCAGGAACCGGCACAGTCTCTGAAGCGCCGAAGACCGGCAAAGCCTTTGGGGCAGTCCCTGGGGCAGTCTCTGGGGAAGTCTCTGGGGAAGTCTGTGGGGCGCCGGAGACCGGCAAGGTCTCAAGGGGACTGGACAAAAGCAAAGTCTCTGGGGTGCTGAACAATGTAGGCACTGGGAGACTGGTCAGCTGAGGCTTCAGAATACTGGTCAGCGCAAACTCTGGGAGATCAGTCGTCGGCGTAGACTCTGGACGACTGAGAGACTCTAGAAGAGTTGTCATCTGAGACTCTGGACGGCTGCACGTCAGCGGCGGTTCAGGGCGGCTGCACATCAGCGGCGGTTCAGGGCGGCTGCACGTCAGCGGCGGTTCTGGAAGGCTGCACGTCAGTGGAGGTTCTGGAAGGCTGCACGTCAGCGGAGGTTCTGGAAGGCTGCACATCAGCGGAGGTTCTGGAAGGCTGCACGTCAGCCCAGGGTCAGAAGAGCTTCACGCCAGCCCGGGAACAGAAGGGTTGCACGTCAGCTCGGGAACAGAAGGGTTGCACGTCAGCTCGGGAACAGAAGGGTTGCACGTCAGCTCGGGAACACTGGTAACACTGGTCAACTGTGAAGCGCTGAACAGCACGGGCTCGAGGCCGCTGGACAGCAAGGGCTCGGGGCCGCTGGACAGCACGGGCTCGGGGCCGCTGGACAGCACGGGCTCGGGGCTGAAGAGAGGTTGAAGCGGGGAGTGGCGTCGTGACCCATATTGACCGCGTCCTCTCTTGTGGCCTCCACGGTTCCAAGAAAATATAGCCAGACGAGTCCGCTGCGGTTCTGGAAGCCTGCACGTTGCAGACTTGAGGCTGTTGCACATCACAGGCTTGGGACCGCTGGAAAGTGTGAACTCAGGACTGGAGAGAGGTTGACGCTGGACATGGCATCTGGAGCCATGTTGACCCTTACTCCGTCTATGGCCTCCACGAGTTCCAGGGAATCTAGCCCGGCGGGTCCCCTCAAAGGACTGCTTGTCGTTGGGGGTGCCTGCTGAACAGGTAGCACTAGGACCAACAGACTGGATTTCAGAAGCATTACTAGACAGCATACTGAGTCCTTGTTTTCCACTTGAAGGCTGACTGCTTTGGCCTCCTCAGTCCGTCTAGCACACATAGCAGCATATTGGAATAAAGTCACAAAAGTCTCTGGCTCTCCTCCAGGTTGAGAAATGACACGACTAGGAAATGTAGGCAAAGGGGCAGGCTGGGTGACAAAAAAATAACCTGTAGCTGTAATGCTAGCAGGCCGAGAAACAGGCTTACATGAATTAAACCTATTAGCAGTTAGAGGAGTAGGAGTTGAAATAAAGCGTATTGCCCAATGAGGAATTGAGTCCTTTAACCAAGGTTTCTCCGATACCTTCTCTCGAGTTTCCAGCAAAAATCTCTCCTTTTGGTACTCACTGCTAGCTTCTTTCCACATGTCCTTTAGCTCCACCAAGTTGAAAAGAAGATCACAAAGTTCCTCCGACATAGTCTCCACTGGATCCATACTGGAGTCGGCTGAGTCCATCTTGGCCAGATTGTAATGTCAGGGTACAATAGGCGGACTCAAATGCACAACTCAGGACTCAAGGAAAAACAGGTAAGTGCAGTTTATTGTTCCAAGAACAATCAGGCAACAGTACAAAATCGGCAGGCAACAACGTAGTCAGGAAACAGGCAGAAGGTCTAGAAAACACTGGGAAATACAAACTAGGAAAAAAAAAAAATAAAAAAAATAAAAATAAAATAAAATATATATATATATATATATATATATATATATATATATATATATATATATATATATATAGTCACACGAGGTTAGTCAACAATCTGGCACAGGTAAGTGAATGTGGTGAGTATTTATACTAGGGGAACAGGTGATGATGATTACACACAGGTGAGACACATAAGGGATGGGAGGGTAATCACAGAGGCGGGAAAGTAGACAAAGACAGGAAGACAAGTGACCAGGAATGTATATAAACAGAGGATATCAAAATAAAACAGGAAGTCCAGAAAACAAACAAAACATAAAATAAGAGCAGAGCGGAGCTGAACATGACAATGAGTCCAAGAAGAGGGAGCCAACTTGTAGGGATCTGCACCGCCAGTAAACTGTAATTTCTGAAGATATCGTGCATTTTTTGTGGTCCAAGTCCTTCCATGCCTTTTCATCTCGGATGCGTTTTGATGAGCTTTTCTGTTGTTTAGACATAAAGTATTAAAGCATCCAAAGTGCATAATACTCCATTACTCCATTCAGTTGTTTACACCGAGTGCCTCCAATATGGCCGCGCATCTAGGTTACCGCCCAGAACGTGACGTCGGTGAAAACCCTCTATACTTCTGCCAATATTTTAAAAGTACTTTAGTCTACAAACATCAGTCAAGCTCAGACTTCCCCGTTTTTCCTACTTCCCAACATAGTGATCTCTGATTGGCTTAGATTACCCGGTCAGCAAATACATTACAATTCACATCCAAACAAAGGATTATGGGAAATTTCAATGTCATTGAATTTATCCAGACATCAGAATCAGAATACTTTATTGATCCCTTTAGGGTAATTATTTAGTTGCATTTGCTCACAGTCAAATTCAAGGTAAAATAAGAGTAAAATAAATAAATCTCTTCCTGCTGACTTTTAACTGGCTACCATATTACTCACTGCAAAACTTTGCTTGGGTAAATGTAAACATAAGCTCTTCTGGTCTGTGTGCCATAAATTGTCTGGTCTGATTTGGTGGGAATTGGTATCTGGTAACAGGCATTAAGAGTAACTATATAGAACTAGCTAATCTTCTGGCTGATGTTTTTTTTTTTTTTTTTGCTAATGCAGGTCATAAAGAGGCATCAGTAGTAAATTGAGATATGTTTCATAACAAGTTAAAAACTCCTTGTATTTGCTTTAAGCTATCATCATGGTATTATCTTAGCAACAACATCCACTCTACATCAAATAAGCTACAAACTATAAACACTAAAATATAAACACTAGATGTACGAGTGCATTTAAACATATACTCAGTTGCCAGTTTTTAGCTACACCTAGCCAAAACTAATTCAGTTTACTGTAATATAACCGTCCTTTGAGAGAGGTGTAAATTACACGGTATGATAATTTTGGAGGTGGCAATTTGTAGGGCCTTTGAATTATATTGCGTCATACTGTCAGGTGTTGGTGTCAACCCCGTTCAAATCAATGAGGTCGGGCTTAGTAACAAACTTATCTTTGTATAATGCAATGCTGTTCAACACCACCACAAACTACATGCTCGAAAATGATCTATAATGCAGTCAGCTACTCTATTTACTTATTTATGCTTACATTAATGAGTTGTTGCTTTTAAAAATCTTAAAACAATGTTGTGTACACATTTCTTATTCATATTTCTTGCATTACATTTAAGCTGTAACATATATATCTCTTCTAATAAGCCTTGCTCCTGAACTTATGCCCTGTATGTAGTTGTACATTGTCTCTACCTGTCACAAACTTTGTCTTTTATTTGAGCACACCGTGTGCCCCCTAAATCATTAGGTCATACAGTAGCATTGAACTTTGAAGAGTTATAAAAACAACATGTGTTATTTGACCAGAGTATTTATTAATCCAACAGTTGTCAATCATGCTCTGCACAAACATATGATTCACCGTTATGCACACATGAAAATCAAAGCTGCTTCCAGTGCGCTCGATGGGTTCAAGGTAGGTCTTTTGGTAGAATTACTGATCTTTATACTTCCTTTTCCATATTTTCCATTTGTAATTTTGACAGTAAAATGAACTAACTCAGATATAACTTTACATTACAGCTTTGTAATGACATGGTAATAATCATAACTATGAAAAAACAAAACAAATTTCAGGATCTGAAGGTATGGATCACAGCTAGGGTAAAGACATTTGTGAAATGAAAACAAGCTTCCAGAAAATACACATTTCTACACAAAGTAAGAGAGAAAGAAAGTTTTATCAACCATTAAAAATAACATAAGCACAATGCAGCAGCACTGATAATAATGTTTTAGTCCATGTTATTTATTTTTTTGTTATGTGGTCATGTCCCATTTTGTTCATGTTGTTTTATGTTTGTTTATATTAGAGACCTTGATGTCTTAATCAGGACAGGAATCTTATAAGGGTAAATTTTACATGTGTCAGTTAAATGTTTTGTCTGAAACTATTCTAGGTGGGATGGAGATTACTTCAGAGGAAAGACATGAGATAGAGGGAAACTGTACGGAAGCCCTGAAAGGCAAGGTGAAAAAGAAATTGCGGCCAATGTTGGCCAAATTCTACCAACGGCAAATCCGAATGGCTATAAATATTCACTTACATGATGTCATCGGACTACATGTGACTATTGTTCGCTGTTGTTTAAGAACCATGGACAGCGCAGTTTGCTTTGTGTAGGGGCCAGCCAGCTCAGCCGGTATGGGATGTCTGGCCCTGTATCTGATCTTCTGTAGTACCAGAAGTTCCTTTCTTGTGTACACTACTCTTCTCAAAGTAGTATTCATCATGTGCCATTCATACAACACTGGGAAAAACAATACATACTACAGAGCTACTTGGACTTGCTGCCACTCAGACAGCGCACACATGCGAGACTAATATGTCACATGCAAGTGGATTCTGTGCAAATCACAGCTGCTACCTGTGCATTGGAAAGCACATGGAAAAAATTAAACAAAGCAGGTATCACGTTACATTACAGCTTTGTAATGACAAGATAATAATCATAACTAAGTAAAAAAAATTGTAACTAAAGGTGTGGATGTGAATGCTAGGGTAAAAAGGTTTGTGAGATGATCCTCAACATTCCTGATATTGATAAAAACAAGCTTCCAGAGATATACATTTCTACACTACAGAAGAGGAGTAGGGCCACATGTGAAACTTGTATTTGAGCACTGAATTTAAAGTCAGAATTCTGAGCTTGAAGTCAGAATTCTGACAATAGTCCTACAAAACTAGGCGACCGCCAGCTGATCATGTGACGCCTGCTATAGAGCTTCGTGAGTCCGAGCGGCAGTTGCTGGTTGTTTTCAGCAGCTACAGACCTCTGTGACAATGGCTTCAGAGCTCCGTCACAGCTCCGTTCTATCAGTGGAAGTTAGTAGTTCAGTTAATCCTATAAAAAGCGTCTGTGAGTGGGTTACAGGGCACCGCGGGCTGCCCGTCATTTCGGCGGACATTAAAGTTAAGTTCTTCTCTGCACCTTGAAAATATTTTATAACCCACACATCCACCCCAACCTCCTCCCTACCCGGTCCACAGCATTATTATGTAGCAGCAGTCATTGCAAACAGCAAATAAAAAAACGTGGAATGCTTACAAATTACAGTGCTACTTTTCGTAGTTATATGTACGTATGGTTCATGAAAACAAGTTAAATTTGTTGCATTTAGAAATCTCAAAACAGGTTGGTTTACATTTTTTTTTATTTACATTTATTGCATTATATTTAACTGGTAACATATCTGTGGCTTCCTCAAAGTATCTATAATGATACATTTCATAACTTTGTCTAGATCCTAATATTACTAAAAGTGGGATAGTGAGTCAGTCCTCCGTGTTTGAAAATGCCGGCCCTGAAATGGCCATTGATGGAAATTGTGGTAGCAAGTACGGAGAGCAATCCTGTAGCCACACAGGAAATGATGTAAAACCATGGTGGAGACTGGCCCTCCTGAAGACGTATAAAATCAACACTGTCACCATCACCAACAGAAGAGATGCTGCCTCCGACAGAATCAATGGTGCTTAGATTCGCGTTGGAAATTCCATCAATGACAATGGCAACGATAATCCCAGGTAAAAGCACTTTCTGTCACTTTCACAGCATCATCTGTATCTAAATACAACTACTGTTGATAATAATGTTTTCATCTGAAAACATAGTTATTCATAATTATATTTTTCTTCTTCTTTTCCATCAGATGTGCTGTTATCCCGTCTATCACAGCTAGGACCTCTAAAACCATCCATCCATCCATCTTCGTCCACTTATCCAGTATCGGGTCGCGGGGGTAGCAGCTCCAGCAGGGGACCCCAAACTTCCCTTTCCCGAGCCACATTAACCAGCTCTGACTGGGGGTTCCCAGGCCAGGTTGGAGATATAATCCCTCCACTTAGTCCTGGGTCTTCCCCGAGGCCTCCTCCCAGCTGGACGTGCCTGGAACAACTAGGGAGGCGCCCAGGGGGCATCTTTACCAGATACCCGAACCATCTCAACTGGCTCCTTTTGACGGCTCTACTCCGAGCTCCTCACGGATGACTGTGCTTCTCACCCTATCTCTAAGGGAGACAACAGCCACCCTCCTCAGGAAACCCATTTCAGCCGCTTGTACTCTGGATCTTGTACTTTCGGTCATGACCCACCTTCATGACCTTAGGTGAGGGTAGGAATGAAAACTGACCGGTAGACTTCCACCAGGGAAATTGACGACAATCCCCCATCATCCTCCAGCTCTGCCTCTACCATAGAGGGCGTATTAGCTGGATTTAGGAGTTCCTCAAAGTGCTCCTTCCACCGCCGTATTACCTCCTCAGTTGAGGTCAACAGCGTCCCATCCTTATTGTACACAGCTTGGATGGTTCCCCGTTTCCCCCTCCTGAGGTGGCGAAAGATTTTCCAGAAGCACTTTGGTGCCGACCGAAAGTCCTTCTCCATGTCTTCTCCAAACTTCTTCCACACCCGCTGCTTTGCCTCTTTCACGGCAGAGGCTGTAGCCCTTCGGGCCATTCAGTATCTTGCAACTGCCTCCGGAGTCCTCTGGGATAACATATCCCGGAAAGACTCCTTCTTCAGTTGGACGGCTTCCCTGACCACCGGTGTCCACCACGGTGTTCGAGGGTTACCGCCTCTTGAGGCACCTAAGACCCTAAGACCACAGCTCCCAGCCGCAGCTTCAGCAATGAAAACTTTGAACATTGTCCACTCGGGTTCAATGCCCCCAGCCTCCACAGGGATGCACGAAAAAGCTCCGCCGGAGGTGTGAGTTGAAAGTCTGTCGGACAGGGGCCTCTTCCAGACGTTCCCAATTTACCTGCACTACCCGTTTGGGCTTACCAGGTCTGTCCAGAGTCTTCCCCCACCCCCTGACCCAACTCACCACCATATGGTGATCGGTTGACAGCTCCACCCCTCTCTTCACCCGAGTGTCCAAAACTTACGGCCTCAGACCAGATGAAACAATTATAAAATCGATCATTGACCTTCGACCTAGGGTGCTCTGGTAACAGATACACTTATGAGCATCCCTATGTTTGAACATGTTGTTTGTTATAGACAATCCATGACTAGCACAGAAGTCCAACAACAAACAACCACTCTGGTTTAGATCAGGGAGGCCGTTCCTCCCAATCACGCCTCTCCATTTATCTCCATCATTGCCCACGTGCGCGTTGTAGTCCCCCAGCAGAACTATGGAGTCCCCCACTGGAGCACCATACAGGACTCCATTCAAGGTCTCCAAGAAGGCAGAATACTCCGAACACTTGTTTGGTGCATATGCACAAACAACAGTCAGAGTTTCCCCCCCCCACAACCCGCAGGCGTAGGGAGGCGACCCTCTCGTCCACCGGGGTAAAGTCCGACGTAGCGGCGCTCAGCCGTGGGCTTGTGAGTATCCCCACACCCGCCCGGCGCCTCACACCCTGGGCAACTCCAGAGAAGAAAAGAGTCCAACCCCTATACCGGGTAGGGAGGGCCTGTTTTATGAAAACCTTTCATTGTAATGAAATGGAAGGTCAATATGTAAACATTGTGATTCCAAGACAAGAATACCTGACACTGTGTGAGGTGGTAGTCACTGGAACTGGTCCCTGTGGCTGAGTCTGAAACAATTCCACAGTTCATGTCCACTTAATTCAGGGGAGGGGCTAGAAGGAGGGCACGAGGTGGTACCCCCCCCCCCCCCCCCGAAATATGTTTTGGTAGAAAATCTGTATTGTATACATTTTATAGAATTTGTTTAAAATTAAAACAAATGGAATTAATAATGAATGTGATGTGTTTTATTTAGTAGAATTACATTGTGTTGTTCTATCCAATATTTCAAATAGTTCCTATATGTCTAAGTACTTTTTTAATGCCTTATTCTGATAAAATGTTTCCATTTATTGTGCAACCAGTCAATGAAGAGCCTGTTGTTGACAGTCCCTTTGGTGGCATGTGTGACTCCGACGACTTAACAGCTTGATCAGACAGACTTTACCTTGCTCCATCTTTTCTTGCTTTCCAGACTATAATTAGTTCTGCCTTCCTAATGTTGTGGTGGAAACTTACTACTGTAATGTGGAAAACAATCTTGTGTTTAATTATTATTTTATAATCAGTTGTAGAATACATTTCATTTCAAAACAATAATATGGATAATAGCAAACATGGAATGAGGCACATATATAATGCCATAAAATGTTTATTTATTCAGGGAAGGTTCACTGAGAGGCAACCTCTCTTTTGCAGGAACGCCCTGATCACATTCACACAGTTACACATTCATACCTGGAAGCTGCCCGGTACAACCACCAGTCTGATCCACTGGAGCGGTTTGGGGTTAAGGGCCTTGCTCAAGGGAACCTCAGTGGTGGTAATGAGGGAGGGACAAACGCTGCTCTTTAACTTTCCCCACCTAGATTTTATCCTGTCGGTCTGGGGATTGGACCGACAACCTCCCAGTCACAAGCTCGCTTCTTTAACCTTTAGGCCACCACTGCCCCTCTCTACGACCAGTGTACCTCACACATGTTGTGGTTAAGTGATTAGGACAGTAAAAAAACCTTGAGACAAACGCATTTTGGTTAAAATAACGAGAGTCAGGAAATCACAAAGAGCAAGAGAGGGAGAAAGATGAGAAACATGCTTTATGAAGGGTTAAGACTTACTACTAGATTAGTCAGAAACTACACATATTGGTCCCAAATACATATGCTTATAAGCACCTACACAATCCATGCTCATACAAAGTTCTTAACCTACTAAAAGTATTGTGCTCACGTGCTCATTGCACACAAAATACACAAAGGAAACATGCACTAATAACACACACACACACACACACACACACACACACACACACACACACACACACACACACACACAAAGCCATCAGAGCAAGGTCAAGCCTGACAGCAGGCAGATGAAGAGCCACTTAGGAGACCTGTCTCTTGTCTTTATCCTGTGCCTCCCCTCTGAGAGCTTGATGCTCAAAGAGTCTATTGATAGGAAATAAACGATGAAGTCATAGTTGCTCTCAATGTCAAATGGAAGATAAATTAACGGAATAAGTGTTAAGGTAGAGTGAAAAAGTAGAACAAAATTGTGTAAAATTACAATTAATCCCATAATTAGTGGGGACTTAATCATTTCGGGTGTCTTTGGGGGATGCTGTCTCATCAAAGTGCCATAAACCAGCTTGAAGACTTAAATTATGGAAGTATGAAGACATATAATCACATCTAATGGCATGCAGAAATAATATAAACTGTAGAGTTTAATAGGCAATAACATGATTGTATGTAAGATTGTATGTCAATGCATACAATTCAGAAACTGCAGCACAATGGAGTCCATAAAGCTATATTAAATTGGATTTAGAGAATAAAACTGAAAAGAGAAGCAAGAATAAATAATGCTTGACCGCAACATAAAATCAACCTTCCACCACACCCAAGGTACACAATGCCCCGAACAAACTACAGTTGGAAATGAATGCTTCACATCATCAGAGCTTTGAGGAGGGATTGGAGAGTCTGTGTATGTTCAATATTGTTGATTCTGCTCCACCAAGCAGGCCTATCACCTCTGAAAACACTGGAGACCCACTATGCATATTATAAATATGCATTGAAATCAATACATATTTGGCAATAGGGGAGAGAAACATTGAGAAAAACACAGGAAGAGAGCAGATGCCCTGGAATGTTCACCTTCAATTATTACAGTCATTTATTCTCTTTCTCTCTCTTCCCTCTGCTGCACATGTGCACATACTCACTTCCCTACCTTTGCACGCACACACACACACACACACACACACACACACACACACACACACACACACACACACACACACACACACACACACACACAGAGACTCAGGCACAAACACACATATGCATCCACAGCAGGAGAGGGAGAAAAAGAATATGTCCAGATCAGCAAATGATCCATTATTTTCTCTTTGACCGTCCCTGTGGGGCTGTGCAGTGTGTAATAGCAAGTGCACTCCTCTGACGATTAGCCAGACTGTATATTTGTCATTAAAGGTCCATGAGGGAGGTCAGGGAGCACTCTGAAACACAGCTCCATTCATCCATTGACTTCCATCCTACATAGTATAAAGTCAACAATTCAACACAATTTGGATTATTTTTTAAATTTGGAAAAATACAAACTATAAAAGAGTGCTTACACAATTATTAAAGGATCTTACAGTTATTAAGAATGTTTTACTTGCAGTGTGTCATCTTGAGCTGCAGATTTAACAGGACCGTAGCCAGGAGCAATTTGTAACTGAGGTCCAGTGGCAGCAGTAGGGTTTGGGTAGTTTTTTTTTTTTTCATTCCAGAGTGGTAGCTTCCATCTACTCCTAAAACATCATCATACTCTGTCTCTGCATCATCTTTTCCTTCTTTCAGTCTAAGATGACTCTGTAACACTAGTCTCACATTGACAGACCTTCCTCCACCTCACTGCGGAGGAGGGTCTGGCTAGTCCACACAACATTCCGGGATGGGAGAAAAACATGCTCTGGTTTATTGACATTTTTTTAAACCAATCACAATCGCCTTGGTCGTCGCTAAGCGCCAGACTCAATGACGGTGTCGCTGCAAAATAGCCTCGTTAAGGAACTTGTTTTAATGGAATATATGTACGTTCAAAAATTGTTTTAGTCGTGCAATAGAAAAGTCAGATTGGACAGATAGTCTAGTTAGCTGTCTGGATTTACCCTGCAGATATCTGAGGAGAAGTTAACTATAGTCCTCATGAATCGACCAGAATTTAGAATGGCTACACAAAGAAAGCGGAAGGTAACGGACATCCGGCGGAATTTCTGGCAGCACCTGAACAATCCTGGAAATGAAACGTCATCGATATAGACTACTGTGACACTAAAGTCTTTCGCAGAGAAGATGATTTTTCTACACCCTCAGTTGCGTTAATAAAATTGTTTTTGTGTTCAAAACATTTTAAAATTAAGTTTTAACTTGAGATATTGCAACTGTAGTCTGGCCCAAAAGGATCCATCTCAGCTCATTCATATGCTCTTTGAAATCCAGGGCCACTGGTCTTCAGCCCAGGAAAGCCTTTGCATTAAATCGTCACTGCCTGTAATAAACAGCTGTCTTTTGCCAAGAGGAGCAGTGGTTAGGACATTTACTCACTTTGTGTCCTGTTAAAATTAATATAAACACTACCACTAGTTAACACGAGAAACTATTGTCTCTGTTAATGGCAATGGCTGTAAGGGCGTCTTGTCATTATGGGAGATAAATGTGTCCCCAAATTATGCTTCTTTAATGTCTTTATTGTGAACCCTGCTCTGTAATGCATTAATTTATAGTAAACCCAACACAATGGCCTATGTGATAATAATATACACATTGTGGCATCTGTGTACATGTATCTGATTAATTTAGTATGCTTTCTGGGAGCACTTGGTCTAATAATGATAATAATAATACATTTATTTGATACAGCACCTTTTACAGACAAAATCACAAAGTGCTTCACATGATAAACATTGGTAAAATACAAAAGGATCCAACAGAAGATAAGCAAGGAAAATACATTGAAAGACCAATGAAAATAATTTAAAAAATGAACTATTCACTTTCTCCCACTCCATCTCTCTTTTCCCATTTGGTCTTTTATCTATTCCTTCCTCCTGCTGTCTTCTTCACTTTCTTTTTTTCTTTTCTTTCACTCTCCTTCTCTCCATTGCTGGCCTCTTAATAAGCTCAAATATATGCAAGTCATTGGCTTTTAATGTGTACTCCATATAGACCAAACAGGTGCATCATTAATCTAAGCTCTTTGCAGTGCTAGCTCTTTGAAATGGTAACTGGATAATACATTGTTTCCTGTGTGAGCCAGGGCATCCATATTATCTACCATCACTCCTTAATAAATTACACCTGGAGATGTGGCATTTTGTCTCTGTGTGCCAAAGCATTGTGTTGCTGGACTTCCCTGGTGGATGAATGAATATAATACAAGCATGTTTTCTAATTACCCCTTCTTCTCTCTTGCTAACACTCACACATACTTTCAATCTCTCTCTCTAAGGGTTTCACCAGGTTACACATGCATAATATACTTGATGAAATGACCTAAATAATTTACAAAACTGTGCACTGTACTTAGACAATTACATTTTAGAGCAAACTGACAGACTTAAAAAAATGTGAAACTGGCTCCTTACAGTATTTTGTGTGTTATATGGGCAGCAACTTGTATTACTGTAGTAATGTTGTTTGTGAAAAGTGTTACAGTATGCCAGTGGGCAATATTTATCTACAAAAACTGAATCTTGGAAAAGGAAAAAAAAAACATTTTGGGAAATGCATAACCAAATCTCGTATCTACCTAGATTTAGGGTGATTGGTAGGTTTGGGTTATGATAACTGGTTACATGTTGGATTCATTGGATTCAGGTCCTGGTTGGCAAAATACACATTTTTGCTAAACTCTGATGCTTAAAAATATATCAAACTTTTCAGCACGTGTTCTCTTCACCAGAGAATCCACTAGTACTCACCAGTACTGAGAACCAGCACTTCTAAATTCTTGTTCACATGAGTACCCTTAATTGTTACAGTATTATCAATGTGCTGATATTTATACCAAAATAGGTTATACATCATGAGTTATTATAATGTAAAATCAGAAATTCAGCACCCTCATATAGCCCAATGAAATGATCCTTTATTTCATAACCACATTTTCAGACACTGCAAAGATTCAACTGTGAGATTGGCAGTCTGATCAGGATCCCTTAAATCAAATAATTGAGTAGTCGGCAATCGTGTTCAAGCCTAAAATATATACTTATGAATATAAATGTATACAAGACACATGCGATGATCATGTCATGTAACTGCTGAATCAGGGTACTGGCACCTTTTTTGGACCAATACCCTAAAATAAATTAGGCATTAGTGGGACGCTTCCTTTAAGTGGATAGTATTGACAAAGCTACTATGCATCTGCGGTGTCCGTGTACATGTACGTCTGGTCTGGAGTATATTCGAGCCTTAGTCAACAAAAGGTGCTTGCAGATCTTTGAGTTAGCTGCTATATAGTCTATATCCTTGACGCTCCACTTCCAGGATTGCTCCGGTGCCGCAAAAAATTCCCCTGGATGCGTGTATTTTCTGTTTCCTTATGCTTTATTTGTGTTGGAATTTTAAATTTGCTGGATTTATGAGTATTATGGTTAACTGCTCCTCAGATATCTGCAAGGTAAATCGAGACAGCTAGCTAGACTATCTGTCCAATCTGAGTTTTCTGTTGCACGACTAGCTAGTTGTCTAGATTTACCCTGCAGAGAGCTGAGGAGCAGTTAACCATAGTCCTCATAAATCGACTGGAGTTTAAAATTTCAACTCAAAGAAAGTGGAAGGAAACGGACATCGGGCCGTAAATTGAATTCAATTCAATTCAATTTTATTTATAGTATCAAATCATAACAAGAGTTATCTCGAGACACTTTACAGATAGAGTAGGTCTAGACCACACTCTATAAGTAACAAGCATTTCTGGGACAGGATGTACATAAAAGGAACCAAAAGAAAAGAGAGAAGAGAGAGCAGTTCATTGTGTCATAAGAAGGAATGAACTTCCCTGGCAGTCTAGAATTATAATAGCATAACTAGGAGAGGCAGGTTAAAGAGAGGTTCCTGGTCGGGCTAGAACTCTCCCCAACCGGATCGGGCTGTACTGGCCTGCCTCCCCCTACTCTCACTATATTATTGATTATTTGATAGATAAATCTGATGACTATAAAGAGAAGCAGAGAAAAGCAGGGGTGCTGTGTCTGCAGCTATACACCCTGCTCCGCCGGTCTAGGCGTACACTGCAACTCCTCACTCCCTAACTATAAGCTTTATCAAAGAGAAGAGTTTTCAGTTTAGTCTTAAATGTGGTGACGGTGTCTGGTGACGGACCCAACAATTCCAGTGATTCCCCCAAGAGCATGCAATGTGTAAGTGCAACAGTGGCAAGGAAAAACTCCCTTTTAGGAAGAAACCTCGGACAGACCCAGGTTCTTGGTAGGCGGTGTCTGACGATGCCGGTTGGGGGTTTGATGAACAATGTCAATAGCAAAGTCACAATTAAGATAATGACTAGAGTAGTTGTAATAGTTCATGGTGTAGAGCACAGCAGGGCGTAACAGGGCGTTGGCCGGACATAGCAAGTCGACGCCGGGCATTGCAGGGTGTAATGGGGCACAGCAGGTCGTAGGGCAGGACCACGGCGACAGCTGCCACCATGATGTAGGTGCCTTCATGATCCAAGATGATGGTGCTGGGGGGACAAAGAACATACGGACTCCGGGGAAGCTCCCCGGAGCTAGGTTAATAACAAGCATTTCTGGAACATGAATACCCACAGATGGAAAGAGAGAGGAGAGAGGAGCTCAGTGTGTCAAAGGAGGTACCACGGTAGTCTAGAACTATAACCGCATAGGGAGGCTGTGTTGTGGCTACACACCTTCCCACGCTGGTCTAGGCTAACGCTGCGACACCTTATACCTTATATATATAAGTATGCATAAGCTTTCTATGGGGAGAAGCAGTGATAGGATGGGGGTGTGCCATGACTGAGGCTACATACCCACCCCCGCCGGTCTAGGCGCACGCTGCAACTCCTCATACCCTAAATATAGTAAGCATTCTATGAAGAGAAGCAGAGATATGGAGGAGGTGCGTCATGACTGTGGCTACACACCTTCCCCCGCCGGTCCGGGCGAATGCTGCAACTCCTAACTTCCTAACTATAAGCTTTATCGAAGAGGAGAGTTTTAAGTTTACTGGGAGCTGGTTCCACAGGAGAGGAGCCTGAAAGCTGAAGGCTCTGGCTCCCATCCTACTTTTAGAGACTCTGGGAACGACAAGTAACTCTGCATTCTGGGAGCGTAGTGCTCTAGTGGGACAATAACGTACTAAGAGCTCTTCAAGATATGAAGGTGCTTGACCATTTAGAGCTTTGTAGGTCAGGAGAAGGATTTTAAATTCAATCCTGGATTTTACAGGGAGCCAATGCAGAGAAGCTAATACAGGAGAAATATGATCTCTTTTCTTAGTTCTTGTCAGAACACGCGCTGCAGCATTCTGGATCAGCTGGAGAGTCTTAAGAGTTTTATTTGAGCATCCTGATAATAGGGAATTACAGTAGTCCAGCCTGGAAGTAACGAATGCATGGACTAGTTTTTCAGCATCGTTTTGAGACAGGATTTTCCTAATTTTGGCAATATTACGAAGGTGAAAAAAAGCTGTTATTGAGGTTTTGTTTTAAGTGGGCGTTAAAGGATAAATCCTGATCAAAAATAACTCCTAGATTTCTGACAGTAGTGCTGAAAGCCATGACAATGCCGTCCAGAGTAATTATATCTACGGATAATGAAGTTCGGAGGTGTTTAGCGCCCAGCACAACAACCTCAGTTTTGTTCGAGTTCAACTTCAGGAAATTGTTGGTCATCCATGATTTTATATCTTTAATGCACACTTGCAGTTTAGCTAACTGACTGGTTTCGTCTGGCTTGATTGATAAGTATAATTGGGTGTCATCCGCATAACAGTGAAAGCTAATTGAGTGTTTCCTAATAATATTGCCTAGAGGAAGCATATATAAGGAGAATAGAATTGGTCCAAGCACTGAGCCTTGTGGAACCCCATGGCTAACTTTAGCGTACCTGGAGGATTTATCGTTGATATTAACAAAGTGAGATCGATCAGAGAAATAGGACTTAAACCAGCTTAGTGCGATTCCTTTAATGCCAACTAAGTGTTCCAGTCTCTGTAGAAGGATTGTATGGTCAATAGTGTCAAATGCAGCACTAAGATCTAATAACACAAGTATGGAGACAAGTCCTATGTCAGCAGCAGTTAGAAAGTCGTTTGTGATTTTCACCAGTGCCGTCTCTGTGCTATGATGCTTTCTAAATCCTGACTGAAAGTCCTCAAATAGACTATTCCTATGTAGAAAGTCACATAACTGATTAGCAACTACCTTCTCAAGGATCTTGGAGAGAAAGGGAAGGTTTGATATAGGTCTATAGTTGGCTAAGACCTCAGGATCGAGGGTGGGTTTTTTCAGAAGAGGTTTTATCACAGCTATTTTAAATGACTGCGGTACATTAGTTAATAAAGACATATTGATAATATCTAGTAATGAAGTGTTCACCATGGGTAACGCTTCTTTAAGTAGCCTCGTTGGGATGGGGTCTAAGAGACAAGTAGAAGGCTTTGCTGAAGAGACCTTTATCATTAATTGTTGAAGGTCTATAGGAAAAAAGGAGTCAAAGTATATGTCAGGACTTGTCGTTCTTTCTAGCACTCCTGTATCAAAAGGTGAACCGTTAGAAGTTGAGGGCAAAAGGTGATGAATTCCATCCCTAATTGTTATAATTTTATCATTAAAGAAACTAATGAAGTCGTCACTACTAAGAGCTAGGGAATAGATGGCTCAGTAGAGCTGTGACTATCTGTCAGCCTGGCTACAGTGCTGAAAAGAAACCTTGTGTTGTTCTTATTTTCTTCTATTAATGATGAGTAATAGTTCTGATCTGGCATTTCTGAGGGCCCTCCTATAGGTTTTTAAACTGTCTTGCCAATCTAAACGAGATTCTTCTAGTTTGGAGGAACGCCATTTAGTTTCAAGTTTTCGTGAGATTTGTTTTAATTTGCGAGTTTGGGAGTTATACCAAGGTGCTAGTTTCCTTTGCTTCATCGTCTTCTTTTTGAGAGGAGCAACAGAGTCTAAAGTCGTCCGTAGGCAGGTCGTAGCACTGTCTACAAAATTATCAATTACGGAAGGACTAAAATTAGCACAAAGGTCCTCAGTTATATTAAAGCACGACATTGAGTTAATTGATGTTGGAATATCTTCCTTAAATTTAGTTATAGCACTGTCAGATAGGCATCTAGCGTAAAAGGTTTTATTTAATTTCATATAGTCTGGTAGTAAGAATTCGAAGGTTATTAAAAAATGGTCTGATAATAAAGAATTCTGTGGAAATACTATTAAATCTTCAATTTTGATGCCATATGACAGCACAAGGTCGAGGGTGTGGATAAAACAGTGCGTGGCCTTATGCACTCTCTGAATGAAACCAATTGAATCTAGCAGTGAGTTGAAGGCAGTACTAAGGCTATTACTGTCAACGTCCACATGGATATTAAAATCACCTACAATAATTATTTTATCCGATTTTAGGAAAAATTCAGAATATGGGCCTGGCGCTCGGTAAACAACAACAAATATGATTGTCTTTAATGATTTCCATGTTGGATGTTGAACATTAAGAACAAGACTTTCAAACGAGTTATAATTTAGTTTAGGTTTAGGATTAATTAACAGATTTGAGTCAAATATGGCTGCAACTCCTCCTCCTCGGCCTGAGCCTCTAGGAATTTGAGTATTAATATGACTGGGAGGAGTGGCTTCATTTAGACCAACATATTCTTCATGGCCCAGCCAGGTTTCAGTAAGACAGAATAAATCAATTTGATTATCTGATATCAAATCGTTTACCAGTAATGCTTTAGAAGACAGAGATCTAATATTTAATAATCCACATTTGATTCTCCTATTCTGTTCTATCGTTGCAGTGGTTGTTTTAATTCCAATTAAGTTGTTAAGTATAGCACCTCGTTGGTGTACAGAGGAGCGTGTAGCGCTGTACCTTTGAGTAATGTTATTACTGACTCTTACTGGAATGATATAGCTGGTCTGTGGGTTAGCAGAGTTATTTGTAAAGGACTGAGAGCTTATGGGAGAGTGTGATTGGGAGGTGCGCCTGTCCATGTCTTTACGGGGTGTAAACAGTGAATTTAAAGAGGTACATCCGGCGGAATTTCCAGCTGTACCGGAGCAATCCAGGAAGTGGAACATCGTGGATATAGACTAGGACAACTCCAGAAAAGAGAAGACATGGAGTTTAATTGCAGATGTGCTTGGAGTGGAATACTAGCTTAATCAAGATGTGATTATTCTTTCAAGCTCTTGTAGAGACAATAAAAATTGCTAGTTTGGCAGGCAAGACACTTCTGAGACGCTCCCAGTGGTATGGCACATGACAGAGGACGGAACAAAACCGCAGCGCAGCTGGAACGCAGCACCGAGGCACCTAGTGGAAAATCCAGGTAAGACAGCAAGTCTATTTTCCAAAATGAGAATTCCTTTAAAAGACACTGAGAAGGGCCTTATGTTAAAACCTGCAGCGCTTACTGTGATCTAAGCAAATTGTGTAATAGGCTCTTTAACCTTGCACTCTTTATGGCATTTAATTTGTCCCAGGGCGCATCACAGAAACATTCTCATCAGCCATGTCATCTAACTATATCACTCCCTAGAAATAAATAAAAAATGATAACACACCATCTGGAAGCTGACGGTTCTTAAAACGAGTGCAGTGAAATGGGAAAAACAACTTTTTTGACTTCCGTATGCCTGTCTATTTCTTTTTTACTGTCTTTGACAAAAATTGACAATCTTTTCTTTCTTTTCTCTCAGATCTCTACCAGTGATTAATTTTCCAGTATGCCAATGATGTGTAAAGCACCTTTTGTCTTTACAAGCAAATGGCACCCTGTGGTTTTATTTATGTGGGGTTTAGTAAAATATAGGGTTACAGCCTTATGGTAGTCCTAAAATGGGGTTACTGCTTATTAATCTCTGTCAAAGGCACAGTTAGACGTCTGGAGAACAGACAAACATACATGCACGCCTGAATGAGCACCCACACGTGGACACGGACACACACACACACACACACACACACACACACACACACACACATTCTACATAAGAACTTATTCAAATGTTTTAATTAGACACACACACATCTGGACAGAGACAATCAGTATGCTTCAGTTATTGACAGAAATGGCGTTAAGGTTTTAAATGTGACTCGTTTTAAAGTCAAAATGCTTGGGTCATTATGACCTAATTTTCAAAAAAAATACATAAATGTACACACAATTTTACTCTGGTTGACAGGAAGGAGGGGGACACTTTTTTTTTACACAAACCTGACAAGCAATCACAGAAGAAAAATACTACTCTGGCATTATTTGAGTGCTGCAACCAACATACTCTATAATGAATATATGAAAAAATATAATTGGCTAATCAAAAAATTAGCCATTCGTCAAAATTGTATGTTCATTTTCTGTCTATCGACTGTACTAATTAATGAATTGCTTCAGCATTAACATAGTGTGACCTGACATTGATCCACTGGTAACCACATGATGTCTGAACACATGAAGAGATTAGATGCAATGTCATTTCTCTACACACACATGCACAACCTCAAGTCACCTGCATCCCTCTATGCTATTATTTGCAGTTCTTTTATCTCACAAACCCACTGTAGTCTGTGGTCCTTCTCCAGTGTACACGCACAAAGAAATGCAAACATGCACACCACAATGATACAATTTGTTGTACTCGGGCCAAGTCCAGCGATAGCCTGAGGATGTGGAACAGTTGGCTGCCACATTTGGCTGGTTCCACACTGTTAGTCAGATATGGGCTCAAGTGTACAGGGGGAATAGTCTTTTAAATGATACCTACCCCACTGTCTCTGTCTCACGTTTGTGCACAGTATGCAAATGTGTAAGAGTTACATATGTACTGTGCCTGCATGTGTTTATACATGTGTATGTAAAGGATTGTGTGTGTGCATGTGTGTGTGTGTGTGTGTGTGTGTGTGTGTGTACTCTGTCATTGTTTGACATGTTTTTTTTCTGAACATAAGCAAGCTGTCCTGTCCAACTGGTCCATTACGCCCAGTAGTGAAAATGTGTGTGTGTACTCATGCAGGCTTAATTTCCCAACTCTCACATCTTCTCGTTCACAGCGTCTTTTTTTGGTAATAGATCTGTTAGGCTTTTCAAAGAAAATGAAAATGTGCGTGTTAATGTTTACTGCTTTGCAACTACCACAATCATTAGAGAAATCTCTAATGTGTTGTTAAGCCATTCTTTGGCCCACAGCATGCTCACAGCGCCAAGTTATTACCTTGGTTCATTTGAATATGTCGTTGCTCTACACAGCCTTCTTTTGTGTTTGTGCAGACCACAGTGTTTCTCTTTCCTGTTATTATCTGTTCTTTGAACTTCTCACCCCTATCCATCCTTGGTCACTGTCAGGTACTTACTTACCTTGGCTTGAATTACAGATGTTGTAGTTTCCTATAAATGTAGTACATGCTATAATCCATAGGCAGCAACTTGGTTACTGCCAAGCAGTTAAGACAATAATGGGATTATGTCTTTGCCATCACTTGATTATAAACAAATATGAATATATATTTTAAATAATTAAATAGGTAGAGAACTTATCCTTAAAAATATATGGTTAGCAACTACCCATGCATCCCCAAAAATTCTGCACGTGATAATATTACAAGTAATACATTTTAATTAGTTAAGTAAAATGTGCAAAACATTTGACCATTTTCTCTGTAGAAATATCTCTCCCGTCTCTTTGTTAGGCTTCGTTAGGGTCTTTACTGTGCAATACTGTATGAGAAAGGTACTTAATTGTCCCATTTAGAAAGCTTGACCTTGCTGGAATCTAATTAATTAGTGTGGTATGAAGGTTAATTAGTAACGAAGGATGTCCATGCATCATAAAGCCCCTTGTCTTAACCCACCGTGGCAGTCAGGCAGAAAAACAGTCATCAGTCATCCTCTGGTGAGAAAATTCTGAAGTGATACTCACACATTTACATCCAAGTTCATTTCTGTCCAGGTCTTGTTCTTTGACCCCTTCTGCCATGAGAGGCAAAATGATCTACCAGGTGGGATTGTGTATTTGAATAATCAATGAGTTAATGGGATGTCCCATTGTATTTGATGGATGATGTTTGTGATGCAGAAGGTGAAAGTCTTAGCCATCATTGCTGCACAAAGCAGAATGTACAATATACCAGTGAGGTTTTGACATTTCTGGATCATTTGGAGAAACTGTCATCTGGACAAAAACTGTATCTTTTGGAAATGTTGGGGAGGAATTGACATCAGGACAGCTGAAAGTCTACACATCTTCCGACTGCACCTTGGCTAAGAAGATGATGGTTATGAAAAATAAATAATAATTGCACTTACATGTTTCACTTACATGTGACACATTGTAGGGTGACTTATTGTAGCTAATGTACCTTTATGGTTGAATGGACTTATTGGAAGACACTTTGGATAAAAGCATCAGCTAAATGAAAATGTAATGTAGTTCAGGCTAGCTGTTTCCTCCTGTTTCCATTCATTATGCTAAGCTAAGCTAACCAGCTGCTGGCTCTAGCTACATATTTAATGCAATAACTTTACACAAAAAACGTATGATAAATGACATTGAAATAGAAAAAGTAAAAGAACTTAAATTTCTGGGAGTAATAATCGATGAAAAATTATGTTGGAAGCCACATATACACTATATTAAGGCTAAAATATCCAAATCAATTGCCATACTGTATAAAACCAATTACCTATTAAATCAATGCTCATTGTATACATTGTATTGTTCCTTCATATTGCCATACATTACTTAGTGTTTGGAAGTGTGGGGAAACACTTACAAAATGAACATTGAACCTATTTTTATTCTTCAAAAGAGAGCCTTAAGACTTGTATATAAAACCACTTATAGAGCATCAACTAATCCACCTTTTATCACATTAAAAGCACTAAAATTCAGAGATATTGTTGACTTTAAAACTGCACAAATTATGTACAAAGTAAATAATCAACAGCTATCAAACAGTATCCAAGGGTTGTTTCAAATGAGAGAGAGCAAGAAACCTATAAGAACAAATTCTAAATATCATTGCATTACAACTAAAGGAGTTAATGTATGGAACAGCTGCAGTGAAGAGATGAAATCATGTACAACAATGAGTAATTTCAAGAGACTATTTAAAATGAATATATTGAATGGATACGAAAAGGACTGGAGGTGATAGTATTGTATACTTGCTTGAAAAGAAAGAGAGGGAAAAAAAAAGTGTGTATGTATGCATCTGTGCCTGTGTATGCATGGGTATATGTGAGCTGTAGGTAGATAGATATACGGTGTATGTAAAGAAGAATTGGGTTGAATTGTTTTGTATTTCACTAAAGGATAAAAATAGAAAAAGGGGGTGGGACTAGAAAAGTTTGTTTATGAACTTCTTCCCACTCCTTTTTGAACATGGGGATTTCTTACTTGAATTACTTTATTATTATAATAATTTTGTTAGATTGTAAGATTTGTAGATTTATCTGTCATTTTGATTTTATATATGTATGTATGTATATACTGTATAAATATATATATATATATATATATATATATATATATATATATATATATATATATATATATATTTTTTTTTTTTTACATGTTAAAATAAATAAATAAACTAAACTAAACTAATATTTACCATAAAAACATGAGAGTGGTAACAATTTTCTTAAGCAACTCTCGGCAGGAAAGGACATAAGCATACTTCCCAAAATGTCAAAACATTCTTTTAAGAAACACTTCAGTAAAAAAATTGAAATATGTATTAATTGGGCCATTGCTTTTGTTGGTTTCAGTAGTCATTCCTTGTCACACACGCTCAAACTGGATTCAGCCAGTAAAGGTGGCTAGCCAGCAGCATCATACCAATGTCAGTCCTGATTGCCTTATTAGGCAGAGTAGAGCAGGGTAATGGCTATCAGTTGGGGTTCTTTTAATATTTATAACCCCAACCAGCTAGTGTGGCATCACAAGCATTTCTTGTTATTCCTGTAAAGTTTGTCGTGATGTGTAAATTAGATTCTCAAATGAAATGGTTATTATGAAAAAAGGGCAGATTTAATGGCTAGCTAGCCATGGCTTTTAAATCCTAAGTGAACTTCATGCGTGGTGGTGGTGGTGGGCTGCACTGATAGATGCTAACCACACAGGTCTATACATTAAGCTGTAATTAACTATCAAGGAGTGAGGAAACAACTATGTTATGGGCAGGGCTCCAACCTCTTTCTGCGGACTCAATGTCAATTAGGTTTAAATACACAGACGCGTCACTAAAATGTAAATAGGGACAAACATAACAATAGCAAACTAATTGACATGGTAATGAATCTTCTGTTTAAGTTAACCTTCTGGACAGTCATCGAGCCAGTGCTGGGATAGAAATATATTTTATGTCGGTAATAAAATCTTGGCTATTTACATCGCTATACAGAAATATACTTTCCTTTGTGCATTGTTTATGGGAGTGGAACATGTTCATACATCCAGTATTTTTGTACAATACCCAAGTTGATGTATTTACCACAGCAAAAGGGTTATTTATGCTTGCAGTGTTCAATTTAGCATCTTAACCGACAGCAATTTCTAATCCAGCATCATTGAAAGTGTCTGTATGGGTGAACATCACTGCCTGCTAAGGAAGCAGCACCGAGCAGGACCACAAGTCCCTGCAAAGAGGATCCTAAATAAGGACACTGCCCCAACTAAATTCTGCTTTATGATAAAACATGGGGAAGTTGAGGAAGCTGATGGGATTACATTTCACTGTAATTGTACCTATGATAACACATTTGAATGTGCTAAATTACTACAATAGCGAAACTATGTTTTTGGATAATAAAGTCAACATCATTTACGTGCATTGCAGGTAACACAGAGTTGATTATAATCATGGATTTCCTGTTCCTTCCAAAATGAAGTCAAGTAATATTTTTAACAGCAAGGTTCATTTATTATTTTTTTCTTATATGTTTTAACTATTGTGCAGTTGATTCATCGTGTGGCTTTGCAACAAAGCCATGCACTACAACTAAGAAATTAACATCCATCGCTCCGTTTTTCTCTCTCTCTTCCCTTTAAAGGTTTTTCACAAAGGAAAACTGATTTAACTGATTTGAATGTGATGCTCTTCATAGTGTGACATCTATTATTTGGTAGTGGGCACACACACTGTTGTTGTGAAATAAATGGTTATTTTAATTTGAAAAATATTGTGCCAGCAAAATTCAATTTTTAGTCTTAGTTTTTCCAATAAAAATGTGTTTCCCTCGTTTCCTCAACTCCAGTCAACCTCTCGCTGGGCTTTATTGCTTTTGAACTCCAGGGCCTTGTTATGTTCAGTTAGGACTTAAAGGCAGCCATTTGTAAGTCCTTACATCCCTGAGGGAACCATCCTCAAAAGCCACTACCTCAAGCTTTTCATATCATTTTGCAATCCAAACCTTGGGAAATGCGTGAGGTGGCTCTCAAACTGCTGAGATGTGCAGTTTTCCATCTATGTGTAGAGTGGTAATTGACAGGAAAGGTAGGTGAGAGGAAAGCAGAAGAGAGGGAGTCTTTTTATCACTGTCCCAGGTGTAGCATTGCATGCCTGACGTTAAGTCTGCATAGTAAGTCTGTGATTGGGCCAATTCACAGCAGGTGAATAGGAGATTCCAGGGCATGTGGATGGACTGCCTGTCTGTCACAGTATATGTACGGTACATACTGGATGTCCAATTTGGGCATTTCAAATAACACAAAGGATTTAGAGTTGTGCAACAAGGACAACATATCAAGTCATACAACTAGTGGTGCTTTTTATATAGTTGGTACATTTTTCTTAATTTTTTTTGTTGTATAGAAAGAGGAAAAATAATAATATGCAGCACTATTTTTATGTTGTTGACACTTCTGCAACTGATTTAATAGACTTCAGTTTCAAAAACAACAACTACAGTAATTACGAAGTAATTAAACTAAGTCTTTATACCCGAGCTTCCCTTAACTTTTTTATGCCAATAAGAGTCAATTCAACTTAGCAGTCATAGCTTTAAACTGTAACGACAAGAAAATTGTTATTGTTTTCTCTATACCTAAAAAGAGCTAACTCCATGTTGTTGGATTATTCAATCTAATAAAGCTGGGGACAAATTAGAAGATTTTGGTGATGCCACTTCCCTACACTATCTTACTTTTGACTACTATGATATTTTTCACTTGATTATATTAAAAACATACTTGTTGACACTGCATATTTAGCTTCCAATAACTACTCCTCTAAAAAAAACAGCCTCCTCATTCTCTATGAAATAGCAAGGTGAAATGGTTGTAATAAAAAATTTAAGGAGACCAAATTAACTAATGATATAAGAATAATAACGTTAAAAAAGGATACATTTTAAATAAAAGGGATCCTATTGCATGCTGCCCTCCTTTACAGCTAAATGGAAGATTAAGGGAAATTACAGCCAATACACTTTGCCAATACAATGAGCAGATGGTCTATTCATTTAGAATTCTAATGACTTGATTCTAATAAAACAAATATTTAGCTTTTAAGAGTACATTAGAGAGTATTTGCACATTCAGCTGTTCCCTCTCTTTTTTTTGGGAAAAATTAAAATGCAGGCAGTAAAAAACAGTGAATGAACAACCTCAGTACCAGATGGACTAAACAGTGATAATGGGCAATTCAAGCATTACAGAATACCTTTTTTTGATCATTATTTTAAACTCACTTTCGAAACACTCTACATTGTAAGGAAAAGACATTAAGTTCATTACTCTGACTTTTTTCTTCATGGTACACCTGCATCCACCAAAGAATCATGCAACAATCAATTAGTTCACAATGAATACATTCAAGTGTTAGTTTCTAGATAAACTGTGATAAGGATCTATGACAAATGGAGGACAAGTCAATAGAGAGCAATAACAACTGTCATGGTCTATGTTCCATTCAGCTTAAACACTCCCAAGAAACTCCAGGACACAGCTGATTCTTTTCCATGAAGTTTACTGGGAATTCTGTAAAACTGCAATACAGTACAGTGAGATGTCTATATTACTAATCAAACCCAAATACACAGCAACATTGTAGAACCGCTTAGCTAACGTAGCAGTGTAGCCTATATGATAAACACAATCAAGCTAGTAAAAACAACCAGCAGTAATAAACATGAAGCTAACATAGCCTAGCATGAACTAATTAGCTTCTTAGCCGTCTCAATCATCTTCAGGGCTCCAGACTGCGACCAAATGGTCGCATTTTGCGACCAAAATTTGAGAGTGTACGACTGAATTTTGCATCCAGTCGCACATGTGCGACCAGTAAAATTGCCCCCTTTTTTACACGTTAGACGTTGAAATGTCGGTACCGTAAGCTCAAGCTTATCTGTCTTCTTTTCATGACAGCGATGGTGCTGTCAGTTAACCTTCTATGTTGCATCTTCAAAAGTGACAGTGAATTTGAAACAGCACATTGTAATTTCTGCATCTATTATCAAAGTATGTATTAGTAATACAGTGGAAATTAGTAGAAATGTGAATATTTGGTTAGCATGTTCATTTACCCCTACATTTTCTGGTTGCGCCCCTAAAATTTTCAGTTGGGGGCCACTTTGCTCCTAGTGAAAAAAGTTAGTCTGGAGCCCTGATCTTACAAAATTAAAATAAGCAGTAACCTAATGTTACACAATGAGAAATACTTACAGATGTTGCCTTAGCAAAAAGGGAGAAAGAAAAGCGATCGACTCAGAAACTGATGACTGGTAGAGCTCATGCATTCCTGTAGCTGATTACCGCATGGCAATTTTACTTCCTGTTTCCCAACATGCACTGGTACTACATTACTATGGTAACAAAGATAAACAAACCACACTGAACTGCTGAATCGAAGTAGAACACATTTTCAAACTGCATGACAACAACCACCAATGTGGTTGAATGTAATAATTTTTTCAATAATTGTGTTAATTTTGAAAAACTTCATGTCACAAAGTAATGCAGGAACAGTGTACCACAGAGTACACTACTCAAACCTGAAAAATATGGTATCTCCGTACATTCACAACATTCTGACTATTCAGTCAGACGTTCATTTATTCGGATTCTGTTTAACAATCTATCTAATGAAACGAGACGTCTCAGTATGTGTGTGTGTGTGTGTGTGTGTGTGTGTGTGTGTGTGTGTGTGTGTATGTATGTGTGTGTGTGTGTCTTTGGGGGGAAGGTAACCTGCACGTCACACGCAGTCGCCACATGCAGAACGCTTTACAGCAGCTGAAAGTCTACACATCTTCCCACTGCAGCTAAGCTAAGAAGATGATGGTTATGAAAAATAAATAATTATTGCACTTACATGTCTCAATTACATGTGACACATTGTAGTTTGACTTATCAAAGCTAATGTACCTTTATGGTTGAATGGACTTATTGGAAGACGCTTTGGATAAAAGCATCAGCTAAATGAAAATGTATAACGTAGTTCAGGCTAGCTGTTTCCTCATGTTTCCACTTGTTATGCTAAGCTAAGCTAACCAGCTACTGGCTCTAGCTACATATTTACCATACAAACATGAGGGTGGTATCAATTTTCTTACGTAACTCTCGCAGGAAAGGAAATAAGCATACTTCCCAAAATGTCAAACCATGCTTTTAAGAAACACTTCAGTAAAACAATTGAAATATGTATTAATTGGGCCATTGCTTTTGTTGGGTTCAGTAGTCATTCCTTGTCACACACGCTCAAACTGGATACAGCCTAAAGGTGGCTTACCAGCAGCGTCATACCAATGCAAGTCCTAATTGCCTTATTGAGCAGAGTAGAGCAGGGTAATGGCTATCAGTTGGGGTTCTTTTAATAGCGGTGGGGGTTTCCAAAGTTACATGATTGCTGGATATACCAAACTAACTTTTCTTCACTTTCCTGGAGCACGAGTGGATAGCTGAAAGGAACATTGTAACAATAAAAGCAATAAAAAGCCATTTGCCAACACTAAATATCAAACAAAAGCCAGACACTATATCATATCAAGTTGCTATGAGCTGTACATTCACCACTTGTAAACAGAGCCAGAATATAATGTAATCTCAGAGCTTATTCCTCCACAGCGCTGTGCAATGCGAGACAATCTCAGAGCTGACCGGGCAGACACAGCAGTTTTCATCAGACTCACCCTGGGTCCGGTTAATTCTACTGCTAACTTATAACACTAATAACATTACCATCGCCTAAACATCCCCCCCCGTATCAAATCCATACTTCACGGTTAGCTGTCAAGCCACAAGTTTTGAGTTTGTTAACGATCATACGAGATGAGACACGGCCGTCATTATAAACGCTGACTGTGGTGATTTCAACATGCAATCGTTAACGAAAAAGACAACACTAATATGCTCTCCCTCCCTCTCTCTCTCTCTCTCTCTTCCTCTATCTCTCTTTCTCTCTCTCTCTCTCTCTCTCTCTCTCTCTCTCTCTCTCTCTCTCTCTCTCTCTCTCTTCCTCTATCTCTCTTTCTCTCTTTTTCTCTCTCTCTCTCTCTCTCTCTCTCTCTGGTGGTTGATTAACACAGACATACGCTGATTAGCTCTCATAACGGGCCAGGTGGGTAGCACACTGCCATGAATCCATGAGGCTAATGTCTGATTACTCCACATTTACATTGTGATATTTTGTGATTACATTCTGAATCTGCAACGTTCTCTGTCAGGTAAATATAGTAGGACAATGTCTTCCTCTGATGTAGAAGTAGCGTACACTATAAGTCAGTCGTAGGCTATACAGTGGAGTTGCATATTAACTGGTTTGGGGTCCTTCTGTAAGTCATTTTGGGGTACAATTTGGTTTTGAAGAATTCTACAAGCAGCAATACCACAGGCCAAGCAATCGGCCCAACGAGCACTGTACTAGTGTCATAAATTCCTGAAAACAGTATGTCCAAATTAGTCTCAATGGTCCAACTATTAAAAGTAATAACATTTGTTCTAATCAAGTAGACAGCTGCCAAAAAATGGTCTACAATTAAGCTATAGGCCTACAGTTTGTGGCTTAGCCTTACAGAAGTTACAGTATGAAGTCTGCACAGTATTCATATCAGTCAGTATTTTATTTTCTAATATGTTCAAAACATTTTTGAAGAGTACAGAATAGCTCATGATTGCAGACTTTTTCTTTAGTGGTTTTTGTCTGCAGCCTTGTAAAATTGTTTGTGTACCTGTTCATGTCCATGTGTAAGTGTTTGTCTGTGTGTATGTACTATGTATGTATGTATGTGTGTGTGTGTGTGTGTGTGTGTGTGTGTGTGTGTGTGTGAGAGAGAGAGAGAGAGCGAGAGATAGAGAAAGATTGTGTGTTGTATGTGTAGGTGTAAAGCAGAGGTAAGCCGAGAAATTGCAGAGGACTTACATGGCCTGGTGTTTGTGTGTGTGAGAGAGAAAGAAGAGATAAAGCAAGCTAGAGAGCAGTGAATGGAGGAGGGAAGCAGAGTGAGGAAGAACAAGAATATAAAAACAGAATCTCCTGTCTTAAATCACAGGCCTTGCCCCAGTGGAGGTAGGCTGTGATTACTATGATGTAAGGTGTTGGCTGAATACATTTACATGTCCTTAATGACACATTCATCTTGTTGGAGCTCAAGCCATTGAGATTTTAGTGTAAAGAGGCATTGTACATACAGTACATCTGTTTTCATTGTCTTCTCCCACTCTGCAATAAAGCTTTTTGTTGCATTCATTTCTGCTCAGGTGATGATGTGTTTGCCTTTGGAGCATATCAGACATACCGACAGGCGCAGTTAATTAATGAGTTACAAACCTTAATCAATTATATCAAACCATCCATCTCAGCCATTTTATATATATTCCCTATGGAAAAAAGGCCCCTTAGATGTTTTAATTGTCACTGTATTTTTTCCAACTTTGCAGGCAATCATTCAAAAACCACATGGGGTCTTGAACCAGTAATGTCACTTTGCTAATGGCATTTAGTTCTATTGATTTTCTATATATCAGTTTGACAAAAAACAATCTTTTCTGTATTGACAAAATCTGTAGGTTTCTCAGTGTGGATCGTACACATGGCTTACAAAAACTTTTGAATGAGAAAAGTTATTGGAACCTTGTGGGTTTGCCATAAACAGATATGCAAAGATAAGAGAAATGACTGAAAAGAAACATAATAATACATACATGTATATAAAAATGAAAACAGACTCCATCAGTTTTGGGCTTTTCTACTCAGTTGTAGCTGGTCACAAATATTGTTTGGGTAATGTAGTTGAGTGTCAGGGTCAGTCTTATTTAGTGACCTGCGAAGGTGTCTGTTTACACACAGTTTCCCACACAGGACAGCAGCTTTGTAACAGCTACAGTAACAGCTAGCTCTAGGTGTGTGGCCTCAAAGCTGGCATTAACCTATGTTTTCTGTAATATTGCATTAGCTATTTATATGAGAATACTTTAATTCATTTTTTATAGTGGAGGTTTACTGTAGAAACTTCCTATACAACAAATGTAGAATAAATTGCACTGAAGAAATGCTTTTCATAAATATTGGCAACAACGCTTATCTCCATTCACTGTGAATGTGTTTTTCCATGACCTTTAGTCACTTGTATTTCGCATTGACTCAATCAATAACCTTCCAACAATACATCACCTTTAAGTTTCTATACTGCAATGATTCAGTTTCCTTCTCAGTGTTTCATGACATCCATTAAGCTCACTATGGTTGATGTTACTATGGTAAAAAAATAACAATCGTAAAAGCTGTCCTTTGGTGTCCTTAATTACCAGGGAATATTACGGCCTGTTTGTTGATATTGTAACCTACCTCCCTCATGAACTGTGAGACTTTTAACCCTTTTAAAGATGATTTATTGCAGATACGCATTTGTTTTAATTATCCCTGCAGCTAGGTGTCCAACAGATTTGTAAAGCCATTACTGAAAATCAATACTCAGCTTTTAGGTGATGAATTAATTAATGAAGTGCGAAGTTTACCCTGAGTGTGGGCCCATTGATGAAGGGGGAAGGACACAGAGAAGGAGAGGGAGAAAGAAGGAAGGAGATGGGGTTCAGGTGACTCCTAATGATTCCATATCAGTTGGTTCGGAGCGTTTTAGCACTCCTTTAATTGCACTTAATTTGTGTTTTGATTGAAATAATTTGAGGGCAGAGCTGGGAAACAAACATTTCTCCGCTTGAGACGGGTGAGTAATTTCCCCCTCATGCCTTTGGCAGCCAATCTCTCAGACTGGCTAAATGGATCATTATCGTAGGACCAATTCAACCGAAAGAATTTAGTCTTTGAAGCTTCTTTTTCCGCCCTTTGTCTTCTTCATTTTTAAGCCCCAATCACAACAGTCCTTTGATAATCTGGGAATGTTTTTTTAACTTATTTTTGTGACTGTAAATTAACAGTAACACTTTATAATAGCATTATTAATAAATGGTAAATTAATAGTTATTTTACTGCTAACAAACAATAAAATGATGATAAATGTTTACTAATTAGTAATGTTATAATGTACCCCTATGTTTATTTATCATTAGTTTAGTGTAATATAAAGTAATTAGTTGAACATTTGAAAGATGCAAAACAAGCATCAAATAATTAGTTCATAATTAAGTGGTTTATAAAGCATCTAGTAACATTAGATCGGCCCGATTAAATTTTCATTTGGTTTATAGATGCTCAAAGTAATTATGAACTATTAACAAGATATTATAATGATCAGTTGCAACGTTATAATAGCCATCCAAATAATGGTTATTGACGGTTTACAAACAATTTCCTAAAGGTTTACAAATCATTTGGTAACCATTAACAAATACTTCATATAATATATAAAATGTTAATATGTGTAACAAATTGTTAACATTACATTAGTCATAGCATTACCAATAATTAGTAAACAGTATGAATCATCATGCCATTGTTTACAGTAAAATACAATTCACTTAAGTATAATTAACTATCAATTTGTGTTAGTGATGGCTATTATAGTGTTAGTGTTACCCAAATGACAACAAAGCCATGGTAACTGAGCTCTAACAAATTTGCAACTTTATGATTCATTCATGAAAACCCTACCTGACTACCGATTGATTGATTGATTTTATTTGACCACTTAAATATAAAATATGAAACAGTACTCTGTGTCATGCATTAAAATACATACATAGTCAGGGATGACACAATAAAGCCCAAAGACTTATTTCCATTGTGGTCCCTATAAGGACAGGGGGAGAGGACAAGTGGCAGCAGGTCACACATCAATCATTCATCATACATTAAACAAATTCACCCATGTTATACAAAAAAGAAAGAAAAAGAAAAAATAGGTAATGACTATGATTGGCACCTAAGCCATACTTTCAAAACTTCTTTAAAACTGCCTATGCTTCTGACTGTCTTGAGTGTACCAGGTAACCGGTTCCAAAGGGTAGTTCCATCATAATGAAAAGGCTGTTTGCCCAGATTAGTTTTAGCTCTGGGGGGTACAAAATCTGTTGAGCCACCCCTAGTAGAGTACCTGTGAACTTAATTTACTCTATTAAAATAATTTCTGCTAACCATAACCATAAATTGTGCAATTACTTATAAACCAAAAAATGTATTTTGTGTATGTGTACATGTTTAAGCAGGATGGAGGTAGAGGAAAAAACAGAATGAAATTCAGTGTGCACCTGTGGGAATGAGAAAAGAAGCAAGTGATATATGTTTGTGACCTGCAGCATGTTCTACATACAACTATATATATCTTTTGTTAACCTATGCAAAACATTTGGCAACATGTCTCATCCCATGCCATGTCTAAATTAAACAGCCCTGTGGCTGAAATGACTTCTTTTCTCAGAGTGCACTACCTTGCAACTAATAGTCCCCATTATTCATGGCCTACAGCAGAGGTCACTGCCATGGGGTTTACTTTTTTTTACCCCTCTAAATTGGAAGTCAAGAGAAAATGAATCGAGACACCCACACATGGAATGAGCTATAGGTTTGACTTTGACTTGTCCTCAAACTGCAAAGTGAAAAAATAGTTTCATATATGTCATGCTGACTGTTGGAGATTGTGCTGGAGGTCAGTATAGGTGTTAAAGCCAGGAAGGAATTTTGGTTGAAATATAAGGATGTTTTTTCTTGATTTTCTTTTTCACCAAGGTTACTTTTTTCTCCTTGACCAAAAAAGATTTAATGCCATACATTTAATTTGAAAATAAACAACCATCCCTTGTGCATCGTGTTGATTTCCTTGGCTAGACCTCAAACGATAGACACAGCTTTTTTGTACTACTGTGAACCAGAGTCAATATTTAACACTACATGCTGCTGTATCACGGTGTTCCCCCTGGTTTCTGATCAGGTATGATGAGCATACAAAACACCAAGCTAATGCATATATTCTGACTATAATGCAACTTAAGTGATTGGCAGCAGGGTTGAAAGTTAACATTTTCCTCCACCAGCCAAATAGTTAGCATATTTTTTTTATTTTTACCAGCCACGCAATAGATTACTATTGTTTTTTTGGCTAGTGAGTAAAGCAAATCTACCAGCCACTTACATATTTTACGGCATTTGGCTAGTAGATGGTGCTAATTTTGAACCCTGATTGGCAGTAACAATTACAAAGCAAGCAAGCACAAGCATAAAATATTAAAATCAAGTTATGATGTAAATAATACATTATTTAAACAAAATATATACAAAAATAATAATGATAAGTAAGTTATAAGTAAGTAAGTAAGTAAGTAAGTAAGTAAAAAATTATCAACACAAAACTATCACTGAAATCAAGACCATATCTCGGAAAGGGTTGTATGAGATTTTAAAGAGTCCAATTTTCCAAACTATAAAGTTTATTAGCAGATAAGAGTTCATGTTGTCTTAAAATCAGATATTTCTGAGGTCTCCAAGAAAAGAGCTTCATGAAGGAATAATTCACCTAAAGCAGAAACTAACCACCCAATCCAGAGTGAGTCTTCAATTTTCGACTGCCAAGAGCAAGCTATTTCTGATAACACAGACATCTGATAAATTGGTGATTTTTACAACCAGCGGTTGAATTAAGGTGATGGGTTGAAGCCTGGAACTGTTTGTCACCTTGCGAGTTCAAGGTCTGGCTTTTGAAAATGGAAACATTTTGCCATAAGATTGAAAAATCTTCTTCAGCTAATGTTCACTTTGTTGAGTGTGACCTTTTCATCTTCCAGGCAGGAATATTACAGTATGTTATCACAGAGAACGACAGAGTCATCCGGCTGGCTCTCTGCTACATGTAAACACAACTGATAGATTAAGGCTTTCATGAACAAGTGCAGTTACATTTCTGTTTTATCATTAATTATGTGTTTTATGGCATGGAGCAGATTCTAGTCAAACATGCATATATGCCTCGATAAATATAATCAGCGCAAAAATTCAGCAGGTCCACACTGCACAATTATACAGATTATTATTATGGGATATTACATCTTGAATCAAGCAAAATAAAACTTTTAAAACTATAGGGTTCATCTTTTGTTTATGCATATCCATGCACACACCACTAGCACACATAAATATGCCATGGCTTTATTTCAGATACAAAAAGCATTGCTCAAACCAAACTACTATCTTTTAGAATCCCATCCACATTCCCTCTATAATATGCACATTTGCCTGTTTCATTACTTTTAATTACAGGCGAATGGTGGAGTCTGATAGGATTTTATGTCTTTCAGTAGCTCCATTGTCTGTCAGGCAAGATGGATTCCCCCTTGGGGTGAGCAATATATCAGCTTTGCAAGTCCATATATTGTCTTAAGCATGAGGTAATGTAGCACGGATCCACCCAGGTACTCTAATATCAGCATGTTAATTTATGGGGTATTCAGACATTGCGACAAGATATTTCCTGTTTATAGGCCTCTGGACCCGCTCAGTGTTTTGTGTTTCCATTTTTAAGTAGTTAAGTTTCAGGGTTTACACAATTCCGATGACTTAACTTACTAGTAGAAATACAAATTCTGAGTATGTGGTCATGTATGCCTCTGCTATCTAAGGATTACTGCATGCAATATAAGAAAAACATTACACATTGAACTCAAATTGTATGTTTTCAATATGATAAGCTGCATTTTTTTTCAATTAATAGACAGGGGAATTAAAAAATGTTTTGGCATTATTTAGGCCTTTATTAAATAGGACAGCTGAAGACAGGAAAGGGAGGGGGATGACATGCAGCAAAGGCTATCGGTTAGAATTGAACCCTCTGCTACTGCAGGGCGAGGACCGAGCCTCTGCACATGGGTCGCACACTATGGGTGAGCTATCCGGTTTTTTAACGGATATTACACATGAGCCACGGTGAAACGTTGTTTCGTGTATGGTTGAAATGACAATAAAACAGTTGAATTGAGTTGACCATCTCACTATCTGTCTGTCTGTAAATGGTAGGCGTGGCTTGGGAGTGTACTCAGAGCAGCGAAGCAAGTGCATTCTGGGATTTGGTGTCTTTCATCCACATGAGCCAAAAACACATTCCCTGGCTTTTCTCGGCCTAGAAGGCACCAATGTAAAAAAAAAAAAAATCACATTTATACTACATAAGCGACCCAATTTAAAGATATATTCAGCTTTCCAGCGGTGAAATATGCCTTTAAGGAAGGGAATGTGCTACAGAATAAAATCTGTCACAAATCAAATTAGAAAGATTAATGCTGAGAGGTGTGAAGTGTACAATAAAATGTCAGAGAGTGAAAGACCTAAATTTAAAGTGGGATGTCTTTCACTGGAAAAAATCTTTTCTGAACTTTGTGCCAAGATACTTTAATTTCAAGGTATTGTAAGTCAGGACAGGCAAGGGGGCTATTAAAGTTCATGAAGCAAAGGTTCACTGAGAGAGGGGTTTGAACTGTTCAATTTCAAAATAGTAAAATCTTTATAGTTATTTCCTAAATACATTTTAATTATATTTTTGACACATCACTGCAGTTTCACTGCCATTTTGACAAATGCTTCTGTGCTTCGAACTGTGATTGAGATTTTAAAGTAGGATTTTCAAATTTGTGAAGTGTGTGTGATAGAGAGGGAATGGCAGAGGAGGGAGAGAGAGAGAAAGAAAGAAAGAAAGAAAAAAAGAAAGAAAGAAAGAAAGAAAGAAAGAAAGAAAAAGAAACCTTGTCTAAATCTTAAATTGTCTCTTACCTCGTATGGAACTAGTACAATTAAAATGTAAACTACATTAATGTTAATTAACACAATAAGTGAAATGAATGTCTACATTTGCATGGTGCAATCACACAGCATCCTTTTAAAGTGTTTCATATTGTCATAGTTGATAAAGTAATACATTTCAGGTATGCGAAAAGCTGCTTTGCATTGGACATTTTCTTTTATAAGTAGCCTACTATATTGCGCTTGGTCAGGGGAAGCTTAAAAGTTTACATATAAACTTAGCACAAAAACTAAGGAAATTTGTGTTTGGTAGATTATTTCTCTGTGGTAACAATGATTTTTGGCAATTAATCTTATACCATTGGAAAGCGTGTTTAGTTCCCTTTTAAATGGTGCCGCATTTGTAAGGAACATGCATTTGTGGGATGAGCAGCAGTGCTGAGTATGTGGGTTGCGCCCATGAAAAATTTGCCAAATCTTCAAACAAGTTATTTTGCTGTTGGTATTGACACTTGTTTTGAGCTTCTGATACCCCCAGGTGCTGCCAATCAGGTGTCTGATTGGCAGCACCTGTAAGCATTGGCCCTACGCCTGTAAGTACAGCTACAGTCAGTAAGTGTCTGCTCCAAGAATCAACATGCTTTGACTGATTTGGATAGGGCCCTTGCGATAGGGCAACTTCAAGCTGGTGTTCCGCAAAACCAAGTTGCGGCATTATTTAGAGTGAACCCTAGTACCATCTCCAAACTGAAGGCCAAGTTCCATATAACAGTTGATGTCAAAGACAGGCCGCAAAGCCGTCGTCCCAAGAAGACGACATCCCAAGAAGACCATTTCCTCACCCTATCAGCACTTCTGACTTCAGGCTGTCTTCTACAGATTTGCAGTCAAAGTTTGCAGGACGATATGGCCAACGGCTCTCTGCCCAGACAATCCGGAACAGACTGCACACAGCCAATCTCCGGTCTCACAGGGCTGCCAGGAGTCCTGCCATGACTGCCCTTCACTGTCAGGCCCGTTTGCGCCGTCGGTAACACGTGCACTGGAACCTGAAAATGTGGTGGAACGTTATGTTCAGTGATGAGTCCAGATTCGGACTACGGCAGTTGGATCGTAGGGTCAAAGTGTGGAGAAGACGCAGAGAACACTATGCTGATTGCTGCACCGATAGAGTAACACCTTTTGGTGGAGGCAGTGTGATGGTGTGGGCGGCATCTCCCTCACTGGAAAAACGAGGCTTGTCATCATTGGAGGCAATCTCAATGCAGAGAGATAAAGAGATGAGATTCTGCAACCGGTGGCAATCCCATATCTCCACAGTCTGGGACCAAACTCTATCCTCCAAGATGACAACGCTCGCCCACACAGGGCGGGGTTTATCAGAGACTAACTCCAGAATGTGGGAGTGGAGAGGATGGAATGGCCTGCTAGTCCTGACCTCAACCCCACTGAACACTTGTGGGATCAGCTTGGGCGTGCTGTTCGTGCCAGAGTGACCAACACAACCACGTTGGCTGACTTGCGACAAATGCTGGTTGAAGAATGGGATGCCATCCCACAGCAGTGTGTTACCAGGCTGATGACCAGCATGAGGAGGAGGTGCCAGGCTGTTGTGGCTGTGTATGGTTCTTCCACACGCTACTGAGGCTCCTGTTTGTGAAATGAATAAATTGTTAAATTGCCAATATGTCTTGTTTCTTCAAACTTCAATCATCCAATCCACTAGGGCTGTCGCAAACGATTATTTTTAAACGATTAATCTAGCGATTATTTTTTGGATTAGTCGACTAATCTAACGATAAATTTTTCGATTAACGATTATTTTCCCATTGCTCAATTATTAACAATTTACACAAAACAAATTCCAATAAGGTTCAAATCTCTATTTATTAAAATTGTTTAACACTGTTCAAGTAAAATTTTTAGTGCAACCTGAAGCCAGATGTAGGCCATCAATCCAACCACAAACTCACTTTCAGGAGGAATAAAAAAATTAAAACTTAAAGAAAACAAATCAAGTGCAAAAAGAGTAGCCTGTATTTGCTTTTTTTAAAGTTCCCATGGCATGGAAATTTCACTTTATGAGGTTTTTTAACATTAATATGCATTCCCCCAGCCTGCCTATGGTCCCTCAGTGGCTAGAAATGGCGATATGTGTAAACCGAGCCCTGGCTATCCTGCTCTGCCTTTGAGAAAATGAAAGCTCAGATGAGCCGATCTGGAATCTTGCTCCTTATGAGGTCATAAGGAGCAAGGTTACCTCCCCTTTCTCTGCTTTGCCCACCGAGAGCATTTGGCCCACCCATGAGAGAGAGAGACATCATGGCTTTCAAACGATCAAAGTGGCAGTTGGTCAAGGCCACACCCCCACCCTCCACCTTGCCCCCCTCTCTCCTCGTCAATAGCATTTAAAGCTACAGACACAGAAATGGCACATACTAAGGAAAGCTCATTGTGGGACTAGCTCTAGTGGCTGTAATTCTGCACCAAGGCTGAATTTCAGGAAAGAGACTTCAGATACAGTATTAGGGGACCACTAAGGTCTATATAAAAGCATCCAAGGAACACCATGTCATGGGACCTTTAACAGTTGCAGCCATACAGTCTCAAAGTGTTCCCAAACTTGCGATCTTAAAGAGTGGGTCGCCACTACTCGCCATACTCGTTCTTTCGTGCTGCTATCTCTGACTCACTCACTGGACCGTCAACCTGACAAAAAACTGCATGTAGGCGGAGAGCTCGGCTAGCTTCAGAGCTAAGGCGGGGCTACAGATTAGGTGTCCCTAGAACCCGCGTATCTAACAGTAGTTCCACATTACATTAGTTCCGCATTACATTAATTAATGTGCACACAAGTTTTATTTATTTATTTTATTTAGTGACGCGTCAACGAATTGTCCCAGCCCTACAATCCACCAAACACCAAACAAGTCAGTGGCAGAATAAGCTGTTTGACATTGGCAGAGAAGATTTGGCAAATTCATGGGCGCAACCCACATACTCAGTGCTGCTGCTCATCCCACAAATGCATGTTCCTTACGAATGGGGCACCATTTGAAAGGGAACTAAACAGGCTTTCCAATGGTTTAATATTTATTGCCAAAAAGCATTGTTACCACAGAGAAATAATCTACTAAACACAAATGTCCTTACTTTTTGTGCTAAGTTTATAAAAGGTTATGGATGCTAGCCATGTTTGGTATGTTTGCCTCCATACAATCCTACTTCAGGATAGATCTAAATTCAACCAAAACTATCTACCATTGGTTTAAATTTTGTCTCCATCCCCCTTTACCTGTGAATACACAAAACAGCAAAACTGTACATGCACCCTGCCCCTGTCATCCCCTTCCCCTCTCATCTTTTTTCTGTCAATCTTATTATTTCCCACCATTGCCCTCTTTATTATTTGGAATCACTCTATGATCATATGTGTTAATTTCCTTTCCAACAAGCCTTTTGAAAACAGACATCACCCCAAGGGGGTAAAAAGGGTAAAAGTAAAGAGACAGAGGTGAGGTGAGTTTGGATGGATGGCTAGATGGATGGATGGAGAGATAGAGAGATATATAGATATATTGACCTTGAGAGATGCTGTTCCCTAGTTTAATATCAGCTCTGATTCTAATATATATTTATGAAGTCTCCTGACATCCTAGTTACTGCAGCAGCAGGTGTTCGGTCAATGTAGTATACAACCTGGGTCTTTGAGAAACACACGCACAATGGAACATTGGGATAAAGCCTAGCATATTACTTCAGGACACACACACACACACACACCCACCCACACGCACGTTTATTAAGCAAGCATTTCCTAGAGGTTGACGAGCTTCACTTTTGGTGCTTCCAAGGTCAAAAAGAACTCTAGTCTCATTACAATCTACAGGTGCTTGTGGAATCCCAATGGCTAGTGTGTGTGTGTGTGTGTGTGTGTGTGTGTGTGTGTGTGTGTGTGTGTGTGTGTTTGTTGTTATGTGCAGTATGTCTGTATGTTGTGTGTGTGTTTATGTTGTGTTGGAATGGAAATGAGCCCTCCGAGTATGGCTAAAGGGCTCTCACCCTCTCTCACAAGATAGATAGGATCTTAACAAGCATGAGAGCAGAAGGGAAGAAGGGAAGTGTTTGAATGTGTGTGTGTGTGTGTGTGTGTGTGTGTGTGTGTGTGTGTGTGTGTGTGTGTGTGTGTCCGTCCTCTGGCTACAACATTTTTCACATTTCTATTGCATCAAATCACAAAGACGAGTCCCTTGCTTTTCTGACTTGTGGCCTGTGGTGAGCTGAGAATGCTCGTCAATCAAATATTTACCAGTATGGCTCATATCACAGCAACTGTTATTTATGTTTGTGGTGAAAGTACAGAACCTATATTTTACACAGACAGTGTCACCTTAAATAATACTGCCGCTGGTATTTTATGTTGTTTTTTATCACCAATAAATTCCTTAAAACACAACAAATAATCAAAATAAAAAAAATAAAAAACATACATTTATCTTGAAGAACATATAGCTTGTATATCCATGGATCACCTCATCCAAAAACAATTAAACACAGAAAACTGTAATGTGGACAAATGTTTATTGCATCCCATACTAAAACATATTACTGAGTCAAGTTTAAAGAGGGACTGTGCAGCAAACATTATTGATATGATATTAAAAGTGATTATCTGGTGACGCATTTTATTTCTACAGATCATTATGACGTAGTATGAGCAAGTGTCACATATTTGGGATGGAAATTCAATAATACCAACATGCTATGAAATGGATTTACATTGTTAAATGAGACATGTCAGGCTCATTTTCAGGTTCATACATTGTATTTTGGGTTTCTATTAAGACATGAACATGTTTAATGTTCAAAAGACATAATTTTTTTTTATCATACTGTCTGTTTGAATATACAGTACATGTATCTACCCTATGTCTGATACACTCTGTTATAATTGCTGTCTATTTTACCCCCCCCCCCCCTCCTGAAAAGCCCAATCTGCTCTGATTGGTTTGCGAGAAAAATACCCCATGTTTTCTGAGCTGGGTAGACCCCAAAAAACTGGGTTGAATTAATCAGTGTTTGGATATTATTATAATAGGATTATAATAATAGATAATAGGATAATAGGATAACAGTACAGTAGATACAGACAGACATACCATAAATTCAATATGCTGCCTATCATAAATTTCAATGGTCAAAACCATTGAAATTTCTGATAGGCAGCTGTATTGCCAAGTTTACAGTGTTATACATTTACCCAAAAAAATACACCAGCGCATCTTTGGTTTTGAAATAGAACTGCACAACAGGATGGATATACCAAATTCAATTTTTATCTACTAAAGTGAATTTGCAATAGGAATACAGCCAAAACAACTCAGTGCACCCTGATGTTCACTGAAGTGTACGATACAATACAATGTGGTTGGATGAAATGAAGGAGGAGGAGGATAAGGGGAGGGGGGGAGGGGAGGAGAAGGGGGGTAGAAAAGCGTGTATTGGGAAAGGAGAGGAGAGCTGATATCCATGGTGTATTCACCCTTCATTTAACAGGCAAACTCTCACCACCTTACAAGAAAGTATCAACACACTATACCATTCGACTTGCATGAAGGGATTTCTATATGCACAGAAACAAAGAGGACTGTATTTTTTGGTATTCGGTCTTCTCTAGAAATGTCTTGCTACAGTGCTTGTAGCAATTGTGTTATATTTCCCTTGTGCTTTAGCACCATTTCACATTTTTGAGAATTCCACTTGCTGTGTATATGAGAGAAAATCATCACTGGTGGTGAAGTGTGGTGTGATGGCATAGCATTGGTATTTCATTGCACAATGAAAAACAGGGCCAAATGACAGCCTGGATTCCAGTTGGGTGGGAATGCTCAGCTGCTGATGCATTCTCACAATCGACTGCATTTATAGCCCTTCAAATTAATTGACTGGCTCCTTGGGTGTAGGATTTTGTTTTCCTCTTTTACAGTAAGTGTTATACTTATGCTTTTGCGTATGCAAGCTGAAGCCTAAGTGATATATTGAAATATTTCACTTATAACAGCGTTGCTATGCCTACTCTGAACAGTATGCAGGTTTACATCTCTGTTTATTTTTTATCTTATGTTCGTTATTTATTTAAGGGGACACCGGAGGAGTTTTGGGACCTTCAGCCAAAAAAGACATGACCCTCCCCTCACCAGTAAAATAAATTCTATGACCATCTAAACAATTTGGAAAAAAGGCATGACCCTCCCCATTAATTTATCGATATATTCTATACTGGTTTGCGCTTTGCAATTATATACAAATTCCCATTGTTTATTTACGGCCATGACATACATGGCTAAACCTCTGCATTCTCATCTTACACATCCCACTCCTCTGTTATGGTGTGGTGGCCATTTCAGTAGCTTTACTCACTAAGATTGTTGTGGAAACACAATAAGCACAGAAACTAAATGCACACTTCCTGCATTACTGCATTACTTCAAATACTAATTTACTCCTCTAGGAAACTAGTATTCACATGAAATAAAACAATAAAATATTGAGACCATTCAGCAAGGCACTCTGGGTAACATTCAACACACAAACTGGTTGCTATGGACTCGTCACTAGGCTTCCTCCAGTTCGCTGTTTAAACAAAGTGGAATAAATGTATACAAGTCCAAATCTACACAAAACCTGCAATCAATTAGTAAGCTGACATCAAATGTGGCATTTATGAAACCTTTATTCCAACCTTGGCACAGTAAGATGTCCAGACTAGTGCAACAGTAACTTTTGTTTTTTGCGTCCTGCTGCTCCCATCGTCAGTCAGGTAATATTTTTTTTACTAAAGCAGTATATGAAAACAGATGTATTACCTACCACCATTTAGTTGTTTTGTGTTATTTAAAATATTCATAACATATGTGATCATGCCAGACGTAATTTTTCCACTCATTTTTTAAACAATGCAATTTTCCGTTTCAGCCACCAGGGGGCAGCTCCCCCTGCCCCACAGCAAACTCTGCGTATGCGGTCAGACCCATCTGGTAGCGAAGGAGGGCAGAGACTAAGAGCTACATGGAAAAATATGCACCAAACAAGCCACTTTGAAATGTTGCTGTTTCATGGGTGACCCCCACCTCTGGATTGAAAAATGTTGGATGACCCTCCCCTCAACAAAGAATAAAAAGACATGACCCTCCCCTATTTTCCTCCGGTGGTCCATTCCATAAATACCGAACAGTCCCTTACAAATAGTAAAAGGAGCACAAACTCTTGGGCCAGTAAGGAGACCTTGATTTAAGATGATCATCATTGATATTAGTATCAAATTTGTGTTGAGTAAGTGCATATACGCAGTATCTATATGTATTTTTGTGTGTATAGTTATGTGTGTAGTATGAGTTTACGTGTATGCTGCTTCAAGGGTGTGTTTTGTATGTGCAGATGGATGCCAATTCAGTGGTGTATTTGGGGGTCAGTCATTTTTTCCACCTTGGAGATGGACTGGTTGTTGTATCTGGTAGTGTTAGTTTAAAACAGTAGAGTACAATTGTGATGGGAAGAACCAGATGTATGTCGTCTGTGTCTTGACGTTTCCTGGTTCTCCTCACAGAACTAATAAAGCCTGAATGTCAAGACATTAACCTTTGTGTGCAACAGGAACTTTTTTGTGTAAGTTATTTAAATAATATTGTTCAAATATATTTGGTGAAATAAAAAGAGGATATACAGTTGGAAAACAAATTGCAATTAAGTAGAAGCTGTACTGTCTTCACAACAGATCTTTTATTTATATCTAGTGCATTTGATCAGATCTATAAAGCTAAACTGTTGTGTGAATCTTTTTTCATCAATTTAATAACCATCTATTTGTTGTCAGAAAAAAAACTATATATTTGTATACATTATTTACATCACTTCTCGTTAAGATACTAAAATCAATCATTTGTTTCCTCATATTTCATTCAGGCTCACTGACAATACAGCACCAGCACAACGTCACTGATATACTGTAAAATGCAAGCAGCAATACAAATGGCAATAACCAAACGTACAATCTTCATGAACTCCCCATCTCTCCGTCTGCCAATGTCTTCCTTTATCTCTCTTTCTAATCAGGAACTGCAGTACATATTCCTATTTTCAATTATTCTGGCTGAGGGCAATATGTTTTAATGATGAGCTGATTCTCTGAGTGAAGTCTCCAGCTTTTCCAGCTCGAGCATTAATGCCTTTTGCACATGTCAGGGTTCTACTAGGTTGGGGCCTAGTTGTAATCTGAAGCTCATTACAGCTGGTGAGGCCAAGAGCAGAAACGGAACACAACTTCTCCCTGCAGCGGTGAATTACTTTTCCACCACCGGGTTCCCCTCTCCCTCGTTCTTTGTTTCTCTCTCTGTCTCAGCTGCTTCACTGTTTGTCTTTGATCTCTCTCTTTCCTGTCCTGCTCTCACCCTCCCCGTCTCTCGCAATCTCAATATCTTGTTCTCCCCCCATTTGCCTCTACATGTATTCTCAGTCTCTGTTTCTTGCTCTCTCTCTCTCTCTCTCTCTCTCTCTCTCTCTCTCTCTCTCTGCCTCTCTCCCTACGTTCTGTCTTGACACTCCTCTGGGGGACTTCGCAGAGTGCAGTGGGTTGGAGTTGGAGGTTTTATTGAGTTTGCTCAGGGTCCTGGAAAGGCCTGTTTCCCAATAAGGTCATGATGAGGTGCATCAAGTCCATGAGCAAACCCTCAAACCCCCTATAACCAGAGAGAGAGAGTGTGTGTGTGTGTGTGTGTGTGTGTGTGTGTGTGTGTGTGTGTGTGTGTGTGTGTGTGTGTGTGTGTGTGTGTGTGTGTTTGTTTGATTCCTGCATGTTCTCACATTTTGCCAGCACTGTATATTAGATTTCTAAATCCTTCATAGAGCAAGGCTTATCTTGCATATTGATAGGTAAGTGTAGTATTGACAGAGTTGTGAATAATCTTGTTAAACGAATCTGGCTCTGCATCCAAAGTACTGTACCCTTTTCATACATAAATTGAAGGCTTAAATTATTCACCATAGCTTTTTTCTGCAAATTCCTTGCATGATGCTCTCTGTTACATAATCATGTTGGAGTCATAGATCAAATGATGTGTACCTGGTGTTTGTATTATCACCTGTAACAAGTCTTTTTAATAAAATCTAAAATGTATTGATAGCATCTGCTGAGAGTTGATGTAGAATACAGATATTTTTACAGATAGTTTTTTTTGGTTGGTTTTATTGGTTTTATAGAAAAATCTAGTTCACCTCCACTCAAAAGATACATATAATCTGATTAAGCCATCACCTTAACATATTACCCCATTACCTCAACTCATAAATGTAAATGTTCTCACTTGTGTCTCTTACAGTATCAGGATCTTTACTGAAATACATATTCCTTAGATCTGAGGTTTTTAGTACTATGGAGCAATGCTGTGGCAGCTTCCTGCTATACCACTGATCAACAGTTGGTGGCGGTAACATGTCGATAAATATAGTAGCCTAATACAGCAGAAATGTAGTAAAAAAGGAGACTGTTAGCAAGTAAAAATGTCCAAAAATATTGCAATAATGATTTCAAAGATTAAAAAGGATACAGACAATACATTTTGGTAAGAAACATTGTATGCAAGCACAACTTTAGTTTGAAAACTCCACATGCTGAGCACGTTTAAAACATTAAGCTTAAGTATAAAACTTGAAATAAAGACAATACAGATGGAAGGCTGGTTTTAGTTTCTGAGTCTAAAACTGAAAATGAATCTTACTATATCACATAAACATTAAGTGACTCTATACAGTATAGTTTAATGCCAGTAAGTGTGGCCAGTAACAATGTAATTGTTAAAACATTCTCTCAGCAAACATCTAATAACTAGAAGGAAATGGCTTATGCTTTTCTCAACACAGTCTCATAAACAGGCTATCCTACAAAAAGTTATGCACAGCAATTCGTATGATAATCTACGAAATTACGTACAGGTAAATTTAGCCTACTCTGACCACAGTGGTCTTTTACAGCACCAGTCAATGTGGTGCATACAGCAATAAATACGTGGAATATATACGAATTATACTTTTTACAAGAACAGCCTTGCTTTTCTTCAGCACTGAGACTTCCTCCAGAGAGTTGTGTCTTTTGGGTAAAGACTTTTCACACACTAACTAAAACACTTCCTAATAAAAGCCATGATTCACTATGATTTCCTCTCAGAAAATACTGACCTAAAAATCAGACTTTTGACTGAATTTTCAAATGTACCCTACTCTAAAAAAAAGGACACGAGAAGCAGACAAACCAAAACAACTGATTTCCACGTCTTATAAGTTTGTCTAAAGCGATGTTCTACAACAAGGAGAATGGGCTTATACAATGACTTCTTCTGAATTTCTGTATTTTAAGAGGTCTGGCCTTTCTGCTCTTTTATTACCCACCACTAATATTTTCAGAAAACTTTCCTCTGTGTCTGACAGATAGAAATGTGGGATTATGTTAAAGGGAGAAAACTTTTCTTGACTCCTTAGGGTATATATGGATAATTTATCCTTTACAGGGATTTGCGTCTATCAAACAAGAGTGAAATGTTATGTAAGAAAAGTATATCTGGGAGGAATGTATTCAGCTGTAACAGATCCGTTTTCTTTTCTGAGTCACTTTTGACGTTCTTTGATAAAATAGAGGAGCTGAGGAATCGACTGCCGTGGACAGCTTTTGAATGTTTGAATGCATGAACCACTGTGTCAGAATAAAGATAGTAGACTTTGTTCCCTATTCACGGACTAGAGACATAATGGACTATTTGAAAACATAAAGCTGGTCGTATAATGAAAAAGAGAGAGCAGAGCTGATGTATTTCTTCAAATGGGACTCGTTTGTAAAGACATTGAGGAATATCTAATGTCCTTTATTCTGCGTTTATACTGTACATATGGACATTTTTCTTTTTCTTACTTTTTAAAAAAATTAATATCTGCATGAATAGTATTTGTTAAAATAAATGAATCAAATATATTATAACTTAACATGACTTGTATATCCTGATACAGGAACTGCAACTGCAGAACTGTGTATTTGATTCTCTGTTGCACTGTGCCATAGATTGACGCAATAGGCTGTGACACTCATCTTTCTCTTCTAAGTGTAATTGAGTATCAAATTACAAAGCTTTCTCTAAATAACCTTACCTTCCAAACATAATCAGCAAGCGTTAATCTTGTAGAGAGTTTTAAGCATTTTGCTCTCAGACAGCTGGTCTGGAGGGGGTTACTGGAAATGTCGTTATGGTCACTCCATGATAGGCACGCGGCCTGGATTGCATCATGGTTATGACCACTTTGTGAGCTGTAAATCCGAGTCAGAGCTGGGAAAATGGAAACTCAGATATCATAAGGGAAGACCTTGGAGGACCATGAGCACAGAGAGGTAAGAAGAGGCATGAGGGGGAGAGGGAACGAATGATGGCCCCAATATCCTACATGGAATGTGTTAATGACTGCTCATCTGAGAGAAAGGCAAAAACTGTGACATAAGAATAAGACAAAAATAAAGACGTAGATCCTAGCAGCCAGTGGTGGACGAAGTATTCAGATACTTTACTTAAGTAAAAGTACGAATACCCCACTCTAAAAACATTCTCTGTTCCAAGTAAAAGGCATGCATTGAAAAGGTTACTTAAGTAAAAGTAGGTAAGTATCATCAGGAAAATGTACTTAAAGTATTAAAAGTAAAAGTACACGATGCAGAAAAATCCTCGCATTTTAGAAACTTGAAATGATCCAAACAGTTCTGTGTAAAATGCTCTAATCATTTCAGCTGGTGTTGTAGGCCGTTATATTGTTGGCTAGATTAATTACTACAGTACTTACAGTAATTACAGTACTTGAGTAAATGTACTTAGTTACATTCCACCACTGCCGGCAGCAACTAAAAGACATGAACAAAGGTAACAAAAATACAACACAAACAATAGTAATTTGTAGCATTATCCTGAGCCAATCGGACAAAAGTTCCAGGCATATTCCAATAGATCAGTATCGATTTAAATGGACCCATTTAATATCCGATCCTATGTTGGTGTTGCAAATGTGAAACAATGATTTGGGTGCACCGTTGTGAGTGACTCTGACTTTTGACACTGCCAATTGGTAATGTATGCAGCTTTGTTGTCTTTCCTTCCTTGACATGACATGCAGGTCATATGAGCTAATTAATTCTGAGTTAATTCCGAAAAATTAAAAATGGCTGTTGTCGGCTCTCTGCAAGCTGTTGTCTGTAGTCGTCAAAGATCATTTGTGAGGGAAGAAACTGAGCTTTGTAACTCTACTGTACAATCAAGAGTGGACTGAATGTTTTTGCATTTCCAAAAATACCAACAGATTAATACGTCTTCTCTTGTTAAATGTTCTACTGATTGTGTTCTGTCTACTCCAGCGGTTGCATATTCTCACAATTCAATTTCCATTCACATCATATCAATATTTTAAATTGATCTACCAAGACCCTCAGTATTTGGATCAAGTAGCTTCAAATAAAGTTTGCCAAATTTAATAAGCTACACCACATTTTTCAATGTGCTGGATGAATCAACATTGCAACTTCTACTAACGTAACATCTGCTCCTGTGTAATTGTACTATGTAGACTGTACTATGTAGACTGAGCACAAAACATCTTTTGGGGATGTATCAAGTTCTGTTTCATCTCATTGCCAGGATGTAGCTTGAGTGTGCACTGGGCAGCTGTGGCATTTAAATAGCAATATGTAGTTATCGGATCAACATTGATATAGGCAGATACCCAATGGTAAATGACTTGAATCACGATCAGGCCAAAAAACTAGATTGGGACATTTGTCCAAAGTTTGTTATCTTCACTTGTCCTTTTAGTGTTTTTTTATCTTTATAATCTTTACAAAACACAGTAAAATATCCAAACTCTGGACTGTATGAAATATTCTTGTATATGAGCATGTTTGTACGGCACATAGGCCTACATACTAAATATACTTTATTGTTGTTGTTTGTTTTGTATGTACAAAGTATTTTGTGTGAAGGGGTATTGGTACACTTGTGCATGTAATTGGTGCCTGTATTTGCCATAGCTTTTTTTCTTCCTCACACACCCTTAGCCTTTGACCCATCTCTCTAGTTCTCTATCATTAATGCTGAGTCGGTGGTTGGTCCAAATTTTTTCCTAATCTGACACTCAAATGGACATCCTCACAGTTCTGTTGACACATAGGATTCATGGAAGCAGTGCAGGGCTATATGTCAACTCAACAATAATGGATTTATTATACAATGCTGCCCAAGTCCAACAGACAAGACAAGGGATTTATACCAGTATGAGTACGGGGTAGATGGCAATCCTGCCTGCATGATGTATTTTGTGGGTTTGTGTTGTTGGCATGTTTTCGCTTTCAGTGTGTTTCTATTATGCAACTCTACTGCAAGCAGATATGAGGACTCAAAACAAGCAGACACTGGATTCTCCATGGGAGTAATACTGACATTTTTAAAGCAGGAGTCAACACAAGTCAAAAAATAGAGACAAAAACTAACAAACAAGAACAAGTCCTTTGTGTGTATGTGTCTATAAATCTCAGGACATACACAATGCTTTACTGATGATTTTAATTAAGACTATATGTCTCAATCCATCCATGCATTAGCTATACTTGATTATATTTTAGAGGGGCTGGATCTAATCCCAGCAATAGGCCGGGTACACTCTGAACAGGTTGCTAGTTCATCACAGGACTGAAATATAGAGGAAGACAAGATATTCACACCTAGGGGCAATTTAGAGCCGCTTATCAACCTCACCAGGTTATGTTTTATTCTACACTGGCATTTATACTATTCATTTTACAGTTTAAGCAAGAAGACTAAACAATTATCCCATGTATATACCTGTTATAATCATGCAATATGTATCTGCTTATCTTACCTGGATACGGATGTTAAAGCTTGTCTTTGGTGTGTGGGAGGACATATACAACATGTATGTGAAACACCTCTAAATGGCAGGTGCATCACTAATTCATCAACACCATATGCTTTATGGATAAAAATAGCATATATATATATATATATATATATATATATATATACAGTGCCTTGCGAAAGTATTCGGCCCCCTTGAACTTTTCGACCTTTTGCCACATTTCAGGCTTCAAACATAAAGATATAAAACTGTAATTTTTTGTGAAGAATCAACAACAAGTGGGACACAATCATGAAGTGGAACGAAATTTATTGGATATTTCAAACTGTTTTAACAGATAAAAAACTGAAAAATTGGGCGTGCAAAATTATTCAGCCCCCTTAAGTTAATACTTTGTAGCGCCACCTTTTGCTGCGATTACAGCTGTAAGTCGCTTGGGGTATGTCTCTATCAGTTCTGCACATCGAGAGACTGAAATTTTTGCCCATTCCTCCTTGCAAAACAGCTGGAGCTCAGTGAGGTTGAATGGAGAGCGTTTGTGAACAGCAGTTTTCAGTTCTTTCCACAGATTCTCGATTGGATTCAGGTCTGGACTTTGACTTGGCCATTCTAACACCTGGATATGTTTATTTGTGAACCATTCCATTGTAGATTTTGCTTTATGTTTTGGATCATTGTCTTGTTGGAAGACAAATCTCCGTCCCAGTCTCAGGTCTTTTGCAGACTCCATCAGGTTTTCTTCCAGAATGGTCCTGTATTTGGCTCCGTCCATCTTCCCATCAATTTTAACCATCTTCCCTGTCCCTGCTGAAGAAAAGCAGGCCCAAACCATGATGCTGCCACCACCATGTTTGACAGTGGGGATGGTGTGTTCAGGGTGATGAGCTGTGTTGCTTTTACGCCAAACATAACGTTTTGCATTGTTGCCAAAAAGTTAGATTTTGGTTTCATGTGACCAGAGCACCTTCTTCCACATGTTTGGTGTGTCTCCCAGGTGGCTTGTGGCAAACTTTAAACAACACTTTTATGGATATCTTTAAGAAATGGCTTTCTTCTTGCCACTCTTCCATAAAGGCCAGATTTGTGCAGTATACGACTGATTGTTGTCCTATGGACAGAGTCTCCCACCTCAGCTGTAGATCTCTGCAGTTCATCCAGAGTGATCATGGGCCTCTTGGCTGCATCTCTGATCAGTCTTCTCCTTGTATGAGCTGAAAGTTTAGAGGGACGGCCGGGTCTTCGTAGATTTGCAGTGGTCTGATACTCCTTCCATTTCAATATTATCGCTTGCACAGTGCTCCTTGGGATGTTTAAAGCTTGGGAAATCTTTTTGTATCCATATCCGGCTTTAAACTTCTCCACAACAGTATCTGGGACCTGCCTGGTGTGTTCCTTGTTCTTCATGATGCTCTCTGCTCTTTAAACGGACCTCTGAGACTATCACAGAGCAGGTGCATTTATACGGAGACTTGATTACACACAGGTGGATTCTATTTTTCATCATTAGTCATTTAGGTCAACATTGGATCATTCAGAGATCCTCACTGAACTTCTGGAGAGTTTGCTGCACTGAAAGTAAAGGGGCTGAATAATTTTGCACGCCCAATTTTTCAGTTTTTTATCTGTTAAAACAGTTTGAAATATCCAATAAATTTCGTTCCACTTCATGATTGTGTCCCACTTGTTGTTGATTCTTCACAAAAAATTACAGTTTTATATCTTTATGTTTGAAGCCTGAAATGTGGCAAAAGGTCGAAAAGTTCAAGGGGGCCGAATACTTTCGCAAGGCACTGTATATATATATATATATATATATATATATATATATATATATATATATATATATATATATATATATATATGTTTCAGATAATGCTATACAGGGACAATAAAGGCCTGTATCTAATGATAACCTCTCTCAAAAGGCCATTATTTGAGAATTTACACAAATCCTACTGCCTTACATACAGTTCAATGTAATTGCATTGCTCTACAAAGCCTCCCTTTATTTTGTCGCATATTGTATTGCATTGCATTATTACAGGGCAAACTTTATTGTATACTTTATCTTTGCTGCATCGAATCATCCAGTCCATGACAACATGCACATTGAATCAGTGTCCAGAGGAGAGATACAGCACACTCCCCTATATGGCCATTGAAGAATATAATGTAATAATCTTTTTTTTTGTAAAGGAGAAAGAAGGCATTTGTCTACATGCTTTCTACTATATGTGCCTGCTTTGTGCATACATTGTTACAGTATATACATGGATCTGTAAGTGTGTGTGTGTGTGTGTGTGTTTAATAGAGGGAGGAAAGAGAGAGAGAGAGAGAGAGAGAGAGAGAGAGAGAGAGAGAGAGAGAGAGAGAGAGAGAGAGAGAGCACCCTTGACTGGTGTGTAGAAGTTAAGATTTATGTGTCTGTATGTGTGTGGATGTGAGAAAGCATTAGAAAAAGAGACAACAAATTCACAGCTGCCAAGATACAATGCATAAACATTCAACCCTCTCTCCACAAGTATGTTTTTATGGAGGGAACATTGTGTATGCTATTGATGCTTTGTATTGCTCATGCATCATCACTCAGGTTTCATTTGCTCACAGAACATGCACGATAAAGTCAATGTCTGGAATGCAAACACTGTGCAAGGCTACATAGTTTATGGATTTGATGTCCGATACTATACAATTGTTTGTAGTATGCCATTTTAAACAAAATAACATTGCATGACACAGAGTACATTGTGTACTCCAAGTCTATTCAGAAACATGTAACTACATACTTAAAATACTCAATACTCACTTTTTATCTTTTAATAGAAGTGTATAGGCTTTGTACAGGCTTCAGAGGAAGCCCGATGACAATAGTCCTCCTGTGACACAGACACAAACATGTACTGTACTGTGGCCAACCAGCAATGATTTATCTATTCTGCCAAACAGAAGGCAGCAGGTGACCCTATAACCCAATCTGTATTAACTACAATTGACTGAAATTACTCACTCGCCTTCTTCCACTTGTGCTTCTCTCATTAGTTCAGTTAGTGATGGGAAGATGAATCCTTATAGTTTCATGTGAAATATGATTTGTGTAACTGTACTGTTCTCAATGTGTTTTGCCAATGAGACTTTTTCCTTTTTCCTGCCTTCTCTGTGTATGTTGGTCTCAACTTCTCCCTCTCCTTCTTTCCATCCCTCTAGATCTCACTCCCTGTTGCTTGCAGAAATGAACAAATCAAATTACTTGTTCTTCCACGCTGTTAATGTCATTAGATTTTGAAGGACAATCACATTATACATCACGGTTATTGCCCATACCTCCTAAAATTATACGCATTGCTGCAATTGCTTCTACAATGCAGGCTTGCAGCTAAATTGGTAGCTCCATCTTTATACAGCTACATGAATAAAAAAATAAGTAACTTTGCTGTAGGCTTTTTACACCCTGTTTCTCTATTCATTAAATTGTTGGATGGAAACATGGAGCCAATTTGTTTCAATTTTTTTTTTTTTACCTCCTGTGAAAATATCCATGTAATAATCTTTGGTCATCTCCAAAAACACCTCTTCGGTGGTAAGTGTTGCATTTTGTGTAGTGTTGCTGGAGGGCACAGCAGAGTGATGTCAAATGCTTGTCACCAGTGAACCTTAACACAGAAGGCATTTCAGCCACGTTTTTCAGTCATTCATCGCACTGATCATTCCCTGCAATTTTAATCATGCAGTCGTCTACACTGGCTGAATAATAGCTGACTTGCTTTACGTACATAACTGTAACCTGAAGCATCTTTCTTATGCGTCTAGTCTATTTTCCGTAAGTATACACATTGTGTATTAAACTGTGAGCATTTTCAACCTCAAAATAAATGGACTAGCATCCAAAAAAAATTGTTGCATTTGTATTTGTGCAATGGTTGGTTTTACTGGTTTTATACTAACATGAAATTAGAGGCCACTGTTGTATTCAGCATTTTGCTGTTTGACTTAATGCTGCTCTATCAACATTTTTATCTTAAGAATGGATTAAATGACTATATTTAATGTCAAAGGGACAAACCTACAGATAACTTATTGTTTTGGTTTTACATCCCACAAATTTTTGTGGGATGAAAGTTCTGATTACAGCACCAAACGGCAGAGAAACAAAGCTAGCGACAAGCTGGAGAGGAAAGTTGCTAACAACCAAATACTTTGCTTAGGATTTGGTAACCAAAACAGAGCAAAAACACAACTTCAAATGAATAATGTTGCTAATCTGTGTCTGCTTAATGCATAAATAAGCCAGTGTTTTCTCACATTTGCCGTGGTGACTTTATAAGGTATTAATATGTCAATGTTGTGGTTACATCTTGCTGTGCTGCCCCCAAGCGGCCAAACAATTATTTAATGCAGCTTTAAATTAAGATTTGTGTTTTACTTTCCGCTAACAATTTTATTTAGTTTTGAATGTTATTTAATGTAGTATTTATAGCTGTCTCATTTGTTAGATATATTTACCAGGATTGCTGAAATGTGATTAAATGACAAAATAATAATAAGAATAATAAGAATAATTATAATAAGAATAATAATTCAAAACAATACCGTCAAAATGAAGTCAAATGGAACAACCCAATGACTAAAATACTACTGCACACAACAGAATAATCACAATAGAAATCAAGGCTGTTATTTTGCTCATACAGTACGTTTGCTATAAGAAAGGCCACTTTGTGCACTATTTCAGGTGGACCACTCCCTCTGTGGCAGAGAATGGACCAGAACAAAACAGTTGTCTTGTGCTTTGAGCTCCCACCCTGTTCCTCAGTGAGCCCATATTCCACACAGCGGGCTGTGAAATCATTTTTGGTCTCCCTCGGAAGAGAGGCCCCATGCAGCAATCCATAAATTCATAAGCATCCACCATCCACATGAAAAGAAAGGATGTGGTTGAAACACAGTGTGATAGAGAGCAGAGAGAGCAGAGAAAGAGAGAGAGAGGGACCAGATTAAATGAAAAGGAAGAACAGGGGAGGTAAACAGAGAGACAGACATGTGGCAAAACAGGGTGGAGAGAGTAAGAGAAGAGATACTGGACAGGCGAGAGGAGAAGAGAGGAGACGAAACAAATGAATGCTGAACAGCAGTGTGAGCGCTTGGAGGGACCCAGCATGAGTCTGGTCTGAACCCCCAACCGATTTAACGCCGGAAGACACAGACATAGGAATATCAAAATGCTTCGGTTTCTCGCACATGGGTGCGCACTCACAATCACACACACACACACACACACACACACACACACACACACACACACACACACACACACACACACACACACACACACACACACACCTGCTCCATTCCTTCATTCCACTCAGCCCAGCTTCTCACTCTCCCTCTTCTCCCTGGGAGCTCACAACCTGCCTGGCCTTGTTGAAGCTCTCTCGTCTTTTTGCACTTCTCCTGACTTCTTCTTTTCTCATCTTCACCCCACTTATCAACCCTAGGATGTAGCATTGCCAACCCTGGCACAGTTTATGTAGCTTCAGTGCAGTAGGAGAGATAATGTACCCCAAGCAATGTAACAGTGCTCATTGATTCTTACATAACATGTTACAAAGCAAATTGCCTACAGCTATATCTTTGATGATGAAAGCTATTTACTATTGCTTTTTGCTTTTGCAGCCAATCGGCTGAATTTGAATTACTTTAAGATGATTGTGTTTCATTAAAACACAATATACAGTTGTGTTCAAAATAATAGCAGTCCAACATCGCTAACCTCATAAATAAAATATTTTGGTAGAACTGATATTTCTACATGGCAAATAATTTACTCGAAAGTGTTGTAGAGTCATAAAAAACCAACAGACCCAACAGTCATGACATGCATGCTGCTCATTCTGTGTAATTGAATCGATAATTGAAAGGGGCATGTTCAAAATAATATCAGTGTTGTGTTCAAATAGTGAGGTAATTGATTCTGTGAAGAAACAGGTGTCAGTTATGGCCCATATTTAAGGAAGGAAGGAAGCAAATGTTGTGCATGCTGGTTATAGTGCATTTCACACTGAAATACTCAGCAAAATGGGTCGTTCCAGACATTGCTCTGAGGAACAGCGGACTTTGATTAAAAAGTTGATTGGAGAGGGGGAAACATATAAAGACGTGCAGAGACTTATAGGCTACTCAGCCAAAATGATTTCAAATGTCTTGAAATGGCATCCAAAGCCTGAACGATGAGGGAAAAAACGGTCAACTACCATTCAAATGGATCGAAGAATAGCCAAAATGGCAAAGGCTCAACCAATGAACAGCTCCAGGAGAATCAAAGAAGACTTAAAGTTACCTGTGAGTACTGTTACGATCAGAAGAAGGCTATGTGAAGCAAAGCTATCAGCTAGAAGCCCCCGCAAAGTCGCATTGCTGAAAAAAAGACATGTACTGAATAGGTTGAAATTTGCCAAAGGACACATTGACTGGCCAAAGAAGAAATGGGCCAACATTCTGTGGACTGAGAGCAGAATTGTTCTTTTTGGGTCTAGGGGCCGCAGACAGTTTGTCCAACGACCCCCATGCACTGAATTCAAGCCACAGTACACTGTGAAGACAGTAAAGCATGGTGGTGCAAAAATCATGTTATGGGGATGTTTCTCATATTGTGGTGTTGGGCCTATTTATCGCATGCCAGGGATCATGGATCAGTTTCAATACATCAAAATACTTGAAGAGGTCATGTTGCCTTATGCTGAAGAGGAAATGCCTTTGAAATGGGTCTTTTGACAAGACAATGACCCAAAACAGTGCAATGATACAAAGTAAAGCAAACCCTTGAGACATCTTTCAGTTTATACAGTAAATGTTTGAGTTTATAAAGAAAAATGCAAATACTGCTATTTTTTTGAACAGCCTAATATTCCTTTTTCTTCACTTTCTGTAAAGGTAGAACACAAACATGATACATTTTGGTCATGTTTTGATTTGGAATTGAATGTGCAGTGTTCCTAATGCATTGCTATTATGGAATTAAAAGCTATTCTAAGGATTTTGAGCATTATTCACTTTTTTGAAACACACTGCTATTATTCTGAACACAACTGTATGTTGTGCTATTGAAACTGGGTCGTTACATCAGCAGTGAGTATGAAAAGAATGTATTGTAAAAATATGTTAACAGCCTTGGTTATTTCACATTTTACCGTAAGGACTGGGAGAGAAGTTAAAAACATATTAAACAATAAGCAGAACCAACTACATAGGTGTCTTTAAAAACCTTCTCCAAGAATCAGACCATTTCCCCCATTTGTTAGGCAAGACAAGGCAGCTTTATTCACATAGCACATTTCAGCAACAGGGCATCAAAGTGCTTTACATAAAACAAAGAGCAGTTCAAAACAATTACAAATATAAAAACAAGAATAAAAGTTACAGTGCAGTATAAGAAATTATCAATTATTTAAAGAAAGGCAGCATAAAAAAGGTCTTCAGCCTTGATTTAAAAGAACTGAGAGTTGCGGCAGACCTGCAGTTTTCTCGGAGTTTGTTCCAGATACGTGGTGCATAAAATCTGAACGCTGCTTCCCCCTGTTTAGTTCTCACTCTGGGGACAGAAAGCAGAAGTTTCCCAGACGACCTGAGAGGTCTGGGTGGTTCATAGTGTAGAAGCAGATCAGTAATATATTTTGTCCCCTTTTAGGAAGACAATGACCAGAAGCAGAGAGCTTAGATGATGCTGGAGAGCCTTTAGGACTCTGTTCTTCAGTGACCCAGCAGATTCCTATACTTATACTCTGGTGGAAATATCTAAAGAGACTTAAATTAGCACAGGTGACACATGCTCACCATCCAATCTGACAGTGGTTGAGACAGTCAGCTTGGAGGCATTAGACAAGCTGCCCAAAATCCAGGTGTGTAAAGCTGCTAGAACCACACAGAAAAAGATACAGATCTATAAATAGTGCCAGCTGTGTCTCTGCAAAGTACTTAATAAAGGGTCATACTAAGTAGTTACAGTCCTACAATGTCCCTCATTACTTCACGTTTATCTGACCATTACTCTCTCTGTGCCCCTTCAAGTCAAGTGGTACATCATCCTGAGTAGTTACTAAGTAGCAGAGATGCTCACAAGTCTGAGCTTGATTCTAAGTGAAGTCTCAAGTCTCTTGTGGTTATAATAAGTGTTTTATCACCTGCCGCATTCCATCCAGGCTGCTCAGAACACTGCAAAGCTATACATAAATAATTCAAGGTGTGTAATATATTATTCTGACTTATTTATCTATTATCATATAGTATCAGCTTTGTTTGTTGTCAGTTGTTTGGTATGTAATCAGTGTAAACAGGCTATTGCAATATGCCAAAAACACCAGGGGGGTATTGCACAAAAGCAGAATTTATAAATCCAGGATAATCGATAAAGCGAGGCTTGATCTAGTCTAATCAGTGCATCCTGGCTTGGTGCATTTCACGAAGGCCAAACCAGGCTGAGGAGGAGCGGCGAGGTCGAGCCAGGCTGAAGAAATTCGGAAAAATGCGCATTTAAGGCTTTCTGTAACAGACCGCGAGGTCGATAACAGATTTACTTATGCTAAAATGGAGAATATGTATTGTGCATACTTTACACAGAGTGAGAAGCAGCTTCATATGGAATTATGATAACGTGAAACACATTATTTGGAAAAAAAAAATGAAACAGCGAGAGAAAGTGTGACAGACGATCGCAGACCGCCTGAATGTGTAAGCAGCCTAAAAATATACATTAACTGACCACTGCTCTGAATTGAAACCGTCATAATCATACCATTCAAGGAGTTAAGCTAATTATTTTCACAAATGAACAGTTGTACTCTTTGCCTTAAAACTGAGCAAAATAGATCCTGTTGTTACTCAGGCAATATACAAAAAAGATAAATTACAACCACTAATCCACAATGCTAGAATAGGCTTATGATGCATAAATATGTATGGGCTAAAATATAAATGACCTAAGTAACATTAACTTCCACCGCTTGCTTTTCAGGCAAAGTGCACAACAGTTCCTTTGTGGAAATAATTAGCTTAACTTCTTGAATGGTTTCATTTAAGAGCAGTAGTTCATAAATGTATATTTTTAGATATATCATTCAGTCGGTCCGCTATTATCTGCCACGCTTTTTCTCACAGTTGTTTTCTTTTACAGAGGCAGAGTTTCCTTATTTACATATTATATGCTTTGTTTCCTCGTAGGCCTATATATGGACATAGAAAAGACACTGAAGAAATTAGACTCTGAAATCTAGAAACTATAAAGATAATTAAGTGATAAATAGAATGCATACCGTAAACAATGACTGTAACACAGTGTATTCATCAGTTATTTCCCCCCAGCAAAATATAAGGTCAAAAACCATTGAGGTGTCCTCTCCCTGTTGTTACATGAATGTACAGTATGTACAGTAGCCTCAACTATATAGTTACTGGCCCAGTGAATTAAGACTATAAATAAGGAGAATTGTACAATTAGGATAGGTTTTTATAATTGTAAAATCCTCCCAAATTGGATTTCACTGGAGAGAACACACATTGTGTGCTAAGAATGCCAAATGAAATGCACATGGAAGAGGAACATACATGATCCTTTGTTAAAGAATACAAAAAATAATAAATAAATCAACTAAAATAATTAAAGGTGTACTGGTCTCTGAACAGTCTGACATTGTTAGACTAACACACGTTTATAGGACTTTATATATTATTCTTCATCGCTGACTTAATTTAAAACACATTTGCAACTGTATCAGCCTTTTCTAATTATCTCAACAACTGTCAATATATACATATTCATACAGCAATATAACAGTAACAATGACTGTCACATGAATAATTATGAAAATAATGGTCACAACTTTATATAACAGTGCTTAACTGAACAGCAGTATACACCTGTTGTATTTCAATGCAGGCTGATAAAAATAAACTAAAAGCCACTGCTGAGTGAACAGAAAAGGCCCCAGGATTAATACATCCTGGCTGTTTGCCTGGTCGGGAGCAGGTAGTTTTATAGGTTACACAGAGAGAGGGATAACATTCAGCTCATCAGACGTTTAAAAAAATTAAGATTATTCATGAGTCCCACATCTCGAGTCTGAGTCGAGTCTGAAGTCTTTTGAGGACAATTCTCAAGTCAAGTCTGAAGTCACCGTGTGTGTAGTCTATATATTTGATGTTCCACTTCTGGGATTTCTCCGTTGCCACCGGAAAATCCGCTGGATTTTACTCATTTAGGCTGGATATCCGTTGCCGTGGGCTATCTTTTGTGTTGGCATTTTAAACTCTGGTCGATTTAACATGACTATGATTAACCTTTTCTCAGATCTCTGCAAGGTAAATCCAGACAGCTAGTTAGACTATCTGTCCAATGAGTTTTCTTTAAACTAAAACAACTTTTGAACATACACATTTTCCACCAAAACAAGTTCCTTCCGAGCATATTTTGCACGTGCTTAATTGCCCAAGACGATTGTGATTGGTTTAAAGAAATGCCAATAAACCAGAGCATGTTTTCCTCCAATCCCCGAATGCTATGTGGAGTAGCCAGACTCTCCTCCAGCACGCTTTGGAGGAGGGTCTGGCAAAGCGAGACTACTTTGTGTGCGACATAAGTGCGACTCAAGTCTGAGTCTCAAACTCGAGTACCCATCTCTGCTAAGTAGTCCCTCATTACTTCATGATTGTGACAAGTATCTACTGAGTTTTAATTGGAAAGACTCACAGCAAGTTTCTCAATAACACGAGGATAACTGAGTGCAAAATAGCCTTAAAATAATTATATATTATAATTTAATTAATTTTGAAATTTAAAAAAATCTGAAGGAATAGTTTTCATGTTATTATGTCAGCTGAATGGTCCAGTAAGTTTTCCTTCATCTTTTCCTTTTCTTCATTTGAGCACTGCATCACATGTCACTTTAGTTTCAGAACTGTTGAACAGACGTAGGTGAGCATGTTTGCTTTTATAATAGCAGTTACACTTCAGCGTTAGAAATAACCCTGGAAATAATTAATTTAAGAATTAAATGAACAAGTTAAGTGCGTCTGGAGTAAAGTGTTGTATTGGTTTGGATGGCATGTTAGCAGTTCTACTTATCAAAGCAAAATAGGGCTTGGCCGGGAAAGTCGATTTGAAAGGTGAATGCTGCACGTGAAAACTGGTCTTAAAGAAGTATCCACGTACCTGACCTCAGGGGGATCATCCCTGTACATATGGAATATATAACGGTGGAGAGGTAGTCTCAATACAATAGAGAACTACTCAGTATGATTTAACACTTTACTTGGGGGTGTACAAAAAGAGTAACCAGTGATTAAGTAATGAATGAGTTGTTACTCGTTTTGCTGTTCAATGGCTGATTCATAGTTCATCATCAACAACATCAACGACTCATGAATAAAAAGATTCTGAATCACAGATATTTATGAACCAATCATTACCCAATGATTCATTAATATAGCATCTCACAGTCGGTTCTCTTGTAACTCATCATTATCCACTGCACAGTCCTAGTGCTAGTGATTCGGGACCTACTTATTACCAATTCATTAATGATCACGTCGTTCCTCACACGTTCCTCAGTAACTTCTTACTATTTTGTGTACCATATTGAAAAATGTCATCCCTAGTGTTATCATTTTGCACATTGTATTTGTGAATGGCCTTATATAGCCTACAACTGCAGGACATGTATGTTTAAACAACATTTCTAAAATAAACATGGCATACACATACAATACATATTATGTGCATTAGGGCGGTCAAAATTGCTAAAAGATGACGTTAGAATATTCCCTCTAAAAAAACACATAATATTCGAACTATTCGCACATCTGGTTGCGCATGCACATTTTGTCAATGACGCGCATTATGTCAATAACAGGACAAATTAATACAAAAAGACATAACTACTTGTATAGGTAGTCTATTTAAGTTTAAACATATCTGACATTGTATTACCTACACAAAAACAAGTAAATCAAATGATGGCCAAGACCGCAGACCTCACGCTCGCTCGCTCACTCGAGCACTTTCTCTCTCTCGCCCTCACGCTCTCTGCGCAATGTGCGGCTGTGTGCATAACGGTTTAAAATGAACAACAATAGTTTTCTACAAGCAATTTAAGGTAGCGACTATTGTCCCAAATATAGCAGGCTTCATTCAGTGATTGAAACAAATATTATTAACAATAATTGAAGTTTCACAGTAGCCTATATAGAACCGACATTGAACGCTCAGAGCGAGCTGTGCTGTGGTAAACATGGAGCTTTTCCTTGACATGAAACGGTAAATAATCAAACCAGTGGAAGCAGTGCATTTAACCTTTATTCATGCATGCAGTGTGGCTTACCTTAAGCTCTTTTGTTTTTAGCACATTGTTAAGCATTTCCCAGTCATCTAATCCAATGGGCCGTTGCTGTAACATAGGATGCTGTCGCTAGGGATGTCCACCAATCCGTGGTAAGAGCCACATCTTTGTCTTTGATTGATTCCTTTATTTTTTCCGAGGTGCTGTTATAGACTTCTATGATTCTATTAGTGACTGTTCCACGGCTAGGGATACGGTACCTTGGTTCCATTGCTTGACAGAACTCCCTGAAGCCTGCCCCATCCACGACACTGATTGGTCTCATGTCCTTACAAATGAACAAAATTAATTTCTCCGTTATGGCCTCTTGTCGTGTTGCAGACAAAGAGCTTGTGGCAGGCGGTGCAAAATACGTGTCAAGACGTGACTGTTTAGCTGGAGTTCCACACATTATGCCATGCTCATTTGGGTGCACATTTTCGAGATGTGACCTCATGTTGCTAGTGGTTGAATGGTATGCTAACATATTTGCTATGTATTTTACATAGCTTGCATACAACTTTATCTCGCGGCTCAACTATTTTATCTCCTACCGACCAAAATCCGAAGTACTTCCAGACATGGCTTTTTAGATTTTGGGGGGTTAAAATCGCTTTCGCTGATGTGGTCGAGTTGGGCTCTGCACTTTCTGCCATCTTCCATGCAAGACAAGTCAACTTTCAGCAGTGACTATTCAAATATATATTGTAATTTAGAATATTCGTTGACAGCCCTACTGTGCATACTGTTAACACCTCAGGGTTTGTAGGTGTTGTCATGCTGATCTCTCTGTTGTGTCCTATATCACACACGCACACGCATGCACGCACGCATGCACGTACAAATGTGCAGAGGTAGAGTGAGTCATTCATTGACAAAAGGCTAACAGGTCTACACAGATGCACCAGGAAGCGTAATCACCATAATTATTCCACTGCAGGTGCCTGTTGGCCACTGAGGGCAATCACATGGCATCTCCTCAGTCTTTGACAGTTGATTGGTTAATATAGTTCATTATATGACACAGAAATGACAGATCAATAATTATAGTAAGGGGAAAAAAGAAAATGTGAGTGTGGTGATGGTGGAGGTGTTGGTAGAAGCATTATGGTTGAAGAGGAAGACAGAACTACAATTACATAAAAAAGGGGAATAAAGGCATAACATGCTGGGTTAGTGAGGGCACTTACAGTATGACTGACACATGAGTAGCTGGGAGCCCACTTTATGTTACACTGTGAAAGACAATGATAAAGAGGTATAAAATAATTATGATTTAACTTTCATCACAATGTATACATTGATTAGATAATTAATGAAGTGGTGTGTGATGATTCACTGTGATTCCTAATGAATTAGGAATAATTCAAATTAGTAATTTATCAACAAGACTGTGAATTGTTTTATAGAGTTTTAGTCAGCACACACTGAGACACTATGAGATAGATAATTAAGAGAAAAATAGTAATAACAATATGACTAATTGAAAAGAAATGTATAAGTAGCTAGGCTGTGTTGATTCATTTAAACATTGTATACTTGCATGCCCAATACAAATTAGTTTGTAAGCATTAAACATCACTAAACATAACCCTTACCCTTACTTATATGACATGATAGTTAAAATAAATGTTTTAATAGCACATTGATAGGAGGTGTCTGATTGTATTGATGTATTACTTGAGAAGAGTACTGAGTGGGATAAAGTAAGCCTTTCTTCTGCATTCAACATAAAAGTGCTGAAATAATTATTTTACAGTATGCCTGCTTCCAAAGGTCTTGTCTGCCCCCCTCAGGCTGCCAAACAAATAACATTGATGCAAAATGATGAAGTCAGTCCATTGTCTGGCCTCAATGCCACCATGATGTCATGGCAATTGAGTAGGACAGAGGAGATCATTTCGTTATTTGTCTGTTAAGATGCTACGACCATTCTTCCTGGGGCTATTGTGGTAAGCCAGTGTAGGCAGAGATTTACAGGAAAGATAAAACAAGAAAAAGAAGAGAGGAGATGTCAGAATAGCGTGTGTCGAGCTCCAAGGGGTCTCTCCCTCAATGCTTCATCACAGTGAAAGGTGAAATATAAAGTTGTCTGAAAAGTTCTCACTCTTTTCATAGATTGACTGAAGACCACATGCAGGGTTGGGGTTAGGGTTAGGGTTTGGCAAAGGTTAGCTGGGTCATGACTACTGGCACCAACAGCAGTGAAGAGAATGCTCAAAGGCCTCTTTGATCACAGTGCTAGTAACCTTTCGGTAAGATTAAAATGAATGCCCTTGATTTGGAATTTCACTTCACATCTGTGTATTTGTTCAAACTTAAACACAAGTCAGTGGTATTGACTGGTGTCTGTCTAAGACCTCACACATCCAAGCTTTGTTTCTTTGTTTTCTAGCTGTTGCCTGAGAACATACTGTAGAGTGTCTGTGTCAAATTTTTAGTCTGAACAGTCTGAATATAACATTTAAACAGTTGCATGGTATACCAGTTATATGCGTCATCATTGGATAGATTAATTATGAAGTGTTTAAATCCCTGTAATGATCCTTAAGTGTGTGGATTTTATAAAACGTTGCGCTTCAGCTACATAATTGACTCTTCAAAGACACTAACACATTACAAGCCAGTGCTTTGTTCACAGTGCATTTCCAATGTGTAAATTAATAAATACATTCATTCACTGCTTTAAAGCTGTGTAATACCGAAGGACTCAAGATACTACCTTAGAGCCATAATCACAGTAGGGTTTGCAATATTTATTCACCATGACACAATTCTACTCCACATATGGGTGATGGTTGATACAGTAACAGATCTTTAGGCTTCAAATAATAGTAGATGCTTCAAATAATCAAAGCTTCTGTCAGGTAACAGTTGTTGCTGTCCTACAATTTAATTGAGTCTCTAAATTCTCAACTATTTATTCACTGAGCACAAAAACTCCTAATACCAAATTATTGTTTTTACTTTAGAGCGTTGACATTTTTGTAAAATGTCTCCTGTACATCTATTCTGTGAAGCTGGGTATGTCTTGTAGTGGGTCATTGGTAAGACAAGAATGCTTTTTTGAATGAACTGAATTGCTCTTCAGATATTCATTTAGTTGCTTTTAAATGAGCGATCAGGAGCTACTGTATATTTGGCATTGTACACAAATGCAACTTGCAAGAGTGGCAAACCAGAGCAAATCACATAACATGTTTACAATTTCCAATTAACCACTCTCCTCTTCTTTGGCTGCAGTTATTTTCTAAATAATGAGGTCCTTTTAAACACATGCTTATGCAAAAACAAACATAATTAGGTCAGATTCACAATTCAGAGAATGGAATCAGAAATTAAACATATCGTGAATAGCCACACAAACAGTTTCTGCCACCATGCTAAATGTCATATTGCTGAGGAGTGCCTGCAAATTGATGTCAGTTATCCTAGATTCATGGTCTGTGCCCTGGCTAAAACCCAGGGGTGTAAAGAAATACTGGAAACATAATGCTTGCTAATGGGAAGGGAATGCTAAATTATGCAAATCAGTCCCTACGTTATTAATGGACATAGTATGTTTTAATAAATTGGGGGGGATCTTTCTTTTCCTCTTTTCTCTTATTAAGGCAATTTGGCATGGGCCTCAATTCTATAGGTGAGGTGGTTTAAGTTAATTGCTCTCCCTCTTGTTATTGTGGCCTGTTTTGGCCCTAATGAGAGATACATCATTGAAAAACTTCTTGGAATGATATTAACATTTTAATAGAGGACAATAAAGTACATTGGGGACACAGTATCTGATGTGACAGAGCAATTAGGGCTATGCTTTATGAGTGTCTTGCTGTCTTGAAGTGTGGCCTACACTGTGGAGACTTGCTAATTTGGAGCACGGCTCAAACGTCCTGGGCCACATCTTGGGCGGTGGGGCTCTCGAGAATCACACGCGGATTGCTGGCAGTTTTCGTTTGCTGCTTCACTTTATTGTTCATCTTTCGTTTTAACACATTATTAAGACAATAATTTCAGGGTAAATGTGGATTATTGTTTCTTGTTGTCTTTTCCCATTCAAAGAGTGGCAGAATGGTGTTTGCCCTGCTGTACTTGAACTCTGCTATTCTTTTTGTATTTAAACTTTGATTCTCTTAGCACTGTCAACACACAATACAGTAACAGGCAAATTGTGATTTTAACTAGTCTGGCTATCACCAGACCAAGCTCAATATTTTAAGATTGAACATTAGTCTGGGGAGTCTGCTCTGTATTTTCTACTGCACAAGAGGCATGATCAATGGGCATAGTTCAAATGACTCTGTACGGAATTGGATAGTCCTTCAACCAATCAGACCAACGCTCCGGGTGACGTAGCAGCGACAGCGGCATCAACGGGTTGCTGCGTTTCGGTGGCCGCTATGTTGAAGATAAGATAAGATAATACTTTATTGTCTGTTACACAAGGGTTACGGAAAATTGTCTTTGACAAGGCTCCAATCGAATGTAAACGAGAAGCTGCTTGGTCGCTTCTCTATCGTCATCGTGTTAAACCCGCCAATAGCGCACCAGGTGGATAAGCCAGTTTGTGATTGGTCCCTGCAAAATTGTAACGGAAGGAGGATAGATAAACGTACAGGTTTCCAGCCTGAGCTGCAGGGCGAAATCAAATCACCGGCAGACCGGGCTGGGTTTACCCAGTCTAGATCTTAACTATTTTTGTTAGGAATTGGTATATATATCCATGCTGGGAAAGCATTGCTACCTGAAATTACAAAAGTAATATTTACAAGAAATTACTTTTTAAAAGCAAATAGAAATGTATCATCACATAATGGACTGTATTGGACAATATGTGTATGGTGAGATAAACTGTGTGTGCATGTGTGTGTGTGTGTGTGTGTCCGTCCTCTGGCTACAACGTTTTTCACATTTCTATTGCATCAAATCACAAAGACGATTCCCTTGCTTTTCTGACTTGTGGCCAGTGTTAAGCTGAGAAAGCAGAATTATTTACCAGTACGTTATTAGCAACTGTTATTTATGTTTGTGGTGAAAGTACAGAAGCTATATTTTACACAGACAGTGGCGCCTTAAATAATACTGCTGCTGTTATTTTTATTTTTATTTTTTATGAACAACTAATTCCTTAAAACACAACATGTATGTACAAAAAATGTATACGTACATTTATCTTGAATGAATTGTCTGTGTAGCCAAAACATATAGCTTATATATCCATAGACCTCCACCTCATCCAAAAACAATTAAACACAGAAAACAGCCATATTCTAGCATTCTGATGATGGTGTGTTTGTGTGTGTGTGTGATGTGTGTGCACGCGTCTGTGTGTGTGTGTGTGTATGAAATGATCTTTAGTCAATACACCTTTTCTTAAGCCGCTTATAGGCTGTTTGAATATGGACGCGTAGGTGTGTGTGTTAGAGTGTGAGCATACGCATTAATGCATCTACCAAAGTGTCAATGTGTGTGCTCATTATGTTGTGCTGTGTGTGAGCAGATCCACAGATGTGTGTGTGTGCCCTTGCTGCTCACAGACTTAAATCTTTTGCTGATGTGTCATTTCAGTGTTCTTAACACACAGAAACTGTGACCACATAATGCATTCAGACTTACAGTAGCTCCATAATCTAGCCATGGCAGAACAAACCCAATTGGACTGTGGGAGTCTGAACCAAGGAATCTGTAATCCTCCACCCAACAGACAATCAATCCCTCCACTGGCCTTTGGATGACTCCACGCAGTGCCCCCACACACCTCTCTTGTCTTTGCTGTTGGCTGTTTGTGCACATTTCAGATGACTGAGAGGGCTTGTTGATGTGTGTTTATGGTGCATATTTGTGAGAGACATTTTAAGATGTGAAGGGAATATTTTGTGTGCATTCATCAAATGTATATGTGAGTGATTGCATGCATGTTTCTGTCTATTTGTGTTTTTGTTTCTGTATGAATATTGACAGTGGTCTGGGGTGGACCTTTGCTCAGGAAGTCACCGTGATATCACATTTCTATATCGCATAATGAAGGAATACATACAGAATGTGTTGGCTCACATTTAGTGCCTGGGACATGGATAGAGGACAATGACAGGAAAGTGTTTGGCAAAATCAACTGTCTTATCATACTTTATAAATCACGAGTTTGTGAAATGCTAATGGTTGCTGGTAAGTCATTGACCACAATAACTCCAGTCCCTCCTTGAAAGAGGACTCTCCTATAAAATGGTTTTGATCTCAAGAGAACATCCTGATTAAATGAAGGTCAGATTTCCCACCATGGAGTTGCAGGCAAATTTCACCCTGCCATTTCTAGCCATACCCATGTAGCACCTTTAGACGCTATTCTGCTCACACAACATGGTTTGTGTGATGCAAATCTCCAGACATTTTGAATAACCAACAAACTGCCTATTTAATAACTTTGTAGCATGTTCATATTGATGTGTAAAGGTGTTTGGAGTATTGATAATCTTCAGTGTGCACAACGCAAGTCCATTGTTATTCTCATAATCCTGCCCACTTTGAAACCTTCACACAAGCTGCTGATAGATGTTGTTAGCGAGAACATCTGGAGTGCCTGCCTGTTTAAAAACTGATAGGAGCAGAAAGGGAAAAGAGCTATGCCGCTAGAACTCTCAGCCCGAGCAAGTTATTGGGATGGTTTAGTAGAGAGGAGGATGTTTATATTATATAGTAGCACTTGAAAGACAGGGAAAAGTCAAAGCAAGGGGGCATTGAAGTTAGTTGAGCATAATGTAACTGTGATTTTCTTCAGTTATGAATACAACATCCTAAATGTAATAGACATCATTTTAATAAACAAATTACTAATAATTACATATGATTAATTCATTTAGGGCTGTTTTTCCATCCAGTTGTTCAGGATCCCTATTACTTTCTATACATGCCATGTGAATGCCATTAATGAATCAACTAACTGATAGAGGTCCAGCCGTACTCTGTCCTGACGATAACTGACAACCACTTTTTGGCAGTATACTAGTCCTGATCAACAACAGTACATTTCCAGAATAATAGACCTTTTTCACGGCAGACATGTTAACATGTCATAGTAGGGAAAGCACAGGTGTATTCAAAACCATTAATGATGGCTGCATTCCACTTAGGAGAGGCCCTGGTATTGTGCATGCTGACTCACTGAAATAGCTTACTGGGACACTTGATGGAATTGAGCCATCATTTAGGTTATCAATTTCAGCTGTTTCCTGCTATGACAAGTCAAAATGTCTGCTGTGAAAAAGGTCCATTGCCTCTGCCAGATGTCTGTCGCCTTCCCCTCTCTGTGTGTTGCCGTAACAAAGAATGAAAAGGTTCTTGAGGGTCAAGTATACAAATAAAAAGTTGTGGTGGGCTTGGGTAGCTCACCTGGTTGAGCGTGAGACCCATGTACAAAGGCTCAGTCCTTGCCGCAGCAGCCGTGGGTTTGATTCCGATCTGTGGCCCTTTGCTGCATGTTTTTCCCCATTTCTCCCCTTTCATGTCTTAAGCTGTCCTGTTAATAAAGGCCTAAAAATACCCCCCCTAAAAAAAAAAAAAGTTATGTTCGTTGGAAAGTTATGTGTGCTGGCATACTGAAGTAAAATCAAATGGTATATAACTTCTGAAAGAATGTGGGGTCTGTGTTGACTATAGCTTTAATCATCTCTTTAGTCACACAAAACCACCTATGGAGAAACATTAGCAATGACCCTGACTTTACAGCACCAGCAAAGGCTGACTTGAGATAGAGCTTGATAGTTTATATATTTAAAACAGTATCTGTCGCACCTTTTCGAAGATGCATCCCATTTTCTTTTCCTGGAATAGTGAAACTATCACATGCAGATGTATAAAGGCCACATCAAAACTCAGATAGAAGATGCAGAGACTTGCTTGTTCTGTTTTCTCAAAGCTAACTGATTTTCTATTGATTTCTTCCACCCTGGTCCTAGTAAATGCCTTGGCTGCAAAATTAGTGTAGGGCGTCGTCACGCATCCTTCACAATCATCAGAAGATTGGGATATGTACATTTGCATGAACCGTCATGTGAGTTTAATAAAAAACTGTGATGTACAGTACAAAGCTTTGTTACGTAAATATTGTTTTGAGACATTACTTTGGGGTGGTTATTACGGTGGCCCTGAAGTGCAAATCACAACAGTAAATAGAAAAACGCAACAGTAAATCATAAGACAGAATGGAAAATAAGAAAACATGTCAACAAATCATAAAACACAACGGCAAATGTGAAAACATGACAGCAAATATGAAACAATTTGCTAGATAGGTCCTACCTTTTCCGGTAGAAGTTAACGCCGTTGTGTTTTATGATTTGTTGAAGTGTTTTCCTATTTGCCGTTGTGTTTTGTGATTTGCTGTTGCGTTTTTCTATTTGCTGTTGTGATTTGCACTTCAGGGCCACCGTAGTTATGCATATTTCTACTATTCTTCTCTGTGCCCACACTTGCTATAAAAAGCCTCAATAATGTGCATGTTATAAGTCGTATTGTCGCAGTTCCGCTGCTCAAAAAAACAATCGCCATTGCAGAGGAGATGTGATTTTGTCTGTGCAATGTTCACTAGTCCTTAAACCAATACTGAATGACTCAACCACATTAGGTGTGTGTGAGGTTTTCATTATGAGGCTGTATGGCAATGAAAAAATAATTGGCACCGGTTATGATCAGGCTGGGGGCTTACAGAGGGAAGATGGCTTCAAGTCTGATTTACACGTCAAGAAAAGTGCATAGACAGAAGAAGAAACAAACCTTGTCTCTGACATTCACTAGATACATTTACATGAAGTCAAAGTTAAATCAAAACTTAAATCAAAACATTGTGTATGGACACCTAATTAATGAATTTACCAACAAAATAAATGCACAGTATGTATTGCACATTTTCTGTTGGCATGTTACCCAGAATATGCATTTAACAAGAAAAATACATAATGATAAAATACATCACTTATGTAAATTGCCATTGGACAAGGTTAGCTGAAATGCACATCACAAAATGAGTATTAGGTCAACATATGGACACCAAATGCGCATGTTGATCCATAAGACATGCAACATGCCGACACTTTGCATGTCTTTGTTTACATGTTCACAGTCTGCATGCAGATTAAATGACAATGAAATACTGGTATAATTAAAATTTTCAGTTACATTTTATTTATAGAGTCAAATCATAATAATCAGAAGTTATCTCAGGACACTTTACAGATAGAGTAGGTCTAAACTCTTAAGGAGTTCAAGTCAAATTTGTCTTTTTTCTGATTGGAAACTCAGGTCACCAAAGGAAAAAATATAGAAATATACAACAATTTCTGCCTCAGTCAAAACATTTGTTAAGATTTCTCGACAATGATATAACTACAACAACTAAAAAAAGAGTTAAAGTATGAGTCCTCTGGGAGGCCCGAGTTGGACTCAGTTAACTTGTTCTTATACTGCACTGTAAATTTTATTCTCGTCTTTTATCTGTTTTTAATTATTTTTATTTATTTTTTTAATCGTTTTGAACTGCTCTGTAATGTTTTATGTAAAGCACTTTGAATTGCCCTGTTCCTGAAATGTGCTATACAAATAAAGCTGCCTTGCCTTGCCTTGCCTATCATTTACAGAGACCCAACAATTACCCCCAAGAGCAAGCATTTGGTGTGACAGTAGCAAGGAATAACTTCCCTTTAACAGAAGGAAACCTCAGGCAGACTCTGACTTCTAGAAATAGTGAATTCAAATGTTCCTTTCATGTGAAGTAACCTATTTCTTCATGTGAATGAACTCAAACAGATCCCTTTTGTTTTTCACATTGCTTCGTTGCTTAATGACCCCTTTTCCATTAGATCAAATTAGGCCAGGCACTAATTGATTGTAATGGAAATGAGTTGACCGCTATTGTCATAAGCTGCCATTGCCGCATGGCCCCAATCTCCCTGTCTTTATGCTGATGGCTAATTGTTAGCCTGATTGCTTGGCCTTCCAGTGCTGTGGTTTCCATGCTAATAAGCTAATTATTGAACAACAATGTAGCCTCAGATAATTTAATCACTGTAGACGCTAATGAACACAGAGTGCAATAACAAGCGCTTGATATTTCAATTCTATTGCTTCTGAACATGACAGTGAGTGTTTGTGTTCACTGCTCAGTTATCTGTAGATGTGACTTCATGGCAAATGGTGAGGTTAGCCCTGTAGTCTAACATGCATTAATTAATAAGGATTGTGGCTTTGCAAAATGGCTCTTATTCATGTACTGTATTTTGTGGATGCATTATTTATGTACAGGCACTTTTTTATTAACTTTGAAAATGGTCTGGTTGACTGCTTCTTTAGAAAAAAAACAGATGTATCTTTGTTGAACACATGCACCTACAAATCTGGGCCCATTATGCTTGCAGCAGTCATGGTTTCTAAGGAAAATTGCATGGCACAAGAAAACAGGATACACAGTAGACTGTATCAGGGATTGGCAGAGAGAATATTATCCTCAAGTAAAAGTACTATTAATTTAAAAACATTTTCATCAAAGGTTACTGCAGAACAACATCATGCCATTAAGCCATTTTGTCCAAACCAACAATAAATGAATCTTCTATAGCCGGGCACTTTGCAGCCTGTGCTCACAATTATTATTATTTATACACATACACAGCCTTCCTTGCCATAGCCTTACTATAATTAACCAGAAAAGAGGACAAAACACTGACAATCAAACAAAAATGATCAACAATAAGTCTATGGATGCCGCGACGGATGGAACAATGAATATTAAGCCACATCAAGTAAAACGTGTGACACTTCTTATACAATCAACAGCAGAGTAAAACATCACCAAGGCAGACAACACAGAGATGTTTAGAAAGACAATATAAAACCCACAGCGACTGCTGCCCATAAACACAAATATTAAAAAGCAAAAACTTAGTTTTTAGCAGTTTATACACACCACAAAATGCACACACGCAATGCTATGTTTTTATGTTCTTTTCTGTACATTGTCACAACAATCACTGAGTTTGTTGTTGTACTCACCTTTTCTGAATGTGTCACCTTTCTGGACATGGAGCTCAGCCCTCCTGCAGCCAGAGACACACCAGCAGCTTCTTCTCTGCTGCTGCTGATTTTGTCGTTCAGTTCTCACACTGTTTATCAGGACTTTATCCAGCCTGTTCTCATGAACCATACGTTTGATTTATCATGTAACTTTTGGTTTTCCTCTGTAACAGATGCAACTTGAAATGTAGTGCAACACTCGTAATGAAAACTTTAGTAAAAGTTAAATATGTATGTACTTATGTACAAGTACATAACAAATGTATTAATATCTGTACAGTCTTTGTACTGTAGAGATATGGCTTTAAGGTAGTACTTTATAAAGACATGTATAAAGTGTAGTGTAATGGTAGGAAAGGTTTGTGTGATTGTCATCATGATGCATATGAATTTTGGGAGCAACTGGCAACAAGACTGAGAATTGTTGGATTCCCTTTTCCTGTTTATCACTGATATTTCCTGATATTTCAAGTCTATCTTAGAATAATACTCACATGTTCATATGAAGGCTACATTGAAAGAGTAATTGGTCACTATACTCCTTCCTCATGCCCATAGTGACTGAAGAAATCCCATAATAAATAGATTTAAATGTAAGTGATGGGGGACAAAATCCACAGTCAATGTTATTTGTTAAAATGCATTTGAAGTTCAGCTTAAGATATTAGATGCTTCGCAGTCTGACATAGAAAAAATGAAATGGGTATCTTCCGAATTTATGAAGTCTTTTAAGGTATGAAATTCCTGATTTTGTTCTGCATCTGACAGTTTTTCCTTGCTGAACCACAGCTGAGGGATCGTAACACAAAGAGGGATTTCATACTAAAAAGACTGCAACTTTGGAAGATCCCCACTTGATTTGTGTAACTCAGACTGCTGAAGCCTTATATTACGAACAATAGGATGCATTTTTATATTGTCTGTGGCTTTTGAAAGGGGGTATCTTTCAGTATGGTCAGTGAACACAATTTCTTTCAGTGCACAAGTGGGCATGCAAATGCTATTTTCAGACGGACTTGAAAAATGTGAAACAATTCATTATGTTTCACAAAGTGTTCACATTTAGTAGAAAGAGATGCCGTGATAAATAGAATGGGTTCAATTGATTGTGATGTTGGTGATTTGGACCACAATAGAAAGATTTAGGTCTTACATAATTATATTTTACACTACCCAATTCCATTCAGTGTCCAATTAGTGCATCATTGTCTTAACGTAAGATGTATACAATAAAAACTATTGTGAGACGAATTTTCATAAAGATTTAAACACACGTTTTGTCAAAATGTATTAAAATTGCAACAGATTATAACATTTTTGATTTAGCATAGTTCCTCTGTTCAAGTATCATATAATAAGTGGTTGCATGGTGTAGAACAAATGTCAGATACTAATGACCAAGCACATACTCAGTATTTTCCATTGATGTAATTGATGTAGGCTACTTTAGATATTTTGTAAACTTAATCTTCAAAGTGGCTACACTATGGAACTTCACACATCCACCCCATAATAAGGTGGAAGGGGTCAGACCAGAGTTTAATAAGGATAACGATTCAGGCCCTATCAAAAAAGTAACACATCCTCTGATTCTACAAAGCACAACCCTGCCAAATGAACAAAAAAGCTGTTTGGCAACGTGGGGATAAAACTCCCGTTAAAATTAAATAAATGTAGTTCCAATTTCCTGGCACAGAGGGATTTGGTGTCACAGAAGTTTATTCATTGGCCTTTTGACATGACTTAATCAAATGCTGAGGAATTCATTTTACTATTATTTGATGGGCAGACAGGATTCACAAGGCTGGGGTCTGCTGGCAAAGGCCAGCCAAAGCTTTATCCCTTATTTAATATCTGCAAGTCGATACAAGACAGAAAGAGAAAGAAAGACAGAAAAATAAAAAATAAATAAAAAATAAAGTTTGAAACTAGAGAACAAGAGAGAACTTCTGCAGAAATAAGCCAAACCAAAGAACAAGACCAATAGCCTGGCATATTTGAAATTAAAGCAAAAGGAAAGGGAGCGAGGGAGAATCTTCTGCCTCAGATGATGTCCCACCTCGCTGCTGGAAGCCAAATGATTATTCTTATTTTTTTTTAAACCATAAAATGGATGATTCTGGAGCTTTTCTCTGACACAGGGTGAATTAAGCTTGTTTGACTGGGCTTAGGCTGCGTTATCACATCCCCCAGCCGGACACTACACACACAGGCTGAGCCCAGCAGAGAGGACAGAGGAAGAGGACTTGAAAGCAGGTGCGGGATTCCTATGGCATAATGCTGAGTTGAAAAAGAGTAGCTGTCTGTACTTTAGGCTTTTTTGGTCTCCGTCATACAAAGCACAGCCAGAGGCAGTGTATCAGAGGTGGGAGGTGGGAGGGGGGTGGTAGCAGTACTTACTGTAAGATAGTCTGGAAGTTCTCAGTTGGAATCCATGATCCTGCCTAAACCATAGACAGTTAAAGACCAACAGATATCGTTGCTCTGGATGGAGACCAGCAAAGGATATTAGAAGCACTTTTCCGGTGATGGCTGATCGTTACTGCGCAGCCTCCAACTGAGCGAGACGACGTAGATGTGACGTGAGCAACCTGTCTGAAAGTTGTAAGTATTCTGGTAGCTGTGCCAAGAGAAATTCCGAATCTTGCAGAGACAGAGAGCGTAGGTATATGTAAGGAGATAACATGGACACAGGCTAATTATTGCTAACTAAAATGCTACTTAACATTAGTAATTCAACTTAAACAGCTAATGTAAGTCAAAGCTGCCTGCTAGCTTCTCCTGTAATGTACGGAAATTTGTCTACAGTGCGACAGCAAGTCGCATGGTTATGACTCAATCGTTAGCCTATTTTTACAAAAATGCCTGCTACGGAGCCATAACGTGAGGTACAAGGTAATGGAGACTTTTATATATTGTTGTGTTTCTTTAGAAATAAACAATGGACAAATAAAGTCTCGAAACGCTTCAGATGTAAAGTTATTCGCTATCAAAGTGACGTCAAAATGAATGGCAGTCAATGGAATGCTAACGGCGGGTGAGTGCTTGTTAGCATCAAAATGGTGCCATAGGAGGTATGCTGTGTGGAAGTTGGCTTACCCCCTTGGCCTAAACTAGATGCACTTTTTACTTCCTCTATTTCATCAATCTCTTTCAAACATCACCTTGTCATATACCTGTACTATCAAATGTCACATTTGATGTTCTTTCTGTTACAGTAAAAACATACTCAAGACTATTAACTGTTAACTATACTGTACAATATTTCAAACCTTTCACATGTGGAAATGGGCTTTGTTTATTAACTTTAACTATGGCACCTCATGAAATATTAACTGAGTCTGACAATTCCATTTCTCTATTAGCTCCATTAGTGGCTCTTTTGGGTCTTAGAGCTGAGGTCCCAGGTTTTAGCCAGAGGCTAAACAATATATCTGTGCAGGCAACACTGTTATTTCATTCAGTTTGAAGTTCATTGACTGTTATTGTTGTAAATGTTTTCTCCAAACACAAGATTATAAAAAATTAGGGCTGTCAGCATTAACGCGTTGCGATTAAGGGCCTGGATAGCGTGTTAATCTTTTTTAATCGCATTAATCGCATGCTGGCATTTATTAATTTATTTTAGACTTCACTCGGCTTCGCGTCGTGCCTAACAGGCTACTATTTTGACCCTTTGCTGCACCGTTACTTATCATCAACCTGTGATACTGCTGCAGGCTGCAGGCATGATGACGAAAGACAGCAGCAACATAATTCTGAATGACGCTTTTTATTTTCCAAATCGGCTCGTAGACAAGTCGAAAGCCATATGCACATTTTGTAAAGCCGAATTAAAATATCATGAAGCACGTCAAGCTTGAGCTACCACCTACGAGCTAATTAACATGACTCAGGTTGATGATACCCACTAGCATGCTACCCACTCAGGCAAAGCAGTATTTTGGAGAGTGCTACGAGTGCTACTTGCCTGTGGATGAAACCAACTCCACAAAAATGACTACAGCTCTTGTGAAACGGGTGGCAACTAACTGCAGACCTGTCAGCATCGTAGAAGACTCGGGTCCTAAAGACATACTACAGTTGGCATGTTCTGACCTGTCTCGTTGCCGTCGAGGGGGACAGTAGTTTCACGCATACACAGCCTGTATGACACGGAGAAAGCAGCCACACTGGAACTGCTGCAAAGTGCTGCAAACGCTGTCTCATTAACCGGTGATCACTGGACGTCAGTGAGTAATCAAAATTATTTAGGAGTTACTAAACACTATATTGACTCTGGTAAGGATAGGGGTTTTTAGTTTTTTAGTTAGTTACTTGGAGGAATTGTGCAATAATGACAGATTCACACATTTTTCTTTTGTTTACAGAAAATAAATAATATACAAATACAAATCTTGAATTAACTTTCTTTGCATTCATTTGATTCCAAATCAAGATCAACTGGTAAGAATTGCTTTTCATTGTTAATATGTACTTAAAAACAGTTCTGAAATGCAAAATAATAGCATTTTAATCATGTGATAAAATATGCGATTAATCGCGATTAACTACAGAAATTCAGCGATTAATCGCGATTACAAAAAAATTCATCGTTTGACAGCGCTATAAAAAATCCATATGCATAACACTCACACGTACATGCACATCAGTTGTGATTTCTTTAAGACTGCAAGGGAAGCTCGGCTTCCCCTAAAATGTCAAAAAATGAATGGTCAAATATGTACTATTGTGTTAACATTTTATTGACAAAAATTGCGTTAGAACACGTTCATCTCGAAGACGAGTTCGTTCAGGATCCAGGTTCAGCTACATATAGCAGGTCGACTGACTCGTCACAGTGCATTGCCCCTGTGGAAGCTTGGCGTCCATGGACTTAAATGGGGCTGCTTTGAAAAAAAAATGTCAGTGCTTCGAAACTAGACGGTCATTGGATAAATGCTGCGATTATGTCCCACCCACGGACGCTCAGCGTCTCTGGGGATGAATGGAGGAGTGGGCTGGCCTGGACTCCGGGCTTCTGTGTGATGATTGGAGGGGCTGTCGAAAGACTGCATCCCTTTTTGATTGACAGCGATTTTGTACTATAAAAAGTCGCCGAAGCTATTTAAGCTCAATCCCACTGCAGATTTGGCAAGTGTAGTCGAAAGACAAACTGCTGCAGCCTATTTCTTGGTATTTGCTTGGCATAATTGCTGGCCAATTTTCATCATACATTTTATACAATTATACACCACATTCCGTGTTTCAGTTTAACCTAATTCCCACATTTCCTTCTTCGAGTTTAATATTTTTTCGTTAGATCTTTCGTTCATTCATACAGTAGGCTAGGCTAGTGTTGTAGGGGTGAACTAGCCAGCTACCAAACTGCACAAGATGGCAGACAACGCTAATATTGTCAACCTGATTTTGGCCAAAAATGAGCTTCCCCTCTTTGAAAGACCAGCAGCTGCCACTGATGCACATGCATGCAAATAGATGAGTAAAACTAACAAACACACATGCAGTACAGAGGAGGTCAGCGTGTTGGGGATGGTTTGGTAAACACCTCTGTAAATCATTAGTATCTCTGTTTGATAGCCATTCAAGGTTATGTTACCTCAGGCCACTGTATGTATGAAAAGCTTCAGTGACATGAAAACACGCACGCACACACGCACACACACACACACACACACACACACACACACACACACACACACATTGTGGCATGTGAGACACAAGCCATAAACATAATACATATAAATACAAACCTCTCCTTTCTTTTTTTTTGCTTTTATCTCCACAGTGCTGGGGCTTGTTCCGAGATTATATTTTCTGCAACACCCACATCTCTGTGTTTCATAAATCAAGCCCTCTCTCATTCTCACCGGCCCAACACGGTTTTCCTTGGAAATGAAGACATAGTAGAATCAATTAGGTGTGATGGACCTGCCGCTGCTGTGGTCTTTCATGTGCGGTGCAGTTTAGATTCTGTTATTGCTGTGAGAGCAAAAAGGAAAGTTTTATTATCACCGGAGTGTTCCATAATGCAATATTTGAGGAGACCCAGTACTCCTATGAAGGCCTGTTTCATTGCGGTCAATGTCTTCAACCATCAACTTTACACACACATCAGAAATAACTCAGTGAAATGTATGGGAATACAGTGCACTTTAAATTCCTATTTGGACCAATTTACCTTCTCCTTTCCTTTCCCTTTGATACTTGTGGAATAAGCATCTTCAGCCAAAGACAGGAAGGTTCGTGTCCTGTGGGAGGGTTGCTGCGAAACGCCACTATATACTTTTCCCTTATGCCTGCTGATTCAGAGTAATGGAAAGACCCAATTGGCCATGGAAATATACAAAGCCATACCCACATCTAATATTGTCAAAGCATTTTTGTTGAAAGGCTGCAGAGATTAAGCCGGTATATCAAGTGTCATGGACAATCTAAAACATCCCTTAAGGCCTAAAGGTTCCCAATGTGCCCATGCACATATCATGTCCTCTGCAGATGTGTACATATTTGCTGCACTGACCTCCCTGTGGTTTTATTGCTGACAAAATCTACAATATATATATATATATATATATATATATATATATATATATATATATATATATATATATATATATATATATATATATATATATATACTGTGTATATATGTTTTGTGCCATTGTTTCCAACATGTACTGTGCATGATTGTCGTGTTGCTTTGGATATTCCTTATAAGACATTTGACTTTGATAATATTCTCTTATACTTCTAGCAACATGTAAAAATAACCTTCAATTGGCCCAAACTACCATAAGCACCTGTAACTCTTTACCAAACCATGTCCCTTGTGTAAAACTAGACCATAAAATATGAACAAAATGTAAATTCAGACAAATAAATTAATTTAAAGATTTATAAAAAACAAAGTAAAAGCCATGTCTGTGTCACAGTGGAGCAGAAAATTAAAAGTACTGCCTTGACATTGATACTATGTTAAAAAGCATGCATTAACTGATGATAGCCATGCTCCACCATAACATGAAAACAGTTCAAATGAGAGTGGTTTCTCCCCCCATGGTGTAGGGATGAATGATCATTAGGCAGAATATTAATATAGCATGAAAAAGTAAGTTGTCTTACCTAATCATTTCACTGTGTTGCCATATTAGCATGTTTGCATTTTAGAGATGAAGCCATCTTTTTACTATTCTCGCCCGGCCTCTCCTAAATTACCTGATGATCTACAGGCCAGCTTCAAAGACATAATCACATAATTCATACACAAACCAGAAATTATGATTTCAAGAGTATGTGTCTCTAATATCATGCACTGGGGAAATTATGATTGTTTTTATTACAACCACAGTCATATATTTGATTAGATCATAAACATTATTTCTGTGTGCTTCTAGGTCTAAAAAATGATTAATTTCCATTGGAGGGGCATTACTCATACTATTTAAAACAGTAATAAATGTTACAGAAGGGACAGCAACTAATGCCATATCATGTGGTATATAATCTCTTATGCATATTATTTGTATACATTTTTTAATTAAATATAAATCTCTGCCTAATTACATCTGTGAGAAAAGGCATCATAGAAATATTTCACGGTTATGTCAGACAGCACAAAGGTCTGAGTAGCTCCATTTCTTGCAAAAGAAAAAAAAATCAATTGATTATCACCTTAACATACAAAGAAAAGCCAACAAATCAGTAACACAGTAATAAACAATATGTAAATTCCAATGTATGCATTCTCACCACATACCACATTCACTCTTCTTCATACTCAAACTAAACACACCAAATGAGTACTATTCTTCCATCTGAGAGTGTTTGGAATATAAATTAAAGATTTCCACCGAATCACTCCATAGAGATCTATTCAATCTCCTATAACCTTTGATTCAAAGAGGCCAGATAATACCTCAATATGCAGGGTGGCCTATACTTAAAGATAGCTATCCATTTGAATCCTGCCCATACTTGACAAGCCACAGAAAGCAAAAGGGATATGTAAGAAAATGGAAGGTGGTCTGAGAGAGAGAAAGAGAGGGGGGGAAGAGAGCGAGAGAGAGAGAGAGAGAGAGAGAGCGAGAGGGAGAGAGAGAGAGAGAGCGCACCACCACACACATGGCAGATATACTTGGATCAAGAGCTTCTAGCCATATCCATCATGATGAAACTCTCAGGAGGCCTAACACTTCTTTCAGGTATACAAGCTTTGATGGCTATCATTTAAAGGTCTAAACATCTTAATCTTAAAATGTGTGTAAAAATGGGAATGGAATTTATTTTATTTTTTTATGAATGGGATGAGATACTGGAGAAGTCAAAAAACCTAAGAATCTAAGTATCTGGTTGCCTTTGTTGGGTGTATAGGAAATAGAATGTATCAAATGTATGGTTAATGCTTTATTTTAATGTAAGATATCCAGATATTGTGTACATATATTTTTTTGGGGGGAAAAATTATAAATGTTTGCTTTCTTAAAAATCTTCCCATAAAAGTCATTAAACACAAATCTAGTGTCAATCAATCACAATCAAATTAATTAGACTAGAAATGACAAAATATGCTGTCAAGGTAAAAAAATGTCCAATCTCTGATTAGATGTTTAATGATTTGTATCATGCCTCTCAGATAAGCATACCGGATAAGCATAAAAAGTTATGTTGCTCTGCACTTTAGGAGAATTGTAGGCCATGATTTTGGCAAGACTCATGCATCAATAGATATGCATAATAACGTGCAACATGAATTGAAGGGATATGCAGGACTCATTATTTCCCCACACAAATTTACAGTAACACCAAAACGTCAGCTATTTACAACACATTGCTATCATTATATGGTGTTTATTTTTGCTTTTAACCATTTTTAAACATCCAGAAAACATCAAGTTGGCTATCAAATGTTATTGCACATGACATAAAAAGAAAAAAAATAAGCTTATAGAGAACTTTAAAATAACATTGGTGAAGTATAAAGGTGTAAAACTGTGAGTAAAGTTCTGGGAAGCTTGTTGGTAGTCATCATAATGAATGAAACTATTTTGATTTGGGTTTCAATTTAAAACATTTTTTGAAATATATTAATTAATACAATTTTCACATGTTTGTCCCCTGATTATGTCCCTATTATGACATTGACCTCTGACCCTTATGGAGAAGCTCATGTGAAAACATAAATGTCCTAACATATTAGATGCATGCAATTATGTGTATACTAGTGTATATGTGCAATATGTGTGTTTTACAGTGAGAGAGAGAGAGAGAGAGAGAGAGAGAGAGAGAGAGAGAGAGAGAGAGAGAGAGAGAGAGAATAGTGATTATGTGCCTCCATACAAGCCAGGCAATTGTATTATTTGTGGGGTTATTTTGGGCTATCACATCATCCACACACATATTAGCTACTTTGCAATCAGGCTCATATGTACTTACAGTACATGCACTCACAAACACACAGACACACATCTGTTATGGTACTGTTGAGGCCAAATGCCATTATTCTAATTCAAGATTCAAGCAGTTTTGGGCCAGAAGAGGCAGTGGTTGGATAGCCATACCCTTCAAGCCAGTGTCAGTGTCTGTCTCTCTCACACACACACACACACACACACACACACACACACACACACACACATGCATGCATGCATGTAAACCCCCATCTCATCCCATCTCGTCACCTTGCCCCCAAAACATCCTGAAACAAAATGTATTCATTCATTTATTCATTCATCCAATCATTTTGGCCTCTTCACTATTTGAGAGGCGGTAAATAGGACCATTGTGCTGCAACCTGTGTACCTCAACCCCTCAAGCACTCTGGCCAATTTTTGCTCCCATGCTGTCCCCTTAAGAGGAGAGAGCTGAAATGAAAAGCCTTGTCCTTCTTTCTCCCCTTCGCTCTCTCTCTCTTCCCCCCCCCCCCCCCCCCCCCCCCCTCCCCCGTCATCATCCTCTTCTCTCCAAAAACAACCCATAATGGGGGACTGGAGGCTGTCTATCTATTTTTCTGCCAAAAGAGGAAAGAGAGAAAGAGAGAGAGAGTGAGTGAGAGAGAGAGACTAACAGTGAGCTCATCATCATTGATTAGGCCTGTCACCACCAGGTAGGAGGCAGCAATTAGCCTTGGCCAGGCCTGTTCCACTGAGACACACACACACATGCACACATGCCCACACAAGTTCCCTTACACACACATGCATAATTACACAGACACAACAGACACTCATTCAAACACACACCCATACACTTGGGACACCGCCTGAATGAGCGCGGCATCTGTTAGAGAGTGATTTGGCTGCTGAAGTGAAAGAAAGGATGGATGAATGTGTGGCGAGGAGGAAGGAAGCAGTGGAACACTGGCATGGAGGGCTGGAGAACGGGAAGGGAAGTCACGGTGAAGGACAGGGGACGGAAAAGCGGGAGGGAGGAAGAGTTTTTTAAAAGGTAGGTAGACAGAGGAGAGGACAGGTGTGAGACGACGCAGGTGGAGGAGAGGAAGGCGAAAGGAAAGTAAGGATGCATAGATGTGTGAAAATGCTTAAACAGGTAGAGAAATGAGTTAAAGAAAGAGGAAAGAGTAAAGAAAGCCTTGACGAAAGGAAAGGAGAGGAGGAACCAGGAAATGAAAGGGGGATTAAAAACAAGAGTGTGGCTGCTTGGATTGATAGTTTGTGTTGGGACAAAAGAGCAAAAGGATGGAACAAGGCAAAAGGAACGTGAGGGGTGAGGAAGTGGAGAAAGAGGGAGAGTGGGGCAGTAGTGCTGGTGAAAGAAGAAAGGAGGGATGGAGGAAGAGGAGGGGAGGGGGACAGATGGAGTGAGGAAATCATGCATGGAGCAAAAGACAAGAGGAGATGAGGGGTGGGAAGAGAAGGGGAGGGAAGAGCGGGACGCTGAGATGGACGGGGGAGAGGAGATTGGCTGTCTGGTTTTGATAGCATGTGCCAAATCGATTGTGGCTGACTAATCCAGTTAGTTATGGCAGAGGCATGCAGAAGAGGTGCTTATGGGGGTGTTAGGTTATAGTGTAAGGGTGTATGTGTGTGTGTGCGTGTGTGTTGGTCTGTCTGCACTTGTGTGTGTGGTGTATGTTTCCTGCCCTGTGTGTCTGCATGTGTCTGTGTGAAGCATGTCCAAAGCTGACATGAGGGAAAGCTACTGCCAAGCTGTGAGATTTCACTCTTGGAGAAAGAAACAACACAGAACACACTAGTCAGAATTCACTCATACATGCACAGGATATGCGCACAAACGTTAAGCATAAAATTGCTTTTCCTAGAAATTAAAGGATGATTATGACAACAGCAAGAAAGACTAACTTTGATATGCTGTCTAGATTCGTTTGGCTAACGTTTGTAATAATTTGATTATTTTAAGTACAAGTTGTGAAGGACACACAGATGAGGACAGATGGAGTCTGCTGGCAAATATAAGCAGTTACAAAGGGGGTTTATTCGGCTGAAAGTAGAGCTGTTCATATTTTCAGTTTCTCTACTAGCCATTTCCAGTCTACTTCCAAGAAAAATGGCACAGAATAAAAAATTCCCTTTGTCATATTCCATGTAAAGACATTGTCAAAAATTATTGCTATGGCCACAGTCATAACGGCAGCAGCACTATAAGGTTCTCAACATGCTCTGGCCCCTTAGCCTGCTCTTAACAATGAGCCACTTATGTAAAGAAGGAACGCTGGCATGTTAAATCACTTCATCTAATGCCTGCATTTACTTCTCCTTAGAGGGCCAAAATTCTCCCAGGCCCGATAAATGCTGCTGCTGACCGTATTCCTGATTAGGGGCTGGGGGCGGAGGAAAGGGTTTGACGCTCATTTTTCACAAACAATTTTTCCATTTTTCTTCACAGGCAGACAGTTGGCATTAGATTAGAGCAGGCCTAACAGAGGCAGGGCCGCTAGCAAATTGTGTGGCTTGAAGGGCAAATGCCCCTCTGAATTTATCAACTTATGGCTCCAGTGAGCTGCGAGGGATGGTGATGACCTTAAGATACCCTCGTAAGGATGCCTTTTACCGTCACTCCATGCTACATGCAGAGGCTCTTTACAAGGCCATAGGCCACAAGTCTGAATGAGCACAGTGTTTTTTTTTAAGTTTCATTTTTAATGAATCAGTAAGTGAATTGGCTACAAATAGCTGTGGTTATCTAATGTGTTTTTTTATGACTGTGCCACTAAACTGTATACACATCGGTATACACCATTTTCTATACATATATAATTACTTTACCAGTACATACAACATAATATGAACAGGACCATATCAGTTTTTACTATTACTGCACTATGGGGCGCTAATTTATGAAACACTCCTATGTGTCGTATTAGAGGGTAGGAATGAACAACCTATATCGTCATATGGTTTGGAGGAAGTCTTTTTTTTTAATACAATTTTGACAATAATAGCAACAGACATACTATAGTTAGAAAAGTGTCACTGTTTGGCTCAGTAACATTAGCAGTATTATAATACTTAATGAAGGCCTATTTATAAGATGAAACATAGTTTGGATACATAGAGAATGACAGAGACTAGTGTACACGCAACATGCACACTGTCATGTGTAAGTGTGTGTAAAGCAGAAGTGTGTTTTCCCCCGACTCCATCACTCACCCTCTGCGACAACTCCATACAAAGAACTGTTGTTCTATCAGGATCATAACTCAACTGTACAGATACAGTGGAAACACATTATTTTTAAGCTGTTCCAAAATATACTGCACTTCACTGCTGCCTTGACTGTAAGGACTTATGTATGGTTACATGCAATGCAGTTGAATGAATACATTGTGCCTTAAAAACATTCAGTAAATGTGGCCATGAAAGTGGACACACACACACACACACACACACACAAACACACGCACAAGCAAGGGGGCCATTAAAGTAAGCAGGGAAAACGTTTCCTGTAATTTTGTGCAGCTTTAGTACAGGTTAAGTTAAATGCATCTGATTTTTTTTAACATACTGCAGCCGACACACTCTGCTTCATACTCCCACAGGAAGGGAAATCTTCAGGATTCTATATCCTATTTACCTCATCATAGTAAAAGTTGCCCAATTATCTGACACCAACTAAATAATAATTCTTTGTTCTGTATAATTAGAAATCTAGTAGACATGTTGTTGTGTCATTTAATTTGCTTATTAGCTAGTTGGCACATTTGAAACAAAATGTCCCCTGCATGACTACAACAGTCCATACATTAACACATATTACATGGGTATGATTTAATACTCTTACAGAGTGATTTAGTCTTACTGTAATTATCATGCAATCTAGATAATCAAAATGCCCGTTGGTAGTAGTGAAAGGTCACCCTTATTAATGCCTACTAAATGAAAAATGAGGCGTTTCAATATATGCTAATGTCATAAACAGCAGCAGCCAGCCACCAACATGAGGCACTGGCCATGTCTCACTTTATCATATGATCTTTACTGTCATTTTTTAACTGTAGAAAGAGGCTTTGGACTGAACACTGAGTAATATGTTTTCACCGGCAGCGTACATCTGCCAAAAAATATGGAGGTCATCAGGCTGATAGCGGGCATCATTTTCTGAATGTAATCCATACATTTTTAGAAACAATGCAAAGAGATGGACAGAAGGCAAGTAACGTAATGAAGAAAGACATTTGGGGCCCTATCTTGCACCCAGCGCAACTGACTTTGTACACCGACGCATGTATCATTCCTATTTTGTATCGACGCACAGCAGACTTTTCCCTCAACAGACTCACGTTGGTAAATTAGGAATGAGCTTGCGCTCCCGGGGGCGGTTCTGCAAAAAGAGGAGGTGTGTTCCGGCGCAAATGTTCCCTAGTGCTATTTTGCAGTTTCAGAAAACAGTTCCGCCACAGACCTGGAAAAACCTAATCTAAAGGGGGCGGGACTAGAAAACAGAGAGAGACGGAAAAAGAGAATGACGAAAAAAAACAGAGATAGCTACGAGCTAGGTGTAAGTTCTGTACGATTGATTACATTACTGGTCATCAAAGTTAAGAGCCGGGAAGGTTTTTTTTCCCTTGGTTTTTGTCAGTGTGTAACCCTGTTAAAACGGGAGAGTGAACTATGTTTTGGAGCTGGTTAAATCGACCACGGAGATTTCACGAAGTAGAGCTAACGCCATAGCCACGTGCGAACTGCTATTACATGTCCAGAAACCCACTTTGCCACCGAGTTTCTGAGTGAGTATGGACATTGTGTCAATGTGTAGAGAAGGGTAGGACCCAAATGCAGTTCAAACTAGAGATTTATTAAAATGAAGAAAACACTAAAGCAACCCACGACATGAAACACTGAAAAACACACTAACAGAAAAACAAGAATCCCACAACAGACAAGGGAAACAGAGAGACTAAATACACAGGGTAATGAACACTAACAAGGGACAGGTGATACAAACAGGTGGAACACATCAGGGCGGGGCAGAACAATCAAACAAGGCGGGAAACCAACAAAGACAGGAAGAAGCTAGACAAGACAAGGGAGACCAGACAGACTACAAAATAAAACAGGAAACAGAACATAATACCAAAACCCTGACACATTGTGAACTAAAATGAAATTGACATTTTTGGACAAGATATAGTTAAGCTCATTAGATTTTGTGAACTTTTGGCTAGTGTGCGTCAGATGCTGCCACCCATGTTGCTGCCATAGATGTGCTCAGGATTCGTGCTGCAGGTCGGAGTGTCAGGACGGGTTTCCTCATTGCATATCTCACCACTGGACAGAAGGGTTTGGATCGACGGTCACTATAATCTTTCTGTTACCAAGGAACCGTGAGTACAGACAATATTCTCTGGAAAGATTTCCACTGAGCTCCAACAAGCGCGCCAACGTTGTGGTACCACAAAACTGAGACATAGTAGAAAAACCCCGGGGTATTGTTCAGTCATTTCATTTGGACTCTGAGGACATTTTGAAAGGTTAACTCACCTGGTTCTGGAAATAAATATAACTACATTTTGAGTATAGCATTCAATCTTTGTGGTCTGATATTTAAGTGTGTGTGATTGAAATGTGATTTTATTTTTATTTTTGCAAATAAGGTTGGTTAAATATATGTGCATGGGAGTTTTATGCTCACAGTGAAAAAAAAAACAAACACAGTATAGCTATATTTAAGCTAACCTGGCCTCTCTACACTTTAGCAGAGTCACATGCCCAGAATTTTAGTTGCTGTGGATACATCCTAACTTTAAATTCTAGTAACCTCTCACCAATTCATTCCCCATGCACATGATAAATCCCCAAAACAAAAAACAAAACAAAAATGGAATTGAGTAGGAGGGCTACACAAACCATACATAAATATAAGGAAAAATATGACCTGGTTTTACACAACATTTCCATGAATCATGGATGTGTTGATGACATAAATGAGGAAATATTAGAGGACTTAAGGAGATGTGGTGTTGAACTGCAGGTGCCAATGCCACTTAACCCAAATGCCCCAGCAGCAGCACGGGAGAGGAGAGACAGTAGAGCTGCATCGTCTATAGTGAGGTCATCTCGGTCTAATGTTAGACTACATCGCAAAAATATCACCATGCATTCATAACCTCGTGATTCAGTGAAAGTGAGCCCAAAACATCGGAAAGTATGTTTTTGTGACATTTCTTTATTTACATTTTGACAAAAAGAAAAATCAATAGCAAACGTCGGTCTCCTCGATTGTGAACTGCTCCTGGCGTGCGCCCATGGATGTATTAAGAGCGTGCGCCTAGCAAATCTGCCATTATAATAGCAAACCACCATGGAACAAGTGCACCTGCTTTTAAAGGGAATGTGAGATAACGCTCCGATTGGTTAATTGCACGTTACTCCCAAACCACACCTATGAGTAATGTAGCTACTTCAGAACAACCCATTTTAGATTTGCATCGGGCGCAAGAGTCATTTATCCCACCGGTATAATAGCAACAATGCCCGAGATCCGCCCACAAAGCTACTTACGTTTGGTGTTTGATACTTGTGTTTCAGATTGTTAAAATAGGGCCCTTGAAGTCCATATATGACGGAGGTCTGTAGCCGGCGGCATGAAGCTCTGTAGCGGCTTAAACAACTAGCAACTGCTGCTCGGCATCATGGAGCTCTGTAGTCGATGTTACGTGACCAGCCGGCGGTCTCCTAGTTTTCATATGATATCATACGTTATGATATCATAACTTTTTGTACAATATCATTCAAACCCGTTCAGGAGAATGTGTTGCATTATAACATTCTCCACTGTGATAGCATAGTAGAATGGCTGTGGAAAAACTAGACCATCATTAAGGAAATTGTCTAAGTTTTTTGTGTTTTATTTTGTAAGTCCCTAGTCAATTTCTTGACGGGGGATTGACTTAAAGCATGAAGGAGGCCCTCAATCAAAACAGGAAAGGGACTGCGTCAACCAGCAATGACTGCCCTTTGTCAGTTAGTCATCTCTCACAGTAACAAAAACATCATCCCACAACCTGACAATCTAAGCTCTGAAATATGTTTCTCATTAATATAAACATATACAGTCTAATATTAGCATTTGTAAATTAAATTGAAAGTTTTTTTTTCATCAACACCTTTGATTTTTGAGCAGAATGGGTGTGATTGACACAGAGTTTTGGTAAAACTGACAGTGTTGGGTAAGTTACTTCCAAAATGTAATACATTATATGGGGCTTACCAACTATTCGGCTCGGCTCTACTCCATTTTCCATTGCAGATTTAGTACCGCCTCATGTGTGAGGCGAGCGTGGCTGGTCGTAATAGCGACGCTGCAGGAAACTGCCGTGACCTAACGTGACACACACACAGAAGTTCAAAGGTGTTATTTTTGAATCTCAGCATGTGTCTGTTGCCACAGCCAGAATAAATTTTGTTTCAAAAGAAGCTGGAGGCAGCAAAAAAAAACCACAGCTGGCTAAACTATTTAAAAATGGCGGGTTTGTTCAGGACACCCCCGTCTGTCGCTAGCAATGATGACGCAGTGATTAGTGATGATTCTCTCTGACCAATCGGTAATCTGCAGGTTTTCACGTTCATTGCCTCAGCTCGCTTGGAACCTCGATGGAGGTGAAATTAAAAAATGTACCTGTAAGCTAGTACCAGGTACTATTTTTCATAATGAAAAAAAAAAGGCAAGTAGAGACGAGGTGAGTCGAGCAGGTACCATGTAATGGAAAAACACAGAGAGAAAACTAGTTACTGTCAATCTAAAGTAATTAGTTATATTACAATATCACTCTCTCTGAATTGTAATGCTATACACTACGTTTGGGTTACTTTTGAGTTACTTTCACCAAAATAACAGTGGAAGTAGGCTGTGACTTGGTAGGTATATTGGGAATTTCACCACGGGATCAACAAAGTCTCATCTTTATCCACTTTAATACATCATAATTTATTCATAATATTTTTTATTATTAATCTCAATCTGCAAAGTAACTTAAGTTTTAAAATAAATTGTAAAGTAAAACGTACAATAGCCTACTTGACTCTAGAAGTGTAAAGTAGGAGAAAATGAAAATACTTTATTAAAGGTAGCCTACCTTACAATTGTATGAAGTACGGTATAGTTATACTTTCCATCTCTGAGAAAACGTAATGCTAATATTATGTAGCAAGCCTAAACATTAATTCCCGAAATATTTATATCTGTCAGCTGCTCGGACACACTGCTGTCCACGCCAACATACTGTTACCTGTTGGGACACAGCTGTTGTCCGTACCGTCTCCGGTTCTGGCTCTGACCACAGGAACGGTGACGGGACAGCACCTCACTTCAACGCAGCGTAAAAAACTCCTGAGAATAATGTCCATTTCACAAATGTATCCGTCTCTGCGGTCATTTCAACAACCGAATTCCAGCAACAGGAAATAACACTCGCAGACTTTTTTCTGTGCCGGAATGTTTCACGGTGTTGGTGAATTATGAAAATAATAAATAAAAAACACCACTATATGTCGGGTTAAAATGAGTTACATTACTGAGATTGTAATGGGTATAAAATTACTGAAATGTATTTGTAACGCATTATATTACTGCGTTACAGTGAAAAGGAATATATTATTGTAATTGCGTTACTTTTGTAATGTGTTACTCCCAACACTGAAAACTGATATGAGACTTTTAAGCTCCTAATAACACTGCACATATTAAATAGCAGGTGTTCTGATTAACAGTGAATACTGATTAGGTCTCCAATTACAATCTGATATTTTGTAATTTATTCTTAACATCTGATACTTGGTGTCAATCAAAATGAAACAAATGTTACAGCCACAAGCCATACTTGTGCCAACAAAAAGAAACTAGACAGAAATTGCCTTGGATTCTCACTGATTTCAGCTATTTTCGTGTAAGTAATAAAAAAAAAAATTGATTACAAGTTAACTATTATTTTAATGTACAAGCTCAAGTCCCCTTCCACAGCTTAGGTGGCAATCCTCCAGCACCAGCATTTACTGATGAGAAAAAAAATCTCCTCCATGTTTTAATGTTGATGGTAATAATATCCCTAAGAATCAACTTAACCATTCATGTATGCAATTCATAAAGCACACCCTGAAGACTCCTTTAAAAGGTGTATTTAGTTTGATCCATGAGATCTTTTGTTGCCTGTGGCAGGTTGTATTATTTTAGCATTTGATGAATGGAAATCGGTCACACATTTGAAAGTGCAAAATGAAGTCATGCATGGTGGGACTCTCACTTTACACTATATAGGACATAGAGTCTAATGGAATTTGCCTCAAACACTTTCTGAGTCTAATTAATGGGATCCATACTTTCAATATTGTTTGCATTATGCCTTTTAAATTGAAATACTGTAGCTTTATTTAAGTCAGAGCCATTAATCAAAAGGTTTGGACATATCAAAGTCTGGAGATATTTTGATGGTGTGACTGTATCACATTGAATCATATGTGTGATTGACAACCTAGATGCATATGTGGTAATGTTTGTATGAATGTGTGAATAAAACAAACAGGCATATAACCCTAAATACATTTCATGATGTGCAGAGAGAGATTCCATTGTCGAAAAATTGTGGCTCTTATTATTTGTTTTCCATCACGTTAAAGGCACAGCATCAGCCCTTCAGTCAAACTCCTCAGTTGTGTGATTATAGTAAATGATATATTTTTTAAATGACTGATTGAGCCTTTAATTTTAATTTGTCGTTATGGGTCAATATTTTAAGCATGTATCAATTATTTAATGGTTAAAAAAGTAAATATTGGGAGCGAGATGGAGATGACATGCGATGAAGGTCGACAGTTGGATTAAAACTGTGTGGGTTGTGGTTTTTATGATGCTGTATGTGTTACAGCCTCATATATCAATCCGCTCCTGAGGTGTTCCTAGGCTACCTGGGATATATGATCTGTCCAGTGTGGGTCTGCCCTGGGATTCCTCCAGGTTAGGACTGTTTGTAATACCTCCACAGAATACATCAAGGGGGCATACTGACTAAATGCCTCACTCTTGCCTTGTGTCTTTCAATGAGAAGAGGCCATGGTCCTACTCAGACCCTATCCTAAAAGTTGAGTCGAGTCACTCTGCATTTTGACCAATTACATGGTCTGCTTATTTCATTGTATGGCCACTAACCAAACTTGAGTTGGAATATAAAGCACATTGACTTCAGGCTCATTCCTCAACACACTGGTCCTGTACAATAACCACAAGACTGCAATTGCTGTCCTATTGATCTGACTCTCTATATCAGTCAGGAAGAGACTCGGAGTTAGTTAAAGTCTGGCAGTAGCTCACCATCAACCCAGAGGGAATAATACACCTTTTTCTTACAAAGAACCGTACATCAGATACCTAACCACTGGAAGAGTCTAACACTCACTTAGCATTGGCTTTAATTGATTTAGTGCTGAGTATAGACACCTGAAAGGCCTATTTCTTTAGTTCACTATTTAGCAGGTCTGTTCCATAGCCATCTGATCCTACACACCAGGCGATAATAAAAGTTTAATCTTAGGTGGTGACATTAAAGTAGAGGAAAGGACCATATTATGCTTAAAATATGGTGATGATGGCAATCATTCCTCAAATAGAAGTGCAACAACAAAGCAGGTAGATTTAGTTTCAGTAGAATTACTGTGTAGAATCCAGACGTGGAGTATTTACAAGGACCCCACAACACACATTAGCATTGAGGTGACCTTCCCACATTGGACAAACTCCAACACTAAGAGCTCAGCTGGGGCCTTGTGAGTATCCTCGCCACCTGCTCATTACCTCTCACTCTGAAAAGCTCCAGAAAAAGGAGTGAGTCCAACCTTTATCCAAAAGTCAGAGATGAGCATAACTACAGTATATGCAGTTGGCACCACACCAAAAGCCTTAACAGCTGATCATGAGCAATTAAGCCTTTGAAGAGTATGAACATGCAAACAAACCTTTGGTTTTCAGTTTACAAAGGAAAGAAAGAGAATACAGATGAAAAGAAGAAGATAATAGATAAGGAATAATGCACCAAACATAAAATAACACACATTTAATGAAAGTCATGAAAGTCATGAAATACCGACAAGTCATGTACGAGTTAAGAAAGAAAGTAAAAAAATAAGCTGCCAAATGCATTGTAAATCCCAGATCACAGCCTGTGTGTGTAATGTGTAATAGTGACACATGTCCAGTCCAATCTTTGTTCTTAAATGTATTAAATTACATCAGAGTTACCTACATGTAATATAGAAAGCTGTGATCTTTTAGAAATCAATGCAATTACTGTAATCAACAAAATCAAGCCATTGCAATGGACCTCTGGGAACTGAGTGAGCCAAACGTATAAGTTCCAACTACATGATTGCCTTTTCTTTTGCTGTTCAAGCTTATGGCTGCATTAAATTATGAACTCTCTTTCATAACCTCAGGTATTGCAGAGCTTAGCAAAGCCAGGGTTGATTCAATTCACAACATATAAAAAACCTGGGACAGGGGCCTGTAATCAATGGATAATTTCCATGTTACATGTCCTGAGGACTTCTGTTGTGTCAAATGCAATCAAGAGTGTCAAAACCTGTAAACGTCCTCTCAGCTTGTGTGTACAGGATATGTGAGCGTGTGAGCGTGTATGCACCTTATCTTGCCACTCAATATCTGCACTATCGCTCAGTGTGCTTTGAACAACAATGGAAGCAACCACTGTGGTGTAAATCCAATTTTCAATGTGTAGTAGGTGTTATTGTGTGCCTCATGTCAATCTCTGTGCATTCCATTTACATCATTATAATTTATATATTACTTTCAGTTATACTACTCATAATTAATTTCAAGAAGCAGTGTTTTATCAGTGTTCGATATCCTCATCTACTGTATGTTAAACCACCTTATTTTTCCAACATAATTTACTGCACTAAGGAGAATGTCAAACTCTAGGCTTATTTGATCACTGTCCACATGTACATATGCTCCTTTCAATTAGCAACATCTAATCTTTTATTGATTTTTTATATTGCCACAGATGTTATTTACAGCACTTGTTTACGTCTTCCTCATAGACAGACCTTTGTATCAACATCAATATGTCATTTATATTGTAAGTTTCCTTTAATTTGGCATTAGGTTATACCAACTATACACATTTAATACGTACAGTAAGTGCATCAATCAGACTAAACAATTTCCCTTAATGTAATGACAGTCCTAATGCTAGAAATAGAAAAATATCACTAGTTACAACGTGTATCTTAACCACTCTACTCTCTTTAGACATGAGAATAAGAGAAATGATTAAATGTATCTCTTTTTTTTGTGCTTGCTAATGGCATTACATCTCTTTGTTATGCCTCGCTGGGGCAGACAGCAGTCCCTCAGTAATTAAGTACAAACGCTAGAGAGAGAAAGAGAGCGAGAGAGGCAGAGGAAGAGAAAGAGGCAGGCTCAGCTGGTTCCCTGAACATAATAACAGGTCTAATTAACAGCGTTGACTTCACACATGAGATTGACTCAAAGGGGAGTGAATTGCAGGCAATTACTCATACAGCAGAATATCATTTATAGACAATTCATTTGGAAACTTGCACCAATTTTTTTCCTTTTTTTCTTGACAAAGCAAAGTTGAAATCTCATATATTTTAGAAAATGTATCAGGTATAATATTATTGATATCAGTATTAGTGATATTTCTTCTCAACACATGTCAAGATCAGACCAATTCTTGACATGTATAAGCTCTCTGAACAGAATAGTTGTCAAATTCTGTTTGATTTAGAGTGGAGATTATGGGAAATGTGTTTAAATCTAAACTAAAAAGTTATTTTATGACATGTAGGTGATGAATACTGCATAATCCACATTCATATCACTCCATCATACAACCAAGTGTACCTACTGTTGTGAGGACCACATCTATTTCTCCTATAACGTAGGCCAATCATCACCCCTTATTCTGGCTTTGTATAGAGTTGTTCCAATTTCACAATAGGGAAGTTACCTGGTGTGTGGATAGTGCTTTGTCATCAGGTTTGTCTGACAAGAGATGGAAAAAAAAACCTACACCATCCGTCTCCCTTCTTCTTTTCTTTTCACAGTGAGGCGTGATAAATGGCGAGTCAGCGTCCCACCAGAGAATAATATAACTCCAGTATTTGCTGTCTGTCCATGCTTCCTGTCTCTATCTCTGCTGCCAGTATTTTCCATTTGTCTTTCCTATTTTTTATTTGCAGTCCTCGCAGACACTTTCTGCCTAAACACACACACACACACACACACACACACACACACACACACACACACACACACACACACACACACACACACACACACACCTCCCACCCTTTCCCAACCATCTTAACCCTATCTCTCTCCTGTCTGGAACACTCTCCTCTCCCTCATACATCCCCTTTCCCTCCCTCTCTTCATTATCTCCCCTCCCCCTCCTCCCCCACAGAGTAGAGAGAGAAGCCAACATTATTCTAGCAGAGGAGCAGGTGAGGGTTAAAAGGCGACCGCGGCCTAGTCTTCCAGGAATTAAAGGGAAAGAGCTTGGGGAAGCAGGGGGATAAAGACGGGGCCTGTTTAAAATTCTGACACCTCTCCGCTATAAAGTAGGATTTCTGAGCCACTTGGGGCACAGGGAGGAGGAAAAGAGACTTAAGCAGATGCAGAGGGTAAATGCAAGGCTTTGTTATTTCTGACAAGCCCACAGAATGGAAATGTCATTAACTGACTGTAAATATTCAAACTCCATCTCTCTCTCGCTTTCACTCTCTGATGGAGGTTTTTACAGGTTTTGTCTTTAGGCATATGCATAGATACTCCACATTGAGTTCAGAAAAGAAATTCTCGGAGACTTATATCAATAATTCAGGCGTATAGGTAGGTAAAAAAAGAAAGGCCTACGTAAGTCTCCCAACGTGGAATTATTCATTTCCATGCATTTTGTAAGTGTGAGCCTTTTTGAATTATCAAACTTTGAAATGGGAACAATGTGTTACATAGTATAGATGGTGCAGTTTATGAACATTCTAAGTTTGTATGTGTGTAGGCAGCTGTATAACATTATGTTGAAACTGCTTCATAAGAATTGTATTGCATTTCTGAAGCACACTTTAACTTGAAGACTGTAAGTGTTAAACTTTCCACCCCTAAGTTTATAGTGTGGCCTTTGACTGTACATGTTTAATAGCATTGTTGCCGATTCAGTTCAATAACTGCAACACACACAAGGAAATTTAAACCCTTAGCTACATGGTTTTGATTATATGTGGGGACGATCTTAGAAATGTATTTTTGCTTGTCTAGCTTTGCGTATTCAGACAAGGCAATGTGATATAAAGACTAGAAGTACCCCAAGGATGGAGAAAGATAGCAGGAAATACAGACAATCTCATAGAGAGTTAAAGGAGTGAGAGTCCATGACCAAGAGAAGAGACATTTAGAGTAGGTACTGTCAAACCAGGCACAAAAGACAACCCAATCAGATGACAACATTTTCAGCCAACATCTTCAAGGACAAATGGAATAGTGCTGGCAGCCACAGAGCACCTAAGGGCAGCCAGCAGAATCACTCTCTACCACCAACAACATATATTTGTCATTTAGCCCTTGGCAATTCAGTCCCCTCGAGACATTTGGAATGCCTCATCAAATGATGCCGATGTTCCCTTTCGCTGGTTTTGTGTTGTGTGCCCAAAAGCTGCAAGGCACATTCATCTTTGGAATAACCCAATCTCTTTCTTTCTTTCTTCCCTTGTGGGTATGTTGAGAGGCCTGCTGATGTGGGTTATTTGTCCCCTCATGCTGAACACATGGAGTAAGTGTATTTGGGTTGATGTTGTTGCAGTTTACTATACACTATTGCAGCAGATTGGACTTAAAGACTTAAAACCAAAAAGAAATGCTATGATTCTTGTGTTGCTTGCTAATATGGTGCTGGCTTGCTGTACAGACATGCTAGCGGCATGGCTTTAGTGATGGAAATGTTGGTCGATCGGTCAGTCCACTGTTTTGGTCTGGACTGAAATATCTTTAAAAGTACATGATGCTTTGGTAAGACATTTTGTGCAGAGATCCATGGTCTCTAGAAGTTGAAATCCTACTGACTGTGACTGACCCTGAATTTGCCTCTAGCGTCACCAGCAGGTTGACATTCTTGGCTTACGTACAGTAAAGTATCTCAACAACCATTAAATAGAGTACTACAAATGTGTCTTTAATTATTTACAAATAACCTGCTCTTGTTTCTAACTTGACATATTATGATTTTTGTTGATTTATTTATTTATTTTATGAGCTGGCTCCTGTTTGTGCATTTACTAAATAGCATCATATTTGGGATGTATGCAAATTTGCTGTGTTTTTAATTGTATGTATATGGGGGAGGGGGATCAGTTGTTGTTGGAGCAGTTAGGCTTGGGAATGATGTATGTATTTGTGAATGTATTTTGTGTTTTGTATTTACTGTTTAATTGTTTTAAGGACCCCCTCGAAAATGAGATGATTCATCTCAAGGGGCTATCGTACTAATAAATATATCTTAAATACATCTTACAAATATGCATGGTACCCAGAGAAATGGTAATGACTTCAGAGATCCCTGGACTTTTCTCTAGCGCCATCAGCAGGTCAAGGCAAGGTATTACTTATCCAGGGAAATATCCTAACATCTACAAGACGGACTGGCAAAAAAAACTTTTGTTTAGATTTCCAGATAATGTATCATAATGACTTTTCCTCTAAAGCCATCATGAGGTTGATATGTGTGTATTTCAGTGCAATGTCTGAATAACCACTGGATTGATTGCCTTTAAATTTGGTGCACCAATCCATGTTCCCCTCAGGATAAAGTGTAATAACTTTGGTGATCCCCTGACTTCTTTCAGCCCCATCATCAGCTCAAATCTTAAATTGTCCAATACTTAGGTTTATGACTAAATACCTGCAAAACTAATGGCATTTCCTTCAGCTTCAGCTGTACTTTGTGTTTAGTGCTGATTGTCAAATGTTCATATGTTTACTTGCAACCATAGACCCATACATTCTGACAATGTTAAGTAGATAACAGGGAGCTAAAACACAATATGGTGAAACACCAAACAATACTGTGAATATAAATAAATAAAGGTGAAGAGAAGAACCTACCTGTTATAGATGTTCTAGATATACACCATAAACAATTAATACGCATAGTGCAAATTGGGAAGTTAAAATTAATTTGCTGGGTTTTGAGGCTGATCCAGGATAATGATTATACCTTATATAAATCAATCTTTCCAAACCAAGTGAGTGTGTCAATCTTACACACAAGGGTTAAAATACTTAGGTATCTATAGCATGCAGAAAATTGTAATGGAATAGGTATGCTCATTATCTAACTATTTAAAGTCAGAGATATCCATTCTATACACTGCAGTTCTGTGCAGGCAGCTCGTTATGAAGAATATAAAGGTACTGAACATCAATAGCATGCATGACTTCTTTTATGAGCCTTGCACACAGTTAAATTGGTGACATTTGGCCTTTAATGGGCTGGCTGAAAACTCATATCCCTTCTAACTACTGAATAAGGACTTCTAATGAACACCCAACCGGCTAAGAGAGTTAGTGGCCGGTACTCATTGAACTGAGAAACCAGGAAAGGCAATTATCAAGGTTCCCAAACAGCAATGATCAAGGATTGCTTCCCAGAGCAATGTTTTTAACCTTGGTTTTAGAACCCTAGTTTTACTGCAGCAGCCTTGCAGCAGTTTTCATTATTAAACAAATGTCAGTACACTTTTTTCAGGGACATTTCCTTTCCTAAATGTGATCCTCCAAAGAAGTAAAAAAGAAACGCACTCAAAAAAAGAAATCAAACTTCCAATCTAGGCTTATCAGAAGTTGCCATGCAAGCAGTTTTGAGTGTTTAATCACAGCCTAAGCAACCAAACCTCTAGATCAGCTCATTCACAAAGATCTGATAGGCCACACGGCACCAACTCACTGACCCAGCCAGCTGTAAACTCGCTGAAGGGGGAACATATGCCACATGTTTTTATACTTCAGCATCACTTTTCATGCCTTCATTTTCTTTAGCACAGCGACTGTGCTATTGATCTACGAGCAAGGTGATTGGATGTTGCGATTAATGACCACAGATGAAAGAAGTATTCCTCTGAGGTCCATTCCCTGAAATGCCACTAGATTACCTTCCACCTTCCACCAGAGCTTATCATCAGTGTGAGTGATACAGGGGCTGGAGGACTGAACAAATGACGGCCCATGAGTCACAAGAGACCTGTGTAAGTGTAGAGGTAAGGTAATTTTTGTAAAGAGCAGAGTCTCCATCTCTCTCTTTCTGTCATTTATGCATTCTCTCATTCTCCCTCTTATACTCTCCCTGTCCTGCATCCTCACTCCCTCTCTTTACTCACCCCTCCTTTTGGTCTAGCTCAAGTCCTCAATTATTTTCAGACTGCCAGGCAAGGCACTGCGGGGGCACAGGGGACCATTTGGACTTAGTACATTAAAGAATTCATGATTTGAAACCACCACAGCCCACGCTGACGACACTGTGATATGACTTTTCAGTGCCTGAAGCTCCTTCCTTCTTTCCTCTTTTTCCACCATACTGGCTTTCATTCCCCCCAACGACTGACATTGATCTATCCTTGAGTCTTTTAGCTCCAGGACTCCCATGCGTTAAACTTCTGACTCCTGACCATTAAAAGAAAGAGAGCGGCTGATATTTATGAATCTGACCGTAATGATTTTCTTGTCTGTTTCTCGTGTCACCATCTGTAAATTGGTCTGTTGGTATGAGGCACATGTAGCGACAGACATGACAGCTGACTGCTTAGAAAAGAGATGAAATGTCTCACTGTAAAACATGAAATCAATCTATAAAGAAAGTGGGGGCATTGTTAAAGAGCAAAAGGCACAAGGACACAACATCAAGTAGTGTGTGTTGGACTTTTAATGGAGTCTTGTGTACTTGCAAAATAGTAAAAAAAAAAATGGACTACTAATCATAAATAAGAACACAGACTACAGTTAAATATCGGCTAAATTAATACTAAATGTTTTCTGCAATTGGCAGTATGCCAAAAAGTCAGCTTTTAAAAATTGAGGATTTTCTCAAATTGTTTGAATAGACCAATATCATATGCTGTCCCAATGGGCTTTACAAGCCCAAACAGCAACATATCCTCAAAACGTAATTACCAATATTGATACGATAAATGCAAAGCAATTCATTATACTTACATGCTTCTAGGCTCATTAACAAAACACAAAATAAGCAAAGAGTCATACAGTAAGCTAAAAATTGCTGGTTCCTCCAGGCTACTGATATATATTCATTAGCAAAATAATGGTTCATTACCGCCTCCACAAGTAAAGACACATGTGACAGATTTTACCTGACAGAATTGTTATCAATAAACAGTAAGCACAACATAATATCCCAAGACTCCACACCCTATCCTCCACCTGTTTGCTCTTCACAGGAGAGGATGACATCACCAGTTTTCTACATCACAATAACAGAGTTAGTTTCAGATGGAAAATGAAGACACTGCATACATTCACTGGTACTATTTTCTATTCACAGTGGCCTCATTCATAAATGTCCATCAGCCACATGTGCAAAAGAACTAAAAAACAGCACGGACCAAAACTAAAAATATGCTTGATATGTGATTGTTGTATACACCATAGTGAGCAAAATATAAAATGACTCATGCACCCTGCTGTGTAGTTTCAGCTTTTCAAATAACATTTCCATGTGTTCATGTAATGCTCACTAAGTAAATGACTTATTAGGTTTCAACCCTGAATTTGAATTTGTTTTATTTGACAGGGACTATGCAATTTAACACCGTTCTAGTACAGAGTATGAAACAGTTAATTTTGAACTTTTGGCCCTAGTTGGGCTTTTACAACTAAACACAAGTGTAACATCACCACCTAAAATCAAGCATCAGGTTTGCCATAATTAGTAACTGTTGTGACATTTCAAAATGTTTGCATGATAGAGTGCCAACACTATATAAATGCCAGAAGAGTAACAAGCATAGGCTTTTAGACCATTTTTAGACCAGATTCAACCTCTACATTTTCATTCAAGCCCTACTGTGCATACAATCTTCAATCTTTTTTTTGTGAAGCATCCTGCTTTTCTAAGATTACGGTATAGGGTACGGTGTTTGCAGTATGATGGGAACATACTGCCATCTCCTGGCCAGATTAGCTGCTGCCATATTTTTGGGTAGAAATTGGCTCGCTGTCTGAGACATCTGGTTGCAGACATATAATGTTGCTCAGTCCCTGGAGACTTAGTCTTTTCTTATGCTCCCATCCAACCTGGTGTTTTTATTTACTTGAGTGTTTTTGTCTGGAAGAGACAAAGCAAGAGAGACACTGAGAGAGAGAGAGAGAGAGAGAGAGAGAGAGAGAGAGAGAGAGAGAGAGAGAGAGAGAGAGAGAGAGAGAGAGAGAGAGAGAGAGACCTAGTCAAGATACTGAGGCCCTAACGTGTTTCGAAGGGACATCCTTCCACTCCTTGGCTACAACGCTCGACTCTGAACAAGCCCTCCTCACTGTGGGCGGCATGCTACTCTCAGTGTGAGTTCCCTAATGGCCATAATGGAGGACAAGACCATTTATTATTACTGGGGGGGCGAGGTATGTATGCGGCTACAATTAAGGAGAAAAACATCCTGGTGCTTGTAAAGGGCAGTAATGTGACTCGGGGAGTGATTGATGCTGGGGGAATGAGTCTTGCAGGCCAGTGGGAGTATCTTATTATCTGAGGCAGGTGGGGGATCCGTCATTGAGGTAAATTAGAGAGAGAGAAGGACTGATAGGGAAAGGAAGAAATGGTGGAGAAAGAGAGGCATCTTGAAATTTGAGAGAAGTGATAGAGACAAGGGCCAAGAGAAGAAGTAAGATATGTTAAGACAGTCAGTTGCATAGTAACAGTAGTCTGACAGGTGGAGCTCCACTTATTTATAAGCATATATCAAAGATAATTGCAAATCAACTTAAAGAATGAGCTCGTCCACAACGTGCTCTTAATGCAACACTTTCCATTTTGCATTTACTATACTCCACAGGGAATTACATCATTGGTGAAATTAATGCAGATCATTTTGCATTGCCAACAATGACTTCACCTTGTTGCCATGGAAGTTGCCATGCTTATACTGTATATGTGCATGTGACGGTGAGTGAAAGTGTTTGTTTTTTATAAATTTGCACAAGGTTTGTCATTGTATATTTATGTCACTGTGCAGCTAACAGAATTATTACATTTCTAGTCCTTGTTTCTCTGCATTTGTGCAGACGGGTGTGTATGTATAAATGTGTACATTTCTGTTGATGTGATCATGTTTGTGTGTGTGCATATGCTTTCTCTGCATACATCCAGTAAAATGATTGTTGTTGTTGTTCATTGCAGGATCCACAATCTTCACTGTGTGCCTGGAAACACATGTATCTACACAAACTCGTGTATGCATGTACAGAACATGCCTGTATACTATTTTTAATAAGTAGCTATCTTTTTCAATCACTTTATCTGGCTGCATCCATAAACACTATTTTACCCTTACTTAGTCAGACAGACAGTATGGGTGGTCAGTATAGCAAGCAAATCTCAATTACCCTGATAGGTGACAGTGAACTGAATAAATTATCATTATGCCTACAGAGTGCAGCCAAATGTATTACTGACTGTATGTCTGTACAAGTGTGTCCTCTTTCGGGATGAACAGCCATATGCATGCATTCATTCTGTGGGGCAGCAAATGCCAATGAGCTGCCTAATAGCACCATTAGGCTCTAACAAATGAAAGCACTAAGTTACTCTTGAAGGGAGATTCATATGTTTCAATGCAGTTGGTTTCTTAACCATTACTCCTGGGTCAATCTTAGTATTATGTATGACTGTGACATTTTGAACTGCCATTGATTTAAATTGAACATTACTGTCCATTGATCTTTGATACTCAAATTGTAAAAGAGGTGAAATTGTGGAATGTAATGTGGCCTCATTTCATTATCACAGGTGATTGGTAATGTCCAGCTCCAATACAAAACAAAGACTGCTCAAATCAGGCAATCAGGGAAGGATAACTCCACACTGACTTAGACATTCAAATGCCAATAGTTTATTAATCTATGATGGACGTAAACATAAACTCAACTCAAAAATGACACACAGAAACACATAAAGATGGGCAAATGGATTCACAAACGCAGTGAAAGTTGATACCCTCAGTGGCCAGACAAATGTGAGTAACTGTGCCTTACTGTACTACAGAAGAACACATTTATAATGCTTCCACGATGAGGCTTTTTCCAACATGCATTTCTGTCATACATTTAAAAAGGAATAGGTTGTGGTTCAATGTCACACGATGGAGATGAGGATTATCATTTTAAAATGTCTATTCATTTGTTTAGTTCATTACAAACTGGCATATATTTATAAGATATTTATTTGTAATTCACTAAAATACAAGTTGTATACAGAATAATAATTTCAGTTTTCCATTTAGCAGTATATAACCTTTGGAAAGCAATTGATATTTTACACATGTGTGGAAACTAGGGGACTAAGGAATATCCCATTTAAACCATGCTGATATGCTGTTTAGACACCCTGTAACGTTTTTCCATCTCATCCTTATCTGGATAATCCAAAATTCCAAAATTGGGAATAAAATGTCACAGCCCTCTATCTCATGTGCATACTTGTGACATTTCTTGAGCATGGCGTATAACTTTGTTTATCCCTGTATCTGTACGTGTTATGCATGTGTCCATGCATATGCATTTGTGTCTTTTGGTGTGTAATTTTATGTGTTTATTGCGTATATGTCCTCTGTTGTGCTGGTTTTTGTTTGTTAGTGTTTTGTGTATATCTGTGTGTGCAGGTGGACTTTGTAAATGTACTTTTTGGTAGATGTCCTCGATTTGCAGTGTCAGTCATGTGCGTTGGGAGACAGACCAGTTTAATGCACAAATAGATAATCCCCAGCCTCGCGGTGGATGCAATATGATAAGAAATGTATTGTCATACCAATGTGCTTTCATTGATATCATCATCTGCCAAAAGCAGGGCGAGAGAGAGAGGGAGGAAGAAAAAAAAAAACGATAGAGAAATGGAGCGGCGCAGAGAAACAGAGAGAAAGACAGACACTAAGACAATTAGTCAAAAAATGAGACAAAATGAGCACGGGCGAGAATAAAAGACCATTCAGTTATACAGAAAGAACGGATGACAAAGACAGTCAGACAGCAGAAGCAAGAGATAGAAAGAGGCAGATGGGGGACATTAAGTCAAAGTTAAGTAACCATCGTCTGCTTCTTTATCTCACCCAGATATGTTAATCCAGTGAGCCTCTGCTCATATGAGTTTAACAGCCTGGCTGGTGTGTGTGTGTGTGTGTGTGTGTGTGTGTGTGTGTGTGTGTGTGTGTGTGTGTGTGTGTGTGTGTGTGTGTGTGTGTGTGTGTGTGTGTGTGTGTGTGAGAGGGAGCTTGAGTGGGAAAAAAGACCCAGTTGTCCTTTTTCATCATGCTTCCAGTTACACCAGCACTGCTTAGCCAGTACCAGATGACACAGTTATTATCTTATTGCAATGGAAAAGTGAGTACAAATTACTTCTAAGGCACTCAGCAAAATGCAACTGTGTGTGTTAAGGCAAACCGGTAAACATTAGTGCACTATGGAACATGTGTTTGTGTGTGTGGAAGTAGGTAAAAGAGAGTAGAAGTGTGTTCAGTTCAGGGAGGAAGGGATTAATGTGTGTGCGCATTTAGGTGACTATTTGACAGAGGGATCAGGTGCAAAGTGACAATTAGTAAATGTACATATTTAAAGCTAGACGGCGAGGGAATTTATGCTTAAGTATAATTCTGTCATCAAGGCCAAGGTTATTTTTTCATGACACATTTTTCCTGGCTAGATATAATGTGAGAAAATAGTTTTGTCTCATTTCAAGATCATGTCCACACCACAATAATTACACCATGTCTTGTTTGTTGAAATGACACATGTTTATGAGTAGCAAAACTGAAATGATTGTGCATTTCTGTAAAACAACTGTGACATTCCTCTTGCATTGGCACAGTTATTACCACCTTAGTCTTGCATTGCCAGATCTTCCTCCAGAGCACTGCAGAGGAGGGTATGGCTAGTCCACACAGCATTCCGGGATGGAAGAAAAACGTGCTCTGGTTTATTGGCATTTCTTTAAACCAATCCAAATCGTCTTGGGTGGAGAAAATCGCCAGACGGAGCAACGGTGCCTCTGCAAAATTGCCTCGTGAAGGACCTTGTTTTGGTGTAACGTGTACATTCAAAGGTTGTTTTAGTCGTGCAACAGGAAACTCAGATTGGACAGATAGTCTAGCTAGCTGTCTGGATTTACCCTGCAGAGATCTGAGGAGCACTTAACCATAGTCCTCATAAATCGACCAGAGTTTAGAATACCAACAAAAAGAAAGCGGAAGGAAATGGACATCCAGCCAAAATGGGGGACATCTGGCGGAATTTCCAGTGGCACCTGAACAATCCTGAAATGAAACATTGATATAGACTATTACAACCTTAAAGTCCTGTGAGTTGAATTATGATGTGCCTTGTGTCAAACGTTTGACAGTTAATGTGGTGCAAAAGGAAGACTCCTGGAGTGTCCAAAATATACATGATTCATCTTCTGGGGAACGTGATTATAACACATCTGCCACAGGTTTTGGACTCCCTGTCTCATTATAGTTAAGGGAGATGTCCCAACATTCCTCTCCAGGGTCGGCACAGCAATCTGCATCCTAATGTCCACTGATTGAACATGGTCCTCAGGGAAGGTTTTTTTTCTTGTTTTCCTCCTAGCGGTGGTGTCATCATCTTTCTTCCCCTGGGATTTGACAGTTATTTAGAGAACCATAATTAGATTACATACAATAATTTCTCAATTAAAATAATTAATCAATAATTAGCTTGTATGTTTTCTTGCATTTACTCACCCATTTAAGCTTCCTCTCTGTCTTTCTGTTAATCACTATAGACTACTGGAACATCACATACATGTTGCCTAAATGTGAGCAACGTAGAGATGCCTGATGAGTCATCACCATTAAAAATCACCTTTTTAAATGTTTTAAAATAATCACAAATGTTAATGAGCCAACTGTATTTTTGAGTGTGCCTTATAGCTATTCTGAATATTATGTTTTGTGTCAAATATTAAGCATAATCCTGGGTAAAATTGCCTTAAAGTGTTCTATACATATCAGAGCTTAAGTATCTGACAACCAATAGACACTTTAATTTCGTATCACATGGCCATGAGATAATCTTCCATTGTTGTGGCCAATCAATTGGACATGCATCTTGCTATCTCTGAGACTTAACCTAGTAACACATTTAGATCATAATCTAACCAACAAATTTCATGTAAGGACATGTGTAGGCAGAGGCAAACTGTCAGTGCTGCATTCATGTGCGTGCAGCGTGACTGATCACCTGCCACCACATCGGCACATCTGATTCAAATAAACCTTGTTTCATTTTCAGAGACACATGTTCATGGGACTACGGCACGCCGCGATTAAGTGTGTCCAATCATCTCTCTCTCCCACAACGACTGGAGGAATATGTACTGTGATATCCATGAAACATCTGCAAGCACAGACATGTACCCAGACTGATGCATGTTCGCTGACATGCACTGGAGGTTCCAGAACCCTTTACTTGTAAAATGACTATTTCAGGCCCCGATAGCTAAAGTGAATAAGGCTCCATTAATTCTATCCTGCTTCTTTTCTCTACAATTCTCTCCATTTCCTCTCCCCTTCTCTGTTTGTTGCCATTATTCTCATTATCTCTCTCTCTCTCTCTCTCTCTCTCTCTCTCTCTCTCTCTCTCTCTCTCTCTCTCTCTCTCTCTCTCTCTCTCTCTCTCTCTCTCTCTTCTTTCTTGCCCCCCTGCCTTCTATCCATCTAACTCTCCTTCTCAGCCCTCTCTCTAATATCTCCCCTGCAGCCATTTTCGGGACTCCACAGGGAGGGAAGCAATCTTAGATTTATTTTACCTCCAATTTCCAATTTGAGAGACTCCTACTGCTGGAGGCGAATCTTCAGAGGGCCTGATGTGAGTCGTCCTGTTAAATTAAAGTCTGGAAAAAATGGCAAAATATTCCAGTGGCTCCCCATGTTTACAGGACAACAAGACCAGAAAACCACCATTGTTTTGTACACAGAGCAGTATGCATCAATTACCACCATGGTTTCTAGGGCTACGAGTTCCCATATGACATGGGAAGTAACATGACTCTAAGAGGCTAAACCCAGAGACAGAAATAGGCCCTGAGCTAAAAAGTCCTGAAATACCCTGCCTCGAATGGTAACTGAATGGCCCTAATGTGGCAAGTTGATCCCTTAAATAGAGATGTTAGGTTAGACTATACGATTTAGAGTCTGGTCCTTGTATATGCAACTTTATATTCTTGTTGAATGCCTTTTGTGTAACATTATTTGTTGCATAATGTGTCTGGGACATATATCTTCAGTCTCTGCCAAAAAACAGACAGCAGCACTTACAGTGAGTATCATTCACAGTACAATGAAAGCTCTCTTGGTCGCTGTGTTGCTGCTAATCTGACCCCCTGCAAAATAAAACCCCATCTATTCCCACAATGCCCTTTGATAGTGCATTACTACTGAAAAGAATACAGTCTGCCTTGTAGTCTCCATATGTCCATTCTCAAATCTATTTATTTTTTGCTCTTGATCTAGGAGAAACACAGCCTGTCTCCCTTTTCCAAAAACCGCACACTCTCCCTTACACACACTGTACTCTTGCATTCACACTCACACAGCACACAGTCCTCTATTCCCATTATAAAGCCCGGAGACAGGTGTTGGATTAGCTTTCTGGAAGAAAAGAGCTCAGCTCCTTTGATAGGAGTTGAGCTGGCCTGGAGAGCAGGGAGGCAGGTGCACCACGAACAGAAAGGAAGGGAGGGAGGCATGTGTCTGTGTGTGTGTGTGTGTGTGTGTGTGTGTGTGTGTCAGAGGATGTAGCCCAGTCATCCCATCTATTGAGAGGAAAAGAGGAGGCTTCTGGCAGAGCAGGCCTCTGTAATTGGAGAGCTTGGCGCGGCCAGCAGTGAAGCGTGGTTGGCTGTTGTCACGTGATGACAGTTGCTTGCCAGCCGGCACACGCACACACACATTAAAGCACACAGACACACACGAATACACACTCAGGCAGACGTTTAAACTTTTGAGTGCCTTCCATTGACTAACATTTGTTCTCAAACCCTTTTTCCTGATTCTCCCCACACCAATTGCTACTGTACATTTATCAAAACAAAAAAATGTGATTCTCAAACTCATCTCTAAAATTAAAAACAACCTTTTCATCATAAATCTTTCATTAATTTTTCAAGCGGGATATTTCAACTGCACAATATAGTATATACTTACATTATCGACTCACATACTATACAAACACACACAAGCTGCCAGCCTGTTACCACGGTAACGGAGCGCAAAGGAGGCCATTTCCAGATGCTTTTGTTCTTAAGGACATCCCTTGGAGACTGTCTTGTATATTACCATGGGCCTCTCTCTTTCTCTCTCTTACTGACTTGTAGAGAGAGAGAGAGAGAGACAGAGTGGGAGAGAGACATGCACCTCTAATCCTCCAATTTGAGGCTTTTTCATTTAAATGACCAATTACAGAGGCACAGGGAGAAAGAGAGGCCTAAAGAACTGAAGTAGATTGAGGGTTGAGGAGCAGAGTAAACTGAACGGCAGATGGATCTACAGAATACAAAAAGAGCTATAGATAAGAGAGGTACTGCAGTGGGCTGGACCCAACCTTGCTCTACCAACTGTGAGTCAGGTGCAAAGTGGCATGTGGCATGTAGCAGGTTCAGTTCAGGTTTAGGGTAACTCAAAGAACTTTAGAGTCATTGTCTGTTTTTTTGAAACCCAGATGTGTGTATGACACTTTTAAACTAGGACTATTTGCACTGGAGGGGGTCCAGTTCCCTACAATACCACCAACATAGTGGCATTTTCTGGCATTCAGTCGTCATGATGACAGGAAAGGAAGCTTGGATGCCAGTGCAGGCCACACAAATCATGAACTCAAAATTATAGGCTTTTAGAAAACACTGCCTTCTTACAGATTCCAGTGTAGTTATAGACAGATCCTCAGATTCTAACATACCAAACCCCATCCAAATCATCTTTAATCTTAACCTAGACCAGGTTTTTGAACATCAGCCTAGCCTGTGGAAAACTGTCCTGTGTATCCGTGTGTGTGTGTGTGTGTGTGTGTGTGTGTGTGTGTGTGTGTGTGTTTGTGAGAGAGAGAGAGAAAGAGAGCGAGAGAGAGAGAGCGAGAGAGAGAGAGTCTGTGGGGTGTGATCCAGCATGATTAATTGCTATTAAGTGTGTCTCTCATAAGTGATGGCGTGCCTGGAGAGCAAAGCAGAGACTATTACAGCTCAGACCCATAGATCAACCCCCATAGACTGGTGACTGATGACCACTCAATGTAAATTTTTGAAATGGTGCAATTAAAATATGGGTGTAGCTGAGGATCACTGTACAGCCCCAGAAACTCTGTGTGTACATGTATGGTGGGGCCTGTAGGTAAAGAGTTGTCACAAAGCATAAACAAATCACTTGCCATTATTTACGAATGATGTATGATTGTGATTAATATATACTAGGAAACATTTTCTTTCTAACAAATGTCCTAGAATTGAAAAATAGGGTACTTAACATGGACGAACATAACTTTAATTTACATGGGCTGCACACTCGTTACCATTTTGGGTATACTGTATGCCCCCTGAAATTAAAACTAAATTATAAGAGGATTTATGGACGTTTCTTTCTTCATCCATTTTCTTAACCTATTTGCTTCCACTTTGACTTAAAAGAAAATGAGCATTTATATGAAATTGGATCAAGAAAATGTAAACAAAAAATATGTAAGTTTAATTTGTATTGAAAGCCTAAGTGCGTAATGCTGTTATACTTCCATTATAAGAAAAAAAATCTAAAATTACATTTTGCCCATATAGTTCTACGCCTTTCTTAGAGTGTTTTTGTGACTGAGCAGTTTGGAAATCCCCAACTGTGGCTTTACCATTCTAACCTGATTATCTGTATCTCCCCTGAAGCTTCTCCGTTTGTTAATAAATGATTACAGGAACTATGAGCAATGTGTTCTCATAACTAGATTTGTTGAAGGCCAAGTAAAACAGATAGCCTTTGGTTGCAGTTTTAATATATGGATATCATTCATGATGGGGCCAGACGAGTTAGGATTAACTCGGACAATACAAAATTATCTTTTGTTTTTAAAAAGAAAGCGGAGCTCTCATTTGCTTAAAGGACTGAATTATTGGCAAATTAGATAACTGGTTCCAGATTGTCTAAGTATCACTGGAAAGAGCTGAATAATTAGGCCATGTCAGTGCTCCTTGGTGTGATGTCTCCATTTTTAACTAATACAGGGCACATGGCAAAGATAAAGATGAATTTAAACCAATTAATTTCACCAAAAGCAACCTATTAGGTCCGTTTTTCAAATTACGCAATAGGGGTTTTATTCAGATTTGTACCACCATTCTTTGACACTGCATAAATATTGCCATAATTTAATATCTGTATAGCAGTAACTTTGACAGCTTTGTCCCACAGAAAAAGATCACTTCCATCAGAGCGACACCTTTTTGACCCCTCCAGTCAATAGATTATGAAATACAGCATGGCCCAAGTGGAAAGTCCGAGCTTCCAGCTCTGGTATGGCAGAATGACAGAGAAATCAATAAGATGAAGAATCGACAACAACACCAAGGCTAAGGTTTCTGAGAAGGATAGATCAGGTGTCCCTCCCTATCATCCATCATAAAATATAAGGGTGATGGGGAGGGTGCAAGTCAGCTGAAATCAAGTGTACTTGAATAACATTTGAAAAATCACACAATAAGCCATTATTAATTATTGGTTCAGTGGAAGACATCTTAAAATAGTAGCAAAGATTAAGTTATAGATGCACACTTTGAAGACTTATTCTCATTATAATGTGCACGAAAGGGAATTATGTGAAATAAAAACAAATTGAGAGAACTATTGTTCAAGCCTTGACATAAAGGACAAAAGCTCCAGTTATGGTCTAAGTTGATTTTTAAGTCAAACTCTCACAGAATGTTTGACAAATTGAGCAATGGAAGTTACATCAACATAGTTCTGAAGTTGTTATGTATTAACAACACAATCACATTTAAAAACTGTGCACACAGTAGTAAGCCAGCATGCCTAAATTACACATGTGTGACACATACGGGGCAAAACATAGATAGTATTGAATTCTGATGTGGCTAAACCATTACTAGACAGCATTGATTCACTGTTGATGCAGAACCTAAGATGCCCAGTAGATGTCAGCCTTGTTAGTAAGAAGTAATTACTGACTCCAGAGCTGGTGTTTACAATGGTACATCAATAGCAAATGATGTGCTATGTTGGTCTGCTTCAATGGTTTATCAGTTAATCTCATTTATAGCAAGATCACTACCATTGTAATAGTGTGCCTATTGGATCCATTATCAGAGAAACACATAATCATAAAAAGATACTATAAGGAGAAGGGGACAAAATGTAAAACTAATTGGCCAATAGTGACAGAAAGAACCCACCCCATGTATTAAATTATATTATATACCATTATGTTCAAAATTAAACTTGACTATGTGGTTGCTAAAGTAATTTGTTTTCTGTGCCAATTATTGTTTTTTTATGCATATACTTATTTTATGTAAATATCTGGAAATTACAGCACCTGCACAGACCTACAGAGCCTCCATAATAAATTACATACTGTTTAATATTTAAATATTTTTTTCATTTTACAATTGCCTAAGGGAAGGTAGAAATGAATCAGCACCTACTCAGATTTGAGGCGTTGTCATATATTTTTCTGATGGACAGAGTGAGACAAATGTGACAGTTTTGTGTGTATTTTGGTCTATGGGTAATTTAGCATGCAGGGGTTGAAGACATGGGTGATGTTGAGCATGAGAAAATAAAATAAATCACACACACTTAAAGGAGCATGCCCCTGCTTATGTCAAAAGGTAGCCTACAGCAAACAATAAAAGAAAACAAATGACTACAAGCTTGGCTTAAACCCATAACCTATTCCAAAGTAGTAATGAAAAACAATTTTTTTGTCACAGATGCATGTGGAACCAAGGTTACACTTCTTCTAATCTATTTAATGATTTAAATAGACATAAATGTGTATACTCCATATACAAAATATATTCAGTGTGGGGAGAGATGACACTTTGAGACACTGGGTCAGAAGAAGCCATGCTCTGATGGCCTAGTAAAAGAAGTGCAGACAATAGATCTTGATTTGTGCAATTTGTTAGAATTATTATTTTACCTTTCAGAGCAGGTTACTGCTGACGGTTATGATTATTGTTGCTTTTGTAATCACTGTACATTCCACTGTACAGAATAAATATCTAATGTTGCAATGCAGCTGCAACATTACTTCTAATGTAGGTCACAATGTCCTGCCAGGCAGCCAGGTAGCACTGCCCTACATGGCAGTGAAGTCATATTGTTTCTGTCTAAATGATCTGCCAAGCAGGCCAATATGGCCTACTTTACAGGAATGTTAGCAGATACATTTGTTAAATAGCTACATTATTACAGTATCATCATCCACCTGAAGTGAACATGTAGTACTTTATGTATGAATAAAGTGTGCATACTCCGAACTGAGTTTCACATTAAAAGTGTGGCATACCATTAGTATAAATGTCCTATTGTTTCTTTGCTCTATGACTAATAATCTCTCCCGATCCCCCCACCCATCTCTCTCTTTCTCTCTAATGAGCTGTGGTCTGTTATCAGTCATTACAGGAAGCCTGATTATCCTTATCCTTATTCTGCACACGCTCAGAGAGAACTTCCTGAAGGTGACCTTTTCACGTCGCCATAGAAACTGCTCTCTGCTCTGAGATGCTCAGCTTGTACAAAGAGTGAGAGAGAGAGAGAGAAAGAGAGAGAGAAAGAGAGAGAGAGAGAGAGAGAGAGAGAGAGAGAGAGAGAGAGAGAGAGAGAGAGAGAGATGACAGAACATTTTCTTCTAAACAACATTGTATTAGTATGCTGCAATGTAACAGCATAAGCACAAGTCATTTCAATAATAAATAGATATGAACTCACCTATTAATTTTGAATAGGGCATTCAAAAGATTTAATTTCTCATACTTTGTTGTATCTGATTTGTCTTACAAACAGGACTGTAAAGGGTCCATTAGTTCCTCTGGCATGAAAGCCATTCTCACAAACACAGTCACTACTGCGTGAGGTGTAATGTGCACACACAATATATATATATATATATATATATATATATATATATATATATATATATATATATATATATATATATATATATATATATATATATATATATGTGTGTGTGTGTGTGTGTGTGTGTTTGCAATTTTAAGCTAGAGCAAATGAATGACGGGAGAGGTATTCTTGGATGTCTAAAAATACACAGTGCAACCACTCAATGTTAAAAGCTCTTGGGTCAAACAGGAATATTTTTTTTTATTTAAGCTTTATTTAACCAGGTAGGCCATTGAGATCAGGTTCTCATTTGCAACGGCGACCTGGCCAAGAAAAGCATAAGTGTGCCGGACAACATACAGTTTCACATTCAATACAATACAGGAATACAGAATACAAAATGCTACATAACGTGCAGATTAAGTAGGCATTACAAAGCCGGGGTAAAGTGAGGTGTAAGTAAGATGAAGGATATGTGAAAGGGATATGGTAATAACACAATATACATGAATAGACAGTCTATAACACTGCTGAGATGTAGTGTAGAGCCAAACAAACAAAACAAAACAGGAACAGTTAGTGCAAATTATGATCTAGTTAGTGGTGTTGAATCAGTTATAACGCAATATATATGAATAGGCAGTCTATGTAAATGCTGAAATGTAGTGAAGAGTCAATATACAGTTAGTGCAAATTGTGGTCTGGTTAGTGATCTAGGTCAGTAATAACACAGTTAACCGGAATAGACAGTCTATGTAGCTGTTGAATGTAGTGAAAGGTCAATATACAGTTAGTGCACATAGTGGACTAGGTAGTGATGTATATCAGAAATAACACGATATGCATGAATAGACAGTCTATAAAATGCTGAGATGTAGTAAAGAGTCAATATACAGTTGGTGCAAAGTGTGGTCTAGATGATGATGTAGGTCAGTAATATCACATTATGCATGAATAGGCAGAATATATACATGCTGAGTTGTAGTAAAGAGTCAATATACAGATAGTGCAGATTGTGGTGTACAAAAATTGTGTGACAACAAAGGTTGGAGGAATGACAGTTGCGCATACCTGGGCGGATGAATAGTGCAAAAGGGCGTAAACAGAATATGATAGTAATGGAGGTGAAGATGTGCATCTGTGCAAATATGCAATGGGGCGTGACTGAGGTATTCTGATTTGAAATCAGCACAAAAAGAGAGATGTGTTCATCATCAGCTAAAGCAACATTATGTAACCATTTTACCTTAGAAAAAACGTTTCTAAATCATTTGCTAGACTGACTTGTAATAGGGAGAATGGTGCCTTTTTTCATTGGTGAAAATTTTCATTTTCTTTCAGTACACCGTCTGGGTTGGCAGTATATTCTTGGGTTTTCTCCGGCCAAATATTTGGCGGTCCATTCAGCAAACGGAGGGAGCGGCTGAGAACGATGACGTCGAGGTTGTGCGCTAGTTTGAGTTGTTGAGAAAGATGCGAACGAAGCCATTTGGTCCGTTGTGGCAACGCTGCCGAATATCCAGAAGTCAAAGCTCGAGCAAGCACAATCTTTGTCGTGGCCATAGGCGCTGATACCATGGGTGCTCCGGAGCTCGAGCATCCACGGAAAATACTGAGCACCCAGTGCCAGACTGTCAGTAGGCTACTTTCATTTAAAATTAAACATTGCAGTTGGTGCTAAGTGGAGCGTCTGTCATAGTGTGCCTAGAGGCTACTAGACAGGTGGAATTGATTCTTAATTTCCCACGAAGCTGATCGCAGTTACGTGTTCATCTCCAAGCCTATCTGTATTTGTGAGAAGTGGCGTTGTCCTGAGGTGAAAGAGTCTACTTTACGGCTTCATTATCGAGTCAATAGGCGTGTGTGTTTGTGTCGGCCGCTGCTTGAAATTTGGTAACAAAATGTAGTTCTTTTTCAATTCGGTGCAACGTTACTTTTCCCAGGGACAGATTTGACAGTGACACTGCCTTCTCAGCTGCAAGCTCACAAGCTCCACACGGTACGTGACAGAGGCTAGAAGCAGAGCAATCACTGCAAGTGAGAAGCAGCCAACACTAACTATTGAGAGCGTTTTAAGCTTTGTGGCTTTTTGCTGAACAGTGCTCTGAGCGGAGAGCTACGTGACACGTGCCACTACATCGCTGAGGACTGGCGGTTAAATCTTCCGTCCTACAAACAGAGCATGCCAGGCAGACACAAAGCTGACTACCTCACAGATGGATGGCTCATACATAGGCTACACGCAGCGGACCGCTGTGGACCTGTGTCGGTCGCATGGACACGCAAGGATTTCCAGAAAAGAGGCTGCATGTGTCTATGACAATGCACGGACCATCGTGGCTACGCGACCGGTATAAGTCAATACCACAGGGGTAATCCTCTCCCCGCAGCGCGTAGATCCTGTGGCGCCATTTTGATGCTAACAAGCACTCACCCACCGTTAGCATCCCATTGACTGCCATTCATTTTGATGTCATTTTGACAACTTTACATCTGAAGCGTTTAAAGACTTTATTTGTCCATTGTTTATTTCTAAACAAACAGAACCAGAGCCGGTGATATGAGCAACGGAACTAGGTTCAGCAGCTTCTACGGACATCACGGCAGAGACGAAGAGAACAAAGAGGGCGTTGACAGAGGAATCTAAGGAGAGAAAATGAGAGAACACGGTTTCTATCTACTGCACACTGCACCCAGTGTTCAACCAGGTTAGACTTTGAGCGCAGTGTAGGCACAAACTTGCTAGTGGTGCGCTGCTGCTGCACCCACGCTTTGCTCGACGCAAGCTGTTGGAGACAATGGCTTTCAGAGTGCAGCGGTGCGGTTGCTGTCCTTGATCTAACAAAGGCCCTTTAGTCGTTGAAATGCAAAGCCCACAAGACAGACGCCGAGCTGGCTTTCTTGCTTTGTACTTTTATTTAGTACTATTTCGGATCATGTGGAGGGGCCATTAACAACAAACATCAGCCAAAAGGCAGAGATGCACCATGGATGCGTCCCCAGTCCTTCACATATCATCATCTGTGTGTGGTTTATAGGCAATACAACAAAGCAACACAACGTGATGATACAACATGATTAAATAAAGCTTAATACTGATGTTAATGTTCATGACTTAAATGACGCCTTTTCTCAAAAAAGCAAACTGAAATGCTCATTTGTAGCCCAAAACAACACAACCTCTCCTTTGAGACATAACATCATCTCTTCACCTTAGAAAATATCCCCAAGATCATTGTCATGGCGACAGCTGCTCACACCGTCTCATCTCCCTTTGCTGCTTCTAGTTCAGCTAATGCTGTGTGCATACTAACAGAGACATGTTATCCCACACCTGACCACGACCTGTCATTGTTGCCTTTATTTTAGACTACCTGTCTGGGTTAGCCCTCTGAATATTATTTGCCTGATGTGGTGACTGAAATTCTGCCTTTTAACCAATAAGGACTGACTTTACCAGACTAATCATGGGTAACAGATCTGTAATCCAGTGTTACAAATATGTCCTTTCTCTAAACAGCCATTGGCAACTAATACATGTTGATCAATCAACATGTATTAGTTGCCAATGGCTGATGATGATGATGCGGATGTGCAATTAGGATTCATTCATTTTAGTTCTCACTTAGTCAAAATCCCAGTCCGATTTATGTAACCTAAATTAAATTCTAAAGCCAGAAACAGAAGAAGCCAACATGTTCCTGAAAAAGTAATCTGCTTATACTGAGATTCTGTGTGGCATTATCCAATTTTAGGCATTATAGAGAAGTGAATTCAGACCTTACTTTAGGCATAGCACTACTTACATTTGTTCCAAAATGTGTTTTTGTAAAGACGGTTTCTTTCTGAAATATGGCAGTTCCCATTTTACCACATATTACAGTAAGTTACACACTAAACAAACCTGAAAAGTAAAAAACAAAAGTTTGACTATGAATGGATAAAAATAAGATTGACTGACTCATTCTCATTTTGTATTGAACAGGAATTTCGTACTTGAGTCGTGATGCGCTTCGTCTCTCTAGGTCATACCTGCCTTAAGAGGAGCACTGAGATGGTGACTAACACTTCCTTTAACAGTGTACGTCATCGACAGTGCTAAAAATAAACTGTTCTGGAAGGTGACAAGAATTCTGTAAAATGATGTGTGTGTTTTGCATTATTGTTTACCTGCTGTGGATTTTGATGCATGAGTCAGATGCCTTTCCTCCACCCGTAGATCTTCATTTCTGTTTCTGTGACTGGTATGACATCCCAGTGAGCCAGGTTTTATGTGCAAATTGCCATATTTTAACCTAGTGGCTGGGTCATGTTATATATATATATATATATATATATATATATATATATATATATATATATATATATATATATATATATATATATATATATATATAATTATTATTATTATTATTGACATTGCTATGACTAGCTCCCCTGAGACACAATGACTGTTCCTGCCCTCTGTTCCTATCTATCTATCTATCTATCTATCTATCTATCTATCTATCTATCTATCAATTCATTGATCCATCCATCCATCTAGGCATATATGTTGAATCTTGATTGAATCAATGAATGGATGGATGAATGAATGAATGTATTTTTCTCCAGCTAGCCCTTCCAACCTTCTGCCTGGTTATTTATATTCGCCATATGAATCATATATTGTCATGGATGTGACGCCTGCGCAGTAGACGGCGTGGAAATCTGAATCATCGACGGAAGAGAGAGAGAGAGAGAGAGAGAGAGAGAGAGAGAGAGAGAGAGAGAGAGAGAGAGAGAGAGAGAGAGAGAGAGAGAGAGAGAGGTGACTGTAGAGTGATGGGACCGGGCTGAGGGAACAGCAGCGAGTGATCACTCTCCGAGCTCGTAATGACAGGTAAATGACTATTTTAATGATTTTCAAGAATATTTTGGAATTATAGAGGCTCAGCTGTGTTGTTGATATGGTAAACAACATATCAGGAAACCATATTTCCTGCATGGACTTCTTGAACGGTGTCGTCCGTTCACAAATATCACCGTGCACATCTGAAAGTAGCGGTCATGTGGGAGAAAACATTTTTTTTGTCATGGGACCAAAAATGAAAAAAATGTTCTTTTAAACTTTGTGTTGTCACCTTTTACCTAATTCTCAGGTTTTATATATATTCAGATATTCAGATATTCAGAGATTATATTTATCAGGTGGTTTAGACGACCTGATTTAGTCCAGATGCATTGATGCAAAGTGCGCATTTCTAAGTTGTATTCAAAAGCTTGCTATGTGTCTATTTGCGTCTCATGGGGGGTTGGGATGAGGTCTGTTTTCAGACTGGCGTCACATATGACGTCTGTGTGTTTGGAGGGCTGGATGGTAATAATGGCGTTCAGCACCCCGGCCAGCTCCCGATTCAACGGTTGATAGGACATCTTGTAGGCAGGGTTACTACAATGTTTGGGCATTCGCGTCTTCATTGTAATTATTGTATTACTATATTCAGATTGTATTTTTCACAACCTAGTTTGATTAAGGTCAAAGTAGGTCGAGATTTATATGTTTTGTGTGTTGTTGATGAGGAAGAATGTCAAAATATGAAAGGATGCACCTGGATAAGAATAGAAATCACCTTACTAGAGACACACTCTAGTAAGTGTGTCCACTGTGAGTGGTTAGCTTATCTGAATGTAGTGTTGTTTTTATTTGGCCACAGTTGCTATGTTCCATTATGGTCTTCTCATTTCGTTTCGGCCATTGCATTGGTTGCATGTGTGTTTCTGTATGCTTGAATGTTGTCCTGGATCGCATAAGGTCAAGGGCACTGATTAAATCTATAAGCTCTAAAGCATATTTTAAGTTGTTTTAAAAATGTGTTATTGCAAATTACAATATGATAATGCAAATTTAGCCTAACAGAGATACTTCACAGACTCTGAGCAGAGCCAGATGTTCATGACAGTCATCAGCTGGTACAAATTAAGAAGTAATATGATAACCATGAGGTAACAGGGAACAGCGTATATCATCTTAATACAGAATCTCCATCATCACACTCATACTGTGTTATCTAACTGAAACCCTAACATCCCCCATATACTATGTGAATTAATGTTTTGCAATGTATAGAAGTGAGACACTCTCCACCTCCTCGACACATTTCTAAATATCTATGTCTGATATCAATGTCTTTTAATTTTCTCCAGATGTCCGTTACCTTGCGCTTTCTAAGTGTTAGCATTTTTAAAACCGGTCGATTTATGAGTATGAGTTGTAGTTGGTTTAAAAAAATGCCAATAAACCAGAGCACATTTTTCACCCATGACGGATTGCTGTGTCGACTGGCCAGTGCTGTGGAGGAAGGTCTGGCAATACGAGACTAACAATTGGGTAAATAGTTCCCTGATTAATTTTCCAGAAAATGCCTCCAGAGTCAAGCCCAAATGTATTCCATACAGTATTTAAGTCTGCTAGTATATTTAACATTACATCACCCACTAGTTAATTTAACCTGTAAAGTAGGCCGTATTTACCTACCCTAAAGAACCAGAAAGCCCATTATGTCACATTATAGTTCCTCCTTGTTTAGTGTTCTTTTTTTGTCCATTTCCCACATGTATCATAAGAGCACTTACTTGTGCATTGTAACTATAACATATTATATATTATTTATGTTTTTCTGGGATGTGTGTCTTAATTTTTTTAATCTTTTTGGCATTTATAAGAAACATTGCCAACACTGGGACCAATGTTTTAGTCCCAAATATATTCTCCAGTGTGTTTCTGTTGTGGTGAAAAAAGAAACAACAGTTGAGATTTAGTGCCAGCTGACACATACTTTAAAACATAGTTGTATTTTTCCAGAGGCACTGAGCTAGTAAATGCTTCTGGATCTCATATGGATACTGAGGGAATTACAAGTGTGTGTGTAAAATATAATTTCCTAGACCATATATGTTTTCCTGTATTTTAATGTCATTTTTTAATCAGGATGCAATCGTTTTGTTTTTATATCAACAAAAAGAAAAGGGTAATGTGTATAATATACCGTAAGATATAATGTACAGTAAGCTGTAATACAACAGCTAGTTATATTCCCTGAATGAGCTCTACGTAAAACATTTGAATCCTATAAAAACACGACTTTGGACAAATTATTTTCTACTGCATGTTACTGATCCATAACAAGTTGTATCTTTACAGAACCTACCACATCTAACTTTGATAGCACATATAACAATTACTTTTTATTTTGTGAATGCCAATCCTGACATCTGTCAAGACAAAGAGCATGGTAAACATTATACAGTATGTTCTTTTTATTGCTTCTATGAAACCTTGTAAACTGCAACATACTAAATATACTGCTTTATTTCTGATGCACAGCACAAAAAAGGGGGCGGGACGTTATGATTTTTGCATGAAACTAAATGTGAAAAGACAAGAAGGTTAATCCTGTGGATGTCACTTTCTGTATTCAGCCAACCCTATATTGAATCTAAAAATGAGGACGGATGTAACATTTTATAGCCTATTTCCTGACAGCAGACAAGGAGAATGCATCATTCATCTCAATGTTCTGAGGCACCCATGCCTTCAGTACAATGTTACATAACTTTCTAGCGCGGTTTGTGAGGGTACATGCTTGTTTGTATAAATTTATAAATGAACTGCATATCTGTATCTGCATGTTTATGCATGGGTAAAAGCCGGAGAGAGTTTGCCACAAAACATGTGGGTGGTTTCTTAAAAGGTGAAGAGGTGCATTCATTCATGTGTGTGTGTGTGTGTGTGTGTGTGTGTGTGTGTACTCAAGCAGGTAGACAGATGTGAAGGATGACTTCTTGCTCAGAGATCTGTGGGTCAGAGTATGTTGAGCAAGCTCAAGCCAACGGGAACTGCCAGCAGTATGGAGTCCGCTCTTACCTACACCAGGTACAACACACACACCCACACACACGCACACAGAGAGTATAGGGCATTCTTCTACAAATATCAACCATTCTCTTGTTTTTATCATCACAGTCTCATAATATCTCGTAATCACTTGAGGGTTTTAGATCTTGATTTCTCGCGTCTTTCAGTTTCCATGTTTGGAACTTAAAGACGTATCTCTCTGATCTCTTCTCCAGTTTTATGAGGAGTGCACAGCTTCTATCTGGGAACGTGATGAAGATTTTCAGATTCAGAGATCACCTAGCAGGTGGAGCTCTTTACTCTGGAAGGTGAGGTTAACCTTCCAGCAAGCTCATACAAAAAAAACTACATCTCACCTGCTGTTATTTGGGTAATTAAACTGTAATTGCAAAAAAAGGTTTTTCCCCTGCCAGGTCTGTCTCGCGTTCGGCTCCCTGATCTTGTTTGCAGGCCTCATTGTTGTTTTGGTGGGTTATGCCACTCCAACCAGGTACGAGGCATTTGGCGAGGACGATCTCCTTTTTGTTGACAGGTAAATGAACAATAAAGGATATTAATGGGAGGGAGATGCTGGAGTCTTTAATAATGGCTATTCTGTAAATGTAACATTAACAGTTGTAACCTGTACTGTATTTTCTTCCAACATATGATCATAATGAAGAGCACATTGTTTTGGTGGAATGTACATAGGGCAACAGAATTGCAATAATTGAGTCTAGTTGGGACATTTGAAAATAGCAGTAAAAAAAACTTTTAACTAATTGTCTTTTTCTTGAACAGCCACGCTGTCAGTTTCAACCGTGCACTGGATGTGTGTAAACTGACTGGTGCTGTATTGTTCTGTGTGGGAGGCACCTCCATGGCTGTGGGACTCCTGCTGTCTGCCTTTGCCAAAAGCTACTCCAAAGAAGAACTGTACCTGCAGCAGAAGTTTAAGGAGAGGTTGGCAGATCTGCACGCAGTTGGTAAGGTTTTACTCTCAACTGTCTTGTTATGACACATTCAGGTTAAGAATGACTTGCAAAGAGTAAGTGAAAGTGTTTTTTGACTGTAGTACTGTACTCAAACTACTTTTTATGAATATCCGTCATAGCAGAACTGCTTTTGTCACAGGTACCCCCATAATGAGAGCACCGACCCCCGGAGAGGGAAAGGTGCCAGTCACACTTTCCAAAGTCCAGAACATCCAGCCAGTGACCACAAAGTCGGAGACCTGACAGAAGTCCAGATGAAGGCGTAAAGTGACAAAGTGTGCGTGATGAGTGTTTTGGTGTGCAGACTGTGTGCGAGTGCGAACACGTTGTGTGGATCAGTCTACGTGTGAATTTTTTTCTTCTTTTGAAAGGTCAGCTTACATGTCCTGTAGTATTGGTTATTCATCTTTATTTACTGTGTTTGACATTAACACTTTTTTTTACAGTTATACAGCAACACATCCTCACACCTAAACACAATTATAGGATGATTTTCCAAAGACTAAACACGTAGTAAACATAGTCCAATCTAACTAGTTAAGTTTAGGCAACACAAATACGTAGGGTTAGTAAAAAATCAGGGATTGGCTTAAAATACTAAAATGAGGACGTAACATAGCGATATGGAGGTCATTGCATCATGGATTAAGGTCCATATACTGATAGGTAAAAACTTAAATTTCAAAACAGTTGACCTTTGGTTTCACACGAGACAAGAGAAATAAACCCTGGTCTCCTGAGTGAAAGTCCTGTGTTTGTTTGACTCTAACAGGAAACGTAATATTCGGCCGTTATGAGCTGCTTGCACAATCAACCCATGTGGTTGTTTTTTGGCTGAGCAAAGTTTAAGTCTTCTTTTTGGACATCAGTTGTATGAAATTCATAGTGATCTGATAAAGCACATTCAGGTCTTGAGCCCTACCCAGAAAACAAAACACAGAAACAAATCAATAGAACACAGCCGCTGAACAACATCGTAGCTTCCACCAAGAATTTTTTCTGTTGAGAGGATTTACATTTTGTAAAAAAGGATAGTGTTAATGCTGGAAGATGTAGAGCAGCATATGCAGTGTTGTTTGAAGTTATTGGTGATTGGCCCCTGTTGCCAGAAAATGATCAAAAGAAGCACTGAATAAAACAACCATTATCTCTGCCTAGTGTCTAAAAGGCATCATAGGATGAGAGTTTCTATGTGCACAATACTTGTGAGTACATGTATGTGCAGTGCAACTTCATCACAACACTCAGTCAGAGCTGTCAGTCACAAATGCGCAGTATACGTACATGTGAATACTTCTTTTAAGTTTACATGCAACAAGCCAAGAGCAGTCTTAACAAATGATCTGCTAGAAGTTCACACATCATCAGAACATATTCGAGAAAAACACAGATTAGAGCAGACCTTCAGGGTAGATTTAACAATGACATTATCTTCTGTCTTATTAAACCTCTGACATTGTCTCCCTCAATGAATCTCCAGCAGGATTTATAGGTAGGTATAAAAAATCATAATCAAACAGATTACTTTCAAGATAACACAAATAAGGCATTCTTAATGCCTTCTATCTCTAAACAATATCTTTTATCTTTTTTCATTAAGCATGCTCTTCCTTTCTTTTGTATCTTTATCTTCCTTTGACAAACCATGTAGACACCCACCTATCTGACCAAGCATGTACATTTTTGCTGTTAGTAGTCGTGAGTTAGAGATGTGCAGGTGCTGCTTGTTGAAATGAAGACCAACAATGTGACAGATCATATAACATAACAGGGGGATAAGGAGAGTGCATTCAGATCTCCAGTGAGCTCACACATCAGCTACATGTGTTAGACAGCGCTCATTGTTTACAGTCTGTCTGGATCCACTGATGCTTTCAACAATAACTGCCTTCCTGTGCTCAAACACAAAACTTGAAACTACATTAAGCTGAACAGCATACAGTACCTACGTATCACTAAAGCTTCTTTTTTTTAACTGGTTCCATATTACCTTGCGTACTATATGAGAAACAGAAGTTACATCTAGAAGGTTTTTACTTTATTTATTGTATTCAAGCTTGGCACTCACAGGTGCTTTATCTTTAACTTACAAGCACAATAAGCTAGTAATGGTCATGTTTTGCTGCTTTTTACAAACTTAGTGTATTTTGAATATATTGTTTAAATATCGTGACCATGCCACTTTAAATTGTTATGTTTGTTGTTGCTTCTTCTTTGTTTGTTTTGTATCCTTTCCCAACACCTTTATACCTAAACCACAGAAAGGGTCAATTGTCAATGATTCTCAAAACAACATTCATAATAGTTCTATTTAGCGCGTGATATGCCCCCCGGTGGCTGTCTTCAACAACTGACATAAACATGTGACCGCGGTGGCACTTTTTGTCATGGGACAATTCTATTTAACGTAACGTCCAAAGTTTTAAACACATAGTTAAAATGGATTAAGTTTAGCTAGGGCTAGTACAACATCAGGAATTGGATCAAAATGAGTCACGTAAAACTACTAAACTGACAACGACCATACATACCTTCACGGAATTAGATCTGTAAAAGTTGATTCATAAGTTGACTGTTGACTTTTGGTTACATGGGATATGAAACCATGTCTGCTGAGGGAAGGTTCTGTGTTTGGTTGACCCATTCCTCGAGACTGTCCTCCCCACAAAAAAACGGGACTATAAGTCGCAACGTTTGTTCAAGCAGCAATTAATGTAGTGGCACCGCCATCTGTAGTGGCTATAGTGATTATAACAGGAGCAAAGCTGGAGTAAGGTGATGGAGTATAAGAGCACCAAATTGTGCATAATAAGGCAGGTGGGGGGTGGGGGGGTCAAACAAACACAGGAGTTCTATGCAGGAGACCAGAGCTTGTGTGTCAATGAAATAAAAATACACAGCAATTTTCTTTAACTTTACAGAACAAACTGAACTATGACACACTCTGAGTCAGGTGGATAACCCGAAGTGAAGTATCGTAAACCATAATCTTTTTCTGAACTTAAGTAGTTAAGTAGTGTTTGTGTCTAAACATAACCAAACTGTGATGGGTTTAAAACCGCGACCATTGCATTCTCTAAAATGCTCCTGCAGGTTGTATTCCTGCCACCGCCAGGGGCATTCATTTATGAAACGCTCCTATAGGTCATTTTAGAGGGTAGGAATAAACGACCTTTAGTGTTGTATGTTTCAGAGGACTTGTTGGGGTCCTTATGAGTTGCTTGCACAGTCGACCTATACAGTGGGTGAGGACAATATGTTTATTGCACACAGATACAACATATATTGTAAAAATGCAGCATTCTTTTTATACTGTACTTGCTTAGAACAATGTTTTTTTGGGTAGTCACAGTCCAAGTGCCATCAAGCTACATGCCTCCTACTGTGCGCCAATGCTGCAGGTGTTTCCAAACAATGTATCCCTTTCAAATCTATGAAGCAACAACGCCAAATACAATACAGGTTATTTATAAACACGTTATATAAGCTATAAAAGCTATTGCTATTCTAGCCACCTATGTTCATGTAAGTTGACCTTTTAACATTTTAACATCCTACTTTTAACATCCTACAACTAACTAGCGATGTCATGTCAACACAAATGTGTTGACATTACATCACAGAATAGAGTGAAGGTTGTAGGAATATGTAGGACTATGAATATGTATCTAAGACCATACATGTTTGTGTTGTATCTAAGACCAAGGTCTTAGATACAACACAAACATGTATAATTATAAAGAACGATATACTAATGATGAAGACACGTCCAATTGACGCAACCACTGTTGACCTGCAAACCTACAGTACAAGAAGAAAAACCCAGCTGTTAAACAATCTGTTATGAACAAACCAGTGTGGTCGGAGCGTTATTAAGTGATCAATAAATGTGCTGACTTGTAGTTTCATGCTATAAATAGTGAATTTATTTTTATCCTTACACTGAACAAAGTTGAGTTCTGCATTACAATCCCAAATCAATTATGGATATTTTTCTGCTCTTAATCTGACCTTGTCCCAGGTTAAATGGCTCCTGATGTAACAGTCGATTCAATAACACTTTATAAAAACATCATTATCAAATGGTAAATTGATAGTTAATTAGTTAATAGTTATACACGATGAAATGATGATTTATAAAGTTTACGAGTGATGTTATAATGTATCGTATTTTATCATTAGTTTAGTGTAATATAAAATAATTAGTTAATACATTTAATTGTCAATGGTCAATAATTGTTTTGTGAACCATCTATAAACATTATGTGGATGGCTATTATAAAGCTGCAACTGCAATGCTTATAATTAGATTAATTTCAAATTCATTAATGACCAATAAGTGGGTAATAAAGCCCCAATTAACATTAATTTGGACCCATTTAATCTTTTTTAGTGATCAAATAAAGAGATGATTATTTTATATATGTGTGCACTGAATAGTGATAGTGAATAGTGATAGCTATCTAAATAATGAAACCTAACTATTAAGTATTAACGTATTATAATCATCAGTTGCAACTCTATTATAGCCATCCAAATAATGTTTATAAACAAATTACAAACGATATCTTAAAGGTTTACAAATCATTTGGTAATCATTAACAAATACTTAATATAATATATAAAATTGTATATGTGCAATAATAAACTGTTAAAATAACAATTGTAGCATCACTCATAATTAGTAAACAATAATAATCATAATATTGTATTGTTGGTTAAATAAATATTGACTTAAGTTAAATTAACTATCAATTTGCCATGTATTAATAATGGTTACTATAAAGGGTTACTGTGGATTCTCCTAGTAAATAAAAAAATGTATACTGTATTTATTGGAGGTTGTATTGGATAAAGAACAAATATATATCAATGTCTATATACAATTTTTCTATTTTTCAAAGAACACAATAAAATTGAAATATCCACAGCTCAAAATGTGTGAAGATTGTATTCATCCTTTTAATTGAAACATACTCACTAAACGATACATAGCAAATGGACAGAAAAATGTTCACTTCATCACCACTTAAGTTGTATACACATTTGACATTGTCACTATATCTTCAAGATTGATAATACTTCATACCTAACCATGCAGAGAACAGAAATAAAGGTTATTATGCAGTTATCACAAGGCCATTAGGCCATCTGAATGGCTCAAATTAGTGATTTATTGTGAATATGTTGGTTTTATTCTTGTACTTATTCTTGTACTGCTTTTTCAACCTTGTAATTGTAAAAATCACTGCCTTGCTGTTTTGAATTGTGCCAATCAACTGGCACTTTTGTCATCTAAATCTTACCTGAAATACAGTGTCAGTTCAATATACTTGACATGTTGAGTCGGTTTTTGTTCTTAAAGATAAAGTATGTCCCCTTCACGTCATGTAGGAAAAAAAGAAAAAGAAAAAAATGAGTAATTATTGGATTTGGTTTTCATTAATAAACGACTCCAAACTGTCACTGGTGTTCCACTAAGCCTTCATTACACCGTGTAGAAGCTCTTACTGTAATCAATCAGGAAATTCATTTTGGTAGGGGAAGCGCAGAAGGGTGTCAGTGCTGTCCACAGGCTTATTAACACGCCCACATTCACACACAGAATTGATGGTAACTCCAGAAATAGCACCTTGAGGATCATCACCTTGGTCAGGCGGTATAACTCACTCTCTCACACACACACACACACACACACACACACACACACACACACACACACACACACACACACACACACACACACACACAGCCTCTGCCACTGTCTGTGTCGCTTGCTCTTTCCTTTCTCCTTCTACCTCACCCTCCTCTCTCACCATGTTCTCCCTCTCCCGTGGGATGGTGACTCATGGACACATTGCCTGCATGAATCCCAATTTGAACAGCTGCAGGGATGAGAGGGCGGTGAGGCCATCATAGTCACTGATTTAGATCACAGTTTACACAATACAGTTTCCTGCATGTGGGAGGCAGATTATAGTGGCTTTATGCAACCTTGTTTCATGTGGAAACAGAGAGGCAAAATAACTGAACAAAATAAAAAGGTTAGCTACATCACATCTCCTCTCACCTGTCTTTTTACTTAACCTATTCAAGCTTTGCATCTTTGTTCCTAAAATTGGATTACAGGCCTAAATAAGATATGGTTAATACACATTATTATTATATTAATTGGTAGATTAATAGCAGTGTTAGTAGTAGTCAAAAGAACCTAAACCGAGACTAAGCCATCACCAAGACCAGAGTGTATTGAGACCAAGTCAAGACCTACACTTTAAGGGTCAAGACCAAGACCAGACCAGTGCCAGACACACAGAGCTTCTCCTGTCTCCCGCCTTCACTTTCTTGTGAGTGTGTGTTAAGGGGGTGGGGAGAGGGGGGTTAACAGTAACAAATTTCAAATTAGAAATGAGTCATGGTATTGGTTGCATTTGAAGCAGGAAGTGTTACATCCAATAACAGTAATGATATTAACACAAAATTAAACAATGCAGAGGCAATTTTGTGATATCACTGCAGTTGTGGTCTTGACCAGTCTTGAAATAAAATCCAGAGTCCTCTTTATCCGAGACGGAGTAAAAATGCGGTCGATTCCAATAGGAGACTTTCAAAAAGTCCAAGACCAAGACAGGTCTTGAGTACTACAACACTGTTAAGTATTGCCAAATTGTACTGTGCTACTGGAAGCACTCATGTTTTTGTGCACGTTATTATCATGCACACAATTAAACAAATGACTGGTTTGCATAAAAAAAAAAACAGGCTGTCATTCCGACTGACAAATAATGATAGAAACATGCTGTTCACCATATTGTCATAATTTGGAGTTACTGTTTAACAAATAATAATGTTCCTTAATTTAACAACAGTCCATTTCAGACAGACCCTCCATTTCCTTAATGCTTAGTCTATGTGTGGCTTATCTACAGGTCCAAGGTGCTTTACTTTTTAATTTGATGCATCAAATATTGCACTCTTCACTCCACTACATGTACGTGGCAGAATAAACAGAATAAACAACATATAAAGCTCATATAAAACATAACCTATTGTCATGGAGAAGGCCCCAGCATGAGAGCTGCGCCTCAATCATGTTTCTGAAGCATACTGTATGTGTTGTTTATTCCCGGGTTGGAGTTGCTAGCCCTAGCCAAGACGATTGTGATTGGTTTACTTGCCAATAAGCCAGAGCACATTTGTCTCCCATCCCGGAATGCTGTGTGGACTAGCCAGACCTCCTCCACAGTGCTGCAAAGGAAGGTCTGGAAATACAAGGCTAGTTTTAGCCCAACCTTCCAGCATTTGTAGTTTCTGGTGTGTTTCATGTTTTGGAGTTGATTTGTTAGTCCCCTCCCTGAGCCTATTATCCTCCAGGTAATGGATTACAGTCAGATAACACATGGGACCAAACAAACTTAGGGTCGTGTACAAGCTGTCTCAGCACGTCAAGCCCAACTAACCTTTGCTACTGCGTAGTAAAAGCTGCAACCAGTACACCAGTGTATCTACTGCAGTATTTCATACCAGCAGCTCGAGACAGTACACCTTAATGAGGTACGACAGCCAAATGTTGAAAAGTACTTTTGACTTTGATACTTTAAGCACATGTTGCTGAAAATACTTCTGCTCTTTGACTTAAGCAACATTATGTAAGCTGGACTTGTAATGCAGTATTTTTACATTGTGATATTGCTACTTTTAATTAAAGGATCCAAATCCTTCTTGCACAAATAGTAGTACAGTATGTACACTAATCACAGGCTACTAATATAACTGTGAATACTAAACTATTTTCTTGGCTCTCTACTTTTGTTTTAAACTTACCAAAAGCTAAAAGCAAAAGTCCATCCATCCATCTTCGTCCGCTTATCCGGGGTGGGGTCGGGTCGCGAGGGCAGCAGCTCCAGCAGGGGACCCCAAACTTCCCTTTCCCGAGCAACATTAACCAGCCAAAACTAATATAACTGTGAATGCTAAACTATTTTCTTGGCTCTCTACTTTTGTTTTAAACTTACCCAAAGCTAAAAGCAAAAGTCCATCCATCCATCTTCGTCCACTTATCCGGGGTGGGGTCGGGTCACGGGGGCAGCAGCTACAGCAGGGGACCCCAGACTTCCCTTTCCCGAGCCAAATTAACCAGCCTCGGGATCCCCTTGACTGCTGAGAACCATGGCCTCAGATTTAGAGGTGCTGATCCTCATCCCAGCCGCTTCACACTCGGCTGTGAACCGATCCAATGAGTGCTGAAGGTCACAGGCCGATGATGCCATCAGGACCACATCATCTGCAAAAAGCAGCGATGAGATCCCCAGCCCACCGTACTACAACCCTCCCCACCCCGACTACGCCTCAATATCCTGTCAAAAAATATTACAAATAGGATTGATGACAAAGTGCAGCCCCAGGGCTTTGCCACTGTGGAGTTGTTTGACGACAATCCCCCATTATCCTCCAGCTCTGCCTCTAACATAAAGGGCATATTAGTTGGATTTAGGAGTTCCTCAAAGTGCTCCTTCCACTGCCATATTACTTCCACAGTTGAGGAGGTTCCCATCCAAGCTGATTTTCCAGAAGCACTTTGATGCCGACAGAAAGTCCTTCTCCAGGTCTTCTCCAAACTTCTCCCACACCCGCTGCTTTGCCTCTTTCACGGCAGAGGCTGCAGCCCTTTGGGCCCTTCGTTACCGTGCAACTGCCTCCAGAGTCCTCTGTGATAAAATATCCCGGAAAGACTCCTTCAATCGGACGGCTTCCCTGACCACCGGTGTCCACCACGGTGTTTGTGGGTTACCGCCCCTTGAGACACCTAAGACCCTAAGACCACAGCTCCCAGCCGCAGCTTCAGCAATGGAAACTTTGAACATTGTCCACTCGGGTTCAATGCCCCCAGCCTCCACAGGGATGCACGAAATGCTCCGCTGGAGGTGTGAGTTGAAAGTCTGTTGGACAGGGGCCTCCTCCAGACGTTCCCAATTTACCCGCACTATCCGTTTAGGCTTACCAGGTCTGTCCAGAGTCTTCCCCCACCCCCTGACCCAACTCACCACCAGATAGTGATCGGTTGACAGCTCCACCCCTCTCTTCACCCGAGTGTCCAAAACATATAGCCTCAGATCAGATGAAACGATTAAAAAAATCGATCATTGACCTTTGCTCTGGTACCAAGTACACTTATGAGCATCCCTGTGTTCAGACATGGTATTCGTTATAGACAATCCATGACTAGCACAGAAGTCCAACAACAAACAACCACTCGGGTTTAGATCAGGGAGGCCGTTCCTCCCAATCACACCTCTCCATGTGTCTCCATCATTGCCCACGTGTGCGTTGAAGTCCCCCAGCAGAACTATGGAGTCCCCCCCCCCCCGACAACCCGCAGGTGTAGGGATGAGACCCTCTCGTCCACCGGGGTAAACTCCAACGTAGCGGCGCTCAGCCGGGGACTTGTGAGTATCCCCACACCCGCCCGGCGCCTCACACCCTGGGCAACTCCAGAGAAGAAGAGTCCAACCCCTATACAGGAGTATGGTTCCAGAACAGAGACTGTGCGTAGAGGTATGCCCCACCAGATCTACTGTAATTGGTAGCGCTCCACCTCCCGCACAAGTTCCGGCTCCTTCCCCCACAGAGAGGTGACATTCCATGTTCCCAGAGCCAGCCTCTGCCGCCCGGGTCTGGTACGTCGAGGCCCCTGACCTTCACTGCCACCCGTGTGGCACTCGACCCCAGTGGTTCCTCCCACAGGTGGGGGTCCCATGGGATGGAGAGGGAAGTTCCACGTTGTTTTTTTGGGCTGTGCCCGGCCGGGCTCCGTGGCAAACCCGGCCACCACGCGCTCGCTGATGAGCCCTCCATCTGGGCCTGGCTCCAGACGAGGGCCCTGGGCTTCCTCCAGGCAGGGTAACTCTACCTCTTCCTCGTTGACTCATAGGGTTTTTGAACCATTCTTTGTCTGGCCCCTCACCTGAGACCACTTTGCCATGGGAGACCCTACCAGGAGCACAAAGCTCCAGACAACACAGCACTCAGGTTCATAGGACCACACAAACCTCTCCACCACGATAAGGTGATGGTTCCCAGAGAGGTAAGTAAAAGCAAAAGTACACAGTTTAAATGAATAAAGTAAATAGTACAAGCTTTTGAAATAAAAATAAGTACTTACCGAAGATGCATTAAAATGATTCTTGTAGCAGGAGTGGCTGAAGTGAACATAAATATTTGCCATTCATCGTATATTGTTCCATTTGACAAACAAGTCTGTAAAGTCGATACTGACGATATTCACTGCCACAAACAAATTAGCATTAACACACTTTAGGTGTTATTATTTTTATTATTTTTGGACAAATTTGATTACAGCCATTTTATTTATTTATTTAAAACTTTATTTACCTTTTAAAGGTGCCTCACTGTAATGGTTCTCTTTTATTGTTATGGTAGAAGATAGATGTAAATAAACAAATATGTATAAGACATAATGAAGGATTATGATGTGGAACATTCAGACACATTCTGTATGCTTACAATATTACACACAGCTTAAAAAAAGTTCACTTGTATCACTTGCTTTGGAAAATAGACAAAAATAACAAACATACAAAAACATCTTTAAAAACAAGCAACTAGTATAATCACACCAAAAAATAAACATGTTTAAACATTTAAAGTCTGACTGTTACTATTCAATTCCAATCACTCACTACAGTGCTTACAGACAATGTATACTGAAATGATAAAGCAGCCCAAGAGGTAATAGTATGACTTAATGAAAAATAATAATATGTATATAACTTTTATTTGTCTGTTTCAGACATGATAGTTATGAATAATGTTTCGATAAATAGCTTTTGAATACATACCTGAAATTCTGATGGTGTTTTTGTACCTGACTTCATTTAGCAGCCATTCAAAGCTTCTACTACTTGCTCGTTCACTTCTCAGTGCAGATTCTACATCGCAATAAAACAACCCTTGCTTTCAATTTCTGTGAATTTGCTCTGCCACCTTCATAACTTTTAGATCGTATATTGTAAAGTCTTGCTTACTATTTTCAACACTGCCCATCCCACAATTTTCTCTTACATTCCTGGATTATCTTTGTCACCATCCACCTCTTCCTCTCCATTTGCTGCATCCTTGGCTGAATTCTCGTCCATGTCCAGCTCTGCTCCATTTTCCACCTCATCATCGCCTCCATTGACCTCTCCGTTCACCTCTCTCTCATCTTCTCCTGACTCCTTGATAGCTCCCTCTTCTGTTTCTCTCACATCTTCTCCTTGGCTACGGCCGCTACTGCTACTTCTGCCGTTATCATTCTCTTTTGTCTCGTTATCTGACGAAGTCTTCCCTGAGTCACTGCTGTTTTCTGTCTTTTTCTGTTCCTCCCCCATGTCTACATCATCAACTTGTTCCTCACTGCTTCTCTCACCCTTTTCACTGTCTTTATCTTGCTTCTCTTCTTCTGTATTTTTGTCTCGCTCATCCTTTTCACACTCAGAAGATGAATGGCTTCCATTCTCTTTCTCTTTACTCTCATGGGTCTCCTTACTTTCATCCGTGACCTCCTCCTTCACTTTTTCTTTTATTTCGCTCTCCTTCTCCTCAGATTCTGCTGTTGCTTCTCCCTCTTTTTCATCATTTTGCTCGGCATTCTCTTCCCCTCCCTGTTTTTTGCCACTTGTGTCCTGGTTTTCATTCTTTTCTTCTTTGCTAGCAGAAGTGTCTGCTTCTGTGGTGTTTTCAGAAGCAACAGCCTCCTCCTCCTCTCCTGCCTTTTCACCATTTTCATCTTCGGCTTTTGTTTCACCATCTGCAGGTTTCTGTAATGCAATAATTCCACAGAAACAATTTATAGCTCTAAATATTTTAACAGGCATACAATGTAATTGGATTGCTTACAATAATTCTCCCCATGACCTACACTTTCCTGAAAGAGAGTGACAGCGCTATTGAGTGTTGAGCACTTACTAATCCAAGTGGAGCCAAAGCAAAACCAAAACCCTTTTTATGGCATGTCAATCAATATGTAACAAGTAATGGAGTAACACATTAGCTGGCACATGTGAATCAATCTAATTCGTAACATTACATATGGGTGACATTTATAAGAATTCTGGGTATTTTAAAGCAGGGTTAAAGTAGTAGTAGTAATTTTGTTTGGGTCATAAATATGAAAATATATGCATCTCCAAAACTAAAGCAAACTCAGTTAATGTTGAATACATCATTCTCCTCATATTATGGGACAGGATGACATGCGACAAAGCACTGAACCCACATCATTATGTTAGGAAAAGTGCCTGCTGTGTGCCCTAATGAGAGGTCACATCAAACACAGTGTACGTCTCTTTAAAAATACGTAATTTCTTGCTCCCGTAATCGTCTATTATGTACAGTGCTGTACTGTATGTTTATACCTCATCGGCTGGCTGGTCTGGGGGGGTCTTGTCATCAGTATCTCTATCATCATCCTTTGATTCCAGGTCATCTGGTAATAGAGAGAACACACAGTTATATTAACTGAGCACACTGATTGCAAATAACGTCAGAGAAATGTGGGCTGATTTCACAGAAAAGTGTGCCTGTGATTTTGAAGCATGTTTCAGCGTGATATTATGACATACACGTTCCGTGATCCAAATGTGTGATATTGTGTCCTGAATGGGCTTGTTAGGCGCAATATAAGATGAAACTGAGTTATGGTTGTCATCCAGGTGTAAATACATCTACATACAGTGTATTGAATTTTACACAGGCGTAAACAAACGTCTCTTGGCCAAATCAGACAAAATAGAGACAGAGAGGTTATGCAATAGTATGAATTGCATCAAAGACATCAATAATATTTTGATTCAACATTCTGTTTTGTAGAAGCTCAACAGGACTTAAAGGGATACTTCACCGATTTAGCATTAAGTTTTGTATCAGTAGAAACACGGTAGTATTTAGAATGACCGTGCTTCCCTCCCTCATGTCCCCCTGAGACGATCTTCCGATGACGTAAAACGATGATTTTTGTGTCATCGGAAGATTTTTTTGCCCAGGGGCAATGGACTACAGCCAGTAGTAGGAGCTACTTCCGCATGTTTTCAACCCGCCATAGGGGGTTGGACCGTCGTCTTGACCCGAAGCTTGCCGAAGCAAAACGAGTGTCAGCCATCTTGAAGCTTCGCTAACAGGCTCCGTCTTTTCAACAGTAAACTTTTACAACAATTAGATAGAAATAGATCGGAGAATATGCAGGACACTTTATTACAGACGGAATACTCGACACGCTACGCGAGCGCCGCCTTCTACGGAGACCAGCACCTCAGCCTGCGGTGTCGCCCGATGCCGATAGCTGGGGAGAGGGACCTCGACAGCGGTGTGCAGGAGTGGAAAGCAGCTAGGTGGAAAGCTAACGCTAGCCAGCCACCTGTTCCCTCAATCCTGCTTGCAGGGTCCGCTCATTAGACAACAAACTGGACTACATCCAACTTCGAAACTCCCAACGAGAGTTCAGAGACTGCTGTGTTTTTGTTGTTGTGGAAACATTGCTGAACAACAGTGTACCGGACTATCCAGCTACCAGGCCTACTGCTCTGTTGCCGGGTAAGACTAGTGGAGGTGGGCTGTGTTAACACGGACTGGTGCAGAAATGGGGTGCTTGTATCCAACTAACTGCTAACTGCTGGTGGAGTTTGTGACTGTTAAATGCCGACCATTTTACATTCCACGCAAATTTATGGCTGTGTTTATGCTCGGTGTTTATAGCTCACCAAGCGCTAATGCTAGTATGCGTTAGCTGAACTTTACGGAGCCTATAATGTGTGTGCATTAAATGTAGCCTGTTTCAGATGTCGTTTTTATATAATGTCATTTTTTATATATTTTAAATGTGTAACCACTTGAGCCACGGTGAAACGTTGTTTTGTGTGTATGGTTGAAATGATAATAAAACACACTTGAGTTGAGTTGACTGTCTCATTGTGTCAGTCTGTAAATGGTAGGCGTGGCTTGGGAGTGGACTCTAAAGCAGCGAAGCAAGTGCATTCTGGGATTTGGTGTCTTTCATCCACATGAGCCAAAAACACATTTTCTGGCTTTTCTCGGCCTAGAAGCCACCAATTTCTAAAAAAAAAAAAAAAATCACATTTCTACTACATAAGTGACCCAATTTAAATATATATTCATCTTTCCAATGGTGAAATATCCCTTTAATGTAGCAGAATACAAAGTAACTCTGCACATTATAGCACAGACTTTAACGTAAAACAATCCCAAATAGGCTTAATTCAGATTCATTTAATGCCACTCCTGTTATGTTAAATTCTCATATCATTTATTTTGTCTGATTCTCTACTGTAATTTTACAGGCTTAATATAAGGAATATTGCTGACTACTTTTCAAGACCCTAAACCCAGTTAGAGCACATTACATCATTTCAGAAACCCATAAAACCTCTCCTATAAACAAGGGAGCTCTTATTCATCCTCCAGTAAGTGACTTGTTGAAATTATAAATCTTGTATACCGCAGCTGTGTTTTCAGTCTTTAACAAAACACAGTACAAGAGTGACACCTGGTGGTAAAGACGAAAAACACCCAAGATTATTTCAGGCAAGTAAACAACTTCGCCAGACAATGGAAATATGGCAGAGAGAGCCAGAAAACATGGTGGTAAGGTGAGCAGATCCTTGTTAGCATTATCACCAACACGGTAATCACCCTAATAATCCCTAAAGGTATGAAGGTAGATGTTCCACTTTTACCACTGGCCAGCACACAAACGTTAAAGAGATTTATTCAGGTCCCCACCACCAGTGCCTTTTATCCCAGACACTGGGTTTCAATGTTAGGCACTCAAAATTGACTCAAATGGAGAAATGGGCCCACCTTTTCTTTTTAATTTTAAGAATTAACTGCTATAATCTGGAGAAGCTTTTTCAATTTCCTATATGTTTTTCATCAAAGCCACAGTCAACAGTATTCTACCCAACAACAACAACAAAAAAAATCTGCTGTAATAATAGTCAAGCGTACAAGAACATATATTGCCCAGTTCCCCAGAGGAATCACCTGTCATCATTTACTGTCTAAACTGCATAGTGATTCTGTGTTTTTCTGTGTAGGAAGACATCATACCACAACTTGATACCAGCTACACACCCATTTCTGTTGAAGCAATCAGCTCAGCAAGGCAGATTTGTTGGAGTGCAAAATTAATGTTTTTTTTTTTCTTCAGTTTTTCATGTGAGCATGTGCATCGAAGGCCTTAAAGTAATTAACCCTAAACATCATAAGAGGAATACAACTATACGCTCTGATAAACAACATAATTACACACTTGTTTTGAAACACTGGATGAGACTGAAATTTCTAATCAGAAATAAGCGGCAAAAAGAGTGGAGGGAAAAAAAAGAACAGAACAGTGTAATTAATGTCTTTAATATTAGTTCCCCTTTCTACACATACAAGTTAAAGAAGAAAAATGACTTGGGTAGAGATTAGAAGAGTTTATGGAGACATTTAATGCATTTCAAATGCAAAACTGATTGAAGTTTAGCTATAGTGGGAGATGAAACGTTATGGTAATAATAACGGACCTCTTTAAGAATATTTTATGGAAATCGCCTGCATTCATTAACAGCGAGGGCCGAACGATTGCGTGTAAGCAGTAAGCAGTGGATGAGCCGCTACGACTCTAAACATCTTAACGTGATTTGAGGATGAGGCATGGGCTCATGAAAATGCTAAATCAAATTAAACACAATATTTAGAATTTACCCTTCTTGCTCTTCATTGAATCTAGTAGATTTGGGTTCTGGTGTTGCAAATTGCTTGACAGTGTGTATACAAGTGTGTGCAGTCTAATGTGTCAGTCTGTCTCTTTTTTTCCTTTCATAATTAGGCAGGCAAACACACATGCACACACACACACACACACACACACACACACACACACACACACACACACACACACACACACACACACACACACTTTTGATATCTTGACCTTTTTCTACTGTTGGTTATTTTGTATTGTATATTGTGTATTGTTTGTGTATATTATCTCTTTGATTTTTGGAGCTTGTTAAGCACTTTGGTCAACTATGGTTCTTTTTAAACGTGCTATATAAATAAAATTGATCTGAACTGAACTGAACATACACACACACACACACACACACACATTCCCTTATACACTATTGGCACAAACTCAGACAGAGCCCACCCACACTTTGGGCGTAATACTACATCTCATCCATCAGTGTGAGCTAAAACAAGGATGCAACAGTAAGTGTGTATAATTACTCATATAAATGGCTTTTGCTGCCATTCTTATTAAAAGTAAAGTTATAAATGACTGTTGTTCCAGAGAAATGAGACAAAGCACAACAGAAGATGAAGTGATAGCTGGTAGTAATCTACAATAACCTCCCACTTCTCGACAAGAAAACTTCATCTCTCTTTTTACAAGCACACACACACACAGTCTGCCTTACTGCTGCATGATTTTAGTTTCAGGGAACTGGTCTGTAAAAAACAAAACCAAAAAAAAAAAAAACAGGTGTTGTGATCTCCGTCTCTACACCTTCAGCTGCATACAGTTGTGCAGCAATTGATGTGTTCATCCAATTCTAGGAACCCTTAAACACTGAGGGAATTCAGTGTGCAATTTACATCAGGCAACATGATGGTAATTCTATTCCATAACATATGGATGGTTTATATTCATCAACTCAATTAATAAAACAACATAATATATTACCGCAGAAAAAACCACCAGTGGTTCCCTGTGCTCAGATGAACCCTGAACTAGAATTGTCAACAGAACTTTTTTTCCCAACTCAAGTCCTAGCACAGTGTAAGCAAACAGCTGCATCATTTAATTTCTTCCACAGGACACACAGGATTGTTGCCATTCTTTTTTGTTGTTGTAGCAATTAGTTTAAACTCAGCAGGGAGCTGGGTAGTGAACCAATCTGTGAATAAAGCTTTTATTTTGTTGGACAGAATAAAAAAGCTAAATTAATATTTCATCTTTGTCTCTTTTCACGAAAAGCCTGTTGGCAAATGAGACAATGTTGCTGTGCATTACTGCACATCAGTCTTTTCTTCAGTCCTCCACTGCAGAGTTGGAGTGGACAACCATGTCTTGCAGAGACTAGCAGGGTCTAATATCATGTTTAAAAGCTTTCCCACTACTCCTTGAAGAATTTATGAGTAAAATCCATACAGCACAAACAAGTTCTTGACTCCACAGGAAATCTGTAGCAGACCAGGGCATGAATCAGGGGAATTACAAATAGGTTTGTTGAGGATGTATAATATGTTGCGTTTAATAGTTGTGTAGTCACTATGTACGTAGTAGCAGTCACACTGGAGAAACCTTCGGTTAATGTTGCACATTATTTATTCCAGTTTCTCTGAAAGCTGTTGTGCAATTTTTCCAAGATGTTCTCAGTGCTGTGACACTTGTGAGGAAACTGAATAAAGCTTCTAGTCTGGAGACACTACCAACAAAACCAAATAATGGGAAATGTTGCCTCTTTTGTATTTATTCCACTAATTGCACTATCCAGCATTTCCTGTGCAACTCAAATTGACCACCTAATATCCACAGTATAATCACAGCAGATTGTTTAATCAAGCCTCTCTCACCACAACTGTGTGTTTCTTGTTTTGGTGGTAGACGAGCATATTCTTTATTCTTCAAATGAATACCTAAATGGCAGAGGTTATAGTTCGAAATAAATTATACAAATCACAGTTTTAATACACTGTATTTATGCTTATAAACCAAGGGATGGACAAATCGTTGGCATGGCCTCAACAAGCCAATTCTACTTAGCTCTGCACTGTTAAATAAACACTTGACGTACTACTTTATGTACCAAAATCACTCCACCCTGTTTATCTCCATACATTACAGTACATTGCTTATTTACACCCAGCTGATTTAACCCACTCATTATTTTGAGTTATGGCGGCGTGTAAAACAACATGGGTAGTAACTCTGAATGGTAATTATGAAATGTTTCCACTCAGCAAGTGTGCTCCAGTCACTGGCCAGGGTCCTGTTAAAACATTTAATGACTGTTTTTGTTTTTTTTCTCTCATGCATACACACAATCTATTTTAATGCAATTCAGAGGTTTATGAGGCAAAATTGACCTGACGCGCCAGCTTGTTTGTTACACAGAACCATCCGAGAAGCCGTCATTGGAAACAGTTTGCAAAAGGGCAGGCACTTTTAAAAGAATACCTGGCAGGATTTACCATCTGTCTATTGCTACCGCCATTGTTGTTTTGAAAGAACAGTCGCGGCTGTCACACACACCTAAACTTCGCCGTAGCTGTCAGTAGCTCCTCACCGGACGCTGATAGGTTCGGTGAGCTGGTGGATCAGACCAAAGATTCTTTATCACTAAAGATTAAAGCGCATTACCCGCTGCACCAATGGTATGAATGGTACACATTTCTGTCTCCTAAATGGGTGTGGTCTCATTGGATGGATGGAAGAAAAGCTATGTTTGTATAATTTATTGATATTTAGTTTTGCTAACATTAGATATTTACACAGCTAAAAGCCATATTTAGCATCACAAAAAAATAGTTTTGTTACGGCGTTCGCGAACGTTAATTGACGTTAGCTCATCAGTATTGCTCGCAAGATCTGTTGCTGTGACAGAAGCAAAGCTAATTTTCTCCTGATGTGTCCGTCTGAGAAATGCCATTTTAGTGTCAGATTTTTGGTAGATATGTGGCTTGTGAAAAACGGGTCCAGTATTTACTTTGGTGACTATGGGCCGAAAGAATCGGTCATTATCTGTGTTTATGTTTACTTCTCCCATTGGAATCAATACACTCAGGACCTGCTGCTAGTCTCCTAATGAGGCGTGGCAGTGGAGAAACCCACGTGACACAGATACAGGAAATTACTGAGTTGGGGTGTCTTGTCTCTGGTTTAGACTCAAACACCTGACAAGATGGATTTTCGTGTAATATGTGATTCCGCAATCTCGCGAGGATCCAGCTGCCGTGAAAGGTATCAGGAGAATCATTGGGGTTAGGGTGATGCATGTTTGGCAATCAACAATCTAGCAACTCCCAGCTGAGCAAATCCAACTTAAGATATTTGTAATGCTCAAAAGTCACTACAACAACTCTATGAAAGGGCTATGCCATCACTTTTACACATAGAGTTCAATTTACTTGTCACAAAAAGAACTACTTAGCCTGTAAAAACAGTTGTGTGGCTCTGGAGGAAGCTTTTTTGAATGACAGATGATATTGAGTAGCATTATTGAAAATGAAGGTATTTTCGGAAGTTTACCCACTAGGGACTAAAATTCACAATATTTCCTCTCTTCAATTTGACCTTTCTTTTTGAAATTTCCAAACTCTATGGAAGTGCAATGTTAAATCGCTCAATGAATGAGCCTGGTGGAAACTGTGCTTCGGACTAAACTATCATAAGTATAATTTTTCTGAACATATTTAATGCACTAAAAACAGATACACTGGTCTTATATTGTGTGTGGGAAGGACATATACAATAGTAATGTAAATTATTTCTAGTGTATAACATCCTTTAAGGTTTGTTTACAAGATGCATTTGAATAAAAGTATTATGAGTGCCTTTTGTCTACGGTACTGTGCAGCCCTGTGCTTAGATAGCTTTGACATTTAATTGGAAGAAAGCTCTGCTTTGCAATGTTGCAGTCAGACAGGCAGAGTAATATTTATAAAAAGGTCATGGCTTCAGTTAAATATTTTAATAATTCATGGAGTTGCTCTCTCTCACTTTCCTTACAGTTGCTTGAAACCTTATCATCCAGTGTCTTCGTCATATCAAATGTTTATTAGGTTGAATATTTAATTATGGAACGTAACTCGCAGCACAAATATTTAAGGTCACTAAAATGGAGACTCAAAACAATAATTATGTCTTAGAACTTCAATTAACACAGGCAGAGCCGTCTGTGAACTAGAAGTCGTTATAGTAGATTTCTCTTTGCACCCTGAACTGCATTATTTGGACAAAAACTGATGAATGACAGACATGTGCAAAATTGGAAAATGTTTGTGCGACTACATTATAACTGACAGTGATGAACACAAAGCACTTTGCTCTACCAACACAGCAACTTCCTAAGCCCAGTTCCAACACATGATGTACATTTCAGATCTTCACTCATGTATGTTTACTCTTTCCATTTAGGTTGAATGTCAAAGCTGTTTCAGGCTGATACAAACCCTGCAGATGCTCCTATCACAGCTACTTCAGATGTGCGTCTACTAGCTAAACCTCGACAAAAATGCTAAAATGGGCAACGCAAGCTAGATTAGAAGTGACAGAAATTAAGAAAATTTGCGTCATTGAAAGTGTCACACGTCACCCTAAACCTATACTTTAGGTGCCACAGCCTGCACTGTTGTATGTCACAGCTGAAACACTTGTTAACAGATTAATGTGGCAGATTAGTACAGCTACTCTGCACTTTAATCCAGTAATCCTGCATCAAAGGGTCATGAAGAACCTTTTATTTTCTGCTGTGAAAAGGAAGAGATGAAAAGAGAGGAGGAAAGAAGGAGGGGATTGGGAAGGATGGCCGTGTTGCCTGAAATGTGACATGCGAGGGAGTGCAGATAAAACCAGTCACGTATATAACACACACATAAATACTTTTAACGCAGCGCTCAAAAACCACACTTTCTAAGAACTTGGCAAGGGAAAAAAACTTCCTTTAAAAGGTTGCCATCTCTCATCCTTCTATGCTGAGCCTCTTTACACAGGCGCACGATTTCAGACACACAGTCTCTTTGTGTCCACATCTCTTGCCTCCCAACACTGTTTTGAACTCTATTTCACTTTGACAGGAATTATAGATACATATGCTAACAGGGCTAATTCCCCAAGGCAGCATCACATTTTATGACACCAGAGGCAGAAGGTTGATGTGGCTTGTGCATGTGCAAAGGCACGCATAAACACAGACACATTCACATATGCAGCCATCTTCATTCCTCTCACATTCAACTTGCAAATAATACCAAGGATGTTTCAATTTTGAGCTTTGGAAATTATTTTTTTCTGAAAGAATACCGCAATTTAAAAGTCCCATGACTTCCTTTCAAGGAAAATAATAGAAAAGGACATAATGTGGACCCATTGTGTGTCATGAATTGAATTGGCTCCTGCTACATTAAAGGATGCAGCCTTGTACATAAAATGAGGCAAATTGCTTCTCAGAACATAAGGTTATGTGTTAAGTGGATGTCTTTGAATGTTTTAATACACGCCTGGGCAGAATTACCTGGATTATTTGAAACTCACCTTCTCCAGACTTAGATATGTGAAACAAAAGGCAAGATGAACCTAACTGAGATATTAAGACTATACAATTGAGATACAAAATTGCTCTGTCTGTATTTGTGTGTGAAAGAGCAGGGGAGCAAGGCCTTACCGGCAATTTCCACTGGATGCGGAACGTCTGCGGACCGGCTCCGCTGCGGAACGGCTGCGTGCTCCGCCATCCGTCAATACCCACCAGGTCCGGATTTGTTGCGGCATGACTGCGGCCATGACTGACAGCTGTAGTCACGAGGACCCACAATATCTCGCAAATTCACGTAGAATAGAATCACAAAACCAACAACAGTTTGTTTCCATCCAGAGGAGTAGAGGGGAAACAACTCTGTGCTGTGTTTTCACGGTGTAGTGCAGGGAAATGTGATCCGCCGTGAGCACGGTGTATTTTACTTTGAAAATTAACCGGATTTTTATTTTGTTTCCGTGCTCGACTTCCTGTCCCACACTATCTGCCGTGTGCTGAATTGCTGCGGAGCTCTCCGGCGTCCGTCAAAAATAGAAGCTCTGCGTATCTGCTCCGGAGGGCTGCGGACCGCAGGAGCTGGGACGGAGTAGGGACAGAGTAGGGACGGAGTAGGGACGGAGTAGGGACGGAGTAGGGACGCAGACATTCCGCAGTCAGTGGAAATACACACATTGACTTTAATGGAAACCTAATGACTCCGTCGACGTTCCGGAGCCGTTCCGCAGCCGTTACGCATCCAGTGGAATTCGCAGGTTAGAGTGCGTGTCTCCAAATTCTCGCTGGTGTAAAATCTACTATTAACTGGAACTGTTTTTAGTTGGTTTGAACCATTTCTTTTTAACCATATTGCTGTTTTTCAGGCTGCTGAGACTGTGTGGACTAAATAGCTTCCAAAAGAATCCCCATAGCAACTACACGTGAAAATGTGTTTGATGTATAGCACTGTCAATCGTAACTATTGTGTAGCTTGTATGGCAAACAAGTAATTTATAGCATTGTGCCCTACAATTGCCCTGCAATATAAAGAGCCTGCAGTTATTTTGTTTAGCTAGAATTTTCTTCCATTGAATAAACTTGTTTTTCATAATATTTAAAAGATAGCTCAGATAGAGATATAAAAATGGCCAGAAAATGTGTTTTGACAGGGAATCCTCAGACAAGCCAATCACTATATCCACAGTATTATCAGCTCCTGGCATTGAGGTATTATCCAACGCTATTTAATCACAGCCGTGTGCGCCGCTCTGCAACTATTTATAAAAAAAGGCACAAAGGTAGTAGTAGTTGCATTGTGACTCGATTAGCCTCAGGAAACATTGTTCGATTCGATCACATAGATTACAACATGCTTATCTGTGCCTATACTCAAACCACACTGTCAATGTTGTTTTAAAGCAGCACCTACATGTCATATTTCAATGCTGTAGAGTTCTCAGTCCAATTATTGCCATTATCTTCAGAGGGCAGATACCAATCATGTTCAGAATAGACCTGACAAGGACACACACACACCATATACAACACATGTAAGAGTCCAGATAATCACTAGAACCCCCTTCTCCTTTTGTTGTGCTTTCCCTCTCGCTTTGGCTTTCCTCTCTCTCCTCTTGTCCATACCTTTCTATCTGCCCCTCCTTCTTGAAGTGCAAAGCTCTTTTGTTGATTTTTGGAGCAGCAATTTGGCCCCAGCGAGGGGCAGAGGCAAGTAAAATTCTGCTTTGATGACTCTAAATGGGGAGATTATCCAAATGAAAGGCAATTATACAAACCCCACCCTTCCCTCTAACCTTCAATATCTCTGCCTTTTTTCTCCAACACAATGCTCATGCTCCACCATCTCATGCTATTCATCATACTCCCTATTCAATTCCACCTGTACTATTTTTTCTCTCTTCACTTCTCTTTCCTAATGTCCTTCTGATTTCATCAATCTCAACATTTTATTCCCTCTTATTTAACCTTCTCTTTTATCCTCTCTTCTCTTTACATCCCATATGCCCTAAAATGCGAAAACACATAATTTCTTCTTTCTAATATATTTGATTCTTCTCTCTTTTCCCATTCCTGCTGCTTCACATGTTACTTCTTCTCTTCTCTACTTTTCTCAAGAGAGCCATTAACTGAACTGGTCACAAAGGCCCTTTCAGAAAGAGAACACTGATGAGGACATCATATTTCTATTTTGAGGTTAGCAACAACTGCTGATTGGTCATAAACAACCTGAACACTGGCCAAATTAGACCAATAATTTACTCAATTTAAAAGGGCTCCCATAAAGTATAACTATGCTGGGTGAAGCGTACGACAGGCAATGTGTCTTGTTGGTTAAGTCTTTTAAGCCAGATGTCTTTGTTATATTAAGTTCAAATTCATTCTGTGACCTTTGCTGCATGAGTTGTCACACTGCCTCCCCCTTGTCTTTGCTGTCACTCACCAGTGTGCTCACTCATGAAGCAGAAAAGTCAGAAGCTTTGCAATACACCAGACAGAAACTGCTGGAGTTCTCCTCAGTCTGGCTCCCTGCAGCTGATAGACAGTGAATAATGGGGACTGGCGTACCAACACACACACACACACACACACACACACAAAAAAACTAACCTCCCTGTCACAACAGTGTCGGTACAGAACAGAGGGAGAATCTCGAGTTACGGGGTCACTCTGTCTCATTTGTCTTTTTTCTTCCCTCTCTCTCTATTATTTGCTTGTTTCAAAGCCTTTTAGTCTTTGCATCTATTTTTCTTCCCCCCCCCCCTCCCTATCTCACAAATACATTGATAATGACATGACACCTTCATAATAATCTTTTGTTTTCATTCCAATGTTCCTGCACACCAGAGATCTGAAGTGTAGGTTTCATGCTGTGTTCTTTCCACAGCCTCTGCCAGGCAGCTAACCTTTTGGCTGAATTCCTTTTGGCACCAGATTGGGATGTGTTTACCTCATACCCAGCCGGGGCAGGGTTTCCCGAAGAGATGATACTTACAAAAACACATCTGTGCTGCTGTAAATCATTAAATAAAGTGGGTATGAACACTGTGTCCCTATTGAAAAGCTAAACTGGACAAACATGACCACAAGACTAAACGTAGCAGCTAATGGGTACACAAGTAATTTGTTGTCAGTAAGCCCATGGGAAGCTATGATTTCAGTTTTTGTTTGCTTTTGAGAAGCCAATCGCACAAATAACATTTCAGCATTGTTTTCCTTAGGGTGAGAAGAACAAGACAAAAAGAGAAGAAACGTGTGGGAAACCTTAAGCTAAAAAGTCTGTTCAGCACCATGGACAGAGACACAGAGACAGACTCAGTACCGTGCAGAGACTGCATTCCATACTGTACACTACGCCTAGCTACTAAGCCAGACAAATAAAGAGATATTGTTCATGCAAACACAACAGCATTTAAAAAAGACTGTATAGGTCAAACAGTGAAGGGTGCATGAGAATGTAATATGGTCTCCAAGCCATTCAAACAATCTTTTCTAATGCCTGATCTTGTTTTCCAAGCTGCCTGTCTGTTAATTTAATCTTTGGTCAATGTCACCCAAGGGGACCAATAATGCAACATGGTATTTTCCGCCTGTAATACGACTTGCCACACAATCTGATGGATTTTAAGGGGGACATTACATGTTTCAAATGCACACACAGACAAAAGACACACACACATTCCTTATCCCTCTTTTGATGCAAAATGCCAGCTCCCCTGAACCACAGACACAATTCTCCACGCTCCTTTGGGCTTCTGCTGTCAAGTCTCCTGCCAGAGGAGCAAACAGGCAACATCTATCATGAGCCACAAGATGACGTAATGGTGGTTCATACCGCAGTAGGAGTTATAATAAGGTCAGCAGTAGTCTGCAGACAATCTAAATCCCTTTTAATGTAAAAGTTCAAAATAAAAACTGCTCTCAATTCACGGTCACAATGTTATATATAATGTATATGGAAAACATCTGTTAGGGTCACAGAGCAACAAAACATATTATTGTTCATATGAGGGCCTGCTGCCAATAAGCACAAAAGCAAAAACTGGAGTTTCTGCAGGACATAATATACTGATCATAAGCCCAGAAGATGGCGTAATGTGTTTCTCATAATAGAAGGTAATGTCATCATGCTAGACCTACCTTCAATACATCTTGCTATATTTCTTATTGCAGAGCAACAGTGCCACTATGTGGGCATTTAAGAATGCAGCAGGTTACATAAGATTTCAAAGGCCATGCATTACATCATATATCTGTATATTGTATAATTCCTACTGTATATAAGCCCAGTTTGTGCACATGTTCGTGGAAATTATTCATGGGAGAAGACAATTCAAACAGTAATATTAAAAGGTCAGGTAGCACTTATAGTATGTGACATTCTTGTGAGAAGTGTCCTTAAGCCAGGCATTCATCGTCTTGATTGCAAAAGCACATGCAACCACACATGCAAGCATACACCCATTTGGTTGTTTACTATATCATGGCTTTATGAGAAGAAACACACACTCTCTCCCACTTTAAATAGTGCATGTGGACAAATATTAACATAAAATTCACAACTATGATATCCTTATGTGCGGTGAGTGCGTTATTAATATATAACAGATATATTCATATATTACTATAAAAGACTTCTAAATCAATTGAATACTATAAGAATAGTACTGAACCAAAAAAAAAAACACTTTTTGAAGCTACAATACTCGAAAGCCACAGCCACGTTGTATTTGCCAGGCCTGTTTGTATTATCAGGTATAAACATATTCCACTCCTATCCATACTGTTCTATTTGTTTCTGCATTACCATTGTCAGATATGCCGAGAGCCATGCTTTGTCCACTCCTCCTCTTCCTGAGGGCCTTGAGTTTGGCCTGAGAGATCTCTCTGACGATGGAGGATATGTGCTCCTTGTTGCGGCCATTGTGGCCTGGAGGAGAGGCCTTGGAGTCTCCATCTCCACTATCACTGCATTGGACTGTAGACGTACCCTAGACGAAAAACAAGTCTATTTTATTTGATGAGAAACTGTGGAAAAGAATACAGAGACCAAGAATAAAAGTATATACAGCAATGGAATATAAACAAAATGTACAAAATATGTTGTATATAAATTAATTGCTTCTGTTGGTCTAAAGTTCATGACCTGGCAACCTAAGAATTCGGTCAACAATCTTTAATAATGTGCCACAGGAGTAAAGGCAGATGTGTACATTGGACCGCAGGGATAAGACCTCTTCCTTCCCCACGAGGCCAAAGTGATAAACAGCAGCTGGTATTATGATTGTTTTTTTTACAGCCGTCATCCAGAACAGCATATGTAACTGTGCAACATGGTACCCACAGCTGCAGTGGGTAGAAGGCAAAAGCAATGCCAGAATTTGAAGTAGAGTGAGACTGCAGCTCTCCCTCTCTGTCACAAGGAAAATACATATGCAAAACAGCCAATAGGAACACTCTCTGTCTCTCTGAAATTACCTGTGATTGACCAAAGTCTCCTATCACAGCAATATTATCTAAAGCCTGAAACAGATCCAAGAGGAGGTGCAGAAGTCTAGTTTTCTCTTAGACCACTTAAATTACAATATGATGAACAATTATTATTACTACCACAGCTTTAAAGAGCTTGAAAAATGAGAACTGTGTTAACTAACTATTCAAACAACAAGGCAAGATAATTGTTGAACTAGGCTAAGTTTTAACATTTGAAGAATGACTGCTAAGCTAAATGTTCCGTCCATCTACCCATTCCTCATTGAATTAACTCAAAGCAACAAAATCATACAGAAATTCAAATACATTCCTCTATTTGGTGTATGTTCAAGAACGCTGTGCTAATTATTTCTATGCAAGTTGGTTTATGTAAGCAATGTATGGTACACCAGCTATGAAAATGTTGGATTTCTTAGTTCCAAATTTAAAACAAAGCTAAATAATTAAAACAACGAATGAGAAAGGCACGTGTAATTCCTACATTTCCATTTTGCCTGGAGAATCTGTAGATAGGCGGTAGAGAGTAAGCTTTCATTCTGTAAACAAAACAGACACAAATAACTGTATTAACATAAATGCATGGTATGTAGTGCTTTGCTTACAACACTGATTTATCAACAAAGACATCTGAAATTAGCCATGTAATTGTGTAAACCACAATAGAACTAAAGTTCATCTGAAAATGAAAAGTTGGAGGTTTAAACACTGTGCTGTTAGATAATTGATTAATAAGTATTATACAATACATACCTTAATGTAATATTGAAGGGTTGTTAAATATAGTGTGCTTAAGAAGCTGTAGCTTGTGTATGTGCATGTGAAATGGTAGATATAACACATTTTCTCTCTGATTTTGTTCATTTCTACAGTGTAAAAAATATTTCCAACATTGCAATAGAAAAGGCAACACTTTTATTCACAGGCAGCAAGGTATCCATCCTTAAAATAATATCTGGAGCTAAGCGATGTAGGTTTCAGGAGATTGGAAAGCAGATATTAGCCCCGGGGAAGTAATTAGTTGCCACACAGGAACACAAACAAACACAAACTGAACGGTCTCCAAGAACCATCCCTGATAGCCATAGACATGACATTTTTATATTTCCACAACTGTTCACAGAGGACTGAGGAATCTATGTACTGATAGATACTAAAAATGTGCATCATTGGCCAATGCTGTTTGTGTAAATGAATAACTTCAGGTACCTTGCTCTGTAAAAACATGTTTGAGTGAAGACATACGTAAGCACAATTTGCATCTATGCTAGTTTCATGTAGAATCTACCTACATGCAACATTTCAAACGAATGTATCAGTTTGCGCAATTTCAAGGTTTTATCTGTATTATAGGACACTTATGAGTTCAGATGAGCAAAAAGAAGAAAATTCCAGAGCCATAAAGGCACATGCAATTATGGTATTATTTTTGCACTGGTTGTGCTATACAGGGAAGGACACAAAAATAATGCCTTTCTGAATACATTCTAATATTTAGTGACAATTTATTATTGATATTTCTGTAGCATATATGTTGTTTTTTTTTTACAAGTTGGGGTTGCTGAACCCCAAGCCCAACCTTCCACCATTTCTGGTTTCTGGTGTGTTTCATGTTTTGGAGTTAATTTGTTAGTGCCCTCCCCAAGCTTGTTGTCCTCCAGGTAATGAATTACAGTCTCATACCACATGGGACCAGACTTTTGTAAAAGCTGTCTCGGCACATCAAGCCCAATTAACCCCTGCTGCTGTGTAGTGAAAGCTGCAGCAAGTACACCAGTGTATCTATCACAGTATTTCATACCAGCAGCACAAGACAGGGAGTGAAAGTGAGTTAAGTATTTGCAGATGTGGCTTACCCATTGACCCTCCTTGTCATTCTTGGTTTGGTGAAGAGAAGATCACTGTAGGGCAGCTTCTTAAACCTTTCTCTTCCCACAGCCACATACAGCTGACCGCCCTCCAGCTGATTCCCATCAGTCACCTGCTGGCCTTCATAGGTGTAGAGACTGGAAAACAGACACAAAGTCAAAAGCCCCAAGGTTTCCATCATGTGTTTACCATAGACAGTTGAAGAAGTGGACAAAATGACACCGTTGTTTTCTACGGAGACCAGTGAAGTATATTAGAAGCACTTTTCCAGTGATGGCTGAGCGTTACTGCACAGCCTCCAACTGAGCTTGCCGATGTAGATGTGACGTGAGCAACCTGTCTGAAAGTTGTAAGTCTTCTGGTAGCTGTGCCAAGAGAAATCTCAATCATTCCGAATCTTGCAGAGACGGAGAATGTAGGTATATGTAAGGAGATAACATGGACACAGGCTAATTATTTCTAACTAAAATGCTAGTTAACATTAGTAATTAAACTTAAACAGCTAATGTAAGTCAAAACTGCCTGCTAGGTTCTCCTGTACTGTACGGTAATTCCTCTACTATGCGACAGCAAGTCATGTGGTTATGACACAATCGTTAGCCTATTTTTACAAAAACGTCTGCTACAGAGCCAAAATGTGAGATACAAGGTAATGAAGCCTTTTATACATTGTCGTGTTTCTTTAGAAATAAACAATGGACAAATAGAGTCTTTAGACGCTTCAGATGTAAAGTTATTCGCTGTCAAAGTGACGACAAAATGAATGGCAGTCAATGGGATGCTAACGGCGGGTGATGGCTTGATAGCAACAAAATAGCTCCATAGGAGCTACGCCTCGTGGACGCTCGCTTACCCCCTTGGTGTTTACCAGTTTGTCAAGACGCACTTGAGTTGCAGAGTATCCTCCAATAATCATGTGTTCATTTATTAGGACAGTTAAAACATTAACAAGCACACACGGTGTTTATATACCACCAGAGCAAAGATAAACGGCCATGTTAACAATGGCAACTTAAAGCAGTTTTTCTTCATTGATATGCATATGTATACAGCAGTGCAAGCAAGTGCTAGAAAATCTGCTGAACTCATCTGTTATACAAAAACATGTGGTGTTAGTCTGAGACTTCTGTCATGTATTGTTCTTGAGTTACTTTGTTAACAAGTAAAGACTATAATAGTCTATATGTGAAGTGCAAGCATTTTTGTTTTAGCTGTACCTTCGAACACCCCCCAGGACTTTCAAACCCATCTTCTCTGTGATCATCTCTAGTATTCTGTCAAACTGGCCGAGCATCCTCTGGTGGACCAACAGCCTCATTGCAGGGTCCAAGACATCACCATTTGCTACCACACTAAGTAGAGAAAAAACAACGGTTAAAACATTAATTCCTATAAATAAAACTGATTCCAATCAGATGCTCCTCGATGTGCCAAGATCCAGGTTAAAAAAACAAAGGTGACCGAGCCTTTTCAGTGGCTGCTCCAAACTTCTGGAATAGTCTACCTATACCTACCTATATCTAATAGTGTTACATAAGAACATCTCGTACCATTGAAACATTCAAGTCCTTACTTAAGACCCATTACTATGCATTGGCTTTCAATTCAAGTTGAGCTTTGATATTTTCTTTACTTTTTCTACTGTTGGTTATTTTGTATTGTATATTGTGTATTGTTTGTGTACATTATCTCTTTGATTTTTGGACCTTATTAAGCACTTTGGTCAACTATGGTTGTTTTTAAACGTGCTATATAAATAAAATTGAACTGAACTGAACTGAACTGAAAACAAACACTGACAAAGACTGGTTTCCCTCGTCGAGTATATCCCTCTGAGAAAATCAAAACAGCATGAAATGGTTCATGTGAAACAGGGCAAATTGAACTTACAATATTGTGCACGGCTCCTTGATGGGTTTCAGGAATCGAGCTGACACAATGAAACGATTCGGTGGCAGTGGTCTGGCCTGGAAAAGAGGGATACAAAGAGTAAAATATGTCAAACATACAATTGCTCAAAGATCATTAAAGATTATCTGGCACACAGATTGCCTAAATCTGGTATGGGCAATGAAGCTAAAAGTACATAGAGAAATGCCTATCACCATATAAACACACATATACATATATTCTGGGTCCTGATAACAGGTAACCTAAGCATGTTTTGAAAGCTTGTTAGCAGATCAGTGTGTCCAGTTGGGATTTAAGGACAGCTCTTGTTTCCCAGTGGAGACTCTGAACAACAGACCTGTGCAGACTTTAGGGATGTTTGCTTCAGGGACCAGTGCTAACACTGGGTTCAATATGTATTTCTAGTTGGTAAGGACAACAATTAAGGTGCTAATTATAGCTGTCCATGTCAGGGCAGTCAACAGGGCTAAAACTGTAAATCCTCTAGAGCAGAGAACAGGGAATCCAGGACCCCTAGGGGGTCCTCAGAGTCACTGCAAGGGTGCCTCCAAAATATTGTAAATTTTTGAAACTTTTTCAATTTAAAATTATTTAACATGAATATAACATTATTAGCAAATATAAAGCCCCACTGATGATAGGCTTTCTGGCCTATGGGTAAGGTAGTCACTAAGGTAGCCATCCACAGATAGAGTTAATCCTAAGGAATCACTGTGCCACATGTATGTTTAACATTAAAATATTTATAAAATCACGTCAACAATTCTTATTTTGATAGCTTGGTATTCTATGCACCAAAAAGGTATATACAAAGGCTTTAGGCTGCCCTACACTTTATTCTAGGCCCAGTTTAATATGCAACTCAATTTTATACAATATTAGTAGTAGGGGGTCCCTGCTCTGCTTCAGTTAAGGGGTCCTTGGTTTAAAAAACATTGAAGACCCCTGCTCTAGTGACAGAACTGCTTGAACAATCAGAGCCACCACGCGTGGCAACAGCTTGATGTAGCACCATGTGTTAATTGTAGACAATAATATGTTTATCCATTTAAAAATCCATACACTTTTTTTCTCCTTTTGCTGTGAGAGATTTCAATACATGGTACAAAAAACATTGCGTGAAATAAAAAGCTTTTACCCCTGACGGCAAGAGGAAAGAGCTATTGTACACATTAAAATATTCCCTCTCATCTCTGTGACAGCAAAAGACAGAGCCCTCTCTGTAATCCTTTGAGGTTGTGAGGTTGCAAACAGTGAGCACTGCAGGTCCTGTCCCATAACACCCGGTAACCCACTGTGACTCTAAGACTAAGATTTGGATCCTCTGAGAGAGAAACAAAGAGAGAGATAAGGAAGGAGGTATATTAGAAGTATTCTGGGGGCCTGTGAGTGTACCCTGGCAACAGAGAAATCCAGGAGTAGATTTCAAAAACTTGCTTTATAAGAACAAAGTATGAGACACATACAGAGGTATACCAGTAACAAAGGCATAAGGCCAGAACACAGACACTAACTGCATAAAATACTATGGTGAGTTTCTTATAACACAGAAGATGATTAATCACTAAAAAATGCATTTTTATTTACATAATTGCCAAAATAATCAATACTGCTTGATACAAAAAATGCAATGGACTAATAGAAACCCTATAACCAATCCAAGCCAGGAACAAACCGAAAACAAGCAAGGCGAGGCATGGATGATTGTATGCCGGAAGAGTCCCCTCAGCTCTTTTTAGTGCCCATGTACACGTTGCGTTTGGCGAAAAGCATCATGTTTTCCTGTTAGTGCTAAGCAGGGACGTTACAGTCAATGCTGCTTATACACTTTACTAAATTGCACACTCACTCGATTCCATCTAGAGAGTGCAGATGCTAGATGCAGCTAAATTAATAAGCAAAGTCAGTGCTAATTTATGAAGGACATTGTGTATAATAAGGTACTACATCACCTAGTCTCATTTCACCTAAACACTAAATTAATCTACCAGTATCACTGTTTACTGTAACCAGCAGGTTACTTGAAGTGTAGTCTGGATCAACTTGAGTACATTTTCAGCATAAAGGCTGACATTTGGCACGCTCACCTTCCGCTCTCTGTGTGATGATCTCTTCGCTTAAGGAAACAACATATTTCGAGCTAGCAAGCCACACGCTAAAAATGGTAAGTTTTGAAGAAAATATGGATCATGCAATAAGGCAGGCAGTTACTCTCTAACTAGAACGTTTTGGTGGGATGGCTGTAGAGGAAACTGACACGGCGATACACTGCAAATTACATTTAACCATGTATCCAGCTAATTTAAATAGCTCACATTACTGTATTGTGTGCACAGGCGAGTTCCTTCCCAAGACCATTTAGCAGAGCCACAGTCACTGCGACCGGAGCTTAGCGCCGGCCAAGATTATTGTGATTGGTTGAAACTAAGAAATGCGAACAACCCAGAGCAATTTTTTCTCTTATCCCACAATGTATCTGGGGTGTAGCCAGACCTTACTCCACAGCGCGGTTGAGATAGGGCTGGCAATGCGAGACTACTTGAAGTGGGTCCTCTCAATTCCACCTAATCAAACATAGAGCAATAAAGAATCACATTTCAAGGTAAATGGAAATTTAAGAACAATAGAAAAATGAGTATAAGCACAAAAAAAGAAGCATTTCTTTATAGCAGGGACTATTGTCAGAAGTTGGGTTAATAATATGCCACATACAGAATAGTACATCTGAAGCAGTAACCTTCCCATAATTAGCCCTTTCCATAATGCTCCAAAATCAATAAGGACAAGAAACAAACTTGCCAACCATCCAGCCGGCTAAGACTTCTCATCATTAATCGAAACAATCAGGCAGGTTAAGTGGGGTAGTGAGGGGGAAGCAGGGTCCTTGTAAACTAAATTGGCTCTTCTTATGCTCGCCACGTAATCACAGCAGCAACAACAAGCCCTTGAGGTTACCTGTGATGAATGAGCTTATTGCGGGTGAAAAGACAAAATCAAGACCACAGAGAGCAGTTGCTGATTCACTTTGTATGATTAACATGTTAAAGTGAAGAGACGCAGGGTGCACACAGCCAATGCTGTCTGTGGCCAGAGACAAAGATAAAGTCAAAGAAAGAAATGGGCTGCACACTTTTAGTACAGAGTACCCTGACAAATCAGTATGTCAGACTGTCGCACACATTTATTTGTTTCCATGTTGTCACCATAACAACATGAATGGGGTTAATATGGTTTGGTAATGGGTGCTAATACATCTGTGCCTTCCCTAGAATACTGCACATGCTATTATGAAAAACATAACTCATTTGGAAAGATGACCTGAAGTTGACTTTTAAAACAGAAACAATACACCCTTGAACTCATTTTTAAGCTGCTATTTTGCCTGTGACTTCATAGCTGGTGATTAAAGATGCATTGAAAAGGAGGGATGATTATGATCCATAAATCAATAATGCATGGCCATTGAGACCACAACAAAGTAATTATTCACAGTGAACAATAGAGAGAAATGCTAAACATAACACCTTGCTTAAATGATATTTCTAAAACCTTTACACTGTGGGTGGGGCAGGAGTGCAGAGGTGAATCCTCATGTATCTTGCATTTAGTCGCAAAGTTTCAAAGTTTAGTTTCAAATGCTGTAAAGTTGGACTGAGTGAGAAGGCTGTAACTGAAACCACCGCCGGTGATGGGTTTCATTAATCTCTACAAGGTATTACTTAAAGATTTCACTAGAAAACACAGTTCCTACATGGCATTTCATATTTAATCTGGATTCTGGATGAATTAATCTTCACAAAGCTGGGGTCAAGTCTTAAAGCTAATCCACACATGTGAACACACCACTATTCACTACAGCTATTGCACTACTTTCCTTATGACATTTTACTTCATTCAACAGGAATTTGCCTTTCTATACTGACTAAACACACAAATTACTTTCTACCTATATGAAAAAAGGCATGCTTACTTTAGCAGAACTTAGAACTTACCTTCATCGGAAGAGTCTGCATCATCCTCTTCCTTCTCGAGCCTATCTGTAGGTAACTACAGACAAAACATAAAGTAAAGTTAGACTCAGCACCCTGATTTTTAACAGCGGTATGTATTTTTAACTCATAAATTAAGAAATATCATTTCATGCCATTATTCATGAATGTAAATGTGAGAATACTTTTCTTTGCTGCTAGCTGTGCTGCCAAAACATAGTTTAATGTAATATCTACCTCTTATTTTATTAATAGTCAGTGTTGCAGTAGATGGGTTAAACCTGGTCAGCCACAGTATGCATGTTAAACTGTAACGGTACTGATATTCTTCAGGCTAAGTTACTGTTAAAAAAAACAACAATTTGAAAGTAGTAATTTGTCAAACGTAAGTCAAGTCTTACTCCATTCTTTTGAATCTCTCCCTCCCAGCAGCGACGTACTGCTCCCCGCTCTGCAGGCTCTCCAAGCAGTCCACCTTGTGGCCTCCTCTCGGTGTGTAGATGTTTCTCACCGCTCCAAATGGTGCTTGTATCCCGCCGGTCACCTCTCTCAGCAAAGTCTCAAAGTTGGACACCCTCTTTTGGTTTATTACAATCCGGCGAGCGTCGTAGTAAGGGTCGCCGTTTCGGTACATGAAAATGTTCTTCACGACGGGCTGTGACAGAAAGTTTGGCTTCTCCGAGCCCATCGTTGTGCGTGAAAGCAATTGCCGGTACGCGACAGAGAGAGATAGAGATCTTTGTTATAATAAACGTAAAGCAGCTTGACCCCAATTGCGAAAGAAATGCTTATAGGCCATTATAATAACATTAGAGCTAGTCCATCCTGGCCAAATGGTTAGGGTTGAGTGGGGCTAAACGCGGCACGCAGATCTTCGAAGTTTACAGTTTGGACACAGAAGCGTTCAGGGCGAAAGGCGACTCCCGGGTTAAAGATGAGGTTACTGGATAAAATATATGAGCGCATGCATCAAACTGTTGATATTCCCCGGCGTTATGTCAACTCTCTATGAATTTTGCAAAATCTCAATCCGCTGCAGAGGAAACGCCGCAGAGTTATTCGCTTCGCGTGCACCGCTGCGCAACAGGTGATGGTTTGGCCAAACGGGTCTCTGTAGTTTCTCCAGGATATATGCTGAGAGCTTTATCGTGGGAGCTCATCTGTTGGGACGTATCCATGGGAACGCGCCGCGGTTTTCTCACCGCTTACTAGGGACTTCACACAGCCGTAATGAACAGGGAGTCAATCATTAGTTAAGTGATAAGTAGCTTATATAACAATAGGCTTATTTAATAAAATGCGCAATGTCAGTGTAGGAAACAAAGACGCACGAAGAGCGCTGTGAGCAGAGGAAAAAAAAGTAGAAACAACTGTTAGACTTAGACGATGCAAAACCCTCCAACAGCCATGTGAGAAAGTTAATTGGGCATCAAGAGAATTGGAAACCAGCTGTGACATCTAGAGAGTGGGGCAAAAAACATGTTTGTTCTGTGTAATTGTGTTGCGTAACAACAGGGATGTACTCTATGCCCTTAACCATGGGCGCTTTTAGACCCTCTTTAGGGTGGCTCAAGCCCCCCTAAATTGAATCTCAGCCCCCCTTGATTTTTCAATCAAAAAAAAAAGTGCTTCAAGTTAGAGTTTGCAAACTTGTCTGTTAATGACAGAAGACAAACAATTACAGGTTCAAAGGGTTTGAAACAGGTGTAATAACAGGTGTCGCTGTCACCAATGCTAAGCACCTCTAACCCAGTCAAGGAAAGGGTTAACAGAAACGTAGTGTTAGCCAATCGGAGGTGATTGTGCCAGACTCCCGCCTTTGGCTGAGTGTCATTCTATCTAATCTATCAGAGGGAGAGCAGGAGTGCTGTTGTGAAGTTTAACGTTGGTATTCCCCAGAGAAGAAGTTGGTAATTTCATGGTGCAGATTAGAACCCACATTGAAACGTAAGCAACTAAAATTGCTGAAAGTTAGAACATTGTGTCAAATTGGTTGTTATTACTGTGACTTATGAAGTGTCAGGTGTAGTTCTCTCATAGTGTTAATAGTGTCAAAAAAACGTTAGCTGACGTTGTTCAGTAGCTAGTTCAGAGATGATCAGATAATGAAATTACTGATTTAGCAGGGGGGGTTAACACTTTTGCAAGGCACTGTATCAGTGTCACATTCTCATTAGGGGCTGAGCCCCGCTAAAAGTCTGATCCTAGAATTGCCCCTGTCCTTAACACATTATTGTCAAGTGGCACGTTTCCTTTTGCAGAAAATTTGCCAGATTCATTCATAATATTGGCCTATATGTCTGAAATGTTTTTTTTTAATGTAATGTCTTTAGAGTAAATGCATGTAAACATTTCCCCACAATATGAAGCCATGCATTATTATAGCCTACAGTATGTATTGATAGGCCTACCATACTAGTTGCGGCAAAGCTAGCCTATAGTTTAATTTTAAGTTTGGTCAGTTGCTGTATGGTACCAGAGGGGTGATCATGACCAAAACCTCTTCTTACTTCTTTCCCTCCTCCACTGATTCAGTATGTATATATGCACACCAGTTTTCCACTATTATTCCAAATGTGACAGATAGTCTATCTAGCTGTATCAATTTACCCTGCAGAGATCTGAGGAGAAGTCAACCATAGTCCTCATGAATCCACCAGAGTTTAAAATTCCAACACAAAGAAAGCGGAAGGAAACGGACAAACATGCATCCGGCGGAATTTCCCGTGGCACCGGAGCAATCACAGAAGTGGAACATCAAGGATATAGACTAGTGTCGTCATGACCCCTTTCATCATCAGCAGCAATCAGCGGCACAATTACTGCCCTAGTGAGACATGTTGGGTGTCAACAATAAATTGTTGTGAGGCTGTTGTAACCTACAGCAATAGCGTCAGCCTACATTGGACAGCTGCACCTCCAATTTTCACTTGAGGCCACATGATGGTGCTGTTTCATATAGTGTGCTAGAATTCGAAATTTGTTAGCAGGGGAGTAGCTGCAAACATCATTTCTTAAAGAACCTAGTCTACTGAAATGTGATTGTATGCTCAAATATTAGAATATATAGGCTACAACAGCAAGCTGGCACCGAGCTTAGAATATAATGTAGAAGTTGCAGTCATGCTTTTAGGAGCTACTTTAAAGACACTTATCTAAAATGTGTCAGAAAGAAGGCCAGCAGACATGTATTACAGGATTTGCGATGGAGCATATAACATAAGACTAAGGGTAGGCCTATATTTATTTATTTATTTATTTTTGTCTTTTTGTAGAGAGTGATAGAAAACATGGGGAGGTAGAGGAGGTCGACATTTGTCATCCTGATGCAACTTACGTAGGTATAAGTAAGTTGACTTATATTGATTAGTTATGTTATATACAGGCACTGTTATTAAGGAATTATAATTGTGTCTTGAAAAACTAAAGAAAGGCTTTAAGATGGCTTTAATTGTGTATGCTGTTGTGTTTTCTGTTGGATTTTTGGATAGTATGTTAGTGCTTAGTATTTTACTGAATGCAGTTGTTGATACATTTTAAAGTGTGTAACTGTGTGTTTTGTATAGGGCTTTTCAACATCTACCAGTCAAAGAGATATAAAGGACACATGTTATAATTTGTTCACAGTTCATCAATTGATTGAAATTTGATTATTACCCAATAGCTTGCCAAACATTCTCTATCCATGGCTCCTTTGGCAAAGATATTTTCTCTTTTTGGACTAAGGCATCTGGGCTTGGGCACGGTTGTTGACTGTTGTAATATGTGACGATGACTGTAAACATATTCTAAAGGAGTGATATGTAGTACAGGTGTTTTGTCAGTAGAGGGCCCTGTACTACAAAAAAACAAGCCAGACATACACTCACTCACTCACTCACTCTGCATGCTTCTCTAGGTTTATAGGACCTATTGAGAAAGTACGTTTCAAGAGCAGACGTCATAAAGTGCCTTACAATATAAATATTAATTAAGCCTAATTAATATAAATAAATAAAAAGTAAGAGAGCAAGAGACTTGAAATCTAGACATAATGCAACACAAAAAGTAAAATTAAATGAGAAACTAAATAAAAGAAAGTACAAAAGAGGTGGGTCTTGAGCTGCTTTTTAAAGGTGTCCTCAGTGTCCATAACCCTGTTTAATATTAGGACAAAGCCAATATCATATAGTGCAGTGCACCTCTAAATAAGAAAATCCCATTCCCTTCCACATTTTCTTGTGTATATCCTTTCAGTTTCAACGTCAGTAGCAAGACATACAATTTACATAATTGCTGTTGTTTATTGGATGTGATAATGGAACCTTTTAAACCCAATCCTTGCATGGCCAAAATTGGTTTGCAATTTTCCTAGCTTGACAACATTTAGAAAACCACACAGCTAACATCTGTCAGAGCCCTTTACCAGTGTCAACAAATGGAGGAAAGGTGGAATCAAAAAAACACTCACATTTAGATAAATTGAGGACTCCCTTCCATGTCTTTAAAATTAAGAGAATGAGGGGTAGTTAATGGTATGGGTTGCATCAACAGGTTTACTGTTACACATTGTTAATTGAGTTAAGAGTACGTTTGATTCAATCAGTTACACTATATGTCCTTATTGAATGTATCTTAATACTAATGTGCCATTTTCAGTTTATCTGATCTGTTCTATAAAAGTTGTAGGGTGCCAACATTAGAGACTCACTGAGTGCGTAATTATTGTGGATTACAGAGAACAGTTACAAAGTAAATATTTACATTTAAAAACCCTGTCATTAAGGACACAATTAACAATTAAATACAAATATATGTATTTTGCAGTTATAATTCCCTTTCCAGCTGTAGTCTGTTTTGAGGTTACTCTAAGCACATCAAGTGAACGTGGTCACACAGGGACAAAGGGTGCACAGGGATTTTGTGCTTGGTCAGGGATGAAATAGGGTGAAATGACAAAGATGACGCATTGTATCAACAATGTTTCTATTTCTGTCTTTTCCTCTTTGTGTCTGATAAAAAAACTATAATAAGTAAGTACTGAGCAAGACTATAATTATACAACACTTTCTTCACGCACAACAGGAGGCTAGACTGCCCAGCCCTAAATAAATATTTTATTTATATTTTATTTACTATTGACCTTTTGCAAAAGGTCAATAGTGTATAAAGCTTATACAAATAAAACTGTCAGGCCACACGCTGATTAGAACAGAAGTCAATATATCTGAAAGCTTTTTAGACAGTAATCATCCCCAAATGCTATGTGCTGGATATTGGGCACTCAGTCTATATAGATTGTTGTGTTTTGACTCTCTTGTTACTGTAATGAACACTGTTGATTCAGGGTCATGCTAACCAATCTTGAAAAAACTCACAATTAAAGGTACTCTTCACTACATTATGGCTGATCTTACATTTTCCTATTTGTGCTTTCTCTGCAAGACATGCATGTAGATCTGTTTGGAGGCCACACAACCAATGTCTCATTTTGGGATATTGAACACAATATTATGATGGGCCTATAATCTTTATTTATTTTGTGCAGTGCAAGCGGTAAAGAGTGTTAAAGACATTGAGTATAATTATACAGGGGTGTGTACAACAATGTATTGTAGGATGCATTTTACAACTCTGATGATTGTTAACCGTGTGAGTACAGCGGTAGAACAAGGTAATATGTCATTCAATTTCACAAAAATTGGGGAATGCCGTATCAATCGTAGTCTTGGGTCTGGCTAGTCCACACAACATTCCGGGATGGAAGAAAAATGTGCTCTGGGTTATTGGCATTTCTTTAAACCAATCACAATGGTCTTGGGTGGCGCTAAGCGCCTGACGGAGCAACGGTCCTCTGCGAAATAGCCTCAGGAAGGAACTTGTTTTGGTGGAACATGTGTGCGTTCAAAAGTTGTTTTAGTGGTGCAACAGAAAACTCCAATTCGACTGATAGTCTAGCTAGCTGTCTGGATTTACCCTTCAGAGATCTGAGGAGCAGTTAACCATGGTCCTCATAAATCGACCAGCGTTTAGAATGCCAAAACAAAGAAAGCGGAAGGTAAGGGACATCCGTCTGGAAATTAGGGACATCCGCTGGAATATTCCATGGCACTTGAACAATCCTGGAAATGAAACACCGTTGATATAGACCGTATCAATCATGATAATCATCTATCCATCCTTCTTCATCTACTTATCCGGGGTCGGGTCACAGGGACAGCAGCTCCAGCAGCTCCAGCAGCTCCAGGACAGGACCCCATACTTTGCGTTCCCGAGCCACATTAGCCAACTCTGACTGGGGGATCCTGAGGCGTTCCCAGTTCCAGGGTGGAGATATAATCCCTCCACTTAGTCCTGGGTCTTCCCCGAGGCCCCCTCCCAGCTGGACGTGCCTGGAACACCTCCCTAGGGAGGCGCCCAGGGGGCATCCTTACCAGATGTCAGAACCAGCTCAACTGGCTCATCACGAAGGAGAAAAGGAGAAAACCCATTTTGGCCGCTTGTACTCTGGATCTCGTTCTTTTGGTCATGACCCATCCTTCATGACCATAGGTCATAACCAAATTGACTGGTAGATTGTAAGCTTTGCCTTCTATCTCAGCTCTCTTTTCGTCACAACGGTGCAGTAAAGCGAATCCAATACTGCTCCCATTCAAGGGCGTAAATCCCAGGTGGGTCGGGGGGGGTCAGGACCCTCCACCCCTTCTAAGGGTTGTCCCCTCCTAGAAATATCATTAAAACAATGCTGTGTATTGCAAATAACATAATGATGTATACTTAAAATATCTGTGTAAGTAGTAAAACAATACAAACCCCCAAAAAATGCTTTTTAAGTTTAGAAACATTTTGAGTTCCCCCCCCTCCCTTGCCTCACAGTGGTTTGGTCCACTGCATGCTGTACGTTAGGAATCAGATCTGCACTAGACTCACAGTCACATCGGGTAGTGACAGGTATGTAGTAAGTAGGCGGTTCAAGGCTATTTTATTCACATTAAACATCGGATTAAGTTCTTCTTTTCTCAAGTAGAAATTATGCTGAGTAATTAATGAATTAGTTATGACAAAATGTTCGCTATGTTAGTGTAATATAATGTAACGTTAGCTAGCTTGTTTAATAGCTTGTTGGATAGAAATGCACCCACTACAACTAAGGTTACCACGGCGAGAAACCTAATGTTATGTGTGTGAACTGACATTAGGGTTAATATTGAAGATCTACAGTTGTGTTTGAAGTTGCTGATCAGTGGGTTTGCTGCAGTTAAATATATATCCTCTGTCCCAGACCAAACCTAATATTTATGCGGAGGATGCAAGATCATTTCATAATTATAATATGACCGCGTGGTGAACCTATGAACCTAACTCATATTTGATGAGCTTTACCAGTGGCTCACTAATTTACATTATGATCAGCTAATTTAACAAGTGTACAAAAGTATTGTATTTCTTTTATATGGGGACACTTTTTGAAAATAAGTCATTATGTTTTAAGGTATTTTTGTGGCTTGTGTACAGATGTCCTCTACGAGTATAATTGTCGCTGTATTATTTGTGTCCCCTTCAAAAATTGCTCTTCAGAAATTTTATGTTTATTGTCCCCCCCCTACTGTTAGATCAGATTTACGCCCATGCTCCCATTGCTCCGATTCTCCAGCCCATCTACCGCTCCATTGTCCCCTGACTCGCCTGACAAGACCCTGAGGTACTTGAACTCCTTCACTTGGGGTAAGGACTCATTGCCCACCCAGAGTAGACATTCAATCGGTTTCCTGCTGAGAACCATGACCTAAGATTTAGAGGTGCTAATCCTCATCCTGGCTGCTTCACATTCGACTGCGAAGAGATCCAGTAAGTGCTGAAGGACACAGGCCGATGATGCCATCAGGGACACATCATCCGCAAAAAGCAGTGATGAGATCTCTAGCCCTCCAAACTGCAACCCCACCCAAACCTGACTATGCCTTGATATCCTGTGCATGAATACCCAAAAAGGTTTAGTAACAAAGCACAGCCCTTGCGGAGGCCAACACCCACCTGGAACGAGTCCGACCAAAGGCTGATTTATTGTATGCTTTTGCGTTAAATTGACGCCGTGGTTACGTACGTAGGTACATGGAGATACCAACCATACGCCGGACCCTACGCCGGACCCTACGCCGGAGCCTGACGTGCACCTCTCAAAAAATTTAACTACACGTCACGGCGATGCACGTCGCTCGACCGTGAATTGGTATTGTTGCATACTTATTACCTGCTACAGATTTCAGACCATGGTCAGAAATCACAGGGGACACTTTGTTTCTCCCAGTATGCCTCTCTAGAGTCCTCGCGCCGAAGCTAATCACTGTCACTCTCTCACTCGCTCTACCACACACTCCCCACGCACACACCCTAACCCTAACCCTGCTATTCTCTTAAAAAGATCGACGCACACACCAACGCACAAGAAACTTCAGGCCACTTACGTAGGCTACGGCAAAATCTCTACGAGGAGCCTCCGCAGAACCATAAATGAGCCTTTGCTGCCGAGAACCAGGCCACAGGTCTCACTTTGGGCGTGCAGGGATTGGATGGCCCTGAGAAGGGACCCCCTCACCCCATACTCCCGCAGTACCTCGTGATCATGTAAAATGTTAAATGCATTTTTAAATAATAAATGTCAAATTTGTTTCAATTTGGGAATCAAGCTTCACATGATCGCCAAAATGTTAGAATTGTGATGAAAAGTACTCTCCAGGAGAAAACATGTGTGGTCATTTTGCTTAGTTGGCTTCATGCCAAAATAACATGGACACAGTTTTATATGTGTTCCTGTGTGCCCTTCTATAAAACCACTGCAGTTCTAAAGAGAAAGGGATACAAATTGGAACAGGATATTTTAACCACACAATAAATTTAAGAAAAGGGCACAGAGAGGGATTTTAAATGTAATAATTGAATTATTATACTTTATTTGACAGTACAAATAAAAGTCATACAGTCAGAAACACCACAAGGCACAGTACAGCAGCACAGGCATACAGTTTGGGACATAATTAATCCTTCAGTGTGTTACATGTACCACAAGGTGACAAGTCATTGCTGACAAGTTTGAAAAAAAATGTATATGGTCTCTGATTTAACATAAAGTGTTTATGAGAAGAAGGTTTCTCATCAAGGTCCTTAAGGCTAATATGTATCAACTTCACAGTAACAAAGCAATAATCCATATATATATATATATATATATATATATATATATATATATATATATATATATATATATATATATATATAATCTTGTTGGTCTTGTTATTCAATATCATACAGTACAATACGATACAAGCCCCTCTACATTACATTTACTTACACAAATATATAATTTAAATTACTTCATATATTACATTACACACTATCCATTTGCAGCTCAATACAAAGCAGCTTTTAAACAGTCTTGAAACACTTAATAAGATTATGTAAACAGTAACATTAAAGCTTTATGCTTTCTGGAAATTTGACAGTCATAGCTTTCAAATCATCACCTGAAAACTTTAAAACACACAACTAATGTCCAATTAAACTCAAATGAAATGTGCAATGGCACTGATTTGTTATAATGGGGAAGAGAGATTGACCTGGCAAGATACAGTTAACAATCAAGTGGTCTGTAGATTGTAGGTTCAGTTTTAGTATTTTTTAGAATGTATTCACCAATGTGCTGGAATTTGTTGGACAGTCTTACTATAAACTAACCCTTGACAACACTACACAACTGCACTACTGGTCAAATTATGTTTCTGTTGGTCCATCCAACATGACTAAAGGCGGACAGCGGTAAGAGGAAGTGAAGTCAGATGATGTTTTTTCAGACATTGTTAGTTTTTTTTTAGTTTACATTTAGTTTATTCAGATGATGTTATGTTGGTCTATTGATGTAGCAACTGTTCTTTCCTGTACATTGTTTTGGTGTAAACAAAAGTAGGTGTCTTTTTCTCAAAGTCAGCAGGGATTGTGTGTATTATAACAGTCTTTAAGAAGAGCAAGTACATAACTAAATATAATAAACAAGACATGGACTGGGATTCAGTGAAACCTGTGGCATTCATTATGTCATCATGTCATCATGACTGACAGCTAAAAAAAAATTACAATTTAAATAATAAAAAAAATAAAAAATATACTGTCATTAATATTGTTTTAAGAGTGACAAATTGAAAATAAAATAAAAAAGCCACCTACTGCTTGGTGATAACTAACTGAGAAAGTATAGAACAAATACAAATGTTATTATTATTATGTCAGAAGCAGTATGAACACCACATTATAGGTTTGACTGAATCCCATTCACAAGTGTCAACACAATGGTGGAGAGGGTCCATGCACAGCTTCACACACCCACTGCTGAAATTAAAGCACACTGCAATAGTTTTTTTCGGCACTTTTAACCTCCCACCACCAACCTGATTGACTCAAATATTTCTTCCTATTTCTTCAGACCTTTGCTGTGCATGCATTCATCCACCAAAAGTCCATTCTCTCTCTCTCTGTCTGTCTCTCTCTCTATCTCTCTCTCTCTCTCTCTCTCTGTCTCTCTCTCTCTCTCTCTCTCTCTCTCTCTCTCTCTCTCTCTCTCACACACACACTCGTTCAGTCTCTTTATCTCTCTCACTCTGTACTTTTCAGACCACCAGCCAGTGATGCAGCTGTGGGAAAAATCGAATATGCCCATGAAATAAAACACAGTACTATATTATATCCTACTACTTAATTGAAACAGATTAAAAACAGTAATATCATTAATTTGAATACTGGTCCAAAACTGGCAACTTCACATTCAGTCATCAACAGCAATAAACAATTCAAAGGATGCAATACAAATAAATCATAATTAAGTCAGCACTTACTGTGAACTGCCGAACCTCCCCGTTGTCTACCAAATGATGCTCTGTCTCTGGGGTGATGGCATAGGCCAGTCTCTGTTTAAGGAGAAAGGGAGCAATTGATATAGTTTAAGAAATTGTAAGTTAAATATATATTAAAATTACTTGATTTTTAATGAAAGATTTATCATGTATACTAGAAATTCCATTTTGGCCAAAAAGCTCAGACTTACATCACAAAACTTCCCAGGCAGTATGCAGAGTTTGTAGATGGCATATAGAGGCACCATGGACATTGAGGAAATAGCCAGACACCACCCCACCATGTTAGCCCATGGAGGAAACGTGTAGGTTCCGTAGTTTGGAGGGTTGAACGTGGCGAAGCTCACCACCACCATAAACTATGAAATAAAATAAGTTGAGCACAAAGGACCTGAGGAAGCATCAGTTCCAAAGATTCACTGTTCATTTCAAGTCCTCTTAAAAGCAAATTAATTGAGTGGTTCAATGTAATTTTCTGATACAGGATATATATTCTACTAGCAGTAACAAATAAGGGAAATATTTCTGTTGTCATGGTACGGAAGAGGATTAGGGCCACATGTGAAAACTGTATTTGAGTTCTGAGTACAAAGGAAATTGAAGTCATGGTGAAAATAGTTTTGAAAAAAAAATTTTCTCTTAAATTGCACGTGTTGTGTATGAGCCCAAATCATATAATGATGAGGTTAAACTCACAGTCTCAGTAATTTCATCCTGCTATCTATTGTTAACGAGTGTTGGTTTGGGTTCCAATGTACATTAAGTCTGTGCACAGACTCACCAGGAGGAAGCAGGGGCTGACAAACTTCCAGCACAGCCTCCAGTACATGCCTGGTCGCTGACCAATCATCTCTTCAATGTCATCACTGAATCGGTCCACTCCTGAAACACATGGAAATACTTCCAAATTTCCTTCCAAGACATGGTTGAATACAAGCTTTGCTAAAATTGAATATCAGGTATTGAAAATATTATCAAGGCACTAGGTACTTATGTATATGGTCCTTATGCATACGTTTAAATAAAAAGTTTTTCAGCCATTCAGAAACGCATGACGCAATATATAAAAAAAATCTATTCACAAATTAACCATTTGCAGTGACTAAAGTCACTCTGCAGAGCCAATGGTAATACGATACTGCACCATTTTTACCTCCATCTTCTACCATTACAACTTTCTTTCTCTTATAAACCTGGCTGTACTGTACATTTTGTTTATTCTGCCTGGAAGGCATCTCTCACTGCAGAGGAATATATCCAGACTGACGACTAGGTATTTAGCACAGTTTAATGTACTTGTGTAATGGACAACCGAACGAAATACCACAGCGGCCAGGGGTTCCTGTCAGCAGTTGTGAGGATGAAGAAAAAAAGGCCCACTGAAGCCTTAGGCTTGATTTATCTGGCTTGCCAAGGTCAGGACCCAGCAAAGTTGGCTAATATGCTGACCCCACCGCCTGGGGCCTGGTTAGTATTTAGCCCTTTTATAGATCCCTCCACAGTCAGGTTCAGTAGACATGAGACAATAAACTCAACACTGAAGTTCAGGTCAACCTTTTTCCCTAACCTTTAGATTGTTCTTATAATATTTTGTGCCTGCTGGAGTTTCGAAATGTGCGGTGAGTTTTTCTGAAAAGTGAGTTTTTCTTGTTTTTAGCAAGCATAGGGAGGGGCTGGGGGGGGGGGCTAGGGGGGGCTGTAGCTACCCCTAGGATTGCCATAGCACCCCCTTAGAAACCCCAAGAAATTGCTGTGGTTGATTTATAAATAAATTAAAAATCGTTAATGTGTAAATAGTATAATTTATATTTGAAAATGAATAAATACATTAATAAAACAAACCGATTATTTTTAGGCTAAAAAACACAGGTGATCGTATTCGGCCAAAGGGTGCAGCACACATTGCACTTTTGACCTTACTTCCGCAGTAATGTATTCACACAGAAGAAGAAGAGCTCAATATTTGGAGCTGTTAGGATTAGAGAAGTGAGTCTAACGCTAGCAATGGATAGTTTTTTACTCCCTAAACGTCAAGGTGTGGAGACTTTATCAAAATCTGTAAATGAGACTGAGAGATATGGTGAACTTGTCACCAACCGGGACGAAGAAAAGCGGCGGGAGGAAGGTCATCTGACCACGGCTGTGATTGCTGCTGAGGATGCTTAACGTCACCCTGCTGTACATGACATAAGACCAGGGGATCGCACAGCCAGGCCACAGTGGGTGAGTCAGCTGATAGGGGTCCATGCAAGAACTTTACTCTTATCTCTGTCTCGTAGAAGAGCATTACAGTGAACATGTGTTTTACAGAAATGTGAATAAATGGATCACTGAATCTAAAGTTATACAGCGCACTGGACATTGGTTTATTTTTAGCCCAGAAAACATGTTTGCCGTCAGTGGCTTATTTAGATATATTTAGTCACTACAGATATGACTACATTATTTTGACCATACGTGCAAGTGTGAAAACTGTGTGAGGATACATGCGCGTGTGTGTTTATGTGTGTGCTTGGCTATGGGTGGTGTATTTGGCCTGCTGCATTCATCTTCTGAGCCACTGTATGAGAGCTGCAGTAATGATTGTTTGAACACGGCTTGTTGGCTGGTATTTGAAATATGTTTGGTGGGCTAATCAGAGTACTATGGTGCTGTTGTATCGGCAACTTTAAATCAATCTCTCTCGTTCGCTCGCTTAGTAAACCGCGGCGGAGGTGGGTGGGCATCTACGCGAATGTGTGTAACGTTAGCCTATTTGTGTCAAGGGAAACTCAAAATTTCAGAGCACCCTCACTGAAACGTCCAGCAACCACAAAGCACCAGAAAAAGAACATCTCTGGCGCTGCCACTGTCAGCAAGTGGTGCTGTAGGTGAAAAATTCATGAAGGTAAATATCCATCATGCATCAGTTATTCTTTAGCCATTAATTTACAAATAAAACTGGAAAAAGGAGGAAACCCCAAATGGCTAACTGTGAGAGGTCACTAATCAGCGCATAAAGGGTTGAATTATGAGGCGCTAACATGTACTATAGAAAGGGTTATTTACTCCTATACAACTAACGTATTTATTCCATGTTGTGCTGATGAATAATAACCCTGGAGACATGCCATTTACTCCAGAAAACGCCTTATCTTCTGCAGAGATAAATGGTAATTTATAGAGATTTGGTCTGTTGAATGGAGTAATACAAAAAATACAGCATTGTAGAGATGGCAAAATTGTGTAAAACCAAGTGTCAATACAATTTAGACATCAGGAGAGACATTGACTTAGAGGTCACCCCCACTTGCCACCCATAACAATCTACAACCTAGCTATTAGACAGCTGACTCCTGTCCATGACAAGTGGGAATTGCGTGTTCCCCAGCTGCAATTTTCTTTATGTGGATGCTCACTACTGCTGAGTGAACACGGAGGTAACACAGGCAGCGTTCAAAACACGGGCCATTTAACCTCACTGAGCTCTTATGAGCAGCACAGCTACATCGTATCCTTGTACCTTAACAGCACATGCTTATAGACTGAAGAGGCCAAAACCATTCATGGGAATAGACTTTGTAGCTGCAGTATCTTACGTCTAATAGAACGATGATGCATTGTGGCACAGCACAACAATACCAAGAGATTTCTCATCAAACCCTTAATACAGCATCAGCTTTGCTGGCCATGAAAACATGAATTATCTGTTTTATCCTTCGTCTTTCCTCCTGTCCATCTTTCTCACCATAAAACCATGCAATGCCAATGGCTTCAATAAGCACTCCAAAGAGAATTGATGTCCCTGCCGCAAAGTGGTCCAGCAGAGTGAACACATACATCCCACCCTGGAGAGAGAGAGGGGAAATATAATAAAAGTAAAATAATTGTGCTAGTATAATAAGCTTTATTATACAGGTTAAAGTAAGAACAAACAGAAAAAAATGATGATGATTCAGTTCATTGCATTTGCAGAAACTTAGATTAGTATGGCAGTGTTACAACAAGAGCTTGTGAAAATGACTAGATGTATGTATGAAATTGCATGACTACCCTGTACTATACTTACATTTGTAACACAGAAGAGGGATATGAGGAAGGTGGCAGAAACAATGAAGAGGGTGAACAGCTCTCTGTGCTTGTGGAGGCATTTAAACTCATCAACCAGCCCCGTGATCACCGATTCCATCCCACCCATCTGCAAGAGAAGACAGAAGAGTTAGAATAAAACACAAAGTCAGCGAGTCACTGTTGATATCCCATTTTTTTTATTGCATTACTGCTGCACTGAAGCACCAAAACATAACAGTTGTTTGTTTCACATTTTGTCCAATGATTGTCTGAAAAGCATGCTGTCATTTCCTTTAACATTACAGTACATGAACTAAAATTCCCCCAAACGCCGGAGATATTGCAACATGTGTGGGTGGGTGCATACTCACAGCACTGTCAATTCCCAGTGTCAACAGCATGATGAAAAAGATGACCGCCCACACTGATGATCCAGGTAATGTTGCAATGGCTTCTGGGTAAATGACAAACACCAAACCAGCACCTACAACACATTCAAGCAAGGAAAATAGAAAACAGCCCAAAACACACTCACAAATTAGTGTTGGAACTTTTAACATGGAAGCGGACATAAAAATAGATTGCTAAAAAGCAAAAAGTATGGTTAAAACATAGATACAAGATACATGTTAATTAATACATATGGTATATTGGAGAAGAGTTTGTGCAACATGTTAAAATTGTAACGACTTTGTTAGCAACACAGTTCAATGGAAAGCATTGGTGGCAGCCAGTTCATGTGGGTTTTTTCATTTTTTACAGTCCTGGCAACTACATTTAACTCATCTTTAAAATTGCTGACTTGTGGAATAATGAGTGAGGACATGAGTTATGACGAGTGAAGGTTCCACAAATGTGCTCAAGGAAATTTTAGTTTGCCTGAAACATGTGATCTGTTTAACTAATTTATTGAGCTCAAACTTTCTCAAAATCTACATATAAGCATGGCACATGAATACATTTTTTTAAATACATTGTTACTCATCATACATTTTCAAAAGCTGAGGGAAAAGCCTTAACTTGATCATAGTCTGCATAGTCGTGCCTATACACTATATATATATATATATATATATATATATATATATATATATATATATATATATATATATATATATATATATATATATACACACACCACATTTCAGTAACAGACAAATAATCCCATACCGTCTCTTGCAACTTTGTCAAGGTCTACGTTGTGCTTGTGTGACATGTACCCAAGGAAGGAGAAGACCACAAAGCCGGAGAAGAAACTGGTTAAAGAATTGATGGAGCTGGTGATGATGGCATCTCTGGATCAATTAAATCAAATGAGATAAACAAAAATGACATAATTAGAATGTCAAAATGCAATCAATCAGTCAATATCATCATCGTTGACCAGTCAGTCAATTGAAGAGTATGCCATGGGTGGATTAAAGGTGTTCTCTTGCCATCAACATGAAAGGAATGTTAGCTTTCTGTAATCAGTCTGAGTCGCAGAATAGTTAAGAGGCTGTTGATAGATGTTATGCATAAGTCAGGTAATCAATGATTTGCCAATTATGTCACAGACTTTAAAGTCATCCATCGGCCTTCGGTTGGAAGGTAAACCTTCTGCAATTGCAAAAATGTTTAAGTAAGTAGAAAAAAATAAACAAATAAATGAGTTGTTCATTGTTGAATAAACACTTGGTGTGTGAAAGTGTGTGAAAAGGAATTAAGGAGAATTCATTTAAACATGCAGCAGTAACATTGTCCTACAGAAAATGTGCAATTCTAAAAGATATTTTTGGCATTTTGTAGTAAAAACAGGAAGATAAAAGCCTCCTGTGGGATGATGATTATGATTTTCAAAGAGTGCGACAGTTTTGATTGGTGTTATGGCTGTCTGTTTGCATAGCAGGGTGTCAAAGACATAGTGGGTTTCAAGGAGCTTCAAAGGTTATTGTAATTCACCTGCTTATGTTGCCTGTGTGTGTGTGTGTGTGTAGAAGCAACTCCCCATCCTCTCTCTCTGTGAAACCCTCAGTTTTCTCGCTGTGTGTCTTTACCTGTAACAGTTGTTGCTGAATTTGTTGTAGCTAGAAAATGCAATTAGCACACCAAACCCCACTCCCAGAGAGAAACAGATCTGTGTCGCTGCCTCAATCCAGACCTGTGGAGCAACAGAACAAGCACACTTGTGTGAAGCGGCAAACAAAAGGCACAGGAGAGGAAAAAAGCCATTATTAGGGATAATTGCAGGAAACTCATTCAACGGCAGCAGATGAAAGACACTAGTGAATACGGGGGGTAATTTTGCAAATTACTGCTCCATGAATCTATCTAATCTAATTCTCCAATTGCTGCCATGCATCTCTCCGTCGCTCTCCTTCTCCATAACTGAGTCCTTTAGTCCTGCATGCTTACTTATTGAGATCCTTAATGCTGTGATAGCGGCTTTCACAGATAAGGAACATATTAGAAATGGGTTACGCAAACAATTTTTTCACTTTTGAGGAAATGCCTCTATATTGATACTTAACATTGTAAACCAATGTTGTGTTAAATTCTTTGGTCTACACAGTAAACAATGAGAGAAGGCTAACAGTTACCAGCTCTCAGATTGTATGCATTAATAACGCAACAGTTGTCAATTGAGTTTGCAGGGATAGTTCCACGTTCAGGCTTTTGTCAAACCTGTAGATCAAAATGAAAGACGATTAATTTTACCAGGGACATATTGTGTAGCGTTTGCTGGGTTTGTTGTGCATCTAATTGTGTTTAAATTTAGTTTAACTCTCTCTATTTTCTTATGGTTCTCTATTCTTATCCTATTTTTTGTTGTTCTGTGCATGTAATATTGAAACACAGCACAATTAACATTGCAAATAACGTTGATATTGCCTTTGTTCCTCCTTAGCAGTAAGTCCTCGTTGCTAGCAAAGCTTGAATACGGATTGTTATCTGCTTACTTAAAATGCAGAGGTTAACTCACATAGTAACAGCTCCCACCATGAACACTTATTTGTCATTGTTAGCTATTTTAAAATGATATGTTAACCTATATGCTTGCTTTCTATGCTGTTGTTACTGGTGTGCCACATGCACAGCTAATGAAGTAGTGCAATTATGTACCATATGTACCACATAAGTCTAGCTTAGCACATTAGCATGATATAGTCGACCAACTATGTTACAAGTTACTAGCCAAGTCTTCTTAGCACAATCACACTGTTTCTTTACACATTGATATAAGTACTAATGTTAGATAAAAGAAATAAAACTAAAACTTTCCAAAAGCAAAGCATTTCTTTAAAGTGTCTTTCAGCCACAGTGCCTCCTTTCCTTCTCCTGAACACAAACCACTCTCCCCTCACTCGTGTCCCCCATCTCTCCTGTCCACACTCACCTTGGCATCACAGAGTCTCAGGAAGTCTACAGAGAGGTAGGCCTTAATGCCATCGATGGCTCCAGGCAGAGTGACTCCGCGGACCAGCAGCACAGTCAAGACTACATAGGGCATTGTGGCTGTGATCCACACAACCTGAAAGGGTCGCATGAGGCACGCACACACGACACCCGCACATTTCCACAGAGAAAGAAGGCCACACACACACACACACACACACAGTCAGATTCACACATAATCATGCATGCAAGAGAGTAAAAAATGCATGTACAAATGTATATACACACAAACAGTGGTCTTAAATGGCTCAGAAGATTTTAAACTGGACAATAAGACGCCACATTTCCTTTTTAGACATTTTTTTAAGGTAATTCCACAGCTAAAATTGAGTCACTTGACAATTACTGGAGTGAAATCATAGTATTTTCATAATATATAAGTTTCCAAATAATGAAACATGGCTACTGTGTAATTTCCCACCTTTCCAGATGTCTTGACTCCCTTCCACAGACTGAAGTAGAGCAGAACAATCACTACAGCTAGACAGGAAGTCAACTGCCAGCGTGGACGGCCCAGGTTATCAATACCATTACTATCCTGGATGTGGAGCACCCGTCGTCTAAGGAAATAGAATATTCTGGTAAGCACCATAACCACTCCTGATTCCCCAATTAAAGTTTACAAACAATCCATATGTTCCAAATGTTAATATACAGTATACATGATACATATGCTGTCTCTGAGGCGCATACAGTACAGCAGTCTAAATAGTCTAAATCTTTTTAACATCAAGGACCCCTAAACTGACACAAATTAGACCACGGACTGCCATTTGATAAGATTTTGTCCCAGTGTGTCCCACTTGATGGTATTTTTGCTATCAAGTTTTATTACAGAAAGTGAATGAAATCCATGACCCAAATCGTCACACATTCTGTCACTGTGTTACTTATGGATGGAATTATAGTTAAAATAAATTATTCCCAAAGTGGGGACCGGGGACCACCAGGGGCTCTTAAAGGACAATTCCGGCGCAAATTGAAGTCAGTCGAATCACGAACGCTGTGTTTGAGCTATGTTACTGGTTACTGGTTGCACGGCGTCCGTCGTTCGACTGGTCATGACTGTTATCCAAGATGGCGGCCACATGTTAACATTAACTCTACTGTCTTTATAATCTATCTTTGTAATAAATTATTTGTAAACTTACAAAGTTCTCAATGCTTCGGTTTGCATATAGGGACCCTCATTATGCTACCGTTTAAGTGTGGTGCTATTTTGAGCATTGTTAGTGTTATCAAATAGTGATTTACCCTGTGCCCCGAAAAGCTAGCGTTAGCAGCTAAACCCCGGTTTGCGGTAGCTTGTTTCAAGCTAGAGACACATTCGATTAGCATGAAAACAGATCCCAGAGAACGTTCGACTCGGTACACATATGTTATTAACCCCTAGGTTCAATGTGCGCCGGAATTGTCCTTTAAGAGCCCCTGGTGGTCCCCGGTCCCCACTTTGAGAACCACTGCATTACAGTATGTACCAGACTTCAGGGTTGAGTCTTTGATCCCATGTATGGCAAGCAGTCAGTTGGATGCCAGATATTGTCCTAGCGGCCATGGAGAACCAACTGTTTCTTTAAGACCCCGTGCTACAATAAAAGTACCACAGTATGTGCATGTATTGTAATAGTAAGTGTCCTATAACATCATTATTTACAACAGTTGAGCTATACACTTGGATCTGGTCTTGACATCCTGCATATACATTGGCTTAGCAATCAATGCCTGGCCTTGTTGGAAGCTCAGTACCTGGGGGTGGATCAGTGACAAGAGACTTGTAAGACCCTAAACAATCTGGCCAGATGGATACCACATGAAGTGTTGGTACATCTGTTGCTGCAAAAGGTTGCATTATTGAACAATGACAAATGAACTTGCAATAAAAGGTAACATATTTTTTAAACTTGAATTATATGTGTCATTTGAAAGTCTTCAGAGACAGCCTAACAGATGAGATTGAAAAGATGCTAATGCTCAGCCGATGTGGTCAAATTGTCTGCAGGTGGTTCTGTGTAAATAGCACACTGCCATTTCAACGAAAATGGATCAAATGTCTCAACTGTCACAACAGAACAACCCCTCACTTGTTGGAATAAGAGGCACCTGGCCAGCTTCACAGAATGGAAGCTGCATAAGATAAATGCAGCCAAACTCTAGATCCATTTTGAGGAAAGTATAATTATTCATAATAAGATATTTCAAGACATTCCTAGATCTATGCAAAGGGCTTACACATGTAGTAATTACAAAATCAGACTGAGCTTCGAGCGAACTCCGCTCCATTACACCATTACTGCAACAGTTTTCATGTGCACTTCCTGCAGTGGAAATGAGTTGGTGATATACAGTAAAGCCTAAGTTGTGCACTGATGTTTTAATAGTTGGACATATTGTTATGTTTTAGTCTCTCAGCTGATAGTGTGTGTTGTTAGCCTGATGAGAGGGTCAGACTGACAAATGACATATGAGGGGGTGTTTTGGTTGATCTGAATTAACCCAGCCATTGCAGGTGTGTGGGGGTAATTCAGATTGAGATAGTTACTGGAGGTAGACAATCATGGAAGCAGCATGCTGCAGGCTGACGCTGAAAACCACACACTACCACACGGAAGGACAATTGAAGACAAAGACGGTGAAAGACTGAAAGCTTAAAACCTGGCTGTGCTCCAGAATGCGGAATGACCCTGCGACTGGGTGAGTCAGTTTAACACAACACAATCCCTCTTAGGCAATAAAGTATACACTCATCCAGGCCAACCTAGTCTCATTCTCACATTAAACGCAACATGCAGGGAGAGGAGAAAATACCATACCATGTTACGAGCTAGGTTAGCCTTTAGTAGCTGTGTTTCTTTGTTATACGATCCCAGGTTAGCTTAGCATTGTAACAATATACATACAGTATGTTTGCCTTTAATTGATTTCAAAGTTTCCATCTTTTCTGTAGGTTCAAAGACCTCAACAAAATATAGATATTTCATAAAATAAAAGTATTTGCTTAATTTTGGAATAGAGCATTGTGGTTTAAAGCCATTTTACTGGTATAAGTTATATAATTAATACAATTTAAAGGCAGTTAGATCTATAGAAATAGCCTTTTTTGTAGAACCATCATGGCAGGGCTTCTTAACATTTTCTTTTTCCGTCACACTACTTTTAGGTCCCAGAATTCACATTTCTAATTACCTGATAAGTTGTGATATAAGTGTGACTATGACACACATATTTTCAAGAGCATGGAGGGACTCCAAACTGACTTTAAATCTATGCAATTGTATTTACCTAAATTAGAACTAACTATAGCAAACAAACTATATTAACTATATCAAACAAAAACAAAAAATCAATGAATAAATGTTATAGCCTGATTTCAGGCCAACTTACTCAAAGTACTCCTGAGCAGGGGTGGACTTGTAAATATCACTGACTGAGCTGTTGTCAGCCCAGTCGGAGCAGTTAGGACTGTTCCAAGTATTGTTGCAGTGGACCCACGGCAGCTCGCTGGTGAATGAGGAAAAGAGGTAGAACAGCGCCCAGGAGATGATGACATTATAGTAGAAACCAACGTAGAGGGAAATGAGGATCACTGTAAAGCCTACACCTGTTAGGGGAACACAAATGATTCTTATTTATAGGCATTACATGACATAGCATTAGAATATAACATCCCATCAGTGTCTTAGTCCTTCTACATTGTTCCTCAATTACAGAGTAGGCCTACTGCTTTCCATGGCTGACTTCCATGGCTGCAAAGATGTCCAGGTCAAGTATTGTACTTTGAAGTACTTTACTTGAGTATTTTCATTTTCTGCTACTTTATACTTCTAACCCCCTACATTTTAAAAGGGGCATGCAGCTATAGTTAATAGCTGATTTCCACATAAAGACTTTCCATAAATGAAACATATGATAAGCTTATGAAACACAATGAACTGGTAAAGATTAAACCAGTGGTTTCCAAACATAACCCCTTACTAAAAAGCACTGACAACTGCAACATTGCCAGTTGATGTCTGGCTGGTGAACTTTGTTGCATGTCACTGTGCATCTCTCTTGGCATTTTCTGTAATCTTTCTATTGTTTGCTATCAAATAAAGGAATATTATGCCCCCAAAATTAACTTGCAGGTTACTTAAATAACTGTTTGAGAACTAAAGGGGTGACATGATCTATGTATAATCTATATATAGTTATGCTATTTGGGAAAAATCCATAATAGCAGGAATTGCATTTTGAAGTAAGTTGGGAACCACTGGACAAAACTACCAAACTGCATAAAAAGTAGTTTAAAATAGCTGAACCTGCCACAACAGTAAACTGCTGATATATCAGTAACGTAAATCATGTATTATATAAAAATAAATCATTCAAAAGGATTTGTAATGGACAATTTAGATATTGTTCTTTTGATACTTTTTCTTAATCAAAATGATCTGAATACTTATTCCACCACTGAAGATTTCCAAGTTAGAGGATGCACACACAAAATACAATCAAAAAGCATAATAATATCGACTGCCTTATTCTAGTGAATGTTAGCTGATCAGGACATTGTTTATCGTCTGGCTCAAGGAATCAAACCTTGGACTTCTCTCGGATGTTGACCAAGTCACCTTTTCACTCTTTAATGCAACACACACCTCTAGCATACTGTATGCTTTTATCACCAAAACATGAACTAAATGATACAATGCTAATCTTAGGGTTTTACAAAATTCTTCTTTTTTTCTCTTGATTGCAGGAATGTTTAAAAGCTAAAAAAAGTTATGCTTCTTAGGTATTTGGCCATAAAGAACCATTGTGAATCAGTAGGAACAGTTCTATGTTCCACACACGGGTCAAACGTAGGCATTGCTGTTCTGAACAGTGACTACATCCTGACAGATTCCACCACCTAAGCGCACACCAGAAAGCACAATCTCTCGCTCAGCATGAGTACACCAGACCATGATACACGCCTGCGGTGTCGCAGAAAGCACCACACCTTCTAAAGATTGCCTCTTTATGCCTTAATTATCAACACATCTACCCTTTCTATGAATCTGAAACAATGTCCACTCTTCTAAGGCAGAATTTAATTGTTAACCTTTGCTAAGAGCCACGTCCACAAGTGTGCCGTATTGATTCCTTTTGTAATGTGGATGTGATATTTGTCCAGGGAGCGATGCCTCTTATTAGCGCCACATGCGGCCATGCCGTCTCGCCATCTCTCTCTCTCTCTCTCGCTCTCTCTCTCCGTCTGCCTCTCTCCATCATTTTCTTCAAATGCATTGATCCTGAGAGGAAACCAGCTTGTTGATCAGAATAATTACTGTCAATATGACCATGTGTATGTGTGTATTTGAATAATTACTGTTATCCCCCCGCTGAGAGACAGAGAGAGAGTGAAGCGTGTGATTAGAACGTCAACCTACTCAGTGTGGTCCCTGACAGACGGCACATGTTCACACGCAGGAGGCACAAGCCCAGAGGCACACACACAAACAGCATGAAGGAGCACATACAGTACACACTACGGGCCACCTTCAGACCAACAAGGACATGATCTAACAAAAGACAGTGGTGCAGCATCATACTGTGAAGCAACAGCTGGTCTGCTGGTAATAATGGTATTTGAGGTTGTATTTCTGTTGAATCTTTAGATTCATAGTGAGGTGTTAATATGGATTTAAGTGAAACTATAGCTATAGCAGGGTATACACTGCAAAGACAGAGATGGATGTATACACAAACGTCACAGATTGTAAACTGCGTACAGAGACTAATAAGTTGAACAAAGTAAAGTGTATTATTATATTTTCAACCAATGACTTTTCTCAGAAATGGAAATTGGTCTCAATGTTTGTTTCTCCATTAGTGCACGTTTGGATGGCATTCTCCTCAACTGCGCTTTGCTTATCGATGTGTTAAAAAGTACCCCTTGAGAGTGTTCCCCGCCCGCCACTATTTGACAGAAGGATTTGGGCAATCAGGACAAGAGTCTAAAAGCCCAATTTTCATATGCTTTCCATCTGAGTGCCAACGGAACCTGATGTTCAGGGGAGGATAAACAATGCCTGTCGCCCCGCTCAAAACAGGAGACAAGCAGACAAAAGAGACTGGCATGGGGACAGACAGGCATGTGGGCAGACAAGCATACAGAAAGAAATGTATATATTACAGGTCTATTATCAGACAGACCAGGCATGTACATACCATGACAGACAGATTTTAAACACATGTGAAAGCATTCCTGGTCAAGAATTTGCATGTGTACATCATCCAGTGTGGGCAATGTGTCTGTCTGTATAACTGGATGTGTGTCATATGACCACTTCCTACCTTTAAATATGGGACAGATCTTCCAGACGCCTGCTGCCCCCTCTCTGTTATACTGTCCCAGAGCCAGCTCCATGTAGAAGAGAGGCATGCCTGCTATCACCATGAAGAACAGATATGGCACCAGGAACGCACCTGAATGAACAAGCACACACACAAACACACACACCGAGAGAGATAGAGAGACAGGTCAAACTTCTTTGACTCACATATTGCTATTTGTTTTAGGTGAAATTAAAAGTTTTCTGATCCCATATCAATTATAAAGTTACTGTTTTATAATTGTATAGTACTATTTTTTGGGGTCCTGTTTTAGATTTGGTATAACAGCCTATGCAAGTTTCTTTCTTCCTTTCTATTTTTCTTTATTTTAATTTTGATCAAAAAACAACAATAAAATAAAATATATAAACACAAAGTGTTTAGCAACACACCTAAAGGAATAAAACAATATCTATAAAGTGTTACAGATAATATGTTCAATCTGTCCGAAAAGGAGTGGGATGAAGCCGAAGCTTTGTTGTTTTTCCCACCTGTCATTCAACTTTAAATAGTTCCTGTATATATTATATATTTTGTAAATGTATGTTATATATTTTATATTATATATTCATAGCAAGATAACATACATACATCAAAAATATATATAATTTTAAACACCTACCAAACATTTTTTTTACATTTTGCACAAAACCCATTACCCTAATGACCCACCCCAGTACAATCAGTATAACAACTCACCCTCACAATCATCTCTCTTCATCCTCATATCCTGTTGATAAAGTGTTTTTATACAACTTTATGAACTTTATTATGTTTGTACAATGTTTTAGTACCTGGTCCAAACTATTCCACAAACTCACCCTACAGATTGTGATCATAGACTGTATATAAGAATGGACCAACAGATCCCGTTGCTCTGGATGGAGACCAGTGAAGGCCCTAAGAAGCAGTTTTCCGGTGAGCGCTGAGCGTTACTGCGCAGCCTCCAACTGAGAGAGACGACGTAAATGTGACGTGATCAACCTGTCTGAAAGTTGTAAGTCTTCTGGTAGCTGTGCTAAGATAAATCTCAATCATTCCCAATATTGCAGAGACGGAGAGCGTAGATATATGTAAGGAGATAACATGGACACAGGCTAATTATTGCTAACTAAAATGCTAGTTAACATTAGTAATTAAACTTAAACAGCTAATGTAAGTCGAAACTGCCTGCGAGCTTCTCCTGTACTATACGTTAATTCCTCTACTATGCGACAGTAAGTCGCGTGGTTGACACAATCGTTAGCCTATTTTTACAAAAGTGTCTGCTACGGAGCCATAACGTGAGGTACAAGGTAATGGAACCTTTTATACATTGTCGTGTTTCTTTAGAAATAAACAATGGACAAATAGAGTCTTTAAACGCTTCAGATGTAAAGTTATTCGCTGTCAAAGTGACGTCAAAATGAATGGCAGTCAATGGAATGCTAACGTCATTTTGATCGCTTTGTAGCATCAAAATGGCGCCATACGAGATTCGCGGTCCGAGGGGAAGCTCACCCCCTTGATTGTGATGCACATACTTTTTAAAGTTCTTCTTATTTTGAGTTTTTTAAAGCAACACTAGAGCACTTTTCCCACTATGGTCCCTCTACAGGTTGGAAGCGGAATTGTCCATTACATTACATTATGCAAGTTTGCCAGATCAAGTAGCGGAACTGTAGTTCAAATGAGACATAATTAGACATTACGACAGCGGTAATGGACAATTCCACTTCCAACCTGTAGGGGGACCGAAGCGGGAAAAGTGCTCTAGTGTTGCTTTTTAAAGTTTAGTTCTTCTCTATTCTGCCTTTCTGTGAACATTTTTTGTAAATTTCCCGGAAGTAAATTATTCCTCGCATTG